>OX438857.1:1657500-2879232 GCA_949315895.1 Anania crocealis | reverse complement strand
TAGTTTTTTATTTTATTTTGTGGCTTTAATATTGATATTTTTTAAAAATTTCAGGATTAAAGAGTTTTAGTAATAATGTGTCGTGTGTTTCCGGCACGTTGAAAGAATAACACCACCCCTTCGCATCCAATGGGTGTCGTAAGCGGCGACTAACAAAGAACTGCTAGAAGGAGACGAGCAGAAGCGTCTTCTCTCTACCATTGGGCTAAACTGTCATTAAAGTGACGTGAATTGAAGTCTTTTTTTTTTAATTTGGGGATTTTATTTTCAAATTATTAATATGTCGGGTTGTGGGAGGAGTGTAAGACTCAGTATTGAGCTTGGAGCGTTGTGAGCGACTACTTATACACAAAATCTTCCAGTTTGCGTCCACAACCGGTACACATATCCTACAAACAAACAGACGGATGAACAAACCACTTAATACCCGAAAACGACGGTTAAATTCCCGTCCACTATAGGCTGTTCAAAGAGCAGCCTGCAAGTGAAGTGATTTAAAAAAAATACTTGTAGGTAAGTGAAGTGATTTAAAAGACAGAATTTTGTTAAAAATGCAACTGAAGTTATAGATACTCATAAGAAAAACAGAATGTATTACTATGCCTCTATTCTTTCTAAAAGTCTGAATATTATGATGTTAGTGCAGGAATCTTATTGTTTATAAAACCATCCTTAGTTTTGCTTCGAATTTTCACCTTATTTATTATCTTGCCTTTGTAAATTATTAAGTCACCGTCTTAATTACTCGCCGTCACTCCAAAATTAATTAAGTCTATTATCAACTAATCTATAAAAGAATACATTTAAACATTAAAGAGAATACGCTGAATTACAGCGACCGTGGAAATATACAAACAAAATAAAAGCGCCCATTCCGAGATGAAACCACTCGGAAATAAATAAGCCGAGGCAAAAAGGTTCCGTAGATATTTATGAAGTTGTGGGATGAGTTATAATAGTTGAGTGGAGATAGCTGTTAAGGGTAAAAGGGGTGAGGCAATGTAAAGTGTCCCAATCATGTCCCGATTTTTTGAGGAATTCCGTATCTTCTCATGCCACACACCGTTTCGATCCAAATAAGGGTAAATAGATGGCTAACGGAGACGTGTATGTATCTTATTGTATAATCATTCAGATTATAGAAAAATATGCAATAATAGACATAATACAGTAAGCGACCTGATAAAAGCAGATAGAGCGCTCTTCGACAGAGTGGAGCCAAGCTTAACGCTGCCAAAATTGAAAAGAATATAGCCAATAATCGGACTCATCGTGCATTATATGAGACTCAGCTAGAGATAGATCCAGCAGTGGACCTGGGCTGATGATTATGGTAATGATATTAAAGAGAAATGGACAGAAATACTTGTATCATCATGAGAACATCTGGCATCTTGTTTGACCTTTTTTTGCGGTAAGATACATTTTTGTAAAGATTTTTTTTATAAGTAATAGTAGAGAAGAACAGGAACCAAAGAAAGCATACAGTTACAAGAAAAAAAAAGTATTAACTACTCCGTGTTAAATTCTACTTTGTCCCACATTTTTTCATATTGCCGTTAGCACATCACTATTTGAAAGTTTTTCGAAGTTAAGTGACCCCTTCCTATTGTTTTAGTTTTCGTTTAACGGAAGATAAATAACGTCAAGTTTGACTGCCCACCCTTCTGTGACTGTTGGACGGGACTATTCGTCCCTCAAATGTATCCCTGGGGATCAGGGGTGGTCATCTGTCTAGAACAATCGACTTAACCTGACGTAACATACAGTCAATGTATTCAATTACTTAATATCTTACGACAAATTAAGAAAGCACTAGAATTATCATTTTTAGCACCGATCTAATGCTGGACTTAGACCCTTCTAAGCTAAGGATTTTACCCAAATTGACATGCTTTGCTTGGCGATCACATTAAAATTTATACTTTATTTGATATTTTAGCAACTTAATTGCACTTATAAGTATATAAACTTGAAAAAATTTGTCTCAGGCGGGACTCGAACCCGAAAAGATGCGGATTCGAGTCCCGCCTGAGACAAAATTTTTCAAGTTTATATACTGATACATTAAAATTTTACAGTACAGACAGTACTTCTCTAGTGGGCTGTTACGACACTCTTAGGTTGAGAATGGTTTGTGTTATTAGGTTTTATGCTGGCACTAGAATAAAGCTTTAAATTTATAAGCAGCAATCCAAGTAGACACAAATATATGGTCTTATCGGATGTGATATTTACTATTAGAATTATATCGATTGGAAACACACGTAATTCTTCAGTTGCTCATCACAAAAAGTAGGCGCTGTAAGTTTGACTCGCACCTGAGGTAGTCGAAAACAAAATTGTTTATGGATCTTACTTACACACCACAATAAAACTAAGGCAAGTAGATAATGACATAAACAATTGCGAAATTGGCGAAAAATCAAGAATTGTACAAAGTTATGTTTATAAATAGCACGAGAACAAGGAAAGCCGACCACAAGTAATTAAAAGAGGCACGGAAGGAAAAAAAGGAATCTATTAGCATTTAAACTTGAAAAATATATTTATTGGGGGTAATGCAAAACGAAAAGTGGAATCAGATTTATCAAACGATCAAAACAAAGCACTTATGATCAATGCTTTGTCAAACCTTGGATCCTAAGGATTCATAAAGAAAATATATTTATATTTAATTTTTTGCTTAGAAATAAATAAAATTACACCCGTGGATCCCTAAAACAATACTTCTGTAAAAATCGTCCAAAAGGAATAAGTAATGAGATGTTCCGTTCCGCCCGGCAATATTTTTATTTCCATCGCCAATTTAATAAGAGCTTTGCACCTTTTAAACAAAGGTACAATTACCTATGTCTGGAGTCTGGGGGATTGTCTGGACTTTGAAATATGAGAATTTATTCAATCCATCTATTGATAAACAGATTGCTATTTTATTTCATTGCCTGTCGATGTGGAATAAAATAAAATCGTTAGATGCCAAAAAAGTCTAAAATGTTTCAGCATGAGATACAAGCAAAGCAATCATAACAAACAAGAACCGTAAAATTCAAATCTTTATTTCTAGAATTCATTCTTTTTTAATAAAAGCCCAGTACAAAAATGTAGATAAAGCACTTAGAAAATGTCAGCCAAAAATCTAAAAGTTTTGATAGCAACACTTTTATTACGCGATGCGCATCTTATTCATTCATTACGATACTATTTATAAGTTTTTGATTTCTCTTAGGACCGTAAAAACTATGTAGCGAAAAATATTTTCCTGTGAAAAGTTGAACTACATTTTGTACTCTATAAATGGGCTCTAAATACGATACTGAACGCCTATAAAATTTTTTTAGATAATTAAAAAGTCATCCTGAACATTATTTTGCACTACAATTTACCATCTCATCACCTCGAACTGCGCGTGTACCTACTTGCCATTCGATTGAGGTTGCTTCGCTTTGTTCGCTCAAAGGCTCTCTCATATATTAAAGCGAGCGAACATTCCTCACGTGCATGAATAGAGAAGCGAAGTCAAATGAAAAACAGTAAAACACTTCTCTGGCACAATCGAGGACAAGGCAGTAGGCTCGCGTGAAGGTTGTCAAACCCTTTTGTAACATAAAGTTTATGTTCTTTTTTAAAATAATTTTCGACCGGTTTTATTTATAAGCGGAGTTTGTTTCTGCATTCACGGTAGTTGACCTACCTATTTCCTTATCATTCTTTAAAATTTATATTGTATGTTTTTTTACTTACGTACATAAAACCTACTGTTCTTAGTTTTATTGTCTTTTTGTTTTCTCCCAAAGTTGGATAGGGCTATAATTCACATGCAACATACATCTACTCAATTTTCCTTTTTAAAAGATAATGTATTATTTATTAGACTAGCCTTTGCCCGCGACTTCATCCAAGTGGCATTATCAATTTGAAATTATCACTTTTCAACCCGAAAAAATTATTCCAAGTGGCATTATCAATTTGAAATTATCACTTTTTAAAAAGACCTAATCAATGTCCTATTAAAGCCTTAAGGCTAAGTTCAGATAGAAGTAAATACATCAGACCGTTCACATAAACGCGCGTCTACATAGCTGCGCGTCCATGTGAACGGTGACGCGCGACCATCTGAACTTAGCCTAACAGTAAAGTATTTATTACAAAGTAAGACTAGTAAGAAGATAGACTTCGTGAATTTTGGATCAGTGACCAGCTCTGCGGGGCCCAAATGCAATACATATTACCCACAGGTCATAGGCAGCAGTAAAAAGGTGCAGGTGTATAAAGGTAACAGAGTCAAAGAAAGAACGAAATATAGCAGGGAAAAATAGAAGGAAGGTGCAAATATATTAGACCACTTCCTATCTCCAACACAATTCAAATATTCGCTAGCATAAAGCCAGGTAAAACACTTACTTGCAGCGGCTTCGGTATCAATATGTATATCGGGCTTCTTTGAAATTTTGAATCGTCTTCGTCGGCTGGCCACCTTTCCTTTATTTGGTATTGGTCTATGGGTTCTTGTTTAACAGATATGATGTTAAAATGTAAGATAAAACGATTTTAAATTGTCTTATTTCGGACCACAGCGGACAAGAAGCATCGTTCGAGCACCATTATGTCTCTAACAAAGTAGATTCTGTGTATAGGCAATTCACTTTTAATAAAATAGAAAAGTTTAAGGAAAAAATTAAAGAGGGTGTGAATTTGCTAAAGCCTAATGATCAGAATGTTGATGAATTATATGAGAATCTTTTTGGTTTAGTTAAAAAGGAATTTGATAAACATTTTAAACAGAAAAAAGTAAAAATAAACAAACAGAAGTGTAAGTTTAATGAATGGGCTACACCTGGTATTTATAAAAGCAGAAAAACATTATATGATTTATATAGTTTAAAGGCAGATTCTCAAAACCCAAATATTATAGAACATGTTAAAAAATACTCTAAATTATTTAAATTTGTATGTGCCAAAGCGAAGTCAATATATCTTTATAATTTAATTTCGGCTTCCAAAAATAAGGCAAAAACCACTTAAAGTAAAACCAAATAATCCTGCTTACTCTCTCAAGTTAGGGGATAAGCTAATAAACACGAACACAGAGGTTGCAAAAACATTTGAGACATTTTTTTCGAATATAGCTCCCTCTACTACTGAAGGGCTAGCTTCTTCTGCTGATCTAGCTGAATCCCTTCTCAAGTCTGTTGTCGAAGAGTGCAATTCTTCATTTAATTTTAGACATATAAACCCTGATATAATTACAAAAACTTTTAGAGAATTTAATATGAAAAAAAACAGAGGATCTTTGGGGAATTTCTGTCAATATTATCAATACAATCATAAGTTCATTAGCCCCCCAACTCGCTATTATTTTTAACAAATGTATTGATGATAGACAGTTTCCAACTTTAATGAAGTTTAGCAAAATCATTCCATTGTTTAAGTCTGGCGAAAATTGTGACCCCTCCAATTTTCGACCTATATCTATATTGCCAGGGCTAAGTAAAATTTTCGAGAAAATAATGTTTAATCAGCTTTTATCTCACTTTAGTGTAAATAAATTATTAAATAGCAACCAATATGGCTTCAGAAAAGGTAGAAATACTACCGATGCTGGAGTTGCTCTCCTACAACATGTGTTTAAGGCTTGGGAGAGTAAGCTAGATGTGTATTTTGTGACCTTTCAAAGGCCTTCGATTGTGTAGACCATGAAATATTACTTAAAAAACTTAAACATTATGGTGCATCGAATGATTCCTTGGATCTAATAAGTTCTTACCTTAAAGGCAGAATACAAAAGGTTTGCATAAATGGAGCTGAGTCTTCAGGGTCTGCCCTTATTATGGGTGTCCCTCAGGGATCAGTATTAGGACCCCTGCTATTTTTAATTTATATAAATGACCTACCGTGTTATTTATATAATCTTTGTGAGATGGTATTGTTTGCAGATGATACATCAATGATTTTTAAAACCAAGAGGGGCAAATCTTCATTTGACGATGTTAACAATACCCTCTCTAAATTATTGCATTGGTTTACAACAAATAATCTCTTACTAAATGCAAATAAAACAAAATGTGTTAAATTTACGATGCCAAACGTAAGGTTAGCTGCCCCTCATATAATTGTTAAAGATGAACCACTAAACTCTGTAGATTTTACTACCTTTTTGGGTATAACTGTAGACTCTCATTTGCAATGGGGTGCTCATATTAGGGGGCTGTCTGGAAGACTTAGTTCTGCTGCTTATGCTGTGAGAAAGATAAGGCAATTGACTGATGTTGGAACGGCAAGATTAGTATATTTTAGCTACTTTCATAGCATAATGTCATACGGAATTCTATTGTGGGGCTCAGCGGCAGATATTGAGTCAATTTTTATATTGCAAAAACGTGCTGTACGGGCTATTTACGGCTTTCGACCCTGTGACTCGCTGAAAGAGCTCTTCAAAGAGATTAATATACTTACAGTGTCTTCTCAATATATACTCGAGAATATTATTTACGTTCGTAAGAACATACATTTATTTCTTAAGAAAAGTAACGTACACAATTTTAATACGAGAAATAAAGATAAACTCGCCGTTCCAGGCTTCAGACTGCGAAAAGTAGGAAAATCGTTTATGGGAAATTGTATCCGTATTTTCAACAAATTACCAAAGGATATTGCTGAACTCCCTGTACATAAACTTAAATCGTATGTTAAAGTTATTTTAATGAAAAAGGGCTATTACACTGTTAATGATTATTTAAATGATAGAAATGTATGGCATTAAGTTGTCCCAGCTCGTACTTGCTTAAACCTTGTAAAAATTACCTAATCTTGTAAAAATTTATTTAAAAAGAGGCTGACAATATTGACCGAGTTTCTTGCGCTGCTTCTTCTCGGCACTAGCCCAGACTTGTCCCAAAGCAGTGGTAGGTTTAAATATTGGGACGTGTAAAAGCGCCTCCTGGGGCCTATTTGCAGAAATAAAACTGATTTTAACTGATTTTTTAACTGATATAATGTTGAAATCCAGCTCTATATAAATATTTCAAGACTTACACCTCTATTTATAAAGAAGTAATTACTTATTGCTTAGTAAATTCATAACTTTAGGTGTTCCTACCTAGTGCTTAAGTGAAGGAAATGGGTCACCATTAATAGTCATATTATTTGGCTGAGAATGCTAACTTTTGGTAGTTCTAACTTCTAGTAATAACTAGATTGAGGTATAAATATTGTCTCCCAAGTAATTATGTACTTTTACTTAAGTAATTACTTTTACTTATTTATTAATACGGGTGTTGGTATATAATAAGTTCAAGTTTAATGTAGATATAAAAACACAACGAGAACAGCGCACTTTGGTTTTTATTCGGAATGCATTTAGTATGCATATTTTTGTTTCTGGAATTCTGTGATTGGATAATTCAAAGGATACAGACAAGACATTGCTAGGAAATACGCAAGAAGCAGATAAACCTTGTAGTAATAAACTTAAGCTATGATAAAAGTTTGTTGATATGGGATTCTTCTCTGATGAGTCTTTCGTGATACGTTATATGCCCAACATTGGAGAACTGGAGAACTAGAAACTCTCGACAGGTTTTTTCTTCTTTTTTTATCAATGCAATCACATGTTAATCCATTTTTTTAAATACCTATTTTGGAATGGAACTCCTACTGCTTTACGAACAGAAATTTTGTATGATATGAATATTTGGACTACTATAAACGGGTTAAAAAAAATATGATGGGTTTCCGGATTTTTCCTCTGGTTGCTTTCATAATTAGGTACCTATACCTACTGTTACTTAATAAGTGTAAGGTTATTTGCCAGCTCACAGAAAAAAGAGTTTTTTTCTAGATATGAAAGAAGGAATAAACACAGACTAAGTATCTTTAAATATGTAATTAAAAAGTAAATAAAGAGGGATTTGTTTCCCAAAGGATTGGTGCCTCCCCTAAAGCTAAGCGCTGCACACTGCAGAGTAATTGCACTTGATGGCAATTAAATTGGCATTAGAGTGAATTGGCGCGAATGTCTCTAAATGGTCTCAATAGGTGAGGATAATTGTGCCGACTTAAGGTGTCAAGGCTTCAATTAAGATAGTGTATTCAGTTTTACAAAACTTATGACCCTTAGCGTCGTGTGGTGTCAGCAGTGTCGGCACGTTAAAAAAACCCGGCAAGTACGAGTCGGACTCGCGCACTGAGGGTTCCGTGCCAACTTAAATTGAATTAGGGGTCCACTTACTACCACTTAGCCAAAATACCACAATATTTAATTGACTGCAAAAATAACTTTGTTTTCCATAGAGTTTGTATAAAGTTATATTTGCGGTTGTTAAAAATGAGCTATTTCTCAAAAACTAACCGGTTTAATCTCGTTCAACCTAATTTTCATTGAAAGTATTTGTTTAAGATCTGGGTATTTTTTTTTTTAATTTTCACTAGCTTAGTTTAAGTAAGGGGGGGGGGGGGATTTCATTTTTCCATACTAACAATTTTACAGTTTTTTTAAAAACGCCTGAACCGTTTTCGATGCAATTAAAGGTGAAAGTTAGATGGTTATAAAGCTACGCATTATAGTACTTAAATTTCTGAAAATCAAAGTATATAATACAAATATACTTAATTGAAGCAAGAAGGACAGCTGACACATTGTAAGGGGTCTTTTCAACGACTTCCTTTGAAGTAATAGGCACTAGTATTGCATTTTTTTTTAGTCAAAAGTTACTCTATTTAGTTTTTGATACAATACAAAAAGAATTACGCAATAATATGACTACACTTAAGAGCTATAAACAAAGTAAAAAGTGGGAAAATAATCGGCAATTTCATACTTTAACCCCTATTGTTTCTTAAATGTCAATATCCAAGCAACAAAGTTCACGCGTAAGATTCGTCGTGAAGTTTGCTTAGATCCCTGTGACGTCATAAATATGGCCGACAGCGTTTTCAGAGTAAAAAAAAAAGTTTTAAATATATTTGTAGCTATCGTACACTTAATTGAAGCAAGAAGGACAGCTGACACATTGTAAGGGGTCTTTTCAACGACTTCCTTTGAAGTAATAGGCACTAGTATTGCATTTTTTTTTTAGTCAAAAGTTACTCTATTTAGTTTTTGATACAATACAAAAAGAATTACGCAATAATATGACTACACTTAAGAGCTATAAACAAAGTAAAAAGTGGGAAAATAATCGGCAATTTCATACTTTAACCCCTATTGTTTCTTAAATGTCAATATCCAAGCAACAAAGTTCACGCGTAAGATTCGTCGTGAAGTTTGCTTAGATCCCTGTGACGTCATAAATATGGCCGACAGCGTTTTCAGAGTAAAAAAAAAAGTTTTAAATATATTTGTAGCTATCGTACACTTTTATTAATTGAAATCGACAAATATTGTTTTTTCAAGTGAAATACCACTTAAACTATACAGTTGTTGCGCCAAATTTGATATGAGTCAAGTAGCCTATCATTCAGTGTCCTCCACCTTTCAAGCTGTAAAGGTAAGGTAACCTGTTTGCAACGATTTACCTAATCTCACCTTAAAAACTAAAGTACATTACTTTAGTTTGCCGCCACTGAAAGGCGAGTTAGAAAAACACGACAAATGCCAACTTTCTGAAGGTGAGTCAAGCCCACTACGCCCGAATATAAATACTGCCTGCAGGCAATAAAGATCACATTACGACAAATTGGCGCGCCCTATGCTTTTAGGCACGAATGGGAAGGCCCGCTAAGTCTTCTAATAGGATTACTACATTGACCAGGGTGACCAAATGACTATGAGCGATTGGGATAAGTGGGAATCAAAATTAGTTTGACTAGCCGGTATTCATGGTACTAAAGCTAGTTCTCGATAGGACGGCAGGCAGACAACAGAGTTATTTTAATCATGTTAGTGACGATATAAAGGCAAGAGCACAAAGATGTATGCATTAAAATTTGATGTTATATTTGCTAACTACGACTGTTGAACACAGAAATCAAAACCTCGACGCGTTTCGCTATCCCATGTGGCAACATATTTTTGATTCATATTTAGTTATGCATTTTTGCAAAGTAACCCCTGAATCTATTCCTTTTATAAAACAGATTCTTCATTAATCAGGACACTTGTGCAGTGGATGAATGTTTTTTATTCGACTTTTTCATCAATCACAAGTTAACGGAGCCTTACTGCTGAATGTTCAAAAGTGTTAGAAATTTCGTTACTAAGCAGAATTTTTTTACTTCAGCTATGCAAAACAGGTCAGGTCTTGTTCCTAATATCCGGATTCCAGATTAAATCCCAACTATCCGGTTTAAAAAGTCACGGCTGGTCGCCCTCGGCCAGAAGCAAGCGGCACGGCGCGGCGTTAAGCAGATTTCCACCCGAACCGTCATTAGGCAGCCACAGTTTACGTTTACGCTAATTTGATAAAGAGTTGCCGGTTCGGATCCCGGTTAGTCCATGCAATATTGATGTGGCTACCGAATAGGCAATCATGATCAGCCGCTTAGGTTGCCGTGTTGAAAACCAATTACAAAAGCCAGATTACGCACGGGTCGGATTTAAGATAATCTTTTTATATAATCCCAAACGTCAACTGTTTAAAAAGCTAAAAAAAAAAACAAATCACTTCAATACATTGCGTAACCTTTGTTTAGCACACACTTACAAACAAATCACCACAATATACATATGTGCTGCTAACTACACACATAAACAAAAATAGCATATTGTTTTTATACGACAAACATTTCAAGATCTTAGACTGACTACGTACAGTGCACTGCTAAATTATATTTCTTTCTTAGAAACATACTAATTTAAAATTAAAAAAAGATAATAAATTTGCACCGCTTCTTCTAGGCATTTGATTTACCAGAACAGTATTCTATCGGTAAAATAATGAGATGAGGACGACTAAAATCCATGCAGCCATTTGGGTATTCGTATTGTTACGAACGTGGAGTTCGGGATTTGGATAAAACACCGTTGACTTATTAGAAGAATTTATTAGGCGATGAACAGGTTGCAAACACTATCACGAAAGCCAAATCACAAGAATCGTAGTCCGGTGGGTCGCTGAGGTCGTTGGTTCTAAATCACTATAAGCCAATCCGCAGAGTAGTACTTTAATCCGTTGGTATCGCTAAAGTCGTCGTTACTTCGCACTAGATCACTTTTCGCAGGTATCGCACCGAAAGCTCAGAATGAACTGACTGCGGCGTCTTAAGTTCTGTTATTTTTATATCTCAACATCGACGCCGGTCGTACATACTAGACATTTAAACGTAAACAACTCTAGTGAGTTATACCATTTTGCGCCTTAATCTGTGAACTTAAAGTCCAATGTCGCTTGCACTAACATCTTGTTCTTACTTTGTGGTTCAACTTTGGTAGTTATGTACATTCCTCTAGCGATATCTCGAAGCATCTAGCATGTCCGCGACAGTATGTTAAGGAACTTTCTTAATCGAAGCGCCATCCACAGGTTAAGTCAATTAGGAAAAACAGTCCAGTTCTAAACATAGGCCTCTTTAAGGCTGCGTTTCCACCAGAGATGAGCGAGGATGTGTTACGAGGAATGTGTTTGTTAAGAACCAATAGAATCGTTTTATTGACCGGTTTAAAATCGGTTCACGTGGAATAGAATAATTGTTTTTTCGTTAGAGGATTTTAAGGCAAACGAAGACGCGGGTAACAGCTTGTAATTAAATAAAAACTAATTTCTAAACATTTCTCTCATTGTCGTTGTAAAACCAAGCGGAACGCAATCCCAACCGCAATCCTGGCCATCAATCAGCTGGGTCTGCTGACGGATGATTAATCCTGCGCAGGAGATTGGCGGCGAGCCAGGTGTTATCCTGGAGATAAACAAACGGTTGTTTTAGGCTTTATATGGCCGATAATACGGGTCGATCGATCGGGCAACGGTATTAGAGGCTACAACTTGTAGGCAGACTATTTTGATAATTAATTTGAAGCAAGCGCCACTACACGCAGCGACTTGTTTGACGTATCGCTATTAAATGGCACTTGGTTGCATCAGCGTCTTACCAATGTATCATCATCATCATCAGCGTTATAAACATGATCTGTATCTAGTGCTGGTCTTTGGAATAAATGTTGTACTTATATAATAGTGCTGCAGTACGAAAAACAAACCATTACCATACGTTTAGTTGATAGGTATAGCTTATCGGTAGCCTTTTTTTCATTCGTATCTTAAAAGTTACACAGTCACAGTGCGTAAATAAACAAATGGTACAAGTAATCTAAGTAAGTCTTTTATGGGCTTGCTATCAAGCTCCTGAAATTCATGACATGAATCGATATAGTGGTAATTTCTCTCTGTAGTAACATTGAAAGATACTATAAAAATATTTTTATGAAATACAGAACTCGTTAGTTCATTTGTTTTGCAGCCACCGAGACCGTGTGTCCCAAAGTGATAAGTCACCGGCAATCATTGGGTGAGATCTAAAAGATGTCGATTTGTCTCGAGTTGCGGGTATTTTTCAAGTAATAGCCCTTGAAGGGGTAGCCATGTCTGTCTTTCTGGACTTATTGTCCCGCACTCGGATATTGCTCGCCTTTCACGGGAACTGGCGTGGAAATCGTCGGATGCAGCGACAGATCGCTATAGATTGGTATCGTGCTGACAGCGATTTGTAGATTGGTTAGAGAACGGAAATTTTCACCGACGGAACAGATGTTTCTTTGCAACAAGGAATTGACTAAAGGTTATCTGTTATTTGGTAAGCATTTTTACTTGTAGCTATGTTGTTGTGTCTGTTTACTTATTCTACTTAAAAACTTATTGACAAACAATGTAACAAACAACGAAGTCCATAAAAAGAGACACCAAAATAAAATGAATTATTTTCTTCAAGACTTATCCTTTCGAGTCAACTAAGGAAAGAGAAAAAGATTTTGTGAGGCCGTTACTTTTTTAAAAAGATATAATAGCGCAATAATAACTTTTGTGTGTCATTGATATTTTTATCAATGTTATTCGCATTAGGCGCTGAAAGAATTTCATATTTTCAACGATATTTGAGGTCAAATCTTTAAGTAAACGAATGCTGTACCAAATCCGTGATCAAGGGGAGTCACTGAAAACCAGCGTCGACCTACGTAGTGGGCCACGACTTAACGATGTATGCTGAGTGCGGTCCACATGACGTTGTGTAATCATCATTTTTTTTTTTTAAAGATATTTTTTGTATGCATGTTTTTAAATTGCTTGGTGGTCACTTATTTTATGAATTGAATTTTAATTGGTGTTGTTGTATTATTGTGGATGTGACATCCTTTATCTTTTTAGGGTTCCGTACACAAAGGGTAAAAACGGGATCCTATTACTAAGACTTCGCTGTCTGTCCAGCTCTATCTCAAGAGCCAGTTAGCTAGACAGTTGAAATTTTCATAAAATATGTATTTCTTTTACCGCAATAACAACAAATACTAAAAACAAAATGTAACACGTCGTTACATTTTTTGCATTTATTTTATTTCAACAGCTCGTGCGCAGCTAAGGATTTTTACTGGTAACGCCATCTATCCGGCTGATGGAACACTATATGGTGCATCTTTGTGTCTGTCATCCCACAATTCCTTTCTTTATCTAATAATTTGAATGTTATTTTTTTTATATTATTACATTAATAGGCAAATGTCTATTTGTGTTGATTTTTTTTAAAGTAGTTTTCTACTCTTTCAGGGCTGAGCAGTTTTCTGCGTTATTTTGGCTTTATGTGTCAGTCAAGTCAAGTGGTTCCAAGTCGTGAATGCAAAGAATTAAAAAATAAAACTGGCTTGTCATAGAGGGGAGAGGTTGGATTGGATATATAAGCGGATGCCATTTGGTGGCCAGTCTTTTTACCACGCTTCCTGAATTTTGATTTTTCTGGCTTTGTTCACGAAAAAGTAAATTTTTAATGGCGGTCAAGCGTGCCAAATGCCTGTAGGCATGTAAAGCCAAAGGGCTAACCTTTTTTTTTTTGTTCTCTCTTCAATTTGTCTCCTCATGGTAAGCATCCATAAATGTCTTTTCCAAGACTTTGTTCTCTTTTCTAAGAGATTGTGAACCTTTAATTGTGTGTCGTTTCATCTTTCAGGACTAACATTTTTTATAGTTTCCTTGAAGGATAAATTTACATGATGCATCGCCTCATCTTGGTGATTGTTGCTGCACTTTTATGGGTAAGCATGTTTGATTCTTTTCACCACGTGTTTTTGCCTATGCCTACGTGTGGACAACGTGCAAGCGAATGTTTTCATCTCACCCTGCTGTAAATACACCTGCGGTCATGTCTAAAGTGCTGCGCTAGTGCACGTTTCCATTTTTATGCCATGCGCCATGTGCCATGTGTCTTGTCCACCTGTGGAGATGAGCACATCCTTGTCGTCACGCTATGAGTGCACCTGCGGCCCCATCTCGTCATCAAGTGCCACGCTGCTGCTAGATTACAATCACATACCATCTGCTCATGCCCACGTGCGCTCCCTAAGAGCATGTGGCTTTATCACCGCTGTACTCATGCTTGTGTGTAACTTCCAGGCTTGAAATATCGCCCTCCTCGCTCCTAGCTACTAGGACATACTCCTGCATCCTGCGCGCATGTGCTCCAGGGACGGAAGGATATGTGTGGTTCTCCACGGTGATGTTATAATTTATTATCGGTGACATGATCTAATAACATGCTACTAGGTATTTATGAACATTTATTCTTTTGATAGTTTTCATGCATTGGTGATACTCCTCAGCTCATAGGTTAGGCCAACCTTAGTTTTAGTCAGACGTGAGTGAAGGAATTCCTGCTTCTCAGCTTTCCTTCACTAAATCTGAGAATTTAAGCTTATAGTTAAGCACACAACTTTTGTTTAATTGCATAGTGGTAATTAGTTCTTAACTCTAATGTAAGTGTAATGTATGTAGCTCATGTATGTGCATCAATCAATAATTTTCTATATTAAACATATAAATAAACAAGGGGAGACAAATTGAAAATAACTTGTTTTCTTTTCTATCTTTAATTCTTTAATTAACTCTTTCTTGCTTCTGAGTTAAAGCAAGTGGCGCCCTCCACAGTTTCTTAGTACAGTTCTCCGAGCGCTGAAGAAGAACCCACGAGCTCATATCTCTAAAAACACACCCAACATCTTAGCTTGTTTCAAAAATAAAATAAATATTTAAGGGGGGCTCCCATACAACAAACTCGTTTTTTTGGCCTTTTTGGTACGGAACCCTTCGTGCGCGACTCCAACTCGCACTTGGCCGATTTTATTTTTGTTTACTTTTCATTTAGAAAATTTTAAGTAATTTTTTGTAATATACTGATTTAAACTTTCATGGTCACTATCACTAGAGTTATTTAATTCGGGGTTTATACCATGTATCTTATACGTGTACGTGATTATAGCGCTTGCAACAATGCCGAAATATCGGAAACTCATAATAAATAAGGTACATGGTATAAACCCCAATTAAATAACTCTAATTTATTGTATGCACAACATAATTTTTCTTGTAACGTTTTAAATTTTTATTTTAATTGGTGTCGTTTTATTGTAACACTGTAATATCTATTATCAATGCTTTATTTTATTGTTATTGGAATGCCATACATGAAAATATGGCAAAGAAATAAGTATGAAAAAGTATGTCAAAGATGTATGACAAAGATTTATTAGGGATGCGCCTCCACCTCGGCCCATCTGGTAAAAAAACTCATCGTCAGTTTTCACTCGTATATTTTTACAACATTTGCGTATGACAGAAACGCCTGACGCAAATGTTTACGCAATGCTGAAGGTACACCGGCTCTGATGCGAGGTCACGAACACGCACTACACAGGCGAGAGATTTAAAACGCCCGTCTGGGCACTACGCAAAACAAAGACCTTTCAGACTGAATAAATTTACAGGAATTTACATAGGATCTATGGTCAGGGCTGTCAGATATAAATTTATTTGAGGTTTAACCTGAAATTTTATGTGGTTTCTTTTTCACGCATTTTTGAGCAGTGTCATTTCAGAAAAAGAAATGCGGGTTTGAATTTGGCAAATGGACTATTTTTTCAAAATTCTATCAAATAAAAGGTCTGAATCACCAAAGTATTCCGTACTATAGACGTGGTAGAGTGGAAAACACCGGTTTTCTAAGTATTGCTAGCTTATAAGGTCTCGGGTTGGATCTCTGGACTGGCCAATGTAGACACCACTTTTACATATTGTGTCGGGTCAGAATGTATGTGTAACTTCGTTGCTTCTGATTCCATAAACAAGCTCTTCAAATAGCTATTTATTTTGGGATCAGGGCAAGACATGTAGATGTTAAGCAATATTCATTTTATGGAATACAAGCTGTTGCCCCCGACTTCGTTCGTTTTGAAAATTGAAAACAACCCCACGGTAACCGTAAATTTTTCTGGGATAAGAGGTAGTCTATATGCTATTCCAGACTGTAATCTATCTTCATGCCAAATCTCATGCAGATCGTTTCAGCTGTTCTAGCATGTAACAAACATACATACAACAAACATACATACATGAGACGAGCATTTGGATCAGCGGTAGTTAACGCTGCTTCTGAGCCATGGGTCGCGGGTTCGATCCCCGCACAGTACAAATATTTGTGTGCATGAACATGTCTGTTTGTACTGGTCTGGGTGTTTTCTATGTATTATAAGTATGTATTTAGAAAAAAAAAGTATATAAGTAAGTTTATCGGTTGTCTAGTACCCCATACGACTGGGTACTTAATAGTACCTTAATTTGGGACTAGATGGCTCAGTGTGGCCCAGTGAGGCATGTCTTAAATATTTATTTATTTATACAAACATTCTCATTAAAATATTAGTAAGAAGTAGGAATAATAAAATCTGAGAATAGGCAGATTAGGTATACTTCGAGAAAAAGAAAAATTCAATGTGACAACCCTGAGCACCGTAACTCCTATTGGCTAAGTTCAGTTTTGTTCGGACTTCATGAAAGGCAATAGCTCTTTTGCATGTGGGATCGAAACATGAAATTGGATTTTAACGTAAAGGTTTTGATTGGCTCCTTTGAAGTTGGCTTCCTTTAAAGCCTAAGCTATTTTCTACGCCATACATAAAAACTATTCAAAATATCTTGTCTGTGCCCTAAAGTAGCCAACAATAACTTTATGAGGATCATTTTCTAGAAATATAATTCGCTGGAATACTATAGCAAAACACCTGAAATCACGAAAATTCAAGAAGAAAAAATTATATTTGTAAGCCAAAAATTTTTTTGCTAAAATATATTATGTTTTATACTAAGAACATTAGCTGAACTATAATGTACTTCAAATTCCAGTAGCGTTGAAAGATCAAATAGACAGTCACATTTACATTTCATCGGCGAAAAAAGAGGAGGTTCCCAATTCGAGTTGCATTATCATTTTGGTATACGAGCTACTTCCTACACTTGGTGGATTGATTTAGATGTTTTTTTTTCTTTCGAAAGGGTATAAATAAAGCACGTTTGAAAACTACCCTGGAAGGTAGGAAAATATAGTTGACAGGTTTTAAACAAACATTTTTTTATTGTTTTTCTGAAATCATGAACGTCAGCAGTTAATTAATCCGATTGTAACAAAAAATTTTATTCTGAAAAATTACCACAAAAAAGAATGAAATAAACGACAAAGTTCGAGTCCTAAGAAAATATCACAAACTTAAAAATGGCTTATTTCACGGTTTGGCTCGGTATATATATATATGTATATATTTTTTAAATAACCATTTTTCTTTTGTTATATTTAGACTGTATAATCACGTTGACGTTGACAGCTAGGTTCCAGAAAAAAAGAAAACATCAAATATTTACGGCCAGTATTTCTCCACGATTCGAATGGTTCATAGTGTCAGGGACTGGCGCCATCAGAACCAATCGACTTTGCACTTGTGTTTTTATTTCTTTGTCGAGATTTATGGACAGGAACAGAGCAGAACGAATAGCTAAATGAGGCTTTCACAGCTGACCTGGCTTGTTTATGCTCGGCATTTGTTTGGGCATCTTTTTGTAAGGACTTTCCATCAAAGACAGTCTGGTGTTGAGTTTTCTAGGCCTCTGATGTAATTTGTTTATATGACTTTCATTTTGACAGCTCGGTTGGTGTTGTGGTGCGGTGGTCTTCTATGCAGGGTTTCTGGGGTCGATGCCTGGTCGGATAATTTTAGGAAATGAGCTTGTCCAATTGGCACGGGTCTGGAAAGGGGTTATAGTTGTGCTTCAGAAGGCACATTAAGCCGTCGGTCCCGGCCAGCTGGCCAGTAAATTAGTTTAAATGTACTATCGCCTTCTTCGTCGCCTGACCACCTCCATGAGCAAAATCGCTTTCAGATCGCGTCGTCTATTGTTTGAAGTGACGTTCGTTTTTGTGTAGTACTGTACACTATTTTCGTTTATATTTTATTTTATTTTTTTTATTTTTATTTTTATTTGGTTGAATAATGAAAAAAAAAAAAGATTTATTTCTAGGAAAGTGGTGGTGTAAGATCTTATTAATTAAATAGCTCAGCACATTCTGCTACTTATACGAGTAGCGTATTCATTTACCTATAATACGTTTTATATCATTAGTGGAAACATGCATTATAGTCGCAGACACAGAAATATCAAAAATATACACTATCTATTTACGACACAATAATAAACACAATAATACAATAAAAATTTGGTCATACAGAATTAAAACCTTTTACTTTAATTGCTTTCCATATCCGTACAAGGTACGAGTATACTCTCGTAATTATCGTCCATTATAATAGCAGAATGCTCGTTTACACAGGCCGTTGTTAATTTGCTTTGTTTTCCCACTACCCTCAATGACCACTACCGGAGCTACCCGCAAGATTAATGGCATCCGAACTCACAGGATATTAACTTTCGCTTGCCGCTTAATCTTCGGGAATGGTGGAGGCGACTCGAATGTAATAATAATAGCGATATAATATAATGTGAATATCATGATTTATAATATTTGTCAAAAATAAAGAAAACACTCTGTAGTAAGGAGCGGATTGAGTTGAAGGCTTTAAGGCAGCTGCCCAGGGCCCTGTGGAAAGCCCCAGAGTACGTAGAAAACTATAGACGACTTTGTGGATAAATCAAAATATTCTATGAATAAAAATTTTGACTCGCTCATTAAATTTCAATAGTACAACGGTCTAAGATAAGGATTGAAATCAGTTAAAATAAAACAGATGTTTTCACAAAAAAAATACCGAAGAAAAGCGGAATCGGTGCTTGATACTTTCTTATTTAACACCGACTTAATATTGTTATCTAATGGTTAACTATCCATATGCCACTAATCGGAGTGTTATGTCTTTATTTTTTTTTATTAATTAATTAGCACCACAGCTAGTCGCTAGTAATACTACAGACAGACATGGGTAATCTGTCTCAGCCTGTTATTTATCACCAACCCGCATTTGGCAAGCGTGGTGATTATGCCAGTACACCCATCATTGCTGTGGTAACTTGAATTCAATGATCGAGGCCTTTTCCCTGCAGTGGGATGATTATATGCTGTTACTGTCCTAATAATGTTATTATAATTTACGTCTGTAGTTGATAGCTGTAAAAATATACACGGTGCAATTTCGACTACCTTTAAAACGAAGCCCACCTTATGTAACTATTATGTATTACATCTTGGCAGTGTAATTTTTTTTTTTTTTTTTAAAAACATGTTAAATATTGGTTCAGCTATTTATTTTGATACGCTGTGACTAAATAATTAATATTTTTTTCAATTAATATTTTTATGTAAGTACGTGTATTTTTTTCTATTCTGACAACATTACTTTTATAACCTTCAGATTGGTGTTTTGCTTTTCAAATTAAAATAAGAACAACTTTGAGTTACCTATGTTAAACAAAAAAATCATTTAATCGGTCAACCTGGTCAAGTCAAGAGCAACGCGATCTAACATAAATTATTTAGGCTTCAAATTGAGAACCTCCTCTTTTTGGTTGGCTGAAAACGATTACGTAGAGTCAAATATCATAGTATGTAACAACATACCTAACCGCGCGTTGTGTACTCCGACAGTCTGGAATCGATTGAGCCGAGAGTATGAGCGATCAGCCAATCATCTGATTACTTTTCAATCACAAGCCATTACGGCGAAAGGTGATCAATATGGGAAATTGTACGAGCAACTTGATCGGTAGAAAGAGCTAATTAAATTAGAGCTACTACACGTCCGGCGTAGTGCTAGTCATCTAAAGTTCGATTCGAGGCGATATCGAAGAGTGAATAGGCTGCTTCTGGGTAAGCTCGCTTCATTTTAGGCTTCTTCTAACCGTAGAGTTATGTATGCAGTTAAGAGCAAGCCCATTGATTACAGAAAAAAAAGAAGTTTTCAATTGAAGATCGAATATTTACTTCACTGTATAAAAAAGCGATCTAAAGTCAGTAATCATTTTTGTGCAAGTGAATGAACCTCTGAAAAGAGTGGTACAATTTCGAAGTTTCACACTTTATAATTATGATATGGAGAATCTAAATTTCTACGGTAAAAAAAAAAAAATTTCACCTCTAAGTGAAGGAAAATGCAGTTGACAGACTTCAATAAGACGGCTAGGCAGATGATTGAAAACCAGCGCCATGGCCTAGTTTTAGTTTTTTACCGACTTCAAAAAAAGAGGAGGTTTTTTGTGTGTCTGTTTAAATCTTGTTTTTTTGTAATGTGATCAATTGTGCTTTTTGTGACTGTAAACCTTGTGTGTTATCTAACTTTCTTTGTGTGATGTCCAATTTTAATAAATGGATTTTCTTTCTTTCTTTCTTTCTTAATAAAAATTATCTTCTTTCTTCATAATGTTAGCTGAAAAAGCGACGTATTCATTAAGTTGTTCATTGAGCTTATTTAGAATCAATGCTAAGCAAATGAATCTTGAGCGGTCGTGTAAGCTGACAATAAAAAGAAAGAAATAAATGTGGACCACTTCATATAAATTGTTCTGATCCCAAAGTGTGTAACTGTTTAAAGCACTCCTTTTGTGGAAATCAAAAAAAAGAAGGTACCTCAAACATCCAGACCTAAGAAAATATAGTTTTTTTTTTCACTGACCCGTCCGGGAATCAAACCCGAGACCCCGGAGCAGGCGACACTTTAAAACCGGTGGGTTCGCCACTTAATTTGGTCGTATGGTGCCGGCTATTAAAATAATAACTTCCTTCACAATGAATAAAATCAACTTAAAATGAATTACGACTATTTACGACAGGTGAACAGTAACTAAATTCGTTAGCTGTTAATTTCAACAACCTCATCATAACTCCTGGTTATAGAACGTCTAGAACTAGCGTAACTAACATTTCGTTGGGTCATAAATCCCTAAATAATTAACGGGGCAAGCTTGTGTACCGCATTAGATTACGAACGCTTCGGGATTAGCTTATGAGACCCCATTTACAAGTACACGTCAGCTAAAACCACTGAACAAGGAAAAAGGTAAGAAAGGCTGTCATGCACCATTTGTATGAGAACCGATGCCCTGCTTGCGCCCCACTACACATGAACGAGTGCAAAGAACGCCAATTATGGGAATTCTTTTTGTCAAAAGAAACCAATCACAGCGCTCACTTACAACGAGCATTTGCTCATAACCTCTGTGGCGGGCCTGCCCCGCCTGCATCGCCTTTCTAACCTTTATCCATGTTCTGTGGCTAAAACATTATTAGAATAGATCCTTACAAATATTGTAAATGAGTAGCTCTGTCTGTCTGCCTTTTATTCTTTCACGCTTAACTACTGACCCAAATTTTGATTAAATTCGGTACAAAGGTAAGGTACCAATTTTTTTTTCATTTTTTATATACTGCATGCAGAATGCAGAATAACATATTTTCAGAATTCAATTTATTGAATATAAATTTCGACTGCCTGATAAACGAAAGGTGGTTCGTGATCGTGTCCCACATAAGGTAATCGACATTATTATTCAAGAATGTATACTAACAATATACGAGTAATTGGCTAAAAACAGGTAAAAAAACAAAATATTTTAGGACTATTTAGGAGCTCTATTGCTACTCGTAAAAGTTACATTACCTCTTCCAGGAAATTTAAAGTAGTTAGATATTTAACAAACAGAAAAGGAAAATAAAGAAAGACCTTATATTTTTCTGCAAAAAATCGTTAAATTTATATGCATGTTTTAAGTTTCATAGAATAATCAGTTAAAATCAGTTAAAATCAGTTTTATTTCTGCAAATAGGCCCCAGGAGGCGCTTTTACACGTCCCAATTTAAACCTACCACTGCTTCGGGACAAGTCTGGGCTAGTGATAGATAGAGATAGTTATAGACTTCATAATCTGAATTTTGACTGAAAAACAAATACTTAATAAGAAATCGCGATATTTTTCATGACGAATAAACGTGTTAGTCAAAATACGCCAACACCAACGAGTCAGTGCTAAACAAGAAATTACAAACTATTAAACATGTTCTAAACTTCTACCTTGTATGTAAAATACACAACACGATCATTTTTATTTTGCCTTACGTTCCGATCAGGCCACCTAGGCTGACTGGAACAGAATTAGGTACACATAAGTACCTATTCCGTGTAAAAGATGGATTCGTAATGATTCGTTTGCTTAGCCAGTTTATTATTTATTACTTAACAATTTTGACATTACTTAATGCTTTTCGTATTTTTCTTAATACGACACGTACTTACCTACAAATTTCCTCCTTAAAAAGAATCTTAAGTTAATGAAAAATAACCTTTTACTAACATTAGAAAATGTATAGAATAATTTAGCGGACTGCAAGCTTCTACATTACGTTAGATGTGCCGTCATTACCGCTGGGCAAGGGCGATGACGTCACAAGCACTAAGTGCAACACTGCGGTAACTGTAGATACTGCACTTTACAGGGGAAAGTATCATATTTTAGATAACGTTGCCTTTTTTAAAAGTGGAAAGTATGGGGGTACGGGAAATATCACGTAGGAAACATTATTAGGTGGTAAGTTTACTTTTGCTTCAATGTATAACCGACGTCAAAAAAGTAGTTCCGGCGCTTTTTTATATGTTTGATATTCTCCTCTAAGTAGGTATCAATATATTCTTTATATCCTCACTGATATTATTGGTGTGAATGTAAGTTTGTTTGTTATGCTTTTACGCAAAAATTACTTAACCGATCGTCATGAATCTTTGTTCACATATTCTGAACATACGGTAGGTATTAGAAGTAACACAGGCTAAATTAATAAAAGATTAAATGATTTGAAAGATAAATAAATGAATATATTTTCTTTAAATTGTAGGCATTATTAAGCGCTATTTCGATGTCAAGGATTGTATTGGATACGAAAATAGTAAATTATTAAATATAAAAAAAATACATGGATGCATGTCATATAAATTAGGATAATTAAATAAAAAATATTATATTAAAATATTGAATAAGCCATAAAGTTGACAAAAAATAAATATATTAATAATTTCAAATATTTGTGGCACGGTCACATGCCCAGAAAGAGGAACACAATCTCCCAGGCGACTATTGCTTCGTATTCCTAGCTTTTGGAAGTCAAGTAAAGCAGATTTAACATTTTTCTTAAACTTATATTTAGATTTTACAAGTCTTAGTGGTGGTGGGATGTTATTCCAGCACTTGGTCGCCTGGTATCTAAAACTGCCCGTAAAAGCCACCGTTCTATGAGAGTACATTGCCAGGGGAGCCCGGGCAGCCCTAGGCTTCGCGGATTCACAATAGCGTGGATTTGAGGGAAACTTCAGTTTAGCGAACAAATAATCCGGGTTTTTACAATTCATAAGGTCAAACATCATAACTGCTAGGTGAAGCCTTCTACGAGACTCCATGTTCAACATTGATGCGGCATTAATATAGGGTGATACATGGGTCCGTGGAGGATTTCATCAAATCTCATTGGTATTAGTTTTTGGTATTATAAATGAATAGATCCTTAAAACTAGACCACCATAATATACCTATAACACATTAAGATCTGAAAAGAAAATCTAACATCTGAAGAGTAAAAAAATATTTGTTGATGGAATGAACTTTCGATGAACTTTTACTACAAAAGGCAACATGCAGGTATGCTATACTTTCTAAAATCATTATGCCCCGAAACATTGATCACCTAATATTTTCTTAGGTATTTTTTGGGAAAATGTGTTTCTTAGCTCCTTAATCCAATACAAAGGAAAGTAAATTCGGCAAATGTTTAACATTAATTTCGGAAACTAGGTAGTATAAAGTAAAATGAGTTTCTCCGGCAACCCACCTCCGATGCTCACTTCCATATAAAATCCGCGGATTTAAAATCCTCATTTTAGCTCAGAGCGAAATAATTAAACATTCGCTTCGAAAACAATTTTGCGGTTGAACTAAACTGAACTCATTAAATGCGACCGCTTTTAGGTTTAAAAAAAAATCTAATTTCACGACGCTCTATTATCTGTGGGTAAATAAAATGGCGGCGGAATGTAATGTGCACAACGGTCACTCGAGATGAGGTGTCTTGCCTTTGCGTGTTCTAAAGATATTTTGTGACTTTAGTATCTGAAAATGTTATTTATCATACAAACAGAAAGTCTCCATCAGAAATCTATTTCCAAAATTTGCCGTTGCATAATAAAACCTTAACGGGAATTAAACGCGATCATACCTATAGCACCGACGATGGTCGACTGGAACAGCGATGTACTCACACAAATGTCAATTAGTCTAAACCAAGCCTAATAGGTATTCGATGGGTTACATAAATACAAAATGTACGCATCCAATTGGGCCTCTAGTGACCTATCGTGACCATTCGGAAGACAAAAGTATTTCTGTAGTCGCTTCTTACGATACCCATTGGAAGAGCTGAGGAGGTAATATTCTACTTATAATATGCCGACACCATACGACAAAAATATTGTCGTTGAAATAAAAAGAGATTTTTGAAACCATTTTCCGACTGCCTCTACCTAGATTTGAACAAACCACTTTTTCGTCTTGTTTCACTGTATGCTTACCAAATGTCTGTATGCTTACCAAATATCATGTCTTGTGCCAAATGACTCGAAACTCTTTTTTTCGTCGGTTAAAAATGACAAACTATAAACGCTGGCCACCCTACTGTAGCCTACGGTGTACTTGTACCTGTTATTGTACCGAGAATTTTCCGGCATCCCGCTCATAATGTCTGCGACACAGAAGTGGGTCGCCACTGTTTAGTCTCCTCTCATTAGTATAATTCTCACAGTAATATTATATACGCATAACTTCATATGGGGTCAAACGATTTCGATAACCATTTATGTTCGACAGAGTATAGCTCAAAGATGTCCCATCATCATCATAATCAGGATCTTCACGATAGGTCCCGCGCCACCCTCATTCAACGGCTTTTCGCGATCTTCACCAAAACCTCGGTCTATCCTGTGGGGGCTTACTCGCAGACCGTCGTCCAGTGGATGGTCGCAACTCCAGAACCTTTTTGTCCTAATGGCCACCGGTTCTTCCTCCTGTGTATCCTGTCCTGCCTCTGCCGCATCGAGAGCGTCAAGATGGCGGGACCAAGTCCCCGATTTGAAATTTAGCACATTCAAATGTTTGAGCTCCATATGTTCTAATTGTACCCCGAACCAGACATTTGTATTTTTAAAGATACAAGAAGAATATCAAGATCTACCTGATCCCGCCACTTTGACGTCAAAGTGGCGGGACCATCTGAAACCGCTACTCAGAGGCAAGTAATTCACATCCGAGGACTTAGTGCTACATATTTCTTCGAGCGATATCGGTTATCTTAGTTCTCTTACGGATTAACTCATTTCTGATT
This sequence comes from Anania crocealis, assembly GCA_949315895.1. Lineage (NCBI taxonomy): Eukaryota > Metazoa > Arthropoda > Insecta > Lepidoptera > Crambidae > Anania > Anania crocealis. The sequence continues at coordinate 2,853,402 of OX438857.1, read as the reverse complement.
CCATTGGGCAGGATAATACTTAGCTCTGACTTGGCCCGCTGAGACCTCGAGCCTTGTAAGACCCCAGTTCCATAAGTCATCACTGGCAACGCGCCCAGTTCGTGACAGAGAGTCAAAATCTTTCGTCTTGAGACACCGAGGTAATTTGGACGCGATGATTTTTCTTAGTTCTAGGATATCTCCATCCAAAAAGAAAATTCCATCACAAGTATAATATTAGAAAAATAGGGTTGACACTTTTGACGGCGTAATACGAGTATGTTTTCCTTTAAATCATTGAACCTACGATAATTCAATTTTGTGATGGTGATATCATTAATAATACCTACTCATAAATCGACTCAGTGGCTTATTTCATACTATTCGTATGTATTGGTTTTTGTAAATTTTGGTTTGGTCTATTGATATTGATTTCTATGTTAGAAACTGATTTCAAAAATTGCTCATATGGTATCACACTAACTAAATTCATAATACGGATCGTTATTATCTAGTTTAGCTGCCAATAAACGAGGGGATATTAATATTTTTTGAAAAACCTGGCTATCATTAAAATACTATGAAAAATAAATAATTTGAAGGCAAGCGAGTATTGTCTATAAATTTTATAGTTTCAGAACTCGCAGTGCACCACAAATTGTAGAATTTTCTAGTATTTACACTTTAATGGCTGCCTGAAGCAGGTCGCCGCTGTATCGCATCGGACGGGCGAGGTTAGATAGAAAATTGTCTTGACACTCACCAAGTTACTACACACTTTTATCTTTCCTAACTTTTAACGCTTCACTAGTAAGTGCCCGCGACTTCGTCTGCGTAGAATTAGTTACCGGGCGATCTATTTATAAGCCGAGGTTACACAAAAAATGTTTTGAAGCCATGCATTGGTGTGACCAACGAAACTTTTATGGACGACGACAACGCAAGTTAGTGTTAGGTGTTTACGAGGTTTTAAACGGTACAATACAATGTTAGTTCATTTTCGTCAGGCCAATGTGACTTATGTTTTGGCTTATTATATAGGCTTATCTATACTAATATTATAAAGCTGAAGAGTTTGTTTGTTTCTTTGTTTGAACGCGCTAATCTCAGGAAGTACTGGTTCGAATCGATAGATTATTTTTGTTGTGGATAGTCTATTTATCGAGGAAGGCTTTAGGCTATATAACATCACGCAGTGACCAACAGGAGCGAAGCATCAGTGAAAAATGTTGCAAAAATAGTCGCGATCATATTAACAGAAAGGAGGAAGGGATTTGTGGGCCCAAATGTAATGAGTTAAGATATAGTTTAAAAAAATTGCTATATTTTTCTTATTAAGAATACAAAGAAACAGCTTATTTGTCAATCTGGCAGTGGAGAAATATGAAAAAGAAGATTTTATATTGATTGAATTAATAATCGATTAATGTGAATAAGTTTACGCAAACACAACCTAAACGCTCTAAATAATTGGCGTTGAATCTGTTTATCATTACTAATAGCTTTTTATAAGGTTAAAGTGTATATTAATAGCTTTTTTAAATATATTTTTAACAAAATCTACTGTATTTGATTATTCGTTTTTGTAATCGATGGATCAATTGATTAGTAGGTAACATCACTATCTGACATTGACAGCAGCGCGCGCGGCGCCGGGCGCTCGTGTCTGCGACGTTTTCTTTGTTTCGTGCGTGTGCGTTTTGAGTGTGTTTCCTATTGATTTCTTTCTCAAATTACTACGACCCCTGCTATGTTTTATTAGACTCTGACCCCTTGTATCTTGAGCCACCCTTGAGTTCACACTGAACAAGGAAGATCGCCTTTATGTTTGAATCGGATTTGTTACACTGGATTTCTCGACTGGCAATCGGATTGGCTATATTATTGCTATGGATCGGATCGTTGTGTGAATTGTGGGATAGCGACAAGTCAATGTAATACACTAGGACGACGATCCTTACACGATTCAAAGATTCTGTCAGTGATTCAACAATGGCTTGCACCTCAGACTGTAAGTAAATAAAACATTATGCAACCGATCCCAGAGTTATTCAAACAACACCTGATAGTACCTAATCACCCAACTGTGACTGAATTACTTTTCAGCTTTCTTTACTATTTAATTTCATATTTCTATAAAAAAAACCTAGAAAGTGCTGTAGTAGAATAGTAACCTCATGCCATACTATACATTTAATCTCAAAGTCAATTTAGTGTATAAACTATTTGCAATGAGTGTTTAAAATATCTTAATTTTTTTAGATTAATGAAAGTGACGTTATTTGCCAATCATGCTGGGACATGGCTCAAAGTCCACAGGTTGATTTACAAAACCAACATGGCCACTAATATTTGTCTCTGCTGTGGACGGTCACTTGCTTCTCGAGTCAGTCATATACTTTGCACAAGCTCCACTCGTGAATCAAACATTTACAATGTTATACAATAATGGATCATACCTCGAAGTGTAAGTCAACTTATTGTATATTTTACTGCTAGTGATAAACCTGACAACTAATCTTGGATAATTAAACTGCATAACCACATACAATGTACTGCCATCTAACAGCTGCTTGTAGATTTCTAAACAGTCAACAACAGGTCAAGTTGACTCTATGAACGTTATTGTACAGATAAGGTTAAATACTGCAATTGTAATAGGGAGCTTGAATAAAACTGCCACTTAATTACTGTAATGTATATAACATAAATATGCCTAAATTACAGCCTACTTCATAATGTTTATGATTATTTTTGTCGCTATCAAAAATATATTTTTACAGTTATCTATTTCCTTTTTTTAGCTCTTACTCTAACTGTCTTATTTATTTGTTACAAAAAATATTAATAAATAAAGACATACATTCCAAACTTAACCAATAAGTTAAGGATCAAATGTATTTTCAGAATTATAAATCTTGTCTTGATTTTATTGCAGATACCAAAGCACAGTCACAATGCCATGCTTGTTTGGTGGCTGCTAACAGAGCTGCTGCTGTACTCATGATATCGAGCCCCTCAACTTCATCCCAAAGAGATGTTCCCCAAATAGTCAAACAAATAAATATGAATCTGAATAGGAAATATGAATTAGCTGACTTTATTACAAGAATAAATGTTAATTGACGTCGAGCTGATTTAAAAAATATATCCGTGCAAAATGATAATTTAAATTAAATGACTTTCCCCAGCTAACCGACTCAGACCTAATGCTTGCTGCTGACCTCAGCAGCAATCTACTTTGAGAGCTTCCAACTTCAAATATATTGTGGCTATTTAGAAGACATAGAGCCGAAAAACTTATTTTATTTACATTCTTGTTGACAGCTGACAGCTCTCAGAGGAAGGGAGGCTATACTCATGTCTTATTGTAATTGTGTAGTAGGCACCCAGAAGAACTGTAGGCTGCTGCTGCGGCTATATACCAGAATCATATTTTACCTCCTGCACAATCTTAGATGATATTTTAATTATAATAGAAGATAAATGAATAATAACCAAAGCATGTTATGTTATTTTTTAAAACTCATAACCTCTCCATATCCTTATAACTATAACTTGACTTTCGTTCCAAAATACATACTTATTATATGTAGAATTAGGTATTTATAGTAAGTATATAACATAAATATGCCTAAAATACTAAACTCAGATAAAAATCTAATGTATATTTTCGGAATCAGCTGTTAGGTGATGCAGGTTATCACATAACCTTACTTTAAAAAAAATTCTAATAACTTGACTCTCAGATTGTCAAATACCTCATTTTTTTATTGAAGGACATATAAGTGCTAAGCTGTTAATTGATACCATTTTCATGTCATTACATTTAGGCCCAACAATGTATGAAATCGGTTCACTCTCCTTTACGCGGACGAAGCACGAAGTCCCGGGCAGCAGCTATTATTTTTAATGTGACAATCATTGAGATTCGAATTGGTCAAACTATAGGAAAAGTTATATTTACCTACGTTAGGTACGTATGGATATGGTTTGTAGGCGTACAGATCAATTAGAAAAATACGGGTCCTTTTAACACTATCTTTTTTTTCCATCAGTAAACAAAATAGGTCAAATCGCTCCACAGATCCGCAATACGCATTAGAAAATTGCTGCGACATTCCCTAGGTTATTTGGCTGTTCGCTTTCCATTCTTGGCACTGGAACAAACCTTGAAATAAAAGTTAAGGTCGCAATGTGATATTTATGTCACTTTCACTGTTTGAATTGGCTATGGACGCTTCACTGGTCTTAGTAGTCTAGGGCCAAGATTGAGATCCGGGGTTCCATTCCCGGGTCGGGGAAAGGGTTTGAAATTTTCGGACATTACTCGACTTTGTAATCAACCCGCATTTGGCAAGTGTGTGATTATGCCTGTATCCATTATTTCTGGGGTAACTTGATTTTGACTTTGGAGGCCTTTACCAGGGTAAAGGCCTGCAGGCAGTGGGATGATTATAGGCTGCTATTTTAAAGCTACTGTAATAACCACTGATCTTAGGCACAAATTTTGTACTAATACTTACACTTAGCCATAACTTTCGAAGTTTATAATCAACCAGAATTTGCATTAATTAGGTTGTCTGACCAATTTCTTGCGAAACGTTAAATATTATGGTCCAAACATTATTATTGCTGTCTGGCATTCAGCCTAAATATGCCCGACCTTGTAGCATAATGCTAGGCACAAAATGGGCTAGCATTTTGAACAGACAAATATTCCAATTTGGAAGTTAGAAGTTAGAGAGCTTTCAACAATAGTGGCTTGCTTGTGATACAGTTTATGGCGGAAAATTTATAAAATTTTAAATGGTTGCCGATTTTGTAACGGCTAAACAAGAAATTACTTACAAATACTTACAATTATCTACCACCAATAATTGGTGGCTTCACGCCTATCGTCGGTAATTTTTTTGTGAAAAAAGTTTTATTGCATATTTAGTAAACTGAATTGTTTACGATTCCATTTTTAAATGTCAAAACACAAAAATATTCCTATTTCGTTCACATCGCATGTCTACTGACAGTCGAGACGGTTGCGATCGGTTCAGGAGTCTTATTTCGCAACAAAATATTCGTATATTCGATTCCGTTGTCTCTCTTACTCATGCTAATGTCTTAAAGTACGGAGACAGATAGATCCGTATTTACGGCCATTGCGTTGAGAGTAGGACACCGTATTTTCTACATAGTCGCGTCGTCCGTTCGTGTGGCAAAGGAATGGGTCTGGGTTTGTTTTCCCTTAACATGAGATAACCCTAGCACGACATAACGGTGCAGTCGCAAAAAGTATGTCTATACAAATATTATAAGAGCGAATGATATGATTGTTTGTTTGTATTGGACAAAGATGGGAGCGATTTTAAAAATTCTTTTACCATTAGAAGCCGTCATTATCCCTGATGAACATAGGCTACTTTTTACCGCGGGATCCGGTAGGTGGCGCTGCTGTCGGTATGTCAACTACTAAACGGCTTTATATAAGGTTTCACATATACGAATGTATATAAAGCCTGCCAAATCTATTTTTCTATATGCCACCGCTAGGCACAGGTTTCCGACCGCGCGATATGACGTGGAGCTCACGCGGGCAGAGTCGCGGGCGAAGAGCTATTTGGCCATAGTGGCCATCTCTTACATTGCTCTTATGCCAAAGTAAGTAACTATTTAAAACACTTGTCTGGTAGAAATCAGAAACAACGAAGGAGCCACAAACAATCAGATCTGCGAAAATATAGAAAATACTATTTTTCTACATTGATCTGTCCGGAGATCCGGGACCTCGAAGCAGGCGGCACCTTAAAAACCGGTGTGTCAAATAAACGCTTACTAAGAGCTGTGCACTTTCATAAATAAATTAAAAAAAAACGCGTTAATGCATCCTCTTTTACGCCTGCCTAAAAATGAAAACGATCTATTGAATATTTCAGTTAAAAGAAAATATATTTTCATAATTTAATGTAGTACCCAGCGCAACTATTCCACGCACTAGGTACCCTCATACCGCCCGCTAATGTGCCGCAGCCCAACTTTGTTCATTATCGCCGAAGGACGGTTATTACAGCGCATTAGGGCTACCACTACCGTAATTTTACTTAGGTAAATATCATAGCAATTGTTTTAGGCGTATTAGATGGTAATTTTGTGGGGGAGCACGGAAAGGGTGACATTGGACGTTTGTGAAGCTTTTATTTCAGCTTTTAGGTTTAATCGATAGTGACTAAAGGAATGTTTAGTTCATATTAAGTTAAAAAGCGGTAGTTTTTGTTGGTGATATTACCTACTTGCTCATGAGATATGAGTGGTTGGAATACGTTACAGCCAACCCTATTTTCTTACCTTTCGGGATATTTTGTTTTCAAATTTAAATAGGATTTCGAGTTATAAGTACTCTATGAAAAAAACAATCGAAATCGTTCTTTTAAGTAAAAAAGTGGCCGTCGCCGAATGGAGAACTACCCAATATGATACTTAACACATTGGATGCCTATTTAATACTGAGACGTAGGTTGGATTCCCTCCCACCTTATTATCAGAGATGTTCGCGTAAGCCCAAATTATTTAAATGTGTCTTTAGTTGATAGAAGGCAACCTAGGATGGTTTATTAAAAAAATATATAATTTGGAATAAATTTAAGTAAAAAAAGGATAATCTACGGCGCCGTGTAGTCGGCCTTGATTAATTGTTTTATTTTATCCATAAACCTAATAATAAGTTATAAGTAACCCATAAAAAAGATCAAAACCAGATAATCTCTCCTCCCCACGGCCGCGCCGCGCGCCGTGTGAGTGGCCTCCTTCGGCTCCACGGCGCCGTGTATTAGGCACTCAATGTGTTAACTGATTTTTACGAGCACGTAATTGTGTTTGTATGTGAGGTTTTAATCAAAACTCTAAACTAAATTCGCTAACGTTATAAGTACGAGTGCACATAGTAAGAAGAAACGATGACAGTTCGGTCGGCAAGGTACTGGAATGGCGACCACGCACCGGACGATGATCTGTGGGTAGGTCTCCCACCAGGTGGACCGACGAACTAGCGATGGTCGCGAGAAGCCGCTTGATGCGAGTGACGCGGAGTCGTTTGGAGGAGATGATGATGTTGATAAGTACCACATGTTGAGTCTTTAGGCAGTCAGAGATACTTAGTTAATTTGCGTTAATTATTTTACTATCGGTTTAAATGTTGAATTTTGTTCTCCCTACATTCTTCTTGGTCATCGTTGCGTTGGTTTACAGAGCTATTAGGGCGACCTCTGTTTGTTGGAGTTCTGACGTTTGTCAATTGGTATGGATACTTTTGGTTCTTAGGCTTTGCGGACACCGATAAAAAAAATCCCCTAAGTTCATAAAATTTCGTTTTTTTTTGTATGTTGCATAATTAAGTACTCATTTTATAAATTTCAGTGCTGCGTAGTGAAATAGATGCACTTTTCATTCCTCATCTAATGAGTGTCGAAAATGGATTTCAAAGAAGAATTTTCCATCAGACTCGCAAAGACGCTGGAAGAAGAAGTCTCCGCTAGAAGCAGACGAGCAGTAGGCATTGCGCATAGCACCAAACAGCGCTCATCAACCCGCTTGCCAAACGGTTAAATATTGGTAAAGAAAGATATTGGTTAATTTTTGATTATGAAACACAGCAGTAGGCTAATGATAATATTTGTAGCACACATACATACATACATACATATTATCACGCCTCCTTCCCAACGGGGTAGGCAGAGACCAAGGCCTTCCACTAACTATGATCCTGGCATACATCTTTCGCTTCTTCCACATTCATCAATCTTTTCATGCAGCATGCTCGTCGGTTTAGAGTACTCTTGACCTGACCTTTCTTCAGAACATACTCGATTTGATCGTGGTAAGTTCGTCTAGGCCTTCCTCTTCCAACGTTCCCTTTCACACTCGTCTTATAGATCTGTCTAGTCATTCTTCTCTCATTCATCCTCTCTACATGCCCAAACCATCTAAAGGTAGACTTCGGAGCAATGCGGCTTGCGGCTTGCGTCGTGCGACATGCGACACTTGCGGCCCACGCGGCCATGCGGCTGTACTTTGAATCAAAGGAGTGTATGAAACCCTTTCCGAGCGAAGCTTCGCAGCCGCATGCGTCGGTCGGAAAGGGTTTCATACACTCTTGGCCGCGTGGGCCGCAAGTGTCGCATGTCGCAGGACGCAAGCCGCAAGCCGCATTGCTCCGAAGTCTACCTTAAGCATCCCTTTCTCAATCCGTGTGACAATATCTTCTTTCACTTGTAGCACACTACGCTTGAATTACAGTTAAAAAAACCATTTCACGATTACTGGCTCCTTCGGACCCCAATGCCTTTGAGGGAAATGTTGCTTAAGCGCTTCACGTAATGGTTGGTTTATGGCAAACACCCTGTATATAAAGCCCAAAAACAGCTCGCCAACGTGCTTCATAGGAATGCTAATGTGATGTTACAAAGCGCATTCCCTCTGTACACTAGAGAACCATAACGTTTAGTCACTGGCAGTAGTAGCAGTACATGTAGAAATAGCACCCCCCCCCCCCCCCCCATACTGAGCTAAACCTGCGTTGGCTATCGGCTATGTCGTAAGGTGTATTTACATTAGTCGATACAAAACTGTTTGTTTGGCTCTGAGTTTAAATAAGTATATGCAATAATAATTAAAATCGGAGTAAAAAAATACACTGTTTTGATCCGAGATATGTAATTAATAGTGTTTTGGGTTGTCGGTCAAAACCAGGTACTTATGTGATGCTGTCTACATTAAAAAATTTCATCACAATCATTATGAACCACAATTTTTTCACGGCTGGATATACGTTTCTCCGGCGTAGTCAAGGAAATTCTACCAGCATTTTTAATTTCGATATTGAACTCTGCTCAAGTACTATCAATCAAAATAATCATCATAATTACCAGAAAAGATTTCTCTCCAATAGGAGGATTATGTGAGGAGAATTATTATTATTAATAATATAATATTAATAATGACATCAAATTTTTGCATTTACATTTTGAGTTGTAATACCATTCATTCTGTATATTATTTCCCTACAACACATAATAGTGCATTTTCCAGTCCAGCTCAATAAACGTTCGGACATAGCATGCTTCGGTACACTCAGCCGCTTACGTGACCAGTTCAAAGCGCATTCTGTAGCGATCTAATATCACCAATCTCAACTGGTTCAAAGGAACCCGAACAATGGACCGGTAAGAAAGGAAAAATGGCGGCTAATGACGCGATGCTTTGAAGATTTACTAACTCGCAAAGGCTCGGATTGGTTTAAAATAAAACTCTCTTGGTTATCTGATGCCGAGTTTTTATGAAAAAAGAGGGAGATTTAATTTATAAATTTATTCATCATTAATTCAGGATAAAAATCTGTATTCTTATAGCATTTTTACAAACAATTTCATACTATAAGTGGGATTTTATGCATCTAGTAGGTACTCTTATTTCATGGTAAGTCACAAACACTGCCTATCTACTTCGGGGAATCGATAGATGCTAAGAAGTTCAATTTTTTTGGTTTACATTATCTATATTATGACTTAATTGCACAAATCAAGGTCGCGGAAAAAAAAGTTTTAAATTCATTCAGTTTTATTTTAGTGCCTGATTTATCAAACTTCTGGATAAAATAAAAATAAAAATTTTACTAACAGGTTTTGTATGTTATATTTATTTAGACTGACAATTCGAATATTTTACAGCAGACCGTGATCTAGTAGGGGGAATCCGGGAGACTTGCCCAGGTGGGAGACTTGAACCACCCTAAATAAGTTTTTGAATTTCGCGCCAATGCGGGTCGTCTGGTCAAACCAAAGGTCACGCGGAGCGTACCAATCACGAGCCTCCCGTCATTTTGAGCGTAAACAGACGCGTTCGACTGTGAGTGTGAGAAAGGTGATTTTGCCGTTGCGGAGTGAATTTTTTAAGATTTAGTCTTTTGTTTGTTCCTGCCACACTTGTGAAGGTATGTAGCATACAACAGTGTTATAGTATTGTATAATTATCATTATTTGTCGTACGCTAAGTGCCATTTCTCTCTGGATAGCGGGTGAGGAGGAAATTTTTTTGAAAAGACCTTGAGTCGGATGTGGGAGATTTGAACCAGGCTGCCGGTGGGAGACTTGAACAGTGGTTCAACTCTCCCTTTCAAGTTTGAATAAAATTTAAGTTGGTTCGTTTGTTTTGTTTTAGGAAAAATGCCGTTTCGGTATAAGCCCAAGGAGGGTACTCGTCGCCGGAAACCCTTAACGAAATTGGAGGTTGAAAATGCTGTTAAGGAAATAAAAGCACGCATCGATACGTAAAATTGCTTTAAAATATGGAATTGATAGATCAACGTTACGCCAATATAGCTTATTAGGAGAACAAAAATTAATTCCATTACAGGAAAAGGGCAGCCAGTACAAAAGTTCACAGATTTTCAATCAAGATGAAGAAAAACGGCTTGTAAATTACCTGTTGACTTGTAGCAAAATGCATTATGGCTTGACTAAAAGGCAAGCCATGCAGTTAGCTTTTGATTACGCCAAAGCCAATTCTAAAATATTTAGTGAGTAATTAAAGTGCTCTTTTCATTGAATAAGCATAAAAATAAATCTTTAAAATACTTCATTCGCTTAATTTGCCCTCAAAAAACAAGTATGGGCAAGTGTCCCGCACCCTATGGTCAAATGTCCCGCAGGTTGGGGAGATTTGAGCCAAAACCCATTTTCAATAAAAAGGTGGTTTACCATCTTCTATTTGCAATTTTGGTTTACTATGTAATCTATAACTATAGCCTAAAGGTAAGGCTTTTAGATGGTATTCCATTGAAATCTCTAAATATAAACGTTCATGTTTTATAATTTTTTTAGTAAAAAGCGGTTCAAGTCTCCCGGACTCCCCCTACCTACGCAGTTATATCCGTAAATAAATTTTCATTTCAGTGTTCTCTTAAATTCAAGATTCCGATTAAAATCTGGTAAAAGAAATCTTATCAGCACTAAACAGCTGACTAGAAAGTGTAAATTAAATTCTCTTTTATATGTTAATCGTATCTAAACAATTTTCAAAAAACTCGGTTAACCAAAAATAAAATAACAGACCAAAGCTCGGTCATTCAGCTATTTATTTATAATCTTTTAAACATTATACAGCCTCAGGGTAGGACTATCAAACCAATGCTGCAGCGTCTCTCAGAACTCTGACATCACGTCACGCAAACCCTGTATAAATACGAGTTTCTAAAACTACCCTAGTTGGCTGATACTGGCACGTACGACCGTGTTTATTAAGTTAAATGAAAAGATACCGAGCACAAGTTTGACATTCTCGTTCGATGTAATTACAGTGCAGAATTCAAGGAATCTCTGGTATTTGCTGCATAGAGGAAAAATATTTACCCAGCCTAACCACTTGTGTCTGGCTTTTCGGAAGGTACAAATTGGTGGTGGTACTCAGTGAAATAAGGTAAGTTGACGATCGCAAAAACACTGTGAACAATTTGTTCAAAGAATTTTTTTACTATTTTGAATAGTTTGATAATTAGCCAAGGTTATGCACCTATGAAAAAAAAAAATCGTTGAGCCGTCACGTCAGAGGCCTAGCGGCTTGGAAAACTGTTTTTAAGAATTACCACATGACAAGAAGTATGCCAACTGTATAAAAACAAAAAAAAACCTTAGGTTCATCTGTAACTGTGCTGGCACAAAAACCATCTGTACTCGTCCTAAGGCAATCTTTCGTGCTCGTATACCTACGCCAGAAAATCAATTTTGGCCCACCCGTGACCAAGACTCCAACCATCTTAAGTACTCAATTCATATCGCAACGACATTTTGACAAATGGTTTTTAAGGAAAAGAGAGTTATTACTTCAAGCAGTTTTTACTTAATGACATTTTCCCGGGCTTTGCTATGATAAATTGCTCATTTTACAAAATAATTAATACCGTAATACTACAGGTATTATTACATACTTACTAGGCAGGTCCCGGCCTGTCCAGTTATTTTGAAAAGTGTTTAGGTATGAAATAAACATTTAATAATTATTATTATTACCTGCTATTGTATCATTCGTTCATTGCTGTGTGTGTAGGCTAGTGCTGGCACAATAGAGAATAGCACAACCACTTCTCCATTAAATAATAATATAAAATTCAGAATCAAACGAACTTACCTTGTGAAGTTTGATGTCTAATTGTACGCGTGTCTTGACCGAAGATGTTTACAATATTACATGCAGCAGTACACGATGTGATGCTGTCCTTGCCACACTTTTAAAGCTTATTTAAAAAATAAAAAGTAGACCTGTCATCTTTCGTTTCTTGTAAGTACACCCCACTATATTTCTTACCAACGACCATCATTACTTTAGAGCAATAAATTTTTTTCAATAGTTCTTGGGTTACAGAAGGGAGGGTGGGAGTGTAAACATCTTCGGTCAAGACACGCGTACAATTAGACATCAAACTTCACAAGGTAAGTTCGTTTGATTCTGAATTGTACTTTGTGTCTCTCCCGAAGATGTTTACAATATAACATGCAGATGTTTAGAGCATTGAAAAAATTTTGATATACATAAATACGGTAATACCAAATCACTTTTATTTAAAGTAACAAAAGTACATAATTCTTGATATCAAAGACAAAAATATAAAAAACAAATAAATCTTATTAATTGACAACGTTTTCTTGAAACAAGGAATCTAAAAAATTATTATTTGTACTGAGTAAATCTCTCTTATAATATTTCATAAATACTTGAGATGTCTCGGTCCACCCTGCGGCTTTGCGAATAACTTCCAAATTAACGCCTGCTCTATGAGCCGCAGAGGTAGACGCATGGCGTGTACTATGACTACCATATATATTAATATCTATACCACTTTTTTCTAATACATATTTAACCCAGTGGGACAATGTTTGAGCAACAACCTTTTTATGTGGTTTTTGATGACTAATGAAGAGATACTCTTCTTTGTTACGTATGTTACTAGTTCTATTAACATAACATTTCAGCGTTAAAGCTGGACAAACTTTATGATTTTCGTTAACAAGTGGCAACAAAATGAATGGGTGATATGATCCAGGTCTTGAAGTTTTAATTAAGTCATCAACTTTAATTTGTATCTTATCTGAATAAAATGATATATTTTTAACTTTAATCAAACTCAAAGACTGCATTCTTTGTGCTGATGCTAATGCAAGTAGTGTTATAGTTTTAAACGACAATTATTTTAGTGAAATAGAATCATTTGGGAAATAATTTGATAAATAATTTAACACTAAATTTGGATCCCAAGTAGTACTGTACTTGGGTTTAAGCGGTAAACACCCTTAAAGAACCTTTTAACAAGGTCATTTGCCGTGATATCTTGACCTAATAATACAGATAATGCGGAGCGATGGCTGTTAAGGGTACTATAACTGGCGCCGCTATGAAATTTTTCTGTTAGATATTCTATTACTTCTGTACTACCCGCATTATTAAAATCAATACCTTTTGTGTCACAATATTTCCACCACGAATTAATTGCAGAACTATATTGGCTAAGAGTTCCCGGACAGAAAGAAGCCATCATTATAACTAAGGAATCTTCGGGAATGCCGCGCTTTTGCAGCGAATGCCGGATAACTTGCCTGCCATCAGGGTGAGATCCGCGTGGAGGGGATGTTTCACTCTGAAAGGCGAAATTAATAGATGTTGGCTTGGTTCAAAGTATATAACCTCTGAGACGAGTAATCTTAACCATAGCGGGTACCAAGGTTGTGTAGGCCAAAACGGTACCACCACTATACCCTCCGCTTTGTCGTTTTTTATCTTATGTAAAACTTTGGAAATTAGACTAAATGGCGAAAATGCATAAAATTTTAAATACCTCCAATTAAATGTGAATGCATCGATTATCTCTGAGCTGGGGTCTAGTTTCCAAGATGCATATCTGGTACACTTATGATTTTGGGAACTTGCAAATAAATCAAAGTTGGGTATACCAAATGACAGCGTGACTTGTTCGAATGCATAATGTGCTAATTCCCATTCTGTGTCTATACTTGACTGACGGGATTCGAAATCGGCAATTACGTTCTCTTCCGACTTAATGTATGACGCAAAAACATGAATATTACGTTTCTCACACCACTGCCATAGTTCGCGCGCAATATTATTTAAGTGCGTGTATTGAACGCCACCCATCTTGTTAATATAAGCAATAGCCGTTGTATTATCGATACGTAGTAATATGTTACAATTCGAGGCATTAGCAGCAAAGATTTTAAGGCCATAAAAAGCGGCTAACAATTCAAGGGTGTTAATATGTAACGTTAATTGTGTTTGACTCCAATTTCCATGTGCAGTTTTATTATTACATACTGCACCCCAACCAGTGGTTGAGGCATCACTATAAATCGTAATATAATATTCATTTGATTGAAAAGAAGTCATAGACTTTTCAATATTATTTCTCCACCATAATAAGTCATTTTGTAGATGTTTTGTCAAAATCATAAATTTATTATAATTATTTGAATGATTCAATGCCAAAAATTTTTTACGCTCTAGTAACTTAGTGTAGACCCAGCCGTATTTAACGGCGGGACACGCAGAACTCAATAAGCACAAGAATCGAGCAAAATCTCTGATAGTAATTTTTGTTGTTTTAAGTAATTTATCAGCTAATAATTTAATTTTAAGTTTTTTCTCAGTAGGTAATGTCAATAACATATTACTGGTATCAAAATTAAAGCCTAGAAAAGTACATTTTTTCATTGGATATAGTTGACTTTTGTCTTCGTTTATAATGAACCCTAATTTTATCAAAACACCCCTAGTAATATTTACGTTGTTTAAACAGTCATAAAACGTATTTCCGATGCATAAAAAATCGTCTAAATAATTAACGGACAAATAACCTAAGGAGCGCAAGTAGTATAAATAATAAGGTGCGGTACAAAGGCCAAATGGTAAGACATTAAACTGAAACAACTGATGACTGAATTTTTCAGAATTCCAATAAAAGCGAAGCCATATCAGCGAAGTCACTTTCAGCTATCGGTAGTAAAAAATAGGCATCTTTCAAATCCATTGTTGCCATGAAATAATCATTGTGTAGTAATTTAAGGGCGGTGCGGTAATCTTCCATTTTGAAATGGCTAACATTAATAAATTTATTTAAATCTTTTAAATTTAAAATGAATCTATGTTTACCATTTGGCTTTGGTACCGTAAATATAGGAGAAATAAATTGCTTATCACATGGAGAACATGGAGAAATAAACTGCGATGTTAACAGTTCTAAAATACAATTGTCGATAATGTCGATTTCATTTTGTAAGTATGTTCTACACTTTGGCAAATCAGACTGATGTGGTTCCGAAGAAACTGGAATTTTGTATCCATTTATCCAAGATAAGATGGTTTTATCATTAGTTATATTACGCCATTCATGAATGAAATATCTAAGCCTACCAGCAACGGGTATAATACTGCGTACCTCAGGCGATGTAGTCAGCGTCTCTGATAATGTTGACGGTAGCTGGGTCTCGGGTTGGTTGGTTCTCGTAGCCGGCCCTGCGGCGGCGGCGGCGGTGGCGGCGGAAGCGGCGGCCGCGGCTGTTGGCGCCGTGGAGGAGCGGGGTTCGCTCGCGGCGCGGCGGCCTGTGCCCGCGGAGCCCCCCTTGCGTTAAAAGTATTCCGTTGTGTAGATGTACTGGCGTGATAAGTTTTGCTACCACTTCCATAACTTTTCAATTCGGCCGCAGTCTTTGAGATAGCATTAGATGATTTGAGATGCTCCGATAAATCAGAGTCAAATAAGAATCCATCAATTTTTGTATTTTTTATCACATCTCTTTTTTGTTTGCTTATGGAATTCACAATTGCGTATCTCCTTGACAAAGATTCTCTATAGTGAGTATCACAGATTAAACGCCCAGCGTCACCCAGTGTTTTAATAATGTCTTGTGGGATAGTATCTTTTTGTGCCAAAGCGAGATTTAGCGCCTTGCCAATGGCAGCGATGCAACTAGACATTTGATTTTGTTTTTGCTTACTGTATGAGTCCTTTTTGGAGCTTATTTCGCCTAATGCTGTTTTTACCTCTGGATTTAATTTTGGTGCTGTCATATGAGGGCAGTTTTCTGCGGGTAGATATCGCTTCATTAAATCGGCCTTTTCATCTTTAGGTAGTCCGTTAAGTAAAATATGTTTCCATCTCACCGCCAAGTCCTTATGAAGGTTATCGCCAAAACTTTTATCGAGGGTAGGATTTGTTCCCAGTAGTTCCAAAATCTCTGGATCTAAATCTTGACTGTTGTCAATAGCCTCCACCTCAATGGGTGTTTCAGCCATGGGGATTTCTTCTGAAATGATTAGAAAACGCCCCAGTTACATGCACTGTTTGCTGTACTAACGTATCCACACACGATATACGTCGGGATAATTATTGTTCGGCGCTATGCCTATCCACACACGATATACGTCGGGATAATATTTGGCGTTGTGCCCATCAACACACGATATACGTCGGGATGATATTCAGCTTCATTTTATCCATCCACATACAGAGTATATGTCGAGATGTTATTATATATATTCAAGAAATCGAAATTTTGAGACGAGTATAATTATCAAAACTTGTTACAAGACTTTATATTTAAGTAGGTACTTAGAGAAGAACAGAAAAAAAATTTTTTTTGAGGGTAGATTGAGATATGTACATATCATATTTTTCTTCGATAATGAATTGATATTATGTAATTTAACCACTTACCAGAATATTCTAAATCCCTGTCTAAGTCTAATTGGGGTGATTGTGCGGGAGATTCCACAGGTTCATCATCAGACGATGAAAGTCTTCGTCGCTTGCGTACTAGTCTTGCAACTTCTTTTAGCAAACCTTCGACAGAGTGCTTATCACTTTTACTAGAACGTTTCCTTTTACCCATTTCTAGCCAAATTATGCTGCGAAAAATCTAATATAGAAAACCGTGTGGATCGGACGGCACACAAACGCGTAATGATGGTCGTTGGTAAGAAATATAGTGGGGTGTACTTACAAGAAACGAAAGATGACAGGTCTACTTTTTATTTTTTAAATAAGCTTTAAAAGTGTGGCAAGGACAGCATCACATCGTGTACTGCTGCATGTAATATTGTAAACATCTTCGGGAGAGACACAAAGTACAATCAAAATCTTCATCTATGATTGTCGCGACTTCTTCTTCTTCTTATAGTATGGTATTCTCTGCTTCGGGACTAGCCTTCAGATAAGAAGCAGCGCAAGAAACTCGTCCACTATTGACTTAACTTTTTCTTTACGAAGTATTTTCTCTTGTTTGTAGGTAGGTTAATGTTGATTTTGAAATGGTATATTCTATAATTAAAACTGAATGTTTTTAGTTTCCAACAATTATGAAATATATAGGCCCTTATTTAGGTCGAAGTGGCTTAGATAATAAGTACTATTGGCAGAAGATGAGTAGCAGAGTCTTCTCTCTAACGAGTATCATTGGCCAGCCAATCCGTTTGTAAAGCGTGGCGATATGGCAAAATCTTATTCTTTTAATTGCTGTGTCTAGCATTGGACTGAAAGAGTCTGATGACTGCATCCCAGGGAAACAGGCATTTCTGTAAACCTATATCAGTGTCTTTTGTGAGCAACAGACACAGTGAAGCCATATCGAGTGACAAAACTACCTGTAAACATCTCTGCAACGTTGGCAGCGGTATTTTGAATTGTTATCGCGACCACATCGTACATGCGAGAACGACCACAAGCCATTAGTATAAGAGCTACCGCACAGAACTTTGCATACATTGCATCGTTTCTACTCGTACCGCATTGAACACGCGCGCAGTATTCCCTAGATGTATGAATTGCAAATGCTACCGATACTATAGCATTTTTCAATTTAGTGCTGTACGTTGCCGAAACAGAGGTACAAAGATTTAAAGCGCTGAATTCGAATAATTTATTGATTTAAATGGCGTGAACATGTAAATATGTGCCATTTTTGGAACAAAGGTCTCAGTGGGCTTGTTCAATAAATTGCATTATGCGTGAATTGTGTATGTATTTTCATTATTTTTAAACGACATAAAAAAGGATGAGGTCTTCTCACTGTGTTTTTCCATTATAAAGGTCTTCTTACAATTTAATCGGGTCAATTTTGAAAAACTGTTTTTTTAAATTGGCTTCTCTCTGTAAAGAGTGGGGTGAGATGTACTTCGGACCACACCAAGCCGTTGATCGAGGTAGTACTTGCCTAAACCTTTTGTAAACATTTATTTAAAAAGATGCTGACAATAGTGACCGAGTTTCTTGCGCTGCTTCTTCTCGGCACTAGCCCACACTTGTCCCGAAGCAGTGGTAGGTTTAAATATTGGAACGTGTAAAAGCGCCTCCTGGGGCCTATTTGCAGAAATAATACTGATTATTACTGACATTACAGATTTTTACTGATCCCGGCTTCTGTCACAAGAGCATCGTCGTAAAATCAAGTCATGTCAGAGGCCTGTAATAGTAAGTAAGTAACAGCCTATAATCATCCCACTGCAGGGAAAAGGTCTTCATCATTAAATTCAAGTTACCACAGCAATGATTGGCACTGCCGTAATCACCACGCTTGCCAAATGCGGGTTACTCAAGCAATGTTCGAAAATTCTAATCTTTTGTTGCCCGACCCGAGGATCGCACCTGGTACTCCGAGATCTTGGGCGTTCTGTGGGCTGGACTGTAATAGGCGGTTTAGAAACTCTCACATCAGACTATTCTTGAAGGAAGGTCATACCATAAGGAGTCCAGCTATGATCATATAACATGATAAGAAGAAGTTAAGCTATAAATAAAAATGGATTGACTATCAGCGGACAATCATCATCATTCATCTCATCGCACCCCGCACTCCGTTACTACTTTTCAATGTAACAGGCTCGTTTTATTACCTTTTATAAGTTTTCGGGTCATTCCCTTAGGTAGGGTTGCCATAACGAATCAGAATTAACTATTAGTGTTTGTGTTTTGGCTTTTGAAGAAAGAGCAGTAATGCATGATGATGAATTTTAATTATAATTTTGTTAGGTGACAAAAATAAACAGGTTTTTATTTATACTTATCTACCTTTTTATTTCAACCCAAACGGTAGCACTACCTAAAAAAAATCTTTAAACTTTGAATAAAAATGTGGAAATTATCTAAATCAGAAATCGTCTTCAACAAGAGGTTCTAATCTGAACCTTTTTCTTCTTTGTGCACAGGGAAGAAAGGTTTAACCACAGTAGTCTAAATTGGCTTAGAACTAAACAGTCTGTACGGGTGGATCCAGTGCTAGATATAGGCATCCTCTACAAAACTGATGTAGTTTTGTAGAGGAAGCCTATAAACTAGTTTCGGATATATTAGGCCTAGGGATGCCCCCTAGATTTGGTTCTAAACATATGGTGGTATGATTGTATCGTGTTGGGCCTGGAATTAACCCTTTCAGCGCCAGAATATTTTCACATTTTTTTGCTGTATGCCGTCATACACATATCAGCTACGAGATAAATCGTACCTGGCAAAGTAGAATAAAAATCCCTTAGACAATGCCGACCACGAGTACCTATAGCCGTATACGTTTTCATGCAAAATTAGTCACGGAAACTAACCGCTTTGCCACCCAAGTACTTTCAACGCGTCGTTTGCAACGTTCTTCAAGATTGAAAGAATGGTGAGAAAGCAATAAAGCCGAAATAAAGGTATTTATTGCCATTGTTTTACATATGGGTATCTTGCAATTACCCCAAAAACCACTGTACTGGAGTAGGTAAGCATAAGTTGTATCAGTTGAATGACATTCAGCTTTTAAGTAGTTTGCCGTAATAAATTCCAGATACTACTAATTCAGATTTTTTCATTTTTCAAACAACGAAAAAGTTGATGAAAGTGACCGTATTGACAAAAAAAGATTTTTGGTAGAACATTAAAACAAATTGATGCAAGATATTTATGCTCTGTCTAAAGATTTTTGCAGAGACGAATCTGTAATGTTATGGACAAGAAGCCTTTTTTTTTCCAAGTTTACATAAAAAAAAAAAAAGTTGACGTTGCGGGCACGGTCAGTTAGCTCCGCGTATTTTCTTTAAAAAATAATTTTAAATCAAGTGTTTTTGAAGTGATCTGTACTTTAGTTAATATAATAAATACTCAGTGACAGTTATCTGCAAAAAATAGATCACAACACAAGATAATATGGAAACAGTGACTAAATAAATGTAAACAAAAATACTTGGGCACTGTGAGAAAAACAGTAAATAAAACTATAAACAAAACTAATGTGAAACAAACCAAGCTATCTTGACAAAATCATAACATATTTACATTAATTGTTATATGAATAACATAATGTTTTAATATTGTGACTGTGATAAATCGAAAGTTAAGGTGTTACTCTATATAGAAAATAACACACTACCTGCTTCATACATCAATAAAAAATACGACATCACACTGGAACAGTAGCAATATTTCGTCACTGTAGTCACAAGCATCGCTGGCCTAGCGGTACGAGTGACGGACTTGTATAGGTGATCGCTCTGGGTGCTCCCGGATCGAATCCACACGCTGACTGATTTGTTTTGTTTTGAGTTTTTGTACATTGTAAATAATTAAATACAATGAGTACAACTAAGACAGAAATTGTTTCTTGTACGCAGTGCCACAAAGTTATAAAACATAAGCAATATCTCAAATGTGCCCGCTGTAATTTGATATACGACCTTAGATGTACCAACAAGGAAAAACTATATTATTTAATGGACAGTGACAGAAAGGCAAAGTGGGTGTGTGATGCATGTAAACGCAAAGAAAAAATAACTACTAAAAACCACACAACCCCTGTTAGCTCCAAACCTATGATTAAGAAATCTCAAGATAAAACCAAACAACGAATGGAAAATAATAAACCTAAAGATTATGATTCAACTAACTTCGTTGAAACTACATCGGTTACACCAAATACACCAAGGGACATACGGATACATGATGATTCTGATAATATTACATATCGCAAAAAGAATAAAATAGTAATCAATATTCCCACTGATAATTCTTTTGACTCTTTGAAGACTGATTTAGATGAGTATGAAGAAAAAGATATCTCCTGTAGTACTCCTCAGCAGCTAAACAGAAGTTGTCCAAATATTATAGTGAAAAGTCATCTAGACTATGAAGCTTTACAGGCAAAGCTGAATAGCTTGCAACAAAAATATGAATCAGCTGAACATCAAATTGAGATTCTTTTGTCAGAGAACTTTACTTTAAAAAAGGTGATCGAAGGATACAAATCAAAAATGTGCAATTTGACATCTATATACAAAATTATAGAACAACCATCAGCATCAAAAAGTAGGTCCAACTCCGTTCAAAAAAGCTCTGGAAAAAAGGCAAGAAAATATACGAATGACTCGCTGAATACTGAAAACCTTCATGAATCTCCTAAGGAGAAAGTTATCAATGCCATACCACTAGCAGATTGCACAGAAAAAGTCGTAAAACCAAAACTCAGCATTCTAAGCACTAACTCAAACAACAATGTATTAAAAACAGTCATTAATACTTTCAAAGGTAGATATGACTTATGTCATTATAAAACACCCCACAGAGGTATACTAGATTTGCTACTAACAATAGATGGGAAAACAAGGGAATTTACAAAGGATGACTACTGTGTTGTTATGGTAGGGGAAAAAGATTTTGAGACATCTCAAAACTACAAAGGATTGGTAAAAAACATAAGAAATCGACTTATTTCCCTGAATAACACTAATTTCATAATTTGTCTACCAACATTCAAGTGTGCGGGATTAAATCAACTATTTAACAGAAGAATTGAAATATTTAACCGTCTTCTATACCTGGATGTACAAGAACATGCATATGCATATTTACTGGACTCAAACTTACATCTCACGTATGACTACCAGATGTTTAGTGGACCACAGGGTATTATAAATATTAAGGGAATTAAAAATGTAATGACTTATTTAAAAAACTTAATTGATGACATAATTTTATATAATTGTAATGATGACAATGATTGTGATACTTCTGACATAATTAATTTTTTTCGAGTATAAACACAATAAAATATTTAGAATAATGCATCAGAATATAGCAAGTGCTTTATCAAAGTTAGACATAATGGAATTGACGTTAGCTGATCTTAAATATTCTAATAATACTCCTGATGTATTATGTCTTAGCGAAACATTTTTAAAATCTGGGCATGAAAACTATTTCAAACTTACAAATTATGAATTGGCGTCATTTTATAGCAGGCCAAATAAAAGGGGGGGTGTTTGTATACTTGTTTTAAAAGGGCTAATCTACAAAAAACATGTTGGTATTGCCAGACATGCTAAATCAAATGTTTTTGAATCTTGCGCCATAGAAATTCCTTACAATAATCTTATAATTATCTGTCTTTACAGAACTCCAACATCTGACGTTAATGCTTTTTTAGGTCATCTAGACTCTTTACTACATGAATTAAGCAGTAATAGAAAAAGAAAGATAGTTATTTTGGGTGATATTAACATTAACACACTAAAAGCTGACAAAGTATCTGAAGCCCTACAGAATTTAACAAAAAATTACAATCTGACTATACACATAAACGAACCTACACGAAGATCTTCTTGTATTGATCATATTCTGAGTAATATTGACAAAGCTTCAGCATCTGTACTACATTTGGGATTATCAGATCATGAAACTGCTCAGATGCTTCATTTTCCAGTGGAGAACAAAATGCATAATCCAAAAGTTACTTATATATTAAAAAGAGATTACAGCTCAGATAACATAAAAATATTTAGGACTTGTCTTACAGGGCTATCATTTGG
Source organism: Anania crocealis (assembly GCA_949315895.1). Taxonomy (NCBI): domain Eukaryota; kingdom Metazoa; phylum Arthropoda; class Insecta; order Lepidoptera; family Crambidae; genus Anania; species Anania crocealis. The sequence continues at coordinate 2,830,545 of OX438857.1, read as the reverse complement.
TGAAGTGTTATTTGAAAACGATCTCAACAAGGCATTTGATACATTTCATGACTTGATACTACTTTTCTACAAGCTTTGCTTTCCTAAAGTTAAAGTAAAAATACAAAATAATAAAAACAGAAACAAATGGATAACATCAGGACTAAGATTAAGTTGTAGAACTAAACGGATGCTTAGAATTAGGTACTATAAAACAAAAAATATAAAACATAAACATGATTACATGAAGTATGCTAAGACACTTAAAAAATGTATTTCTCTAGCTCAAAAAAATAAGAATGGTAATTTCATAAATACCAGTAAAAATAAAACTAAAGCTGCCTGGCAAGTTATAAAAGACAAAGATAACCTTGACTTTAATAAAGATATTGACAATATTTTTCTTAATCATACCAAAATTTATAACCCGATGCTTATAGCTGAAGCATTTAATAGGCATTTTATCGAAACATCAAATGAAAAATCTAATTTGCCAACAAGCATTTCAAATTTTAAACTAGAATCTACTGTAAATACTTTAAATGGATCTATGTATCTAAAACCTGCGACTAATGATGAGCTAAGAAGACAAATAATATCTTTAAATAACACAAAGTCTGAAGGACCTGATGAGATTTGTACTGATATCATAAAAAAATGTATTGACGAGCTAACTCCAATCCTGACTTACCTGGTAAACTTGTCTTTTCAAAGCGGTGAATTTCCTCAACGGCTAAAATATTCTATTGTGAGACCAATTCATAAAAAAGGTTGCAGGAACGACATAGCCAATTACAGGCCAATAACTCTGATTCCAATTTTTTCAAAGATTTTTGAAAAGTGTATGTTTGACAGATTGATGAGTTACTGTAGAGATTTTAATATAATTGATAAAGACCAATATGGATTCCAAAAGCATAAATCAACCACACAGGCTATGTTCGCCTTGTTTCAAAAAGTTTTTACAAGTGTAGACCAAAAAAAGTTGACAACAGTTTTGTTTTTGGATATGACAAAGGCATTCGATTTGGTAAATCACAGCATCATGCTTCAAAAACTACAAAGAATAGGAGTAAGAGGATTACCTCTCCAGTGGTTTGAGTCTTACCTCCAAAATAGAAAACAGTCTGTTGTCATAACAAAAACCAATAAAGGCAATTTAAGGAAATCATATAACTCAGAATATGTCATAAACAAATTCGGAGTGCCACAAGGAAGTGTGCTTGGGCCTCTTTTATTTATAATTTATATTAATGACATAATAAATGTAACACGACATAGGACTATATTATTTGCAGATGACATTTCTATTATTTTGACAAATGACTCAAAAGACGGTTTGACGAAGCATGAAGCTGAAATTAATGAAACACTAATTAACATTATTGCATGGCTTGACAAAAATAATCTTAGAATTAATTTAGGAAAGACTAATTTTATTCAATTTAATAATTTAAGGCAATGTAATTTAAATATTTTATACAGAGACACATGCATAAATCAAACGGACTTAGTTAAATTCCTAGGAATAAATATAGATGAGAGTTTGAATTGGAAATCACAGGTAGAATCAGTGTGTGACAAGGTTAATCGCTTCGTGTACGTTCTAAAAAGACTGCGCCACATTACGGATCGGAGTACAATCCTAACATCCTATCATGCGTATGTCACTTCCATATTGCGTTACGGATTGATCCTCTGGGGCAATAGTGTAGAAGTACATAAAGCATTTGTTGCACAAAAAAAATGTGTTCGTGCTATATTTGGTATACCACCCTACAAAACATGTAAACCGCTGTTTAAAGAGCTTAAGTTATTGACATTACCAGGCCTTTACATATTTGAAGTCGGTAAATTTGTAAAAAATAATCCTAGTCTATTTCATAAAGCCCGAGATGTCTATCCTAGAAATAAAAGAAATCCCGATCGACTGGTACTGCACTTTTCTCCCAGGACTGCACTTTATATGAAAAATGTTTTAAATATGTGTATAAAAATTTACAATAAAATACCAAATAGTATAACAACATTGAGACCAATATTATTTAAAAAGAAATTGTTTGAATGGCTTTTAGAATGTAATTTTTATAGTGTTAAAGAATTGACTAAATAATATCAGTAAAATAATATAATGTATGATAATAATTATAAAATAATGTTATATTTTATAATCTTATACATTTTTACATGCCATATAATGGCGAGACATGTCGATTTAATCTCAAACATTTATCCATCCTATTGTACCGTGTCTCTGAGTAAATAAATGATTTGATTTGATTTGATTTGAAAAAAAAACATAGGATATGGCTTTAAGATATACAAACTATGTGAAAGTAACAGCATAATACTGAAAATAATACAATATACTTTATAAAACTATACAGGCAAATCAGAAGGCCAGGCCCCCAATTGCGCTAATATAAAAATGGCTCAATAGAATCGCAATTGCAATCAAATTGTATATTTTGACAGATTTATTTAGGTAGTAATGTCAAAATATACGATTGCGATGCAATTACGATTCTATTGAGCCATTTTTAAATTAGCGAAATGGGGCCCTGAAAGGTGGACCAGCTATAAAAATTGTAACAGATTATTACTTGAATAAAGGTTACAGGGTATATAAGACCAGGACAATCAAAGTGTCCAAGTATTGTTGCAAAATTATTTGAAATATATACCACCTACAGAAAAAAAGCAAGCCAACTAAACTTTGTGTCGTGTGTGCCAAAAATAAGACTCGACCAAAAATTCCGGTGTTATGTGTAGTTGATTGTTTCAAAGCTTATCACAGCTAAATTTTGTAGGCCTACTGCAGAACAGATGGAATCATGTCTTCCTTTGTTTGTTTGTACTACTACTAAGTACCTCATGTTTGTCATGTCATATCTTTTTTCCATTGAAAGTCTGATCTTTGATTTTATCATGTGTTTTCTTTGCTAAGGCCCAACAGTCAAAATCAGAACTTACCTGTGGTGCCAATAAATAAATATTTGTATAGAAGGCCCCAGAAAATCTACGAATATATTCGTAGTCGGCACCATGATAAAGACCCGCACTACGAGTTATCTCGTAGCTGGCACGGAAAGGGTTAATAGATAATACAATTAGTGACGGACTAAAATAGAACTTCACCATTTCACGTAATAATTACTTATGTTTGTTAGTTGTTGTAACTATTTGAGCAATTTTGAGAACTTAAAATCAATTAAAATCAGTTTTATTTCTGCTAATAGGTCTCAGGGCCCAGGAGGCGCTTTTACAACTGCTCAGATCAGTGATGCTAATCTAAGCAGTTCTTCTATATCGGGTAGGAGGTCTAGCCAGCATTTACAGTTCATATTTGCCACTTTAGCACATTTTTTACACAAGCTATGCGAAGCCCTTTGCTACTACATGGTAATTCAAAATACTGTTCGAATACTCTCATTGCAGAGTCCTGCATGGTTGCCTAAATGTCCCATGGCATAATGGTGATTCGGCAACCCTGATTCTGTCCCGTATCTGGGTCACATCAGAATCAGACGGTTTGGTAGCGCAACGAGGCAGTTACCTGGGCTGCATTCAGTCGAGCTTTATAAGCTGTCAGTCAAATAACAACGTTCTAGTAAAGTAGCGGCCCATTATCATCCCACTGCAGGGCAAAGGCCTCTATACCAAAGCAATGATAGAATAAAGTTGAACATTCGTCAAAATATGAAAAATTGTATCTTATAATTACCTTATTTTATAACGCAGTAAATTACGAATTGGCCGAAAAGATATTCAATGTTTCTGGATTTCATTCATAGCCATTCAATTTTTCTAAAGAATGTAAGGTTCAAACTTACAACAAATCCAAATTAAATTATTTAAAAATAAGTGTTGCGAACTGATACAAAGTAACTGTTGGCAACACTTATTAACCCAAAGCCGTATAAAGTAAGTATAAAAGGCGTACAATATCGCTGTGACGAGTCGGGAAATGATACCATAATGTCATCGCCATTGTGATGCATATTATATGGGGACACCATACTCGGTGGGGCATAGCGCTTTGAAAGTATAGATGGCACATCAATTTTTATATACACCAGCCGATAGTAGTACACACAAAGGGAGGGTTTTGCTATTGTAGCTGAGCTGTACAGGCGACGAGGGTGGACTTGGGTGATGCATTTTTTTATATGCGTGCACTATATATCACAATACAACGAATACAATTGTCCTGTAACTCGTTAATTTATACGCATTGTCAATTTATACGAGAAATTGTTAGGTAAGTAAAAATTCCTCGTAACATTTTGTTATTCTTGACAAATACTTAGTAACAATTTAAAGATATATTTTGTAATGTAAATGTAATTCAAAACTGGCAACTACTTACTCCAGAAAAGATCACGTTGAATCAGGAAATAAGTTAAAGATATCACTCACTTTCTGTGCTCCGTACCAAGCTTGACTTGAGCATATTCCTGGAATCTGGATGCAGTCAGACCGCAGCCATCGTAACACAGAAGTGCCGGTCTAAAATACAATAAAACCGACCTTTCTCGACCAATAGTTGAAGAAGCGCCTAAGCGAACATTATCAGAAGATGAGCGTAGTAGAGTAGTAGCGTTTTTTTTGATAATTTTTCTAACTGCGATTATCAACCCGCTGGCCAAGAAAGGCCACTATGGCAAACCCCTTTTCTTGGTATGGCTTCTGTCCAGAAGTGGTATTGAAAAGGTAGACATGGTTATCAGTGATAATCATGTGACCAGTCCACTTTGCGCTTCAGATAGCACATGCTACTTTTTAATGCCGCTTCTAAATATTCGCAGTCTATCCTACATGGTGTTGTTAAAAGGCTTTGAGTTTTAATGACGCGCGCGTGTGTCGTCATTCGAGGCGTTTAATGGACACGACTCACCGTAGCATCGTGGCAAGCCCTTAGCGTTACTTTTCTTTTAATAATACGAGTACTTTTACAATGCTTGTACGATTCTGGGATGTGCGGATTGAGGGATCTTCCGATTGTAATATTATAAATACGACGAAATCTCTATACTTAACCGACGAAAAAAAAAGTTCTCAAATAGACCGATCCTATTTTTTGTATGACTAAGTACCTACACTGAATATTTTATAGAGTTAACCATGTTTAAAGTATATAGTTTACTCAATTGACATGCCACTTATTAGTCGATTTCGACGGTCAACTGTTTTAGGACTTTTGTCTCACAAATGAAATAATAGTTTTTTTTTTTAATAACTGATGATTGTGAGTGGATGTCAAATAAGAAATTACCAAAAAACATTATCAATTCTGTACGATTCAACTCATGTGAATTCTTGTGTTATGAACTTATGATAATGTGTTCCTTACTTTGGGCCATACCTGTTCGAAACTTCGAATAGTTGTCGAATTGCACAGCCGAAAAATCGCATAAAATGCGGCATGTAATAAGGTTTTATACAGTGTAGCAAATTCTCTTCATGGCTTGTGTCCATTGGCCAAATAAAGGAAGTATTTAATTTGTTATGAAAACCAAGTAACATTTTCTGCACTAAAAACTACTTTATTAATATTCGCAGTAATAAATCTGAACAGCATTTACATAGTCAGTAACTTGTCAGCAGGTTTGGTCGACACAAGACTTGAAAAATATTATACTTTTCTAAAATTTATTTTACTTTGCACGGTGGCCTGCACATCAGCCTTATAATATTGTTTTCGTAAAATCCCACCTAGAAAATGGAAGAAAAATATTATGAATTATTTGTGTCTTATTTTCCTATCGTCTTCGAAGCTCTCACAACCTTGCTTGTACTTATATTGTATATATTGTAGACCAATACATTCTGAAGGTCATGAATCTCCGAATACCTTTTTCATGCACTCCTGAACCTACCTAACGTGTATTTTCCCGTCTGAGAACCTAAATGACAGCACGCTGTTCTGATTTAATCATTTCGTTCGTTCCTTCTTCTTCTTCCGGTTGGTCGGTCTTACTTCTGATTGGTTGAATTGTTTTCAACCGATCAAAAGAAAAGAACGAAACGTGCGTAAAAAATTAAGTAACAGGAAACAAATGAATGTTTCGATATAAAAGAAACTATTAGACAAAAGATGTAGATATAAACGACCTGAAACTATCAATCTAGTACTAGGCTAGATCTCACTAATAAAAGCTCGGATAACAGTTTCGCTCGCCGTATGGATAGTTAGGTAGATGCGATATCGACACCTAAAAAGCTTAGTGCTATTTTTATTCTACAATGCGGAAAACTTGAGAGACAACAATGATATAGTTAATCAAAATCCCGTTTTAAGAAGTGCAATCACTTAAAGCGGAAATTGGACGTACTGTTCTTAACTCCACTGTGTACTGCGGAATTTATTCACATTGTCGGGTTTACGAGTGTAAACACCTCTGAACGAGTTTTACAGGCGTTTTATAAACTGTTTTATATGAATTTTAGAGCTTTCTAGCAGTTTGTTAAAATTATGCAACAGTTTTAGTTTCCACCATAAAAGTTTTTAAAATTTGTATGTAAGTAAATTTTCTTCATTATTATTAAATTTAACACATTAGAAACAAAAAACAACTTCTTAGCAACTATGGATGCCAGAACGGGTGCTGAGTCCATCGCATTGCCGAGAAAGGTACTTTGGGGCAGTGCCTATGATTTCTGCCCCAGGTGTAGGTTTAGGAGGCCTCCTTCTGACGCTTACCTTCAATTCCCGAGTAGCCTTCTATGCTTGACCTAAGCTAAATATTATACATACGACGGGAACCAAGTCTTAAGACGAAACTCAACATAAATCCTATTATCTTCCTTATGTTAACAGCTTAATGTATTATTATCAATAGATCCTGCAGACTTGTGTGAACAGTTTTGCGGGACTTTGTTTGCTTATCTGTCGAAATTGTATGTATATAATAAATAACAATAATAATTAAGTATGATTAAAACATACGTTTTAGGGGAAAGGACTAATTGCTGTTCTAGGTTGCCAAGATTTAGATATAGGAGATAAATATCAGTATATAAACTTGAAAAATTTGGCTCAGGCGGGACTCGAACCCGCATCTCCTCGCATCTCTCGGGTTCGAGTCCCGCCTAAGACAAAATTTTTCAAGTTTATATACTGATATTATAAGTGCAATTAAGTTGCTAAAATATCAAATAAAGGAGATAAATAGGTATAAAAAATACCCTCAATTACATTTCCAATGTAAATATTTTAACAAAAGTACCGTTAATCACCACATCGACGACTAACATCTGACCGTAGTTCCTGTTGAGCTTGTTGGCTATTATGAGCGGTGTCGTCACCATCCGGTGCAGGTTCACTGCCCGGTGAAAGACACAACAAATTAAAATGACAGACAGACAAATTTAAAGTTATTACTTTGCCCGACATTACTTTTAGAGGACAAGCTTCGCAGTGGCAGCCGTTCAAAAAACTCATTGGAAATTCGTAGAGTGCAATGTAGAAAGAGTCATCTACAAAATTATATCTTTGAGGTAGAGCGATACAGTTGGTTATGTTATATTTACACTTTTAACCACTTATTAGTACGTGTTATTACTCGGTGTATTATCACCAGACTATATCAGAAAACAGCTAGATAAATCCCTCCTCAATCAATCAATCAACAGTCATTGTCCGTCTACTGCTGGACGTAGGCCTCCTTCAGGTCACGCCACAATTGTCTTTCCTGGGCTTTCCCCATGCAGCCGTTGCCAACAGTTCTCCTTAGGTCATCACTCCATCGAGTCGCAGGGCGGATCATCCCTTCTCAAATGGAGGATTTCAATACATTCACCACACATGGCAAACGGTTGGCGTTCGCAGTTTAGCCAATGGTAGTGAAATGGCTGTGCTCTGTCCTTTTACTATTATTATTTTCAAGTTAAAAGACTCAATACTTATAGATTAGTTACAAATTAATCCTATGTTAGTATCATTTTTTACATACATTACTATTTAGACTACTGTAGTAATTTGTGTAACACAACTCCGGCAGAGATTGTGCAGCAAAAGTTTACATAGCGGCAGTCCAGCCTGCTTGCTATCATAGCCAGATGCTGTTCGGGTTGCCCCGCACCCTGCGCACCAAGGAGGCGCACCACTTTCGCATAGTGGCATAAAAGCAGTCTACCTTCGCTTCTGCAAACATTCCCGATGCGCTACAGTACGTCGGCAACTCTACTAGCATCCTGAAAGCATTGTTGAACAGGACTCGCAGAGCGCTATGGCTCACTAGGGCAGTTAGCCCATAGCAACACGGAGGCTTTATAGAGGCACTGGTGGAATCACCTAAAATATTATGCCACCTATACGATAAAGAAACGATGAGATTCTTTTTAAATGCCAGCACTGAACAGAAGACTATGGTGATATTATTTTTAAGGCAACAAACTACACACTCGGTTCATTAAACTAGGTGAATTATATTTTACGATATAATAAAGTTATCCACGCTCTAAAATTTAATCATCACACATTGTAAACGACCACTGAATTCGCCCTACTATGTAAATGTGATAAAAGTGCAATAATATACTGGCAAAGATTTACTGAGGCAGCCGGGAGTTTTAAAGAGAATTTCTCGCTTTACGAGACTGAATTGCAATTTTATACACACATTCAGTTTTAATATAGAAACACACTTTAAATAAAGAACATCATTTGTTGTAGGTTGGTGTTGTTGTGCGATGGTACTAGGTTCCATTCCTAGTTTCATCATCATCATCATCATCATCATCATCATCATCATCATCAGCCTATCACAGTCCACTGCTGGACATAGGCCTCTCCAATTGCACGCCACTTAGGTCGATCCTCGGCTTCTCGCATCCAGCTCCTGCCAGCCACCTTGCGCAAATCATCACTCCACCTGGCCTGAGGGCGTCCTACACTACGTTTGCCGAGACGCGGTCTCCACTCAAGAACTCGTTTACCCCAGCGGTTGTCGGTTCTGCGGCTAATATGGCCAGCCCACTGCCACTTCAGCTTGCTAATCCGGTGGGCTATGTCGGTAACTTTAGTTTTCTAGTCTAGTTTTCTAGTCTTTCTACTTTAGCCGGATCACCTCATTTCTGATTTTATCCCTAAGAGAAACTCCGAGCATAGCTCTTTCCATAGCCCGCTGAGCGACTTTGAACTTGTGGACTAGCCGTACCGTCAGTGTCCACGTATGACGCGATTCCTAGTTTGCTCAATTTAAAAAACGATATTGTATATAACTTGGACCTAGACAGAGAGGTTCTGGTCGTACTTCGGCAGACAGAAGCCGGGACTTAAGGGGACTACTGGAGCTAAGTGCTGACCCCAATTGATTTAACTAAACAAAATAAATTCTCAAAAAACTAGAACACAATTACCTTAGCAAATTACCTCTGGCATTTGAATTTGAAAAAAGAAAATAAATTTGAAAATAACAAATAAGGGCAGAAAATATAGTGGCCACTGTCTAAAAAAATATGATTACCTACTTCTGTATTAACAACTGAAATGCTTTGAGTATGAAGATAATAAATGATTGTTTGTTTCGCATCAATACAAATTACAAACTTGGCAGCTGAATTTCATCGGTCCAATTATTTTGTGCCAAAAAGTTTCTTAATAAGCCACACTAGTCTGTCCCATAAATTAGCCGAATTAACTGTAGCCATAAAAACCTCCATCATATTTACGGGATCTTTGATGGTGGCGCGTAAACTTCACTTTGTTTATATGAGTAATAACGTGTGGTCATAAAATATATCATGGGATTGTATAGTTTGATGATTCAATCCCAATGAGTGTCATGAAAAGAATATGTTTTCATGGAGTTACGAAGAACTGTGTAGTGAAGTGGCGTACACAACGATTTTCAAGGTTCCCGACAGCTCCGTGGTCCCGGGGTGGATCCCCGGAAAAATCAACGCAGAAAAAACATAGTCCCGAGACTGGGCCACGATTCTCATGCAACCACAGACATTGATAGGCTAGATGCCCTAGGTGTACGTACTGCGCGTGTTACAAAAAGGTTGAACATGTTCAACTTTTGACCGCGCTTGTCATTGAAATGTGCGTATTTTATTTAAAAACAATGAATTATCTTATTTGTGTCTATTACTATGTAAATACATGTACCTGTGTGCATACTACATGCTTAAATTTACTTTGCTGCATTTAGTTTTAAAGGTGTTGTACCTGTTCATTGAACAAGCAGTGAACGCAAATTTCGGCACGCGCGGGTTTTATTGAAATGAATGCATTTGTGGCATCTAGGCCTATCAATGTCTGAACATGCAACACATCTTTATCCGTAGAATAATTTGTATGCTACTTTAGTGCCAGTACCCATATATGGTATTTCTTTGATAATTGTATGACCGATCAAAATCTGGCAAACCATAAACAAAACGTAAACCTCACGTCTTGTTAGTGCGTTTTTAAAAACGCCGTGAGAACCATTTTAAAAGTTCACCTAAAATAATAGTCATTCATTTCATTAGCTGAATATGGCCAAAACAATTGTCAAACGTGGCGATTCTACCAAATCATTATTTTGGTGAAGCCTTGATCCAGTGATGTTGATGACGTAAAAATAAGTCTTAAATCTATCTAATATAACTAACCCATATTTTAAACATACAAACCCGTACGATCGTCAAACACCGACTCAAAATTTGTCTTTTCATAATAACCTTTACTCATGTTTAAATATTTATTAAACAACAAGCTCTACAGGAAAAGTAAACCAGCACGAGTATCATCAACTTATCTCCCAGCTCTCACTCGATGATCCCGACCATAATTTTATAATCACTCGTTAGAAACAAGTGTTTATAACAAATTCACCGTCCTGAACCCGCAGGAGCCATAAACAAGTTCGTCGGTTATAATGTACACTCGACAGCACATCAAGTTAAACAGTTGAACTGCGATAACAGCTTTTATTACGTAGGGCATAAAGTCGGTCTCAAGGTCAACATGTATAGTCTGATGTGCCGCCGTGTGTACTTCCTCTGAACACATAAACACCTAATCACTGTTGCGAAACTTTCGCAACACAATATTTGTTGGAAATTTTTGAGTTGGACAAAGTGTACTTCGTAGTTAGGGACTGATGGCACTTGATGAACCGTAGTGGGAGATAAAAAAAGATAAAGTGTTGTATAAAGTTTTTGATGAAGGTTTGAATAATAATCTAAACATATTTACGCAACGAACATCGGTTAGACATGCTAGATACTAATGGTAGTGATATCATGAACATATTTCTGCGAAAAGTTGTGTCTTTTTAGGGTTCCGTACCCAAAGGGTAAAAACGGGACTCTATTACTAAATAAATAAATATTTAAGACATGCCTCACTGGGCCACACAGAGCCATCTAGTCCCAAATTAAGCTACTATTAAGTACCCTGTCGTATGGGGTACTAGACAACCGATAAACTTACTTATATACTTTTTTTTTTGTAAATATATACTTATAATATATAGAAAACACCCAGACCAGTACAAACAGACATGTTCATGCACACAAATATTTGTACTGTGCGGGGATCGAACCCGCGACCCATGGCTCAGAAGCAGTGTTTACTACCGCTGATCCAAATGGTCGTCAAAGACTAAGACTTCGCTGTCTGTCCGTCTGTCCGTCGCTCTGTCACCAGGCTGTATTTCAAGAGCCGCGATAGCTAGACAGTTGAAATTTTCCCAAATTATGTATTTCTGTTACCGCAATAACAACAAATACTAAAAACAAAATAAAATAAATATTAAGGGGGGCTACCATAAAAAAAACCCGTTCTTTTTTTTGCCGTTTTGGTACGGAACCCTTTGTGCGCGAGTACGACTCGCACTATGCCGGTTTTATTTACTTTAATCTGTACTACTTAAATAAAGATATTTTGAGTATAATCTGTACAAACAAAAACATCGAAATAAGACATTTATTCAATAAAGTATTTAAAAAAAATACCAACGAGAAGCTTGATATAAGTCACCAATTCCAGTCCGTGCATGATGACGGTCAGTTATTTTTTGTTAAGCACCGACTTGGTAGCTTATTTAACGGTTTACATAAATTCTGTTTTTTGTGGAAATGTATAGTTATATTTTTAAATGCTATCAACCTTAATATTGTACCCTTCGGAATGTTTTGTCATTGCAAATTAAGGGCCCAAAAACAACTATGCACTATCAACTGATCGAATTCGAATATGTACTTTTCGAAAATATTGAAGGCTCTAAGACTCATCAAGAATAAAATTAATACATGCAATCACAAAAGGAATAAACAACCTGTTAACTGGTAATGTAACCGACAGCGTTAATGAAGAAGCAAATAAGTACTCGTACAGCAGAAAAGAATCACAAGAATGTTAACGCCCGCCATGTTTAATCAGCACTTCGTTTTTAGGGTTCCATTGCCAACAACGTACCCTTATAGTTTCGCCATGTTCTTCAGCAATCTCAAAAAGTACTAGAAAGCTGTTTGGCTTGGCTATCATATAAATTACGAAGAAAGTGGTAACATATTTTTTATATGATTATCAGCAGTGATAAAAGAGCAGCTTTTTTTACATGTGCCCTTGTGGCATCAAAATAGTTTTTTATTAATACGTGAAACAATTCGGGGCAGTAGAACATGTAACGAATATTGGAGAACACAGCCATGCAGGGATTATTCTACTTGGCCGTGATAGACCCCAACGGGAAGGGCAATGAATTTAGCAGTCTATGTATATAAATGTATGTACGTATTTTTGTGGGATGCACATTTGTTTACTGAGCCAGTTTTGCTGAATGAGAATTATCAATCGATTCCTTATTTTAGTCTACCTTTTGTTAAAAAAAACCTACATGTTGAATGCTACGACAATACATTGGGGTACAAGTTTGCAGTCATAACGAGTGGGGTACCTACTGGGGTATCAAATGAAAGAAAACAAAAATCTGTACAAAAATATTTAAACTATACAGCAAATATACAGGCTGTCTTTGAAATCATTGCATTTTCGTAGACGGGTCAAAGTTTTTTAAACTATTTATGCTTGTTTTGAATAGGCCCTTGTCCAGTAGTGGACTAATTAATATATAAAAATAATAACATAATAATATTTAGGACATGCCTCACTGGGCCACACAGAGTACTATTAAGTAGTACCCTGTCGTATGGGGTACTAGACAACCGATTAACTTACTTATATAATTTTTTTTTGTAAATACATAGGTACCTACTTATAATATATAAAAAACCCCCAGACCAGTACAAATAGACATGTTCATGCACACAAATATTTGTACTGTGCGGGGATCGAACCCGCGACCCATGGCTCAGAAGCAGCGTTTACTACCGCTGATCCAAATGGTCGTCAAAATTAAGCTGGTTGTGATGATAATGATTAATATACACGAAACATACATAGTTACAGAACCAGACACAGCAAGTGGCCGACACACACTTAGCCGTGTTTTTTACCTAACATATTTCCGAAATACGAAGAAAAAACTTTGAAGAGTCTTGTCGCACCAGGCTAATGGGGCGAACCGAGTCGAGTGCCTAATGCAAAAGTTGGAGATCGAAATAAAATGTTAAACAAATATGCAGTAAATATCAGGAATAGGGATGTTAGTGAAGTTCCTGCAGACTTCGATACGAAACGGTTTTCTATTAAATTACCTATAGGAAACATTTATAGAAATCTACTACGAGTATTCGTAGGTAGTGTGTAGGACTGATGTCGATAGGAATTGAGATAACAATGAGCGGTATGTTAAAATATGTGTGCAACATACCTTTTCTTTCTATGGGTGTCGTAAAAGGCAAACCAAAATGGGATCGCAAAACTGCCCACCAAGGGCGGCGATCATAGCTAAATAGACCTTTCGGAGAGGCCTGTGTTTATCTGTGGATATACTGATATACGCTGCTGTCACTGCTGGTGATATTAAAAAAAAGCTCAGTAAGCAACTGAGCGCAACACTGTTTAGTTTTGTAGTTAAAAAAATATTGTAAGTAGGTACAAGTTCAAAGTCGCTCAGCGAGCTATGGAAAGATCTATGCTCGGAGTTTCTCTTAGGGACAAAATCAGAAATGAGGTGATCCGGCAGAGAACTAAAGTTACCGACATAGCCCACCGGATTAGCAAGCTGAAGTGGCAGTGTGCTGGCCATAGTAGCCGCAGAACCGACAACCGATGGGGTAAACGAGTTCTTGAGTGGAGACGGCGTCTCGGCAAACGTAATGTAGGACGCCCTCAGGCCAGGTGGAGTGATGATTTGCGCAAGGTGGCTGGCAGGAGCTAGATGCGAAAAGCCGAGGATCGACCTAAGTGGCGTACATTTGGAGAGGCCTATGTCCAGCAGTGGGCTGCAATAGGCTGATGATGATGATGATGATGATGAAGTAGGTACTTACCCAAATAGGTTTTACAATAAAAATGTTTTTCTCATGTTATTTTTTACTTTTTAGTGAGTTCCTTTTTTACTTTTTATTACAATATTACTTACGTGATGAGTTAAGTGGTATACATTACTCATTGAAGTTGATTCTTAGGTTTTCTTAAATTAGTCCATTTTTATTACGTACCTGAAAAGAAACAGAACAAAAAAGGTTAATAATGCATTTTTAACCGATGAAAATAAACAAGGTAGTCAATTCATACATCTATTTACTTTTATGTACGGTACCACATAAGTTTTTACTACAAAGACATAACACCTATTTTACCCCATTTAATATATTTTTTTAAATCCCTCATAATAATTATCAAGAAATTAAACTTTTTCAAAATAATTTAAGAAATCGTGTAAAACCACAAATTTTTTGTCGACGCCAAACAAGAATTCACCTACATTCATAATGCACCGCCTCAAAACTGGTAGCCTACACGCTTTTCCTCGGTTCACAGTTTAGGTAAAAAAAAGGCTTTGAAGTACTGTTCCAATACATAAGGTACCAAAGATTAAGCTCTTCCATAAATCTCTTCACTCTCACATTTAAAAACAATTTAGTCCTAACAAAAAATCGCAATTCCCCTGGAAATTCATTGACCCAGTTCCACAAACGAGCACAACAAACTGAACACTATTTTTCAATTAACCCAGCACCGAGCGGACAATTCGATTACACTATAGTCACTGGACCTTTACAAAAAACCTATATCAATCTTAGTGCCTTAGATGGATTGAATGCTTGCACGGAGGCATCCTGAATGGTCCATTAAATTTATTCTCTGAAAAAGTCTGATCGACTGGATTTTTTTGCGTCCTACCCGCGTCTGGACACGTCTCGTAAAGAGTTCGGGGCGTAAATGTGAATTTATGGGAAAATTTAGATGGGAATCTATGTAAATAGTAACATTTTAACAGGGAGGTAAAGCAGAAAATGAGCCGACTATTTTAAAGTGTGGCATTGAAGTATCTCCAAAGATTGTAATGTCACCATAATATCATCCATCATCATCATCGGCCAAAATCAGTCCATTAGCTAACAGCTTGTTTTCTGTCAAATCCACTGCTACTCAGCTCACCAATTCCTTTTAAGGTTGTTGGTTCAAATCTTATCAACGCAGTCGTTTCTTTACAAATCATCGCATTTTCAATTTACACTGACAATTAAATTATTATTAAAAGCAATTACAGAAATGCATGCATTAAAATAATATGAATTCACCACCAAGTCCAGTAGTCGTCACAAATTCTTAAACAATACTACTAACTAACTCAATTGAATTAGCAACGATATGTGCATAATTCCCGCCGATCCCGTGTCACGTGGTCGTCAAAATGGCCGTCAAATCGAGCTAGCCAGTAACCGCATACTAAATTAATCGTTTGCATTCCGAGACCCGTCGGCGTCGCAGGCAGACGTGGGAACGAGAACTTTAATTATTTTTATAATTAAAATGTACGTTGCATCAGATTTGTGGTGCGCGGGAAATAAAAACGGGTTGAATTAAAAGAAACATTGTCGCGGCTTGTTAGCCTGTTCTTCCAGTCTTCGTGTTTTTTTCTCATTTTTGACTAAAGAACTGAAGAAGACTGAAGTATTTTATTTGATTACGTCATTTTTGGGTCAATATCAGAGTTATTTTTTGGGGTTTCAATCATGTACCAGTTTTTCTGAGTTTCCGATACCTTGGAACTGTTAAAAGCGCCATGATCACGAAGAAATCGTAAAAAACAAGGTTTACATGGTATGGAAATCCCAAAAATGAACTCATATTATATAAATAATAAAACAAACTAATTAAATTAAATCAAATAAAGTTGTAAGAGTACCTTTAGTAATAAACACACACACACACACACACACACACACACAAACACATACACTAACAGACACACATATTATTCATATACCTAGTATATAATTGTTTTTATTAATTAATTTTAAGATTATATTTTATTGTTATTGCTACAAGTGTTAAAGTGCACGGAACTACTGATGGGAAGCATCTGTCTCCTAGAATACAGGCACACCTAAACTAGAAGGCAGAGTAATAGCATTGTTAGCATTAAGCATTGTACTGTAACATTAATATTGTACCTATTCTAACATGTTTCTCAAAGCATTCTTGTAACAGACAATAAAAAATTATTATTATTATTATTATTATTGTCTCTTGCACAGGCATCACAATAATGGCCAAAAGGATCCCTCAATCACAAAAATTCACGGCTAAAAAATCTGTAAGTTATTTGGCTTTGAAACAGGTGACGTTACTATTCCAAATTTTTTTTTTTTGATTAGGTCCATGAATGACATACCCGGCTGTCAGCATTTCAGATAGAAATTCTTTGAATAAACGTACCACGAGTATGTGGTTTGTGAAAATCCGAAGAAATTGAAATTTTTAAGAGCTCAATCGAAACCAATAATGCACGCTGGGATCAACGAGTACGTGGGCAGATCAAACGGAGCCGGCTGAAATTGACTTTTATAAACTTGAAAATTTAAAGGTAAAAAGTTTCATTAGCTATGGTTACGTTATATCTTGATATCGAAAACAGAACACAATCTGGAGCATTAATGCTTATTAATGTTCAGTGTTGTCCCAACTTTAACTTTTTTTTTTTTTAAATAAAGCAGGCGTAGTATTTTTAATATGGTTGACATGCTGTATAGGCATCACGAAGTATACGTTTTGTAGGAGCAGTATAAAAAGATACCAATTTCGAATCGGACCCAAACAAGCGTTCACTGAAAACCGTCATTCACCAAATTGCATACTTACCTAATACATTCCAACGGTTCTATATTTTTGATATAACGTATTCATTACTCAACATTTCATAAACAGAAATAACTGATAAAAACTATTTCTACATAATAACTTGATTTTACCTGACTTGTCCGTTCCGAGCTACTTTAGCAAAACGTAAACACCCTTCGCGCTCTTGATTTTGTGATAAGCCATACTTATTTTTCGCTTGCCAAAAAAACCGCTTATTCACTAAGGTCCGAAGAACCCAGATCATATTTGTATTGCGTTCGGTGGATTCGACAAAGCCGTTATAAATCATGCCAGACACAATGTGTAGAAAGTTTGGACCGTAAATTATACTTTTGGACTTAGCCACTACGGGCTCAGGATAAATAAGTGTTATTATTTATTTGTCAATTTATCTAGCTGCTTACAAGTTTTTTGTGTGTTCATTATTTGTTGTTGCTTTGAGTGTTATAAGTATTTACAGGGTGATTGAATGCATAATCAGGGTTAAATGGAGGTGCATATTACAGTCCGCTGTTGCTACATGTGATGGTCTCTGTAGCTGAGTTACCAGCACAATCTGCCGCATACTTTATACTTGTAAGTAGAAACTCAACCTATTTGTTAAAAAATGAATTAAAATGACACTGTTGTTGCATTTATTATCTGTCGGCGCCAAAAGTCTGTAAAGTCCTTGCAAGGCAACCCCATAGCTGGACCGTTTTCTCTCCAATAGTTTTATACCGAAGGCTCTACCCGGTTCCATTGAAACAGCGTTGCTGATCAGTATGCATCCCGCGCGTGCTCCGCCAAGAATGGCCCAAATTAGACTTGGCCACTTCGTGGAAGTGTTTTGTGTAATGGCGCCTTTTGTTCGGCTTCAATACGTGGCTCCTTATAATTGCCTTCTTTAGGCTCTTTCACAGTTGCAACCTCGTATCACGTCCTTTGAGTTGTTTCACTCTATCATTTGTAGTTCCGGATCAAAGGAAGATAAGTTACCATTGGTTTATTGTGTTTGTTACCGCTGTCCAACTTTTGTATACCCAAACTAAAACCTTATTGTTAATGGTGGTCATTTCATAAAGTATGGGCTCAAGATTTGGTAGCAGTTAGGTATTATTTATTCATATTACCTTTGCAATGATTAGAAGATGAAAGTCTGCAGGAATGCAAGTTAAAACACATTTCTTTTAACTTATGTCTCCTGAAACTTTATTGTCTGTGATTATTTGTTTTGCACCGAACTAATTGATTGATTACTTAACAGTGAAAGCTGATGATCTATCATATGTATTAATATGTTTGTTTTGGCACCGACTTCAAATTTCTTAGTCATTTCATCATTACCGTCGACGCGTCGGTTCACTTAAAAAAATCATCGATATCGGTCAACCCTGTTATAAGGTATACGTGTATAAAAAAAAGTTTTTAAGCTATTTCATAGCTTCTATCGCGGGCCTTGAGCGTGGAGACCGAATCCAGAAATTCCGTAACGAAAATAACCTAACCTAACACTCGGGGCGAGGCACGATCAAACAATTTTGAATTTCCGAAATTTAAAAGAATTTAGATGAAAATAAGGATTTTGACAGTATGGTTGCCTATGGTAACCATATCTGCCAAAATAACAGAAAAATTTAATTACAAAAGTCAAAATTAGAAAATACATAAAATTATAAAATTAAGCTATTGCATAGCTTATATCGCGGGCCTTGAGCGTGGAGACCGAATTCAGAAATTCCGTAAGGTAAATAACCTAACATCCCCCACTCCGACCGGCACAGCGGTGATACTTTTTAGTTTTATAATTACATAAGTTGATAAAAAATGCTATGCAATAGCTTTACCGCGGCAGTCTCCGAGTGCCACACGTCTTTTTTTTATACCTGCCCATTCAAATTCAATACGACCAACCGTTTGAAACGGGCACCATAACGGCAGTATGATAAACTTTACACACAAATAATATTGAAGGGTAGGTGATTTTGTATGCGTCCCGTCAGTCGGCTTGCCTTTCAAAGCATCCAGAATTAGACTGCTTACGGCTTTACCTGTTTTCACTGACTCCGTGTGAAAGGGGAGCATTTGACCCCGTTTTCTTTGAACAAAATTTTTACCACGAATTTTCAGTTGCAAGTTTCCTAAAAATATTACTACGAAAGATACCGTTTAAAAAAAGTATTAAGGTATTATCACAGTCTATGAACCATATTCATAGACTGTGGTATTATGTTGAGCAGTAAGCTAGTTTGCTTTTATTCTAGCAAAATCAATATATTATACAAAACACTTCAGGTTTTTGCAATTTCCTACGTTATTTCACCGCTTGAAAAGAATGAATGACCGCCTACTACTGTAAGAATGTATAATGTTGCATTCAAACATGGCTATCCTTTGAAATCAATTGAAACATGTATGTACATATATACAAATATATCAGTTGTTTAGCACAGACTATAAGCATTTAATATTTTTGTACATAACAAACTCAGACCCATAGTTTGCCAGTCTAACTATGAACAGGTTGATGCCCTATAAACTAAAGTTATTCATCGAATAGCAATCAACAGTGCCAAGGAGCCGCCAAATAAGGCCCTCGGGCTTCCTGTTCGCACAATGGCATATTTCGCAACCCCGTTCATGGGCCGTGAATTTTAAGTCATTGCACTAAACGATTCGTTGACTTCTTACGCTTATGAATAATTTCAAGTTTATTACAGGGATGCCGTATAACCAGCTCGCTTTATGGCTTTCAGGTAGTACTTGATTGTAAGCTAAAGTTTTTAGTGGGCATAGATTGTAAAATGGTAAATTTGTAGCTGTATCACAGTAAAATTACCACGTTTCGGTTATGAGAATTACCATTTGTAGCCGGGTAATGAAATTATTTCAAGCTTTTCCGTTGGTTATTAAGTTACACATAAAATATTATCTAGATAATAGACGTTCATATTAAGTTGAATTATTATCTAAAATACATACATACATACATACATACATATTATCACGCCTCCTTCCCAACAGGGTAGGCAGAGACCAAGGCCTTCTACTTACTACGATCCTGGCATAAATCTTTCGCTTCTTTCACATTCATCAATCTTTTCATGCATGCTCGTCGGTTTAGAGTACTCTTGACCTGACCTTTCTTCAGAACATCCCCGATTTGATCGTGATAAGTTATCTAAAATATCGTCAACATAAGACATTAAGTTACTTCATTTTGATAGTTCTTGTATGATACGTGCTGCTATACAACAAGGGGGCATTTGGAAGCCCATCGTTTACAAATTGTATCATTTAAGATATACTTTTCATAGCATATGAATAAATATGAGTCCACTCGGAGTCGGTATGAATTTGTCAATCCTTACGAAATCCCCCCTTGGACAGCCGTCTCTTTTATATTTCATGAGTGTTTAATGTGTAAAGGGAATCCTGGAGCTGCCGCTTGTACAATGAATGGATTTTAATTGGCTTTAGGGAATTTCGCGAGTAACGAAAGACATGACGTATTATAAAATAAACATGACTTTGAAGGCTCTTTTAAACCGTTAAAAGTGTAGTGCCTGTTTATTTAAAAGAGACAAAATGTATACCTGTTGCAATATATTTCCTACTTAAAAGGAGAGAACGTACTTAAATGTACTAATAGGAAAATAATTAATATTCTTATACCAGGGATCATAATATGATTATTATCATACTACAAATATAAACCAGAATCCATCCTTGAAAATCAAACACACAAGCTATATTTTGACAGAGCCATGCTTACAGACAGAACTAAACACTTGAATAGACCAGATATTATTTTAATTAAAAAACATAATAGAGTAGCTTATCTTACAGACGTAGTAATCCCTAACAACAATTTACAACCAACAATAGCTGAAAAACTCACAAAGTATATTGATCTTAAGGATGAAATAACACGGTTGTGCAAACTTCGCAAAGCAATGACAGTCCCAATAGTTCTTTCCACAACTGGTGTGTTACCAGTACAATTACATACAGACACTTGAGATGCCAAAATACATTTATACAAATCTCCAAAAAGCTGCCATCTTAAATACTTGAAGACTCGTCAGGAAGTTTCTACAGGTTGAAAACGACACAATTTCTACACATCAACTGATAGTTGTCTAAGGCTGCGTTTCCACTGACGCGGAGAGGAACGGAGAGATGAATTGACCAATCACAATGTTTCCACTGAAGCGGAGCGGTGATTTAGGGCATTGTGATTGGTCAATTCATGCACTGCTAAGCTTTTCTCCGCTCTTCTCCGCGTCAGTGGAAACGCAGTCTTAGGCTTGGCTTAGGCCCGTGCTGTCTTGAATAACCGGTTACAACAGCCGTGAAATGTGAAGAAAAATAATAATAATAATTATCTTATCATAATAATCTGTATATTGTGTATTTTTGAGTTCTATCTGTTTTGATCTACTTTCATCTACATCAAAGCAAGTTACGATACAGATCTCGAACTTTTGAGGTTTTTCCGCTATAGATAATACAATAACATTTTAATTAATAGGTCAATACACAACAAGGCCATAAATATAGCCACCATTACATAAACTCCTCATAAAATGTTATCGAGGCTTGATTACCAGCGATCAATTTAATTGGCGCTCATTATGTAGGTGGCCAATGGGCACTGACTGTAGTCAGCGGGCCAAATTGGACTTTCAGTATACAATAACTAACTTCAGACTTAACTGTAACGTTCAGCGCAATGAGCTTTACTGCTTTGTTTATTAGCTACTAGTTTTTATTTCTACTCCGCCTGCCTACAGAGGTATTTGTGATAGTAGTGGTTAAAAAATACAAAATTTGTCGAAAATAAGGAACTGTTTGGAGATGTCTAGACGGGATTAGAAAAAATGGGTTTAAATCTGCAGATTCAGCTAGTGAAACAAATTGTTTTCTGAATTTACAAACACCGTAAAGTATACCTTGATTTTCTACCACCTAAAAAATAGCCTGACCTGAAATCCTCTTTTTTTCTACAGTTTGATTAAAAATAATTTCCTAAACCCCAAAAAATATAAAGTACATATTTCACAAAATAATGTACAGGATGACATGCATGATGATCATCGGCAATGTTTGTTAGGCGCCGAATTGTAATTTGTTATATTACTTATTTTATCTCCATCGGCAATTAAACTTTGTTTAAAGAAGTTAGCATATGAAATGCAAAAAAGTGTAATTTATCCGTCCGTGTCAGGTCAAGAATTAAGTATTATTTGCAGGTTAAAAATGTCTCAACCTTTTGTAGTGCTGGAGAACCATAGTTTTACCAAGCTAGACCTGTCGTCAAAATAAATATTCAATCAATCAATACAAAAACTATTATGAACACATGTTTATCCTGGTTTTGTGTTGCTTTAATAGATACAGTTCACGATAGCAATAAAAGCTGACGTTATTTGATGATATCTTATTAATTGGGAAATATGTCCGTAAATACAGGGTTACAGGGGAAGATAGGAAGTTAACAAAGGACATTAATATTTAGATTATGTTGACCAATGCTACTCTCTAAAACTTTACTATAGTTTCTTTTTTTAGTTCTTTTCTTTTTTAAATTTTAGGCCTCATAACTTTTAGATGACTTTTATAAAAACCTATATGTAAGTTTGAAATCTTATTTAAAAATAATACAGTATTCTAATAGTCAATGAGCTGCCACTCTTACTAGATAGATAGCAGTCGTTTTATTATTACTTACCAATTAATTCTAATAACTTCGTGTGAAACTAAAGGTTAAACTCAAGTAATCGAATGCTAGAGTTAAAATAAAATACTAGCGCTTCAGCGGCCCTTGGTTCGTTACACCACATGCTGAGGTGGGACCCAATCGGCCATATTACTTGATAATTTGTTTTTCTGTTTTTTGTTTTGTGTCTTTTGTTTTACTGTTCACCTGTAATTTCGTCTATGTCTATTGTAATGTGCTTGTGGCCAATTAAATGTTTCTTTCTTTCTTCTTTCTTTCTTTAAAATAAATATTCAATATAAAAAAACATAATAACACAGAAGGTCATACGAAAAAAAGAACGACAAAGATCTTATCGTCCCTAATTATGTCAGCTGAATTTCCCTGTAACCCTGTATAAAGCAAAGTCTTACTGTCAGGGAAGCGTGCTCGGGTGAGTATTATTTTACCGTTATTATTTGGGTAGCATCGATATTGATATTTAATGATGTTATTTTTGTTATTCGTTAAAAGAAATGCTGTATTTTTTGTATATTACAAGAAAATGCCAGCTATTAGCGCATATCAATTAAGTATTTGATATGTTGCCGGGCTATCTACATAATATGTAATTAAAATATAATTACTCAAATGTACCTAAATCCTTTTTTTAGTTTTTCATAGAAGTTATAGAAGAATGTGTTGTTATTATTCTAATTTCTTAACCAATTTCTAATGTTCAGACAATGGCAGGTTAACCTACCCAAAAAGTTAAAGGTCATTGAATTGATTTTCAACTTTAAGTCCAACAAGTAGACATCAATATCAATTGAGAAAATTTGACGTTTTGTGGTAGCTTGACGTGCTGTTGTCTGTAGAAAAAGAAGTTTAAATGGTTACTATTACAAGAGTTAGTTTACTGTTTTCTTGAGTTTACGCAAACATTTTTTCTATACCTACATTGAAATGAAAGATATGTTTATGGATTTAGTACGCGTTTAAATCTTTAATATCTTTAATAAATCAAAATTTAATCTGACGTTTTGAACACTACAGCGTTCATGGTCACAGGTCAGTAGTTTCGAGGATTGTACCATATTTAATTGTAGTTATGATCATGACGCTTTCATGACAGTGAAATATCGGAAAATCAACAAACATTTGTAGGTACTTGGCAGAAATTGCTTTTTTTAGAGAGAGTTTTAATATTTTGCCATTCCTAGCAAGAAATTTATTTAAGCTTTAGAATAGCTTCAGAAAGGTATTTATTTAAGAATACTACAAGGGTCTTAGAAATTAATTTAATGTGTAAAATGTTATGAAGTTGCTTAAGAAGGTAGGACCGCCTTATCTCTAGTTATTACTTTATAGATATAATTTCTTTAAAACTGGTATATTTTTAGTTATGCCAATACAACCGAAAATAAAAATAAAATGTAAATAATATAGAAAACAAACAAAAAAATACAATACTTGAGTCATTACAAAACGCTTAAACATTTGGCCACTGAAACCGCAAAACACTAGCGATTGCCGTAAAAATGCTTCCCTTTTTATTCATCGGTTAAAAATGTCATACCAACCCCAACAAAAATGATGTACATATTATGTACTTCCAAAGTCATTTTTAGGGCGACCCATCTCAACCCTATAAGTTATTTTAATCCGCCCTTCTTTTATAAATTGTTTACATTGAAGCGCCATGTCAACCTTTAGAACCTTCGTCATTCAATATATTTTGATGGATAAATATAGTTAATAGTTTTCATAAATATTACTAGCTGACTCCGCTAATTTCGTATTGTCTCAGATGTCAAAATCAAATTATATTATAATTTGATTTTGACCAAATAATTACAAAAATATGTGAAGAAATAAAAAGCCTGAATCTATATTTTATAGTTAACTAAGATAATTTTTATTGAAAAAATAAAAATAGCAATGCCAAGATGTTATACATAATGGTTAAACAACGTGGGCATCTTTTGTCAGAGGGTTAAAAATGCATGTATGATGATGAATTTTATAACATAATCATTTTTCAAAAACAATTGAATCTTTGTAAAGTTAAAGTACTTAGAACCAAGTTCATCAACATTTAAACAGCCAGTAAACAAAGCGTGGCGATTAATTTGACACAATTCCCATACAAAATATGTCAAATAATATTTTAAACGCTGTTTAAACTTAAACGTCTGTTGGTGAACTCGGGCCTTAATCTATTAATTTTAGTCGGTGTATGATGATTGTCGGTATTCTCTTGTTTGGTGCTGACTCAAAATTGATGCCTTATTTCATGCTTGTCGGTGGCTTTACCACATGAATAAATATTCCGCTTTATACCCGACTACGGAAAAGTAATTAATTCAGCTGTCTATGTATTTGTATAATATGTAAATTTTAGTCATTTGGATAGCCAAATGACTTAAATTAACTAAATGAATTACTAATGACTTACATTATAAGAAAGTTACTAGTTAGTTGGGCCCGTAAAATATTGTCAAATGACTAAGATTTCCAGTTTTCTCAACCTCTTGTAAAATTGTATAAAAGCAGATACGCGATATTTACAAACTGCTCTTCCGCGGTGTTGCACGCGCAGTGACGATATTGAATCACTCATACCCAATCAATAAAAAAGCTAAATCAGAGTTTCTTGTAAATATTATGCATCATACTTACTTAGGTACATTACGCAAACCATTTTCCACCGCAAACCTCTTTTTGAAGTCGTTTAAAAATACGATTTAGTTTCTAACTCCGAAAATACAATAAGAATTTGGAGAATTTATTTAATTATATCTCAGTACACAGTACGTGTACAAAAATTGTATTTTTTTGTTACTAGTACGGGCTGCGATTGAATTAACTTTATAATAAGACCTGTTCACAAACGTTTGTGCAGCTGAGCGGTTTGCTTTGTTCGGTGGCCGGAGGCTCTATCGTAGTCAACGTAGAACAACCACCCCTTTGGCAAAGCGGATTTTATTGTGCTTACTTTTGATTAACTAATTCCAAACCAAAAATTGTAATTAAAAAAAACTATCTTTTCCAAAGATTTCTAAAAACAAAAGACTACCGACTTAGGTAGTAAAACAGCTCTTCTTTATCATACGATTATTTTATGCTCCTAATCATCATCGTCAACACCAGCCTACGTCATTGTTTTTTTGGACACTGGCCTCTCCAAAAGAATGATTACACCACGGTCGCCACGCAGATGGGTTGGCGATCGCAGTTTGGAACATGGTGGACTTTTTACGACACCAACACCGTGCATTTTTAATAACAATTATGTATGACATCTTTGCAGTGTTTTTTTTATTAATTAAAATAGTCTTAGAAATTGTGAAAAATAAGACTATTATTATATAATGGTAGGTTTTGAAGTGTCCTGACTGTTCTTACTAGGCTAAAGTTTCCTGGAATTTACTCACAAGTTTATTAACTTATTTAAAGTTAGACAAAGAACAATATGTGTTCGAAAGTTGGGGTTGGTTTGCATTGTAAATTGCAGACATTTCATGATTTGTTTTGAATGATAATGACTTGAGCTGCATGTTATTTTGATTCCTTGCCAGTAGGAAGAGGGGTATAATTGCCGTTAAGTGAATATACAGGACCATTTGAACAAAGAAAGCTTTTACAAAAGTTAAGGAGAAGCTATACGTTACATATTATAGAACAAACCTGTTTTAATTTATATTTTTTTCTGCATACGAATTTCTTTAAAACATAAGGGGTGTTTTTCTAATACCTATATTGAACGTGTTTATATATTAGGTGTTTTATAATACTAACAATATTTTATTGCAGCGCAATCAAAACGATAAGACACATTAGCGCCTATAAGTAGAATGAGCCGTAGGAGTGGTTTGAGAACTGCTGACACCAGGGGGGCTAAAAAGGCCACATTGAGCAATTCATCCGTTAGCAATTCATATCCTGAATTTTGGGCAATTCCGTTGCAATTCCTCTAATATTCGTAAAATGGCCTAAGTTTGGGGAGAATCATTTACAATTCAATTCATTAGATGAATCGTATTTGACGAAAATGTTGTAACATGCAAAAAACATAGAACGAGTGAACGAATGTATTAGAAAAAAATGTTTTCAATATTTTTATACTAGCTTTAATGACTTTTAAGAGTTTGTAATAATGAAATAAGATAAGAAAAATATATATTTTGCTATAATGGCTATTCTCAGAGCTAAACAAACTCATTTACTTACGACTTAAACTTATTTTTTTCATCACACTGGCAATAAATTTGATGTCATTGTTTAAAAAAAATAATTATAACCTCTCAAAACTTATAAACACTAAATTTGGAAATAGTAATTTGATTTATTTGTTTACGATCGATATATTTGATTAAGTGAATTGTATGCATAAACTACGAATATAAAAACACTTAGTCCTTATGATGGAGCTGCATTGTGGCTAAAATAGAGACGTTTCATTGGATGATATTAATGTTTTGGACAAAAACTGAACTTGGAAATAATTTGTATTGTTTAGGATGGATATATTTAGATAAGTGAATTGAATGCTTATCCTAGGAATATGAAAACACTTATTCCTTATGCTGGAGCTGCATTGTGGCTTAAATAGAGAGATTTCAATAGATAATATTAATGTTTTGGTTTATTTAAATCAAGACTTTCATTTCGTGTAAAAGTAAGTAATTCTTTCATCAATATGTATAATTTCATAAACCACTAATCCATAATAATGAACAGACATTGCTGCACCACATTTTCCTAAACAAATTGTCAATGGGTTATACTCGATATTGCAGTAATTAAAATTAAACAATAGAGAAACTGACATTATTTTATATTTATTTATTATATTAATATACTTAAAACCTTTTTTCTAGGTCACTCTTAGGACCACTATAGAAAACTAGGCAGCTAAAATTTATTAGACTCACACTACACACTAGTACGTAGGTAAGTAAAATTAAACTATTTTTTTAATTAAAAATGTACATATTTATTTTAAATAAAAACATAACCTCATATTTTATTCTAACCACTTCAAACACAATCCCTAAACAACACAGGAATGTATGTGTAGCTGACCAGATTTTATCCGTACAGAGATATTTCTGACTGCGGTACCTTCGGCTTCATGGTAGTCCGGGTTGTCTGTACATGTGCCTGAAAATTAAAATTTAATTGTAGAATAATGTAACACATTCAAATACATTTAGAAAAGTACTAGCATGTATGTTTGTAATTTGTATCACTTTAACATTACTCATATAATGAATATTTATATCAATAGTACATACTTAAAAAAAATGTTTTTTGTTTCATTTTCAGGATAGTGGAGGTGTTCCAGATGGAATTTTATTGTATGAATTCTCCAAACAAATGAATTTTGGTTTGCTGCACCACAGCTGGCATCTATGTATCATCAAAATATTGGGAGTTGGAGTCACAAACCTGAAACAAAATTATGTATAATAATAATGTGTAAAAGAAGTATTTGTATATTATATAAATTAAAAGAAACACTTTTTTATATCCTTAATGGCTGTTCCTACTAAGTCTACAGGAGTTAAACTGAATTTTAAACGAATAAATAATTTTCTTAATAAAAGCTTGCTTATTATTTCCTTTATTATATAAGTAGGATATTCTGCTAGTAAGTTTTCCTTTTGTTATAACAATTGTTTATAATTTTTTTGTGCTATGCACCTGCAGAATAGCACGACCTCTTCTCGCCCTTGTTAATAAGTATTTTTATATAAGGTTAGGTATTTATTTATTATAAGGCTCACCTTGTTAGAAGTTTCTGTTTTATATACACTAGGGACTTACTATTTGTAGAGTATGATACAGTTTCCTATTGAAGAATCTTTTTTTATATTCTGCAGACCTTGTAATGACAATACAATGTGAGATAAGTAGAATACGACGCTCTAAGTACGAATAATATCTAGACAACCGAACGTATTATGAACTTATGAATCTGATTAATTTGTGATTTGAAAATATGACTCACCATAGTTTATTCCGTTTCGATGATGTGTAAGCAAATATAGGGCTCCAACTCGTTTTAATCACTGCACACACTTTTGTTATGTTTCGTGTAATTGGACAAATTCAGTCTTGTATAAAGAGGTTATTTTCACTTTGCTAACATTAAAAGATGCTCTAAGTTGCTCTCGATGCTCTAAAAGCTTTAATTTAGTCCTTAATCTTAACTTTTAACAATATTTCATAATTTTTAGTCTTGAATTAGTGAATATGAATTGTAAAAAGTTACTCGAGAGTAACTTCTTATGAATCTGCTATTTGACACAAAAGCAATTCATATTATTAGGCCATTTTACGAATCTCCATAGAAAACTGTCAAAACGATGAATTGCGGAAATGAATCGTAATATGATTCATTTAAGGAATTGCCTCTAAGTGGCCATTTTGCGATTTCTAATACAATTCATAATAGGATCACAATATGATTCTGCCAATGTGGCCTTTTTAGCCCCCCAGATCATTCTTAAGGATACTCATAAAATAATACTTACGAAGAAGAAACTTTTTGGCAACGAAAGTCACCAATTCAAGTTATAGTCTCAATCCCGAGGGTTCAAGGTACGCAAATATAATACCAGGTGATTGTCTACAAAAAAAAATCAACGTCACACAATTTGACAGCCGTCCTAGACGTACTATTTTGGGTTCAGGATAGCACTTAACCTTTCTGAAGGATCTAGATTTGATATCACAACCATTTCATATTTTATGAGGCACTAAAAGAAAACAAGAATCTTTGCGCGGTTTGCTGACAAATAATTTATTTTTCTTCTACACGCAACATACGAGTACAATCTGTTGGTCTAATATGGATACTTAATAGTAGTATTGTGTAGAGCATCATACTGAAAAACTGTATCACAAGAAACAGCTATACAGGTTCTTAAGTGCTTCATTTTCCCAACAAAATCCGATGACAAAATGGGAGGATTATAATAGCAATAATCTTCTATAAATGTTTTGTATTTAATGCACAATTAAGATTGGTGGTCTGGTAGTGATAACATAACTCTCAGCTCTCTATAAGTTTGGTGATGAGTATAAAGCAGTGTTTTTTTATCTTTTCTAATGTAAAAAATTATATTTAATAAGAATATTACAAAATTAAACCGAAGAAATAGTTGATATGCCCCACATAATATGACTAAAAACTCCCTACAATACCAAACATAGCAGCGCTTTTATTCTGGAATGGAAATTTCTTCAATTTCCAGATACCGACGTTAAAGTCCAATCCCGAAAAACTAAGTAGAAAGCAAACAGCATCCGAGTTAGTTCAGCGCGATTCCTGCCCTCGCCACGTTTGCACGGTCCCATTCAACTTGTCTAATGTAGCGTGCGTCTCTTCAGACGAGGTGAGACCACTGGTTGTCAAACCTTTGGTTTAAAACCCCCACTATGTTACATTAGTAACTGTTTGTAATATAAATAAGCAAATAATTACAGTGACTCGCTCTATTTATCACAAGTCAAAAATCATAATGGTGGTTCCAATCAAGTCAAGCTGCTTTTACAATACTGTGGGTTCTATTTTGTCATATATTAATCCGTCAAAATAGGCAAATACTTCCATTACTGCTCAATGAAGGCGTCAAATCTCCACCGTTGGCTAAACTATGATCTCCGAATCCCTGCCAATCCCGGCTCTTTTTTAAATCCGGATTTTTAAAAAAGACTCGTTATGTTACGGTAATAAAATATAGCAGTGATATTAATTTTGGCGAAAACTGTTTTGTTTATTGTCGGAACGAGTATTTGGTTCATCAGTTCTACCACCTACATTTATGTAAAACATAAGAGAGAATTGATATGACCTTTTTGTTTTTTAGCTGTGCGTAATCTAAATATAAATCTACTTACTGTTGAAATACAAACAGGATAATCCTGTAACCACCGATAGGTTTGAGAAGCACTGCAAACCAAACCGTGTTTACTTCAACTCGAAGCGCGTTGTTCGCAAACATGTATCGAAGTTAGTCGTTTATCTGCGACTTGTGCCAGTTGGTGTTGTTCGTTTCACTTTTGTGCATCTGCTTGCATTCAACTCTTTGATTGAAGGTTATTTTTAAAACTATGTGAATTTAATCAGTTGCTCTTGTATTATGCTTATGCTCTAAGATTGTGATGGTCTTGCATAATTTAAAATAGCGCGTGGTATAGGTACGCCTGAAAAGAATACCAGAATAAGATAGGTCATTTCATTATCATAACGTGAACGAATGAGAAAGGAATCTAATAATCAGTGTTAGGTTCTCTTGGTGATTCCTAAATAATCTTTCGGTACAAAGATGATCATCATTATCATGATCAGCCTTTATTAGTTCACTGGTGGATCCAAACCTGTCAAAAATATGGATTTTGACATAATTGCTAAGTTTGGTACGCGGTAAGGCGATCGCAGTTCGGCCAACGGTGGAGAGAAATTTATGCCGTCACCACACAGCATGACTATTGGGATTAAAATTATTCCTAAAGATTATTTAGGAATCATACACACTTAATAACATAAACTTCATACTACAGTGGGAAGAAAAATAAATCCTGTATTGGGATAACACGCTTTGAATAAATAATAAAATGATTAAGCCCCACTTAATTCGTCTAGTCAAATCACATTGTCATATTCTAATAAAATTATGCTTTATCTGCGAGCAGCTTTGGGGCCGAGGGGATTAAAACACACACGTACATACAACGCCATATGTAAATGTTAATTCAGTAACGCAAATTACTTCAATAACATATTTTACCTCAAACTGAGTTGACATTCATTAATATGCGTAGACGAGCGAGCGAGCATCTCTGAAACTCTAAATCCTAGTACTAATTTTCACTACCGCACCGCTCTCAGAACAACAGGTGAAAGAGTAATATAATGTTAACGCCACGGCTGAGGCTTCCTAGCTTCAGCTCATAGCGTAGATAGTGGCAGAAGACCCAAACTTTCATTCTTGCGAAAATATGAACTACACTTAGCCTTTGTTATGTCGACGAAGACATTCAGCAATTTACTATTAGTGACCAGTACTTTGGAACACAAAATGCATTATTGTTACTAAACTCTTTACTGTATAAGTAGACAATACCAATGCGATGCAGCACCATCAGAACACAGCTGAAACAATAAAAGAAATATTCAAACAGCTAATTATCTAATTCCAATGAGTCTAATACACTGGATCGGTTAGGACAATTACACCTAAATGCAATCCTGACGAGCGCAGCATGAAGCCCTTTTCAATATTTTTCATTGCGTACATGCAACACAGTCAATATGTACTTAGTAGTATACGTAACGGTTGTTAAATCCTTTCGCTGTGTAAAAAAAAAACAAAAAAAAACGCATGCAAACTGAATTTATATTTAAAAGGTATAAAATGACTGGGCCTTCTGCGACACTATTTTATGTCTGAACTCTGAAGGCTCTCTCCAATAGGATTAGCATTGCAAAACTAATTTACACGGCGCCCACCTAGCCATGATAAACTACTTCAATGTACCTATACGGGAAAAGCAAGTCTGGGAATAGTTTCAAACTCAGTCAAAGATGTGGAGGGTTTTATTTTTCAAGTTCAAAGTAAATAGGAAGTAGTTTTTGATTTCCAACTGGCGAAACGAGAAGGATATTCACAATTCGACAAATACGTTTTGACGTGATAACGTCTTTAAAATCGTTTTAGTCGGGTGACATGTTCAGAAACTTGTGTCACACCAAAACCTCACGAGCGCGATCGCAGGTATAACGAGAGAGAGACGGACCGATCTCCCGTCTCATCTCGAGCGCTGCCAGTCATTCCGTGAAACTTGTCACGCGGAATCCTCACGAGCGGAGGCTGGCATAGCGTTCGAGTGAGTGGACCGATCTTCCGTCTCTCTCACTCTAGCGGCATACAAACGAATGGAGATTTTCTCGTTATCACGTAAACATCTCGATCGTAAACCTACTTTACAAACAACCAATTTTTATTATGTTTTGAGACTTTAACCTAACTGTTGAGAAGTGCCCCAGCTTGGTCCTGTAAAAGTAAAGTAACAGCCTATAATCATCCCACTGCAGGAAAAAAGCCTCCATCATTGAGTTCAACTACCTGGTCCTGTACCCTTTACCATAAAAGGGGGATATCTAGCCGACCTAGTTAATACGGTACGTTTAAGCTGATTTCCTTTAATAACTCAGAACAATCCATGAAATTGACCATTTCGTACTAGCTATTGCCAGCGATTTCGTATGCGTAGAATTTTAAAATAAACCATCCCATAAGAACAATTTTTTCTAATGTAAAATGTAGCCTACTAGCTGATGCCCGCGGCTTCGCACGCGTGGGTTTTGATCTGTTACAAAGTTTTCGTCACGACTCACCCCCCTCTCCTCCACTCTTTTCCTCCACTTCCTTTGCCTACGGTGCCGAAGGTGCCCATCTCGGGCGAGGTAGTGGTGGGCACTTGGTGGGAGCCGATACGTCGTTGCCGACTTACCGGGGCCCGTTGATACAATAGTTGGATGAAAGGGGCCGATTTAAACTATTTAGGGATCCGGTGTTAGTTCTCCTAGCGAACCGTGGTCCAAGCGAGCTCGCACCACATCTGTTTGCATTACATGAAATCTGAAGTACAATATCATTTGAAACTTTCAAAACTGTCAACGCTGTAGTACAACAAACCATTCAAAGCAGCTTTGCAAGGCTTTATTCGAATACGATCAACACTGGCATAGAGCCCTGGAAGAAGTGGCCCTGTGTAAAAAACCACATTCTTAATTTTCAACCAAGTAGGTTACCATTTTTCTCGATCCATAAGCGTTAAAAAGGCGATTTTACAAAGACAATTTGCTTGCATACTACGAGTACGTTTGGATAGAAGACCGGTGTAGTACCAGCATCGGTGTAGAGCTTTGAAAAAGCCAGTCCTATGTCATTCTCCCTTCATGATAAACGAAGTTTCAAGTACCTCAATATGATGTTAAACACAAATAATTAACCACAAAATTTTCAACCGTTTTTCACCCCCTCAAATATTTAATTATAAAAAAATCCTTATAAACAACATAACAAAATTTATACCAAAAAGCTGACGTAGTTTCACAAAACTTTCATGTGGGATGTGGGTTCGAGGCATGAATGGTAGAGGATGATCAGTAGGATAAAAAGTGTTCAGAAACTTGACAGGATAGAGAACTAATTCGACTGTACTGACCACTGTGTCCATAAATTTTTATATTTCTTCAGCTTCAAATGATGTCAGCAAAACATCATTAATTAC
Source organism: Anania crocealis (assembly GCA_949315895.1). Taxonomy (NCBI): domain Eukaryota; kingdom Metazoa; phylum Arthropoda; class Insecta; order Lepidoptera; family Crambidae; genus Anania; species Anania crocealis. The sequence continues at coordinate 2,796,361 of OX438857.1, read as the reverse complement.
TGCTGGTGGTGGTAGCTATTCCTAAGTTAAACAACACGGAATTATGAAGTGAGGTGATTTTTTTTTCAACGTTTTATTTTCATGTTTTAAAAGTGTATTTTTTTAAATATGGAGGATATTAAATAAAAAGATAATTTGGATGCGTTAGAAAGGCAGTTTCACTAAACAAACTTTGCCAGGCCCCCAAAAGCGGTGCGTCCTAGAAAAAATAAATCTTTACTAAATGGAAGTTTATCAAATTATCTTCTAAATGGAAGCTTGTCAAATGGTCTACCAGTCTATATTGATTTAATCCACCAGTCAGCTGCTTAGTGTTGTTGCAACACACCTGTTACCTTTTCCTGCCTGAGATACGGGTCTATGCCCAGTTTAGGAATTATTTTTGTACTGCTTAATATAGTTGATAATGTCATAAGGTACAACAGTGTAATTCTGTACACTTTTTTCGATTTCCCAACATTTGTCTTTACCGTACCTAAACAAAAATCGGCCAAGTGCAAGTCGGACTCGCGCACGAAGGGTTCCGTACCATTGACTACGAAAACAACATTAGGTACCTACATTAATTTAGTTAATGTAGTGCCTACCTGTTACCATTTATTGATATAAAGCAAAAATAAGCAATAAATTGATTTTTTTGTGAAATATTAATTTAATTATTGATTATTAAAGTTAGAAATATAATTGAGTGTTTTGTGAATATTTCAAGTGCCTACCTGTTGCCATTATTAATATCGAACAAAAAAGGACAAAAAAATCTTTATTTGTCCCTTCAACATTTGTTTTATTTTGTTTTTAGTATTTGTTGTTATTGCGGTAGCAAAAATACATAATTTGTGAAAGTTTCAACTGTCTAGCTATCGAGGCTCTTGAGATACAGCCTGGTGACAGGCAGACGGACAGACAGCGAAGTCTTAGTAATAGGGTTCTGTTTTTACCCTTTGGGTACGGAACCCTAAAAATGATTAAGTTCTAAATAATATTATTCTTATGGTAAGTACCGATATTTATTTACTGAATATGTACCAATATACATAAAGATAAGACATCCAATAGGAATTTTCAAGTTTTGTCTTTTCGTAATATAGCCTCCTTATTTCTTCGTCAACTTTGTCCTTCAGGGCATATGGAATACGTCGCGGCTAGATGAAAATTGGTGTCACATTTTCTTGAAGCACTAATTGAGCTTTGTAGTTTGATATTCAAACAAGAGTTCCGTCAAACACCATTGTTAAATCTTCTAGTAATCTGTAGAATTTTGAGTTGTTGATAATTTACTAACTGAATTGTATCTAACTCTTCAAATTCTAACTCACAAGGATCCCGTGGAGCACAAAAATATAATGTAATACGTTTTCTGATGTAATTCTGGGCTCAAAGATGTATGATTGACATGTATTTCCTTGTATCGATATCATCACATCTGTTCAGTTTTAAGTACGTATCTAACCGTTTAATGATGTTTTTGAATGTTTCGTCCTTGTCTAATGGTACTGAGTTCAATTTAGATGTCCTAAGATTTGTTTGTGACTGACCTTTGCTCCTCAGTACCTTCTGCATACATGGAATTGTTTCGTGCTATCGAATTCAAACTCTGCAGTTTTAGTTTAAGCTGTGTTGTAATACCCTGAAGGTTATTTTTTTCTTCAATCTCAGTTTCCAACTGTGGGTCATCAGTAATATTATTTGTAGTCGTATCTCTTCCAAATTATTCTTGGTAAATTTGTTCATTTGTCACTTCACCAGCTGATCACTCACTAATTTTAATTCATAATCAGAAATTTCTTGTAGGTTTTGTATCTGGCTGCCGAATTTTGTAATGCAGCCTTTAATTAAAGTTCTACACGTTTTAATTCAGTTAATTCATCAATTTCGGCGCCAATTATTAAATTCTAAAATAATACCATTCCGTTTGTAAGAAATTACCTATTTATTTTCTGATTGACACATTGAATGTCATAACAAACTAAGTAAAGTCAGAGAGTACAAATATGTAAAGAGTATGGATATGACGTGGAACCGAACAAACTTTGTCCCCATTTTTAATCCCCTTAAAGATAAAATTTTCAAAAATCCTGAAAGACGTCATTCTTAATTTTTAATCAGGTAGCTGGATACCAATTTTCATCGACTTAGCTTCAAAACTGACGGAGTTTCATACAAACTTATGGGGCCCTTTTTACCCCCTTAGAGGCGGAATTTCCAAAATTCCTTTCTTAGTGCTCACCTACACTATAAAAGGAAGCACGGTGAAAATTTTCAGATTTTAAATCCCAGTAGTTTGGGCTGTGCGTTGATATGTCTGTCAGTCAGTCAGTCAGTCAGTCATTAAATCAGTTTTCATTTTTATATATTTAGATAATGTGCTATTACAGCTTAAAATCTATGTGCGCGTCGAACTTCTTCATGATACGATCAGCTGTTCTGGGGTGAATGAGTAACCAACACCCATCCAACCTGGTATTAATACAAAATAAAATCTATTTCCGAACTGTATGTATGCGCATCACTTGAGAATGGCTGCAAAGATTTAGATGTTGGTTATACATAATCAAAGATTTAGATGATTCTTATTTTATTTTATTTTTTGTAATAGTTAGGAGAAGTTTTTTTTATAAACAATGGCCTTGCTCTTGACTACAAACTTAACTCTACAGTTAAGAAGAAGCCTAAGATGGAGCGAGCTTACCCAGGGGCACTGGTTCTCCCACACACCAGCGGATAACAGGAAAACTGTTTGGCGCTGGACTCCGGCAGGATGGTGGTAGCATCCAGGCAGCCTCTTACGAAGCCTATCACCGCAGAGGGATCTGTTAGCCGTCATCATTGGATGGAAAACCAAAGATGCCGTTACCCAAGGTGGACCACTGGGAGGTAGATCCCACCACCCCAAGGTTTGTAAGGGAGAAAATATTTGATAATTGAAAAAAAACAACTGTTTTCATCATAAAATATCCACATGGAAGGTGTGTAAAGGGTAAAAATGGTCAGGCCCTGTAAAGCCGGGACAGACAGCAAGTTTATAATACTAAGGAGACTACTTGAGCTAATATGTGCTGCCCCTCAATTGAATAATTTTATTACTTCTAAACAAAATCAATTCTCGAAAAACTTGAACAGTACCATTTTAGCAAATTACCTCTATTATTTATTGAATCACAGTAAACTTTTCATTTAGTTGTTTATAAAGTCGAATTTGTCGCTAACGCCAAAAGCGGCCGCTTTTAACAATAATTTACAAAACGTAAGAATGCCAGAATGAAAAACAGTTAATAGTGATTCAATAAATACTATAAGTAATTTGCTAAAATAATATTTTTCTAATTGTTTGAGAATTGATTTTGGTTAGAAGTAAGGAAGTAAGTAATAAAATTAAATCAATTGTAAGCAGCACTTAGCTCTACTAGTCCCCTTAGTCATAAAAGAAGTAAAGAGTAAATATGGTCATGAGCAGACAAATTTTAATATTCTTGCATTATCATCTGGTGAGCTCCTTCAAAGCCGAGACAGACAGCAAGTTTATAATACTAAGAAGTAAGATATACTTGCGGTGTAAACAACAGACTAGTATGTTCCGGACTAGTATTACTCCAATACAGTTGCATACTCTCAGAGCTTCGTTATCTCGGAAAGCAGTTTCACAACCTTTAGTTATGATAACAGTGTAGAATTCCTCTGTATGTCTGACAAAGGCAGTTCAACGTCAAACAACTCGGAGATGTATCAGGTGAATTCTGACTGTAAGTGTATTTCTAACCATAGGCAAAAAGAGGTCCGTAAGTCTACGTGTAGATGTTTTTATTGCAATACTTTTTTTGAACTGGTTTCAAAGATTGTTATGATTACCTGGTTTGTTACTGTTACCAAATCTGTGAAAGTGGTAACAGTGAAAATGAAAATTTTACGTGGAGTTAAGTTTTTTTGTAATTTTTTTTTCTAGAGATCTTTCCTAGAAAATGTATACATTGCACATATAATTGAACCAAAAATAATCAAAACAAATCCGGAAAAGATGCATCCATACAAAACTTCACATTCGAATAAAAACCTTTATTCAAATAAAATATTGGAATATATTATAAATAATACCCTTAAAGGTTTGTCATGGAGGAACGTAGTTCCACGATCTTTATGATACCTACCAGTGTAGAATTTCTTTGCAACTCAGACAAATGCAATTCAACGTCAAACAACTCTATTTTTCTTACAAGTTCGTGTAAAGTAAATTCATTTAGTATTTGTAGAACCTAGGAGAAAAATAGGTGGCCACTTTTTTGTATGTATTGGTTTAACTTTTAATTGAGTCAAAATACCAGACACGACATATGCTATTCGTGAATGCAATTCTGTTTAATTCTCTTCTGTGGTTTGTTAATTAAATTTATATAGGAAGTTAAAACAGAAAAACTGCAAAGGCACTAGCCTACACTAGTCTCGAAGCAAAAGTTGACACATACCTTGTAGAATGATGAAAACAGTAGACTCATTTAAGCGACTGTACGTGTTAATGAATAGGCAGGCTATTACCTCTCGCAGAGGTTTGACTGAGATGGATCTGTCGCTTTGTCTCATCACTCCTCACGATTTCATTAAATGGAATAAGGTATCCGAACGCAACACCTTCCGCTTCATTAGAACAAGCAACAGTTGACAGCTTTTATTAATTGCACCGTACATTTTACATATATTTTATGAATGTATTTATAGTATGAATGTAAATAAGTAAGTAGCTCAAAAATACAATGGAATTTATGTGATCACCAGAAGTTAGCAAACATAAGATTACATATTTATTAAATACATTTTCATCGCTGAACAGCATCAATTGAATAACTCTTCAATTATGAGAAGTCGCAGAACTAATCACTTGTCTGACAGTGACTGAAAAATGGTGGTTTATTTCATGCTTATAGCTTTTTTTAAAGTTTTCAAAAGTCGCTATGTATGTACCTACATTCGATTTCTCATTTTAACAAAATCAATTCAAAACTGATCAGATTATAAAAGATGTCAGTTATACCTAGTCGATCTTAAGTACAGTAAGGATTGCTCCAATTTAATCACAAAAAACTAAACTACAAAAATCATTTTCTGTTGAATAAATCCAATAACATTGCACTCATATGAAACATTATTTACAAAGACAATATTCGATATGAATTCGGATCGATCTAATGAAAATATCCAAGTGTTTTTCCTTTAACTCTTCAATATATACTTGTGTTTGTACAAGCAAGATTCAGTGTTTCGCAAAATCCATCTCCAAACATCCCCGGAATAACATGTTTCTATCACTACGCTACACCAGATGGAAAGGGACCAGTAGAACGTTTAATTCAAATTAGGTTTGACCTTAAGTCAGATAGAATAGATATAAAATTTTAACTGAAAAAACAGGCTCCGATCACACAAGTTGGAGGTAGTCGTTACAAATAAAAAAAAAACAAATTAAAAAAAAGGCTGAAATGATCTTCAGCCGCCACGTTTCTGCCTGCCATCCTCTAGTTCAGCAGAATAAAGTCTCAGGTGCCGATCGCGTGTTCAAACACAGCATTTGGCAGAAAATTTAAACATTATCATACAAATAGTAACAGAAGCTCTATTATGTGTCTCATAGCGAAGTTATTATTTTACTTAGAATAATAACACCTAGAAGCCGCGTCTGAACCAAAACGTAAGCGTGAACGCGTGCCATTTTATTATCCTTGTGTGCGTAAGCTGAATAAATCTACGCTCTTCTAACGCACACAAATATGGCTTTAGTGTTACCATCATCGGGCGTTTACCTACAAAAAATGGGAAAACGTGTTGTTTTGTTATACGACGATTTGCCATGTGTTTAGTATGATCTTTAAATACATAAGAAAATATGATTACATTTTGTGTTTCAAATTATTTGTTTTTAATTCGATTTACGTACAGAAAATGTATAAAATGTAAGTGCTTACCTGTGAAATGAAACTTTATCACTTTCTTTTTGTTTCTCTGATATGCTAGAACACTTCTTCATCGTGCAAACAGTCATTTTAAATTATTTTTCGGGAGCTGTGTTTGACTTAGCGTGACGTTGAGCACTGACAGCTCGCGGAACGAAGTAAGCCAGATATGGCTAAGTTTTAGTTTAGTTTTATTAAGATGGAGGTTCTATTAAAATAAAAAGTTAAAAACACACCTCAACTTACGCATGTAAATACTATGAAAAAGTAAAAAAAAAAGATTTCGTCATTTTGAAAATAAATATTTTATTTCAAAATAGCACTTGAGTGATTGAGTTAAGTATGAAAGTAAAAATAAACATAATGCTGTTCTGGTAAAAAACATGACTCAAGTACCAAATGTCCATAATCTAACATTTCACTCTTGTTTCACATAATCGCCATGTTTGACTTTGACAGGCGAGTTGGCGATCACAGTTTGGAAAATTGTGGAAAGAAAACTCGTCTTCTTATGGAGGGACTTTTATGAGGAGAGGGGGTCGTGCCTCATGCAATAATTTTCTTTGTTACCGGACTATTTGATCAATTTAATTTCAATTACATGGTGTGTATACGCGATATTTACATCTCAAGAACGCTGCCGAGACGGTATACTGTTCCTTTTCTGTCTACTGTGGCACAGAGTACGGGAATGGGAATATTTCATGACGGAAATATGTCGGAGTTCAAGACATACTAGATGTTGTGTAAGTTAGAATTTGTCTAGATTAAGGTAGGATATAGGATGTGCTTTACACGAGACACAAATACATATAGACTTGCATACGTAATATTGGTTATTATCAACAAACTTTTGAAAAAGGAGATGGAATATTTGTATTACACTTGAAAAAATGTCTCAGGCGGGACACAAGGCTGTAAGCCAATACAGCTTACAGCGTTAAGAATATGCTTGGAAAGTTCGAGCTGTGACTTAGTGTCGCGGTGGCTTAATTGGTTAAGCGCTACGCCCGGTATGCGAGGAGATGCGGGTTCGAGTCCCGCCTGAGACATAAGTAATTTTTCAAGTTTATAGGTAGATGAAATGTTTTATGTTCATGATTGGTATGCCTTGGGGTTGTGTGTCATGGTGTCGGCTCAAAGGCTAATTAGCACCACCTCTTTTCGTTCTATAGGTGCCGTAAGAGTCCACAAGAAAAGGAACCGCTAAATGAAGATGGGCAGCTTTTTCTTTCCACCACTGGCCCAATGTCCCAAATTATCACTTAATTTGAAATTTTTCAATAATGTGTTTTTAATAAGTACTCAAGAGTCTTAACATTATATTATGTATTTCAACAGTCACAACATTAGTTATTAGAAAATGATAGCTCAAAATAATGAATTGCCTAGGTAATAAGATAAACCAGGTTTAATTAGCTAAGTGTATCAGAAATTCCAATAATAATTAGTCCTATATAAGCACAACACAATACATTTCGAGGAATTCTGATTTAGTAGCTAAGATAGATCAGCTTGATCATTACGGAAGCTTTGAGGGCCAGAACAAAAAAAAGATAAGTACTATCCTTTTTCTTTGCACAGGTGTCGTAAGAGGCGACTTCAGTAAGGGGCACCGCTGGAAGAAGATGGGAAGCAGAGACTTCTCCCCACCATTGACCATTTTGGCGTATTCAAGCTTTTTTTTTTAAATTAATATTTAGTCTATCTGCGATCAGCCTCAAAAGCTTTAGTCAGATGATTTATTATATTAATTTAGTGGCAGTTTTAGTTTTTCACATCCTTTGATGTGTCACTAATTAAATAGAAATACTACCGATGCTGGAGTTGCTCTTCTACAACATGTATTTAATGCTTGGGAGAGTAAGCTAGATGCCATAGGTGTATTTTGTGACCTTTCAAAGGCTTTCGATTGTGTAGACCATGTAACATTACTTAAAAAACTTAAACATTATGGTGCATCGAATGATTCCTTGGATCTAATAAGTTCTTAATAGTAAGATCAGACAGACCACAAAAGGTTTGCATAAATGGAGCTGAGCTGAGTCTCCAGGGTCTGCCCTTATTATGGGTGTCCCTCAGGGATCAGTATTAGGACCCCTGCTATTTTTAATTTATATAAATGACGAAATCAAAGTAATTTTGATGAAAAAGGGCTATTACACTGTCAATGATTATTTAAATGATAGAAATGTATGGCATTAAATTGTCCCAGCTCGTACTTGCTTAAACCTTGTAAAAATCACCTTTCCTTGTAAAAAAATATTTAAAAAGAGGCTGACAATAGTGACCGAGTTTCTTGCGCTGCTTCTTCTCGGCACTAGCCCAGACTTGTCCCGAAGCAGTGGTAGGTTAAAATTGGGACGTGTAAAAGCGCCTCCTGGGGCCTATTTGCAGAAATAAAACTGATTTTAACTGATTTAAAATTTGTAACAGTATTTAAGTTAAATTGACGCTATTCACTCTCTTTTCAGCCGAAACAGATAGTCTGCAGACTGTAGTAGGGACGCAGCAAGATCATTTTCATGCCGCTGGTGTCTGCGCTTGTAAGCTCGATAGGACTCTTTAGGCGTAATCAAGCTTGACTATGTTGGCATAGTCCTCAGACCAATTTAATAAGAGACTTAAGAGCAGGGTTCGTGGAATAGAGGTATGAATATACTTTGTTTTTATGAGTTTTCTCAAACAGTGGTCCTAGTGCCGAGTAATTTATTAGGGGTTAAAGTATGAAATTGCCGTTTTGTATGGACGAAATCGAGAAAAGTCATTTTTCCATTCTTACAATTTTTTTGTTTTTTTGAAAACGCCTGAACCGTTTTCGATGTAATTAAAGGTGAAAGTTAGATGGTTATAAAGCTACGCATTATAGTATTTAAATTTCTGAAAATCAAAGTATATAATACAAATATACTTAATTGAAGCAAGAAGGTCAGCTGACACATTGTAAGGGGTCTTTTCAACGACTTCCTTTGAAGTAATAGGCTCTAGTATTGCATTGTTTTTTGTCAAAAGTTTCTTTATTGAGTTTTTGATACAATACAAAAAGAATTACGCAATAATATGACTATACTTAAGAGCTATAAACAAAATAAAAAGTAGGAAAATAATCGGCAATTTCATACTTTAACCCCTATTATTAACTCGTTCCCATGCCATGATTACTTGCAACAGTGCTGTGCCCCAATTCTGCTAATTTACAAATGGCTCAATAGAATCTCAATGGCATCGCAATCGTATATTTTGACATTACTACCATATTAAATGTGTCAAAATATACAATTGCGATTCTATTGAGCCATTTGTAAATTAGCGGAATTGGGGGCCTGTAATGCCGAACGTTGGTAACACATAACTATTAAGGTAGTGACCATGAAAGTTTAAATCCAGTGTATGAATGATTGACGCCATTAACTGTTTTTTTTTTATTAAATTAATGCGTTCAAATTCCAATGATTTCATTACTTAAGTAAGTGAATAAAACATTAAGTAATATTATGTTCATTCAGGTTTTTCGATTATAGTTTTATACACTTCTTTCCAAATGACACAACAACAAAAAACTGTAGTGCGATTGTGTAAGGTTGTTCATGGATGGACAATGAATACAATTGATCATCGATCGTTTAATGTAAATTCTAATTGTGTAATTTTGTCCATTCCATGAAGACCGAAAAGTGACCGGTGGTATAAAAACGTTTCATGGATTTGCGTTTTATTATCGCAAAACATTCGGTAAAACTGATTTTTTTTAACATAATATTAAATTGTATTCAAATATAAATGCAGGTTTTTAGTCAAATTTAACGATTTCAACCCAAAAACAAACTTTTATTCATAAAAACATTGAATTTAAACTAAAAACTTACGTTTGCAATTGAAATAACCAAACGCAAAGAACGAATGAAATACGAGTTTCCTGCTACTCGACAATAGGTGGCGTTAGTGGACTACGTTTTTATTTCCTAAAAGTTTTACGGCTTCGGACAAGTCCATACAGCCTAGTCTTTTTAGTTATAATAACAATTTTTTTATACATACAATATCATTTAAACTTACATAAACATAATAGCCTAACCCAACCTAAACCTAAACTAACCTAACTCATTGAAATGTAAGGGTGGTATATACATTTCAATGATTAAAGGAGTTTTACGCGAGAACGTGGATCAAAGTCAAATAGGAGCGCCTTTTCTTGTTTCTCAGTTTTATTTGATTTATCCTACTCACTGACACATTATTATAACAATGCCACCACTTTATCACAATAAATGCCGCTTAAGATAATTTCACAAAATTTCGCAACAAAGTCCATCTTTCTCTTCTCGTCTCCCGCGCAAAACTCCAGTGGACTACGTAAAGTGTTCTCTGACGTAGTATATTATTTTATTTATGTTCTGTGAATGTCAAGTGATAACTGTCACAGTGAAAGAAAACTTTGAATTTGTTTAAGTAAAAACACAAGTAATTAAAAAAATATTTAATTAAATTAGGGCGTTCTATCAAAAACAAACAAGACAAAGTGTACCTAAATTAAATAAAGATAAAACAACATTTTCTTTCAAAGAAAATGTAACAATTTGAAGAAATTTGCGTACATAAGAGGGTGAAATTTGCGATTGTCATGAGTCAAGAGTCACCGCAATCATTTGACATTAGCAATGAGCTCATAAGACTTACGCAATTCGAATTATCTGTCAAAATCATGTACATCATTCACTCATCGTTTAAAATTAACGACCCAATCGTTAACGATAAATAAACTCCGTATACAATTAGAATTAGCCGTTTGACAGATTATACCGTACGTTATGAACTGTCAAATGAATACGATTGCTTTACACAATCGCACCTCCGCTTTTGGGTTAGATTGTTTAATATCGGTCAATCAATCTATACTAATATTATAAAGCTGAAGAGTTTGTTTGTTTGTTTGTTTGAACGCGCTAATCTTAGGAAGACTGGTTCGAATTGAAAAATTCTTTTTGTGTTGGATAGTCCACTTATCGAGGAAGGCATTAGGCTATATAACATTACACTGCGACCAATACGAGCGGAGATAAGTGAAAAATGTTGTAAAAATAATCGCGATCATAATAACCGAAATTGACGCGTACGTAGTCGCGGGCAACAGCTAGTTAAAGATAATGGTGTAAAAATTAAAGATTTGATACATTAAATGGATTTACTGTTCTGCCCGGGCTATAAATTTGAGTCTCACCTTACATTCCGTAACGAGAGATACTCGTATAATAATCAAACTAATCTCCTATATTATTATCAGGTACTGTATTCAATTAATTGCTGCTATTACATTTTAATTGAGTGAACATTTCGTGACGGTATTTATATCATCTCTCTAGGTCAATATATCAAGCATCAATTTCCGTATCTGGTGTTGCTATGGTGCTTATACAACGCAAGGGTCACTGGTTCTATACCCGGTCGGGTCTGATAAAACTGTTATAGAGAGATTACACTATGAGTCCTATCGGAAATAAAATTTAAAGCTACGCTCTAAAGTTATGTTACACCGTTTGCAGCAATAGCTAATTTAAACATCACCTGTTACATAATTCAAGAATTGTCAATGATTATAATTACGTATATTAATTAGTTATTCTAGCTATCAAAATGCATACATCAACAGCAAAACAAACAATCGCATTAATATTAATTAACGGTACATCAAACGTTTATCTACATGTTGTATTCTTATCTCTGATGTCATCACTTGATCACTAAATAAATGTGTATAGAAGTCAATCTCATGTATGTATTTCACTTTTTATGCCTACACTCGGCGGTCGCGCTATGGTCATCGACTTTGGCTAATGCACAAAAAAAACAGCATTTGTATCTAGTAGGTGGAATATAAACTAATAATAACTGAACTTGCTTCATTTTTGCTTAAAAAGGGTGGCTCTCACGCCCACAAATGGTCCGAACTGGTCCGAGATATTGCGTCCGTGAACGATGTCTATGTGTGCGGTGAACGATGTCTATGTGTGCGTTGCTCGATCGCACTTTGTACGTAGATTGACTTTTGTTAGTCTGTAACGCCCCGTTGGTCTAGTGGTGTAATACCGGGCCAAGATCTCAGGTCCTGGGTTCGCTTCCCAGATCAGGCAACAGAAAGTTTCGAAATTTCGAAACTCCTCGGGTTTGTGATCACTATCCCGCATCTGGCAAGCGTGGTGATGCCTGTACCCATCAACGTCGTTACTTTAATTTTGCTTTTTGACTTCTGTACCTATTTGTTTTGTGACTCGCTCATGAAATATCATCCATATTGTAGACTATTAACATAATTACAGGAATCGATTGCGCAATCGAGTGGACCGATCGTTGACCGCGATACGTATCGATTGGATTGCTCTGGCTAATCGTTGCCTTTAAAGCTTAAAGTCCACCAAGCGGAAAAGACAGAGGAGCTGTTTTCATGCTAATGACTACCGGTATTAAAGGATGAACAAATGCCTTCACAAAATACAAACGATTGATATGAAATAAGCCACTGCTGTGTGATGCTGGCACTTTGAAAGAATAGGGGACTACTAGAGCTATATCCTGCCCTCAATTTATTTAATTTTATTAATTCGTATTAAGAGAGCGTGACAGAAGTATGCATTCGGATTGGTGGTGATGAACTGAAGCAAGTGAATGAGTTTGTATACTTGGGGTCGATGTTTACTAGGGACGGAAAGTATGAAAGTGATATTGACAGTAGAGTAAATGCTGGTAACAGAGTGAATGGTGCGCTGCACGGCTTTGTGAATAGCCAGAAGATTTCAATGAAAGCTCGTCTGGCTGTGCATAGAGGGGTGTTGGTTCCAACACTCAAGTATACGGAAGTGAAAGTTGGGTATGGCAGAAAAAGCATGAAAGTAGAATAAATGCAGTAGAAATGAGAGCGCTAAGAAGTATGTTAGGAGTGAAATTGAGTGACAGGATAAGAAATAGTGTGATAAGAGAACGTTGTGGTGTGAAAGAAGATATTGTCACACGGATTGAGAAAGGGATGCTTAGATGGGCATGTAGAGAGGATGAATAAGAGAAGAATGACCAGACAGATCTAAAAGACGAGTGTGAAAGGGAACGTTGGAATAGGAAGGCCTAGACGAACTTATCACGATCAAATCGGGGATGTTCTGAAGAAAGGTCAGGTCAAGAGTACTCTAAACCGACGAGCATGCATGAAAAGAATGTATGTATTAATTCTAAGGTGCTACTAATAAATACTAGAGGTGATTTTCTAAAATGATACTGTTCCAGTTTTTTGAGAATTGATTTTGTTTAGAAGTAAAAAATTAAATCAATTGGGGGCATAGCTCTGTCCTCTTAAGGGATTGTAAGAGGCGTCTAAAAGAGTACTGCCAGCAGGGGCAGGCAGTATTGTTATTTCTCCACTATCGGCTATACTGCAATCTCTAACTAGCCGGACAAGCGTGATGATTGTTAGAAATCATCATTGAGCAGTGGCCCAAGTTCAGTGGACTAACGTGGGCTGAAACTGAAACCACTTTGCTAAGCAAATGGAAATAAAGCCGATAATATTAGTAACCGATTATGACCCCACTGCAAAATTAGAAACTCCTGTTGTCCAATCCGGGAATTCCGAACCCAGGACCCCGAGATATGGGTCCGCCCGAAACGTTATTCAAAATAACGTTTTTCAAACGTTTACGACAGTTCCTTGTTCAACATTTTGTTCGGAAGAATAACGAAATGAGAATGTAATGTGGGAATGTAATAAAACGGTTTAATTCCTAGAGAGCTAAACCGAGACAGCGCGTGCCGCGTGTTCGTTCGTATTGCAGGGCCTAACATGGGAAAAAACTGTTCAAAATGGTTAAAAAAGATGTATTGAGCAAGAAAGATTCAAAATTTCGGTCCCCGTCAAAACTTTTTTTTTTGTGATTCCGTTCGAACATAAACGAAATACTTACGTTTTAGGTACTTAAGGCGAAAACGTTTCGAAAAATATAACGTTTTCTGAGCCTTGACTTAAACTACTAGACCAATGATGACATAGTGTAATGAAAATCATTGACACTATAGGATCAATAACCGCAACGCGATATCTTGAGTCAATCACTCGACCTTATCATCGATTCTCACGCACCATTACGTATCTGACGTCATTCACTAGGTTATTATCGGATAGTGTTGCGAATTTAAAGCACTACGCACGCCGCGGTTAAGATTATATCATGTGGACCAAAAATTGTGAAAGCGGTAGTTGTTTCATTGTGGTTGTTTTTAAGTACTACCCCTTTGTTTTAAACATCTTGCTTCGCTCGCTTTGTCATGCGTTTGGTAAGACCTGGACGTTCTCATCAAATTGGTATGTATGTATAAGTAACCAAAATTTAATAATAATTAATAAATATTTAGGACTTGCCTCACTGGGCCACACAGAGCCATCTAGTCCCAAATTAAGCTACTATTAAGTATCCTGTCGTATGGGCTACTAGACAACCGATAAACTTACTTATATTACTTTTTTTTTGTAAATACATACTTATAATATATAGAGAACACCCAGACCAGTACAAAGAGACATGTTCATGCACACAAATATTTGTACTGTGCGGGGACCGCTGATCCAAATGGTCGTCCTATTTTAATGGTGTATTGGTTAAATTTAAATTTAATAAAATTTAATGGTTATTGTATTGGTTTCTTGTTGCTAGTGGCTTTCACTTATGCCTGTGTTTTTCCTTTGCATGTTATTTAATATACGAAATATTTTTTACTTTTTTGTGTAAGGTCGATTTTCAGGTAAATTACAACACCTGTCGTAAATGCTAAAATGGTTGGGATGTCAAAAAAAAAGCGTCTCGGCGATGACAACGTATTACATACTTTATTATTAAAAACCTTCAGATCTTATTATAGTGACCAAAAGTAGCTTTTGCATTATTCTTACATTTATCTATACTATAATATTATAAAGCTGAAGAGTTTGTTTGTTTGTTTGTTTGTTTGAACGCGCTAATCTCAGGAAGTACTGGTCCGATTTGAAAAAATCTTTTTGTGTTGGATAGACCATTTATCGAGGAAGGCTTTAGGCTATATAACATCACGCTGACGTGACCAATAGGAGCGAAGCATGAGTGAAAAATGTTGCAAAAATAATCGCGATCATAATAACGGAAATTGACGCGGACGAAGTCGCGGGGAACAGCTAGTCTGTTATATCGAAATTGATCAAACCTGTAGGGCTAAGATGCGACCCACGACATAATTTTATCGCGGCCTTATATCGCATTTTGACAGCGTTATATCGTTTGTCTATCGCTGCTAACATGGCAGACTATTTATGTCATCTCTAACTGTCAAAATACGATAAACGATAAAGTTGTCTACAAACTCTAACATGAGCCTCATAAATTTGTCTATTTTAATCGATTTTTGACACTTGCGCATGACAAATTATCGTGGTCGCTTGTAGCTCACGACAAGGCATAAACCCTTTATAAAAAATGGCCGTGCCATATTTTAATTACATTTTGACCACTTATGAAGAACGGGAGGCGCGTAAAATTCAGCGCAAGCGTATCCGCGACGTGTGCAACCCGTTTGACCTTCCGGATATGGAGTTCCAGGCTCTGTGGCGTATATCCAAGCCCATGGCTTTTTATTTGATAGATAGGCTGAAAGAGGACTTGGAGCCAAAAAATGGAGGTCTTCCAGCCATGTATTGGCACAGATACTGGATCTGTGCCTTATTGCTTCTAAGTTTTCTAAAAGAACATAAAAAACATTAGTACTTTCCATGATAAGAATTTATTTCAGTTTATCACAAGTTTTACTCACATCTTTGAGGCCATTTCAAATTTTAAAACTTTTCACACTTCAATCAAAGTTCAAACCGAAAAATATGCCGCGAATGCTGTTTGACAGGTGTCACTGTCTGACAGTGACTGTCACCCAAAGATGTGTCAACGCAGATGACGTCTCTGGCAAGAAGTGTTTTAGCCAAGTCTGACGTAAAATTGAACGAATGATTATAATATTAACCAATGTTTCCACACCGAAAAACTATATAATTATGTAATATGGCTACATCCGTTTGTCGTGTAGATAAACGTTTGTCGAGCGAAGAATTTTTATCGCGGGTGGTTGCCATGTTAGGAAAAATGATAAAATAACACAAGTAGACAAATTTTATCATGTCGTGCGACAAATTTATCGTGGTGTCGCATCTTAGCCATACTGGGTCAGTTACTGTCCAGTGAAGCGGTAAAGGCTTTCCGACAAAAGCATGGATCCATTAAAAACATTGTCCTTCTGTTTAAAGTTTAGTATGTGCAGATGTACCTATTATTACATTCTTTATCGGTTTGGATTTTGATTAGGATTATTCTTTTGCAAAATATCGGTGGTCACCTCTAAATACGACACTAACTATAGATCAATGTTTTTCTTACATCTATCGATTTATTTTGCCAATATGGACCTTATGCACCAGAATCATCGCGAATCCTACAAGTCAGTTTCAATTTGAAACTAATGCCGTCTGAACTATGTAACCTTTGGACCGACCTAGGCAATGAGTCACCTCTCAAATAGTAAATTGACTGAGCAACAAAGCTATTTACATTGTAAAATAATATACTACAGATACAATGTGTTCTAAAAAAAAGATTAATCCCTAATTCAGTTTCCAAGTATGTAAACTCGATACGGCTAAAATTCCTATAACGAGCTGAAACTCCAATTTAAGTTAGGCACTTTTATTCGAAACTTGTTCTCACTCCCCTAAGGTAACACGATAACTCGTGAACTATGTATGCACACTGACGGCACTTTGAAATTGCAGCAGATAATAAACACCTGGTTGGGAGTTGGGAAAGTTACCACACTTTTATACTTGATCTTCATTTATCATAGAACTTGAGGAATGTAGCAAATATTTAATATTTATTGCGCACGAAACGAACTAATGAAGCTCGGATTTTAAAATAAATAACATACGTACAAGTCGCGCTTGAGATGGATGGGGAGCCATGTAAGTCGAGTCCGGTATTCGGTAACATGGTCGTGTTTACGAAGACATTTTGTAAGATTTCAAGTTTGTCAAGGAGATTTTCAGTTTAAGTAGAAGCAGTCTACATAGTCAAGGACGGAAATAATTAAAGCTTGGAACAGAGTAATTTAAGTGACGGTGCAACATTATTTTGCTCATTTCTGCGTTCCGTCTGATCTAGGCAAGGGTGCTATCGACATGCATGCCTGCCTATGTATAAATAATGCCATAAGAACTGACAATCTTCCCCATTTTTACTATACATCAAAAAAACAAAAATAACACGTTACATCCAAAGCGGTAATAATACCTTCCTGTTTAAAATTTCAAGAGGCCGTTTGATGCATACTTACTCGCTCGTTGTGGAATTGAAGACATTCTGACGAAACTTCAATTTAAACTGCTGATACTGATGTGATGATAGTAACCAGCAAAAGCTTATCTCAAACTCTGATCAGAGTCTGCAGCCTATCCTAAATACAGGTTTGACATGGTAGGCTTTTCCGGAGAAAAATTCCAAGCGTCATAGCTTCGAAGGCAATTTAAGTATCACCCCCTGATCATTGTTCTACTTCAAGTGGACTAATGGACAGCTACATGCTCCAAGACATTTGTCTAGTGAGCGTCTTACCTACAGCAGATAGAAGAAGAAATGTTTGTTTTCGCTTCAAACTTAATGCAGAAGTAACGAAAGATGGTTGACAGCCCATGAAATTATGGCCTGCCACAAGAACGAAGTATTTCGATATTCGTATACTTTTATTACTGCCACGCGTGGGAAAGACAAAAGTGTTTGAGTAGCTGGTGACAAAACAAAACCTTTAGTTTCAATTACTCTCCATTGATTATTTAATAGAACTTGGGTATTTGTAATATCAAACACGACCGTAAGCTTTTTGCTCTTGCATACAATTACTGAATTCACTATGTTAGCAAAATATCTAGTTTCAATCAGAACATGTTAAACGCACAGTGCAAATGTAGACACGGTAGGCTCATTTGAATTAAATTAATATGTGAAATCAAAAGCCCTTTCAATAAAATAGCATCACATACATGAATATCTTGGGCTCGATCTCATGAAGCCCGTATTAACGGATCTATCTGTCTCTTTCAAATACTCTGAGACATTGGTATAAGTAATAGGGACAGATGGATTCGAATATATGGACATTGTGTTGCGGAGTAAGGTCTCTGGCACCAAGAGTTTCGAATTTTCGAACATTGCTCGGGTTTGTGATCACCAATCCGCATTTGGCAAGCGTGGTGATCGTCTGTAGCTATCATTGCTGTGGTAACTGAGTTCAATGGTGGAGTACTTTGCCCTGCTGTGGGATGATTATAGGCTGTTACTATACTTCACATACGTTTACAATCAAGAGAGATATCCAGATTCGGTTGACATATTATATCAGTCGCCCTATACCTCACCGAGAACACCCTGAGAGAAATCTAGCGCTCTCTTAATGAAATAGCTCGATGCGCAAATTATTTTAATTGGTATACTAGTGACTGTCTAAGTTTGTGAACAAAGAAACATAACAGGTACACTGGCAATGAGAATACTCGACTAAGTTTTCTAATCATCCGCCAGTTTCTAGTTTAAAGTCAAATTTACTAGCTGTTACCCACTACTTTGTTCACGTAGAAATAAAACAAAACATCATGCTGATCTCCTGCTCTGTAAGAAAACAAAACAAAAATCCTTTGAAAACTTTTTTTTTGGGACAAAAATAAGCTTTTATACATACATGGATGGTAATCATAGACTATTGTCAATAGATATGGGTATTTCCATGCCAAATTTCAAGCAGATCTTTTCAGTTATTTTGGCGCGTCTAAGTAACAATCAGTTAAAATGTTGTTATTTGAAGTAGAAGAAATTTGATACACTTCTATATCATGACACTAGCTGTTGCCCGCGACTTCTTCCGCGTCAATTTCTGTTATTATGATCGCGATTAAAAGTTTTTTAAAGAATATAGCCTAAAACCTTCCTCGATAATAAATGGACTATCCAACACGAAAATAATTTTTCAATTCGAGCCAGTACTTCCAGAGATTAGCGTGTTCAAACAAACAAACAAACTCTTCAGCTTTATAATACCTATTAGTATAGATTTTGTAAAGACTCACTTCTTCTTCTCTCACTTCTCTTATGCTAAGAACGGCTTAGTCTATCAGGTCTTGCTGTTAATTGATAATACCCTTATTTATGCTTAATAGCGACCCAATTTCATTATAAGATAGCCTGACAGGAAAATTATTAGAGATGCTTACAAATTAATCAATATAATAAGACGAGTGATAACCTCCTATCATATCATCAATTTGCATTATTTCTGATGGTCGCAAATTTACAATCTCTCGCAAGTATAATTTACAATTTAGATAACATAAATAATTTAACAAATAGGTAACTTATTTAGATAAGAGTCAAATTAAATGCCGTCTTAGTCTCATTTGTTCGATTGTTCGAAATCTACTGTTTTCTCGGCTGATCCCAACGATGTTTATTCATTGGCTGATCCTCATTAAAATTTACTGAATTCTGTATATGATATAGAATTAGGAAACCAAAGAAATTTTTGGAAAAGTGTGAAAAAAATTTGATTTATTTGAGCAGAAGTTGAAAGCACTCAATTTTAAATATTTGAATGAAACATTAATGTTCTCTTAAAAAGTGACCTCACATTTTTATTATTTATTTATTTTTATATATTTGGGACAACAACAGCATACTTACATAATTTTACATATCAAACGAAAGATAACTTGAATAGCCAATAAAAGTTGACCACGAAATATCACAAAGTGAAGTAGACAGTAGACATGTGTTACTGCTGGTAAGCAGAACAGAGCAAATTAACAAATTAAACAGCTATGAATAGCAACCGGTAAATCCATGATGAGCAGCAAGGGTGAAAACTTACAACTTTTACAATCATATATAAATACACACATAAATACAAATATACACAAACAATGATTGCAAACACACATAGACCTACGTATCCATGCGTATACACAAACACTGCCCGTGCGACATTAGGTATAGATAATAGTAGCTAATTAAATCAACAACTTGGAAATGATAAAGAAATTGCATATGAGATTGACAAGTGCTGTCGTGAGATCACGTGGTAAATTGTCATCGTTATGATAGATCTTAACAGGCAATGACGAACGAGTTGTTATAATGAAAAAAGGCTATTACACTATTAATGATTATATAAATGATAGGAACGTTTGGCTTTAAATTGTAACAGCTAGCACTGGCAAATATCTCATGTAAACATGTTTATTTAAAAAGAGGCTAACAACAGTGACCGAATTTCTTGCGCTGCTTCTTCTCGGCACTAGCCCACATTTGTCGACACATTGGGACGTGTAAAAGCGCCTCCAGGGGCCTATTTGCAGAAATAAAACTGATTTAAACTGATTTTAACTGAACCTTGACCTCGCTTCACCAGAATAATGATAAATATCTATAGTTGAAATAATGATAGAATGATAGAATGCACGCGGTCTCCGTGTCAAATTAATTACTAAGAGTGTTTTTAGTGCGCGGTATCAATGAACTAACACAAAACTATTCGTTTACAAGCAGCCTCCGAACATCCTGCTTAAAGCTACGCTTTGTTCCATTAAAGATGTCAACATCACTAAAGGCTTTTGTATAGGTTCTGACAAGTCGCGATATAACACTGTTTTTTCCATAATTGGTTGAATGAAATGGCGAGTGGAACAAAGTGGTGTGTCTTGTACGTTTTTTAGGGACATTAAATGGAATATCAGCAAGAAGCTCAGGGCAGTCAATACGATTATGAAGCACATCATACAGCAGACCCATGTCAAGCAACGACCGCCTCTCCTCTAGTGTCAGCAAATTATATGAACGACAGTTATTTTTGTAGTCAGAACTAGTACGCATAAATTTAAAATTGAGATGTGAGATGAATTTTTTTTGTATGCGTTCTATCTTGCTTATGTGTATTGCGTAGTATGGAGACCAGATCTGAGATGCATATTCCAACAAGGAGCGCACATATGCAAAATAGACCACTTTTAGACTGAGTATACTCTTAAAGGGTTGACAGGTTCGCATAACGAAGCCCAAGTTGCGGAAGGATCTGCTAGAGATAGCATCGATATGGTCACGCATCGACATTTTCGAGTCCAATAGCACACCCAGATCACGCACGACGCTAACCCTCTCTATCACAGCGCCATCAAAATTGTATGGATAGACGATTGGATTTCGTTTACGCGTAAACGAGATACACTGGCATTTACCTACGCTTATTTTAATGTTATTCAATTGGTAGTAGTTAAATAATAGATTGAGATCTTGTTGCAGCAGTATACTATCATATGAATTCCGAATACGCATATAAATTTTTTTGTCGTCCGCATATAGAATATAATTGGAATGTTTAATATGTTTTCCAATGTCAAATATATAGGCACTATAAAAGAGAGGTCCCAGATGCGATCCCTGGGGAACTCCAGAGGGAATTGTGACATAGTCAGACCTGTATCCGCCCAAAACAACAGCCTGAGAGCGATTACTGAGGTAGGACTCGACCCATCTTAACAAGTCACCATGGATTCCAAGGCATTGGAGCTTAGTTAGAAGTATGACATGGTCCACACGATCAAACGCCTTTTCAAAATCAGTGTAGACCACATCAACTTGGCCGCCATTACCCATATTCCCGATAACATAGTTGGTAAAACAAGCAAGATTGGACACCGTGGAACGCCTTTGCATAAAGCCATGCTGGGCTTGAGGAATACCACTTGAGATGAAGGGATAAATGTGGTCAAAAACAATCTTTTCAAATACCTTCGAAACCGTGTTCAGAATTGAAATGGGCCGATAATTTTCGATTCTACATTTTGAACCTTTCTTATGGATAGGAATGATATGGGCCTGTTTCCATAAGGAAGGAAAGAAATTTTGACTGAGGGAAAGCTGAAATAATAAGGAAATTGGATAAGAGAGACTCTTAGCACACGAAGAAAGAAAAAAAGGAGGTATCCCATCACAACCCGCACCCTTAGCTTTATCCAAGCCGGACAGATACTTATATACCATATCCTCTGTTATATTTATATTAGATATTGTATTAGTAAAGGAGTATTCATTTAAGAGTGACTCGGCGTAGGCCGCAGAAATTGATGAGTCCGTAGTAAAGACACTTTCGAAGAAAGTATTAAATGCAGAGCAAATCTCTTGCCCATCTGAGTAGTTATCACCACCTAACGAAAAGTGACGAGGGTAGTTCGAGCCACCTCTTTTGGACTTGACATAAGACCAGAAGTGCTTGGGGTCTTTCTTAATGTTATTCTCGGCGTTACGCGTAAAAGTTTCAAAGCATTGATTTTGTATGAGACGCTGTCTAGTTCTAAGAATCTTAAATTCATCGTAGTCTCTCGGGTTATTAAATTTTTTCCATTTTTTATGAACTTTGGCTTTTTCTCGAATTATTTTGATAAGTGACCGACTATACCAAGAAGGATAGTGATTGTTTTTATATGCAGTAACAGGAATATGTAATATGGCACACTCGTGCAATTTTTCATAAAAAATATCAACAGCGTCATCAATCGAGGCTGTGTTTGAGAAAAGTTCATACCAATTAATATTAAGAAAATGATTATTGATGACTGAATAATTACCCTTGTAAAAATTAAAACGTTGTGCCTTGTTTTCAGGAAAAGGTTTAACATATAGATCGACAATTTCGATGGAGAAAGGGGGGTGTAATGAATCAATTCTAGTAAGATGGTCGGTTGGTGCAACAGATAAAGTTAAATTGGAAAAACACAAATCCAGGATATTGTCACATCTATTAGATATCAAGTTAAATTGATTCAAACCCATTACACTTAAGTCTTCGACAAAACTGCATGCCGTGTTTTGCATTAACGTAGTGCCTATGTGTGCCACTGTCCATCCATCCGAATCCCAACGCAAACAAGGCAAATTAAAATCACCTACGAGTAAAAAAATATCTGACGAGTTACTGTCGTATATCTGTTGAAAGTGTGAGTAGTAGTTCATGATACAAGCAGGAAGATATTCGCTATCAGGTGACATATAAGATAAAATTATATTAAGCTGGGCATTAGAGCCTAATGTGCGCGATGGTATTGTAATACAGACAGCCTCAAACATATTGCCCATCCAGTCAGCCTGCAGTACAGCGCATAATTCTCGGCGAACGCAGCATAGGACCCCGCCTCCTCCCCGTTTACCCGCTATATTATTAGATAAATCACGATCAGCACGAAATAAGTCGTACCTACCATCGCATATCTCTGAATCTAAAATGTCACTTTGCAGCCAGGTTTCAGTAATTAAAATTATATCGTAGTCATATAATAGTATATTATTGTAAAGTTCACTGCATTTGGTACGGAGACCACGTACATTTTGGTAAAATATCTTTAGAGCCTTACTCATTTAAGAAAAAAGTAGGTATATAATACATGTATTTAGTTAATCGCGCTAAAAGTAAGGTTACTCTTATACGGCTCGATGTTGACAGTAGTGTACCCACAACAGCACCCCTCCTCTTTAAAGTTGTAAAATATATAAATAAATAAGACCAATAAATAATATCTTTAATATATTTTATGTATGAAAAATAATCATGCCTAATAGTGTAATAAAAATATTTCAAAGCTGCAATAATCACCCGCCGCCCACCAATACGACATTTAACAATGTTATGTTGAAGGAACATTTTACCTTTTAAATAAGAAGCACAAAACAATACTATGCATCTACGAAAACAATTGTACACACAAAAACGCAATAGAAAAACTAGTCACACAATTTTGCCGAGATCAGAGGAGTTCATTATGCGAATAGTAGGCGAGGTTTCATTTTTCCTTACAAAAATCTTGCCATCACGCACCCAGACAAAACGAAATTGAGCGGAATGAGCTTTCTCCCTTGTACTCTTATGAAGAAGCTTGTTGCTGGGAGTCAGGTGTTCATTGACGAATATTTTCTTCGGTTCGCCGGGTATGTCAATGTCCGAGGTTTGGAAACCTTTTCTGGCGCGCGCCGCTGACAGGATCGAGTCACGGAGAGGACGCGAGTTTAGCTTAAGTACTATGGCCTTAGGGCGACCCGGAACAGGATTAATGGGTCGAACTCTCGTTATATGAACAATATCAGAGGCCGACGATTGTACGTTTAGGTATTTCACAATATTGCTGTAATACTTCGTAAGGTCTTCTTTGGGCCGTTCAGGTACCCCAGTCAGCTCGAGGTTGAATGCACGGTCACGCTGTTGCTGCTCATTGAGCTCGAATTGCAACTTACTTATTTGGCCCTGCATACGGACAATTTCTGTGCTCTGACCCCCTGAAGTTTTAGATAGTTGATCTACGCGCTGCACCAGCTCCTTTTGAGCGTTATCCTGGTATTCAATAGCCGACTTAAGCGACTCCATGTCCGTAAACAATTGTGACTGGCTAGTTTCAATTGTTGTCAACTTGGTTTTAATACTATCCAAGTCAGATTTAATGATGTTATTTATATCTGCATGGACATCTGTTATTTTGGATTCCAAGTCAGTCTTTAAAGTGACTAATTTTGAGGACAAATCCGATGAAAAGCGTTCAAATAGTGTATAAATATCGTCCTCCATTGTTTTGCGCTTGCGCCGGTACGTGTTTACAAAACCAGATTGAACCAGATTTTATCATCTTTATCATCACTAGTACCTAACAGTCGTCTGACTAACGTTGACTTTTAATATAACGACATAAGGTTGGTAAAACCAACAAGTGTTCTACACTAATATGTATTAAAGAGGAAAGATTTGTATTTTTGTGTGTGTGTATTTTTGTAATGAATAAACTCAAAAACAACTGTGTCGATTTCAAAAAATCTTTCACCAAAGCTACATTCACCCTGAGTGACATAGGCTATATTTATTGATAGAAAAGATTAGGGATTCTTACTAAAACTTTAACGTAACCCAAGGTGTAAAAAAGTGCCCTGAATCGTCTTTCGTCGCATGCGCTGCGGAGACTTGATGATAGAACAAAAGTATGTCCTACAATATTAAAGAACATGTCAATATTATATACGATTGTAAGTATAAATAGATAATGTGGTTCTGCGTTTAAAAAAATATAAAAGTGTGGCACTCGGACACTGCCGCGATAAAGCTATTGCATAGCATTTTTTATCAACTTATGCAATTATAAAACTAAAAGTATCACCGCTGTGCCGGTCGGAGTGAGGGGTGTTAGGTTATTTTCGTTACGGAATTTCTGGATTCGGTCTCCACGCTCAAGGCCCACGATAGAAGTTATGCAATAGCTTAAAACAACAAAAGTATAAATAAAACATAAAAGCTGAGAACAAAAAACTTATGTCCACCCGTGCGAAGCTGGGACGGGCCGCTAGTTAGTAAATAAAATAAAGTAATCAGTAAGTTCTTATTTAGTTGTTAGGTGTCAGTGTCAATAAAGTCGTTATACTCTCATTTATGGACAGTTATGCGACACCTAGCACTTTATCTGACTTCTCAGTACTAACGCAATGGAAACGGTACTCTAAAGGTGCTCACTTTTAATGATAACTGGCAAACTTGTTAGCATGATGCCCCAATGCATAAGAGGTAGCGACAAAATAAAGCTATCACACAAATAAAGCTTGACGCGAGATTAACCCGTGTTGTTAAGCAAGTACCTAAATAAAATAACTAAAGGCGACTACTAGAGCTATGTGTTGCCCCCAATTAATTAATTTTTATTAATTCTAAATAAACTCAATTCTCAAAAAACTACAACAGTAGGTATTTACCTTAGCAAATTACCTCTGGTATATATTGAATCACTGTTAACTGCTTTTCATTCTGGCATTCTTTCGTATTGTGCATTATGGCTATAGTTCAGCCTTCTTTTCAACAACAGTATAACAACGTTAATAAGTTGGCAGTGAAACTTCAAAAAGTAAATTTTTTTGTGCATTCAAACAAAAGCTTCTGTCATAAAAAGTTTTTTCTTATACTTTTCGTAGTAACATTGCAAGTTGTTCGATCATAGTTTTGACAGAACGCCTAACTCTTGTTACTCAACATGTACGTCGCGTCGCCGAGTTTCAGGAGCATTTGATAGGGAGCCATTATCGCTCACCCGACTGCGCAGAGTAACGTACAACAAAGGGTAGCTTCAGCAGACGGATAACTCAACAATTAGTACTTGCGGCCAGCTCGCTACCCTGGTAATTACTATGAAGCGGGCTATTAGTATTCAACTGACGAAAAAACCGAGGTTCTCAATTCGTTTTTTTTATATATTTTTTTTGGAAGCACCTACGGACTTGACTGATCTTAATGTTTCTATTTGTATGTAAATAGTCTACAATTCTACACTAAGGGTAGTAAAATTTAAGTATTCTTTGAAAACAAATTTAAACAACGGAAAAGATTACAATTATTGAAATTCATTATACCAAACGTGACCGCTTAACTATACTCAGTTGTTCTATTGTAATTTAATTTTTTACATCATATAGCAAGCTATGCAAAGACCCCGTCTCCTAGTAAAAATAAAGTAATACACGATACAACAATTCAAAGTTTCAACTTTGCTTTAGTATTTGAAGTCAGGACCAACGATTTTAATGAGCTTACCGACTTAAAACAGAATAGCATTACCCCTTTTCGTCGACTTAAGAGGAAACACTACGGGCGAGAGAATTGAAAAATAGGTATTTGTAAAATCTATTGCTGTCGCGCAGTGCCAAACGCCTTCACCGCAGAGTGTGATAAAGACAACTGCTTCTTGGGCCGAAAATACCTACTAAAAGCACACCAAATCAACGTTTCGTAGTCCCCCGATTACTTTTCCAAAACTAGACCGATTTAAATACTTTTTCATTAAAAATTAAAGAAAGGCTTTGGCCGTGTTCCTAATTTTCCTTTTTTTTTCTAAAATTTAGCCAAATTTGTTTTCTGGATGTTTGAACACAGCGGAAAATCTGGCCATTTTTTTCGATTTTTGACGGCTCATATCTTTTTTATTAATTAATTTATGAAAAAACAGAAAACATAGAAACATGCTAATAGTGGCCATAGATTTTTGTAATAAAAATTATTGAACTACTGGCTTTATCCAGGGAGGAAACAGGGGACTACGTTTGTATGAAAAACGGCCCTTGTGTTTCCTCTTAACGACTACAGGTTTCTCTCAACCAATATCTTAAAAAACAGATAGAAAAACTGCAATTGCCAACGCTCATGACAAGATCGAATTAATATTAGGAACAGTACATTCAAAGTTGTTGACCACTACGTATACTTGGGACAATAGTCCAGCTAAGTACGTCCATTTTCGAGAAAGAGATCTTTCGTCTATTCCTATGCGGATGCGTAGCGTTCCGGAAGCTACAAAGAATGTGAAGCAGCTATTCCATGCTCTTGCACACCCTGTATAGTTGTATCAGTTATAGTTCTGTATCGGGAAACCTCCAAGCACTTAAAATGCATCGAACTTCATCGTCAGGTATTAACAGCCACTTTAGAGGTTAAGATTTTGTAAGATGTTGTATTTTCAATAGGGTTACCACTTGCAGTGAAATAGCTCCCACTTATTTTAACGTTAAAGGGAATCATAAGAGATTTTTCCTTATTCTTTAGCTTGACGTGTCGATCGGGTCACACCGTCAAGCTAAATAATAATGTATGATTGCGTTTGATTCCCGCTTACCTTCAAATAATCAAAAATGTAATTACTTAAATAAAAATTGCGACTGTCTTAATTTAAACCTGAACCACCAACCTTTCGCATACCTGGCGACTGGTCTTACCAATTCAGATACCGAAAAGTTTATGGTGTGAATTTATTCATGGCTTTATTTAACAGAGTTTCATCAACGTTTGTAATATACGAAGTTCGAGATGGGAGTGGCTGAAAACCAGCGCTGAGGGGATCACTTCCTATATCAGCACAAGCTGAGCCATTTTCCATTTGCTTTCTTTTCCACTTCTTAATTGTTCATGTTTTTCTGACCATCATTTCTATGTAACGAAGGCAATAAACATATTATTCTATTCTATTCTATAGTACGAAGGGTCGTCAACACACAATGAACTCCAAACAGATGACCAGGTTACCTAATTTAAAAATAAACTAAACTTGGCACCCCTAATCTGTGGTATTCGCTGCTTGGCAAGCCGGTAACACTTTAGTCAGCCAGTACGCGGAGCTCCAGTTTCAAACGTTCGCATGTAGTCTTTAGGCGCTCAGGTTTCAGTAACATGAGCTTTAGGTCAATTAAGTTTAAAGCTCAACTACAGCCTTTGACGCCTTAGAAGGAAAAACATAGACGGCACATAAACAGTAGGCTCAAAACAGCTTTGCCTTTTGCCCCCAACTTACGCCCAGCTGTGGGGTATGAAAAGGACTAGGTAGATACAGCTAATTTGGGTGAAACATACAAATCCTTGAATAATTTTGATTTTCATAGTAACACATGGAATTTATTTGCTTTTCAGTCTGCTGCTAACCGAAAAATTGTGATTTCAATCATGATTACTGTCTGGGACTACTGTGCATATTTTTACTGGGTTAAGGTCAAGTTTCAATTACCGTTATCAGATATTCGGCATTTTATAGAATATTTAGTTGCGATTTCCTTTATCAGTATTTAGTTAAAAGCTTCAGTATTGTTTGTTTGTAAAGTAATTTGAGGAAATGGTCTTAATCTTTTATGGTGTTGAACGGTCTTAAATTAAAATAAAATCTTTCATTTAAAACTAATTAATATTGCCCTGGAAATATATTTAACGCGTTAGTTTCATTTTTGTATAATAAAGGACGATATTTTTAATGGAGGTCTTTTGAAAAAGCATTTATAATTATTACATTACATGTCAGGAAAAGTATTAAAACAATTACATTTAATAAGAATATAAGTAACTAAGCTATGTGCCTGTAGTTCTGCTCGCATGAACTATACGTTACCTATATTGCACGAGCGGAATCCTTAATCTACACTTATATTATAAAGAGGACAGATTTAATTGTTTGTTTGTATTAAATAGGCCATGAAACTAGAAGAGAGAAGCCATCCCATTAGAAGCCGACATTATCCCTGATGAACATAGGCTATTTTACCGCGCGACCCGGTTGGTGGCGCTGCTGTCGATATGTCAACTACACACACTTTTTGCTACAGTTGTACAGTTGAGAGAGAGAGAGAGAGAGAGAGAGAGAGAGAGAGAGAGAGAGAGAGGGAAAGGGGGAGGGGGAGAGAGAGAGGAAGAGGGGGAGAGAGGGAGAGAATAAAAAATAAATTTAAAATAAAATTTGTGGCAGAGAAAACATGAAAGCAGAGTAAATGCAGAAGAAATGAGAGCGCTAAGAAGTATGATTGGAGTCAATCTGAGTGACAGGATTAAAAATAGTGTGATAAGGGATCGATGTGGTGTAAAAGAGGATGTAGTGACCAGTATTGAAAAAGGAATGCTTAAATGGTTTGGACATGTTGAGAGGATGAATGAAAGCAGGTTGACTAAAAAGATATATATGGCGAGTATGAATGGAAATGTTGGAAGGGGAAGGCCTCGACGAACTTATCTTAATCAACTCGGGGAAGTTCTAAAGAAAGGTCAGGTCAAGAGTACCCTAAACCGGCGAGCGTGTATGAAAAGATTAATGAATGTGGATGAAGCGAAAGTAGTCTGTAAGTATCGTAGCAAGTGGAAAGATGTGGTCTCTGCCTACCCCTCCGGGAAAAAGGCGTGAGTGTATGTATGTATGATTTTTACCACATCAGGTTATTTTGTATCCCACAAATGGGCAGAGGTTTCCGTCCGCGTGATATAACGTGTACCTAAGCTGAGCCGCGGGCGAAAACCTAATTACTTATCTATAAACTAGTTAATGCTACTATCGCCTGAACCAAGTTCCAAAGTTAGCCCATTGTTATGGCTAGTTAAGGGGTTGATATTATTAGGTATATTTCGGTATGCAGGGTGAAGTCTATAATATTTTGCGAATGAGGTTAGTTTTGAGTTCATGCAAATTAACAATGTGTTTTAAAGACCAACAATTATTACCTCAGCATTTTTGAACATTATAAAAATTGTCATAGACTATGCAAGTATAAAATGTTATGCAAACACAATAATTATAAAAATTATTGTTTTACAGTTGAAAAGTAGTTACCAACCGTGTCTAATTATTTGACGGTCAATTTAAAATGAATGACATACTAGCGGTAGCCTGCGACTTCGTTCGCCTGGAATTTTGAATTTGAAACTTTCTGACGGGAACCGTATATTTTTTCGGGTTAGAAAGTCTTCTAGTGGCCTATGTGCTATTTCAGCTTGCAATCTCCGTAGTGGAGTGGCGGAACACTCACCACCTGTTTTTAAGGTATCGCCTTATCCGTGTTCCTGGGTTCATTTCCCGAAAAAAAAAAACATTATGAGTCTAAAATTCCTATCACAGCTGATGAGCTGATGACTTTGGAGACCTGGATTGATCTTCATAAATTTTAGCCAAAAACCATCTCGACAGCGTCAGCTATGCTTTTAAAAGCTACAATTAAATGCCACGGAAGCCACAATTATTTTTGCGTCGGGGGTTAAAAACTGTTGTGAATTTAGTCGTATTATGATAAGGCTTTAAAATACTTTTTTTTTTTATAGTCACTTCATCACCATTAAATGATCTCAGCCAAACTATGCCTGCAGCTGGTCATAGGACCATTTGGGGAGGCCACCTATGTCTGGTAGCTTTCCAGGACCTTCGCCAGATCTTCAGTTCACCTGGTCGGGGGCCAACACACATTGCAATCCGGTTCACGGACGCCATTTCAGAAACGTTCCGTCTATTTTATTTTTGTAGTAACATACATAGTTAATCTAGCAAAGACTTTGCCTTAACATAAGAACATTATAATTATTTATTTTAGATTATTTATTATTCCCGTAAAGCAGTTACTTAAAGTAAGATTATCAATGATTAAATTATTCATACTTTGATTACAGCATTGCCTTAACTTGATCCACGCTCAAACGCTCAACAGATAGTGATAGCAGAGCTGCGGTTAAACTATGATTACAGACATTTCAGACAGACTGCCTAATTCGGATCAAGCCAAGATCGCAATTTGAGATCAAACGAATGAAGTTCTTGATCAAAATATCACATTACTTATATGTACTTTGATGTTTTGATACACATAATTTTCGTTAAGAGTTTCAGATAATTTAGTACGTTTTCCAAACTGACTTACCTGAAATCAAATCAGGGACCCATTAGATACACTTAAATGAACTTGCAGCTGCGCCTAAACAACAATTTCCCTTTGACTCCGAAATGTAAATTAACACTAAAGATGAAACCGCCCAAACTTGGACCATCTATCAAAATACCACGTTTCAAAGGCACGGGCCCTCCGACGTCCCTCTGAACCCTCGAGGATAACGCTGCAATCCCGGAGGCAAGTAAAGATCATTGTAAGGGAGGAGTCCAATAAAAGCTACTAATATAGCATAGCACGATACTACGATTAAATTAACAAACACTATATAATAGGGGTTAAAGTATGAAATTGCCGATTATTTTCCCACTATTTATTTTGTTTATAGCTCTTAAGTATAGTCATATTATTGCGTAATTCTTTTTGTATTGTATCAAAAACTAAATAAAGTAACTTTCGACTAAAATAAAAATGCAATACTAGTGCCTATTACTTCAAAGGAAGTCGTTGAAAAGACTCCTTACAATGTGTCAGCTGACCTTCTTACTTCTATTAAGTATATTTGTATTATATACTTTGATTTTCAGAAATTTAAATACTATAATGCGTAGCTTTATAGCCATCTAACTTTCACCTTTAATTGCATCGAACACGGTTCAAGCGTTTTTAAAAAAACTAAAAAATTGTTAGTATGGAAAAATGACTTTTCTTGATTTCGTCCATACAAAACGGCAATTTCATACTTTAACCCCTAATAGGTACTTCTTAGGATATAAATAAGATTTGATTTTTCAAAGATTGCTCAGGTTCGTGATCACCAGCATTTGGCAGTCGGGTGATTATATCTGTACCAATCATGGATATATGGTAACTTGAATCAACGATGGTGGCCTTTACCCTGCAGTAGGATGATTATAGGCTCTTACATTACATTACTACTGAAAAATAAGATATTTTATTTCCAGTTATATTTACTTCACACCTACTAAGATGGCTAATTAGATCTGTTGTGCGGGCTTTAACCAAGCATAACAGCGTTACATGTTGAAATTTCCGATGGTATGATATCTTAAGAGATGTGGCAAGTGTTCAGGATAACACCTTCTGTTGGTTAATAAGTTGGTTGATTTTGTGGCAATGTCGAATAGCTCAAGCTTTAAAAAAAAGTGAGAAAATAAGGGCATTAAATGAGATTATTTGCAAAGTGCTTGGTTTTAATTAACATCTATTACTAAAAATAGGCATGTCTAAGGATTGGCAATCAATTGAGAAATATTGCCATAGCAAATAATTATGCCATATCGTTAAAGTAGCCCATAATATTTTTCAATATCCATAATGTAGGTGGACAGCAAGCCTGAGGCTTAAGGGCATCGTTTCGCCCATTACCTGATTTCGCTGCCCTTTGTTTTCTGTCGTTCAACATTCCCTTTGCTCAGTGTTACGTTTAATAAGTCTTGCTACAGACACACAGACAACTATTTCGTATAGATGGACTCCATGTAGATTGTTTTTTTAATAACCAACATGTTTGTTTTTTTCACGTAAACTATGATAGTCACTTTTTTTAAGAGTTGGTTGCTTCGAGATTTCTACTATATCCTATTTAAGAAAGCTTTATAAATGTTTGTAGGTATTTTTTTTTGTGCAAGTTAAAAGTTTAAACTGACTGGAACTTACTAATTAGTAGTTAGATAAAATATGCCGTACTTACTTGGACCTCTGTGTATCAAATATAGGGATACAAGAAATAGGAATAGGATAAAGGAATATAGTTCGTTTTTATGGTTTCTGCCGTGTACATTTTTTATAAGTTTCCGATATTTCGGCTCTAGCAAGCGCCTTGATCACGAAATAAATCCTTCTGGTTGAAATCTCGAAGCAACTTAT
Organism: Anania crocealis; assembly: GCA_949315895.1. Lineage (NCBI taxonomy): Eukaryota > Metazoa > Arthropoda > Insecta > Lepidoptera > Crambidae > Anania > Anania crocealis. The sequence continues at coordinate 2,763,255 of OX438857.1, read as the reverse complement.
TTGCATTCAATATTATTTCATAGTTTGTTATTTCAATAAAATGTTAAATTATGTGAATAATACAGCAGTAAAAACTAAAAACTCTCAACACAATAACAATTTTATATACGAGCAGCTAAGGTATACATACATACAAGCGCTGCTTCTGAGCCATGGGTCGCGGGTTCGATCCCCGCACAGTACAAATATTTGTGTGCATGAACATGTCTGTTTTTACTGGTCTGGGTGTTTTCTATGTATTACAAGTATGTATTTACAAAAAAATAATGTATATAAGTAAGTTTATCGGTTGTCTTGTACCCCATACGACAGGGTACTTAATAGTAGCTTAATTTGGGACTAGATGGCACTGTGCGGCCCAGTGAGGCATGTCTTAAAATATTTATTTATTTACATAACTTAAAGAATAATGTCCCTACTCTAGGTCGACAATCGAACCAATGATTATTCGCTATGCGTCCCATTTGTGTGTTCCCACGTAATAAATGATGGTATCATCGGAACCTTAAGTGATATTATGTTGTATCGATTAGAGTGACCTTTATACTAGTGGGTACTACCACACCGTCTAGCTTGTTTTTATCATCAACTTATTTGTCGTATTTTAATAGACTAAGTATAAAATAGAGCTCTGAGGCATCATTGGCGATAAGATAGCGACTACGTTCGTCAAAATTTTCATTATTGGTCGAAAAGAAAAGGGTTTTTCTGGATGATATGTCTATTCTTTATTTTTTTAATTTTCATCATGACAAAACATAATTTTTTACAAGGTTGTACAATTTTTATGAATATTTTATGGTTTTGTAGTCTCCATACATTTGAGAAAGGTAAGTTAGTTGTTGAGCACGTCAAACAGAAAAGATTACCGTAGTTAAAAGGTTTATTAAAGGTTTACAAAGTAATTAAAAAGGGGTTATAAGGGAACAACTTACCATCTTTATGTCCCAAGCCAACCTCACCTGCACGCGGTGCACCCTGCCAATCAGCAAACGAGGCTCTGGCCACCGAACCGATGGCGGTATAACCATCAATTAGGTCGAGCCTAAATACCCAGGCCGGCGGCGGGCAGCAGCGCTGTCGATGCGAGACTCGGCCCTGCGCTCACCAACCCGCCTGCCCAACGTGGTGAGTATGGGCATAAACCCCCATGAGTAGTACGCCGCAAATACGGCCCCCAGTGCCCGGCAGCTCCACGGTTCTGGGCCACGGCAGCGGCCTTGATCTCGGTGGGGCGGGGGGTGCGAAGAATCGCCGGGCGAGGGACCATGGCTGCCACAACTTGACCTTGGCTACGTTCAATGGACGCAGTCTACGGCTGGACGAAAGCTTACAACAACTGGAGGTAGAACTGGGAAATATCAGGTGGCACGTTTTGGGGCTGTCTGAAGTCCGAAGACAGGGGGAAGACACGACAACCCTAGAATCCGGCTATCTGTTCTACTTTCGAGAGGGTGACCAGCAGTCACAGGGTGGCGTAGGCTTCATTGTCAACAAGGTTCTCTGTGACAGCGTGTTGGAGGTATCCAGCGTGTCGACCCGGGTAGCGTACCTTATACTGAAACTGACCGAGAGGTATACCCTCAAGGTTGTACAGGTATATGCGCCGACATCAACACGCCTGGATACAGAGGTCGAGGCTATGTATGAAGATATTGCAAAGGCCATAAACAACACCACCAAGACCTACTTCACCGTTGTCATGGGAGACTTTAATGCCAAAGTGGGAGTGCGAGAATGCGACGAATTTTCTGTCGGGCCACACGGAGTTGGATTAAGGAACCATAGGGGGCAAATGCTAGTCAACTTCCTGGACATGCAGGGGCTGTTCTGTATGAACACCTTCTTTAAAAAGAAGCCCCATAGGAAGTGGACCTGGCAAAGCCCCGACGGTAACACGAAGAATGAGATCGACTTCATCCTGACGAACAAGAGGAACATATTTAGGGATGTCTCTGTGGTCAATAGGTTTAATACCGGAAGTGACCACCGACTGGTAGGAGGCACCCTAAATATTGACTTCAATGTTGAGAGGAGTCGTATGGTGAGATCCGTTCTTCGTCCAACACCGATCCAGACCGTGAATGGCTCTGAAGCGTTCCAGTTGGAACTACAAAACCTGGAAACCACTGCAGATATTGACAAGGACCTCGAAGGTGTGACCAGGGTGCTTTGCGAAGTAGGAGTCAGGCACTTCAAGGGCAAGCGAGCTAGCCGAAAGTCTAAACTTTCGCCGGAAATTCTGGAACTGATGAAGATTCGACGCGAGATGTCGGAGGGAGCTTCGTCGGATACCCACCGTCTCAACAAAGAAATCCGCAAGTCAGTGAGACGTGACCTCCGAAGCTACAATACGGATCTCATAAGAAATGAGATTGAGCTAAATCGGGGGTCAAAAGTCTTTGCTAAAAGACTGGGTAGGAGCCACCTAACGAAGCTCAAAAACTCGATGGGCAAAACCGTCACGTCAGTTCCAGAGATCCTCGCCGAAGTTGAAAATTTCTACCAGAAACTTTATGCCTCGCATGCTCCAAAGCCTCCGCCTGACGCAAATGACCCAAAAGCCACACTCACGCGCCACTTTTCCGACGATCTTCCAGAAGTGGACGAAGACGAAATTGAAGGGGCTCTCAAACAGCTTCAGAATGGGAAAGCTCCCGGCGAAGACGGAATTACTTCCGAGCTTCTCATAGCAGGAGGAACTGCGGTGCTGAGAAAGCTAAAGGAGCTATTTAATTCCGTCATAGCCAACGGGACTACCCCGAAGGCGTGGAGTGAGAGCTTGGTGGCTTTGTTTTTCAAGAAAGGAGACAAAGCCCTCCTGAAAAACTACAGACCAATCGCGCTCTTAAGCCACGTCTATAAGCTGTTCTCGAGAGTCCTCACAAACCGTCTTGCCACGAGATTTGACGCCTTCCAGCCACTGGAACAGGCTGGGTTTCGAAAAGGTTTCAGAACCGTAGACCATATTCACACAGTGAGGCAGATTATGCAGAAGTCGCAAGAGTATAATCAGCCGCTGTGCCTAGCATTTGTGGACTACGAGAAAGCCTTCGACTCCGCAGAAACCTGGGCTGTTCTGGAATCATTGCAGCGATGCCAAGTCGACTGGCGATATGTGGAGGTACTGAGAAGCCTATACAGAGCAGCGTCGATGTCCGTCCAAGTACAGAACCACAAGACGAAACCCATTCAGTTGCTCAGAGGGGTGAGACAGGGAGATGTCATCTCTCCGAAACTGTTCTCCAACGCACTGGAAGATGTCTTCAAAACACTGGACTGGAACGGACGGGCATCAACATCAATGGCGTATATCTCAGCCACCTTCGCTTTGCCGACGACATAGTATTGATGGCAGAATCGGTGCAGGATTTGCAAAAAATGCTGCAAAGTCTTAATGCTGCTTCAACGTCGGCCGGTCTCCGGATGAATTTGGACAAGACCAAAGTCATGTTCAACGACTTTATCACTCCGGAGCCGATCTTGATCAACGGTGAAGCGCTCGAAGTTGTCCAAGAATATGTCTACCTCGGGCAGATATTGCAGTTAGGTAGAGTCAACTTTGAACGCGAAATCACAAGAAGAGTGCAGCTGGGTTGCTCAGCGAGCTATGGAAAGATCTATGCTCGGTATTTCGCTGTGGGATAAAATCCGTAAGAGATTATCCGGCAGAGGACCAAAGTTATGGACATAATCCAAAAGTGTAGCAAGCTGAAGTGGCAGTGGGCTGGCCATATTAGTCGCAGAACCGATGAGCGTTGGAGTAGACGGGTTCTCGAATGGAGACCACTTCTCGGCAAACGTAGTGTAGGACGCCCCCCTGCCAGATGGACCGATGATCTGAAGAAGGTCGCTGGTAGTGCCTGGATGAGGAAAGCGGGGGATCGTGCACTGTGGCGTGCCCTTGGGGAGGCCTACGTCCAGCAGTGGACTGCAATAGGCTGATTGATTGATTGATTGATTACAAAGTAATTTTGGCAAATCTTTCCTTGAATATTGTTTGGTTGGACAGTTTGTGACGTACTAAATTAATGTTAAAATAATTATTTGATCGTATTTGCGCCCGAGCGAGACTAGGTCGCACGCAACGTAAGCTAAAACTAGAGTTAAATGTACGATGGCTGGCCCGTACAGTTTGATGTCAAAATTCTAAGTCAGTTTGAATAGGAAAGGCGTCGGGCGAACTTCCATACAAAGCTGGGCCTGAAAACGTTACATCCACAAATGGGGTGTTATTTTATAGAAACTATAGTCTTATATCAAATACGCAATGATTTAAAAAAATCTGCCATGGGAGAAAAAAGTTATAGCATGATATTGATCAACAATAAATAACCTCAAATGTGAAGAAGTTATTGTGGTTATTCCAATAACTGTTCTATTCATAGTACTATGAAAAGGTCTGTGATCGCCATGCTTTATGGCAATATAAATAAAGGGATTTAAATAAAAAATCATTTAAGAACTATTTTTTACATTTATTACATTTATTCATCATCATAATAAAATGATTGTAGGTATATGAATATTATACAAGAATTGTGCAGGTAGTATAAGATTTTCGTAAGACCCTTGCTTTCTTTTTAACTACGAGTACTTACTAATACTTGAGGTGCGATCTACTGTTGTTTAATAATAGAAAAACCTTCATCTTTTATTTGATGCTTTCCCATGATAGTACTAGTATGTGTGTATCGTATGCTCTAGCATCACCATCAGAATCCCACAACTTAGCCAAGTCGTAAAAGACAATCGATTCGAATAATAAATAATACTCGGCCACTATGTATTATTTATAACCGCATTAACAAGCTCAAAGCAAAACAAAGCCAACCAATGACTGTGACAGTTGACAATCTTGACATTTGTTTTTCTTTTTTTACAAATCCTAATGCCATCTATGTAATATTAACTTTATATCGATTTCACATATGCTTTAAAGACATTTTAAAAATACGCCATAATTCTATTGTATTGTATATTGAACTAATAAACAGTAGTGTGTACTTACCTACTTGCATTATCGCAATATACCTTTTTGTAGGAAAAAATATAAAAGTGGTGTATCAACGCATATTATGCCTGGCAACATTTTAGGACCGAAAGAATACACTTAGCGATTGAGGGTCAATGGGGACTACCGTTTCTTTGCTCACCAGTTGGCGCCACTGTAGACTGAGGTCCGGAGTTATAGCTGTCAAAGGCGACTGGCGCCGAAACAAAGTGTTATATCTTGAATCTAAATAAGGTTATATTGTTTATAAATAACTATCTTGATATCAACAAACTAACTTCTGAAATAGTTGCTCTTGAGGCCGCCTATTTTTGCACTTTTTCTTAATTCCGCTTTTAAAGCGTACACATTAATCGCCAAATAATCCATATTTGCGATATTTTACGAAGGAGATCACTTTCCAGCAGGTAAATTAAAGAAATTATAATTTATGCAACAAATTCCGCTAAAACCAGTACAAAGTGAATGATATTGGACCTCATGCGACACTAGCGCCTCTAGTGGCAAATTCACTAGCGATAGCCCCCATTGTGTTTTTATTTAAATGATACTTTAATACCCCATTGTAAAATATCGTGATTTTAAGTCAATAGAAATTAAAAAGCATTAAATAAATATTGCATTATATTTCAACAGTGTAACGGGCGGTAAAGTTCAGGCCCATTTTCGCCCGTGGCCTTTCACCAATACGTAAATGAGAGTGAGTTTGAATGGCTATATAAAAATGGGTACCAGAAGAAAAACCAATGACCATTTGAATGGAATGGAATGGAATTGATGGATTTTTTAATGTTTTTTTTGGTAGGTACTTACTACAACGAAACATTAATACGAATCCAATTCGTGATTCTGTCAGAGAAAGTTCATAACTTTTGTTACTAGAAAGTGTAACTGTCAGTTTAGTTGTAACTGCACTTAGAATATTTTATTTTATTTATTAGACTAGTATGTACTATGTACACTTCCAATCACTATTAAGTATGAAGTTCGAATCTTCAGATAGTTCACTTCTTGTCAGTAACGCAGTCAGTAAAAAGGTTTAAGACGGTATCTATGGGATAAGTTTGTCTGTAGTTTCACCCGAAGTCCTGTGCCAAGCATAAACGCAGTTTATTAAAAATTCAAACAAAATTTTATCAAATTGCTTATTGTCAAGAAAGATTTGATTAATGAACCCGTGATAGCATTAGAATGTTTAAGTTTGTGCCGGATATCTGATTGTGTTTAACTTGGAATAAGAAATCTTTGAACAAACTTTTAATGCATTTTTTTGCAAAACAGGCATTGATTCGGGTTATACTTACTAAATACATGCCCTGTGGTTACAGCTCAAGGAAGAATTATATTATCCTCGTGCTGTTATATGTTAGGTCTTATCGGCCGTCTTGCTCTCGCCATATGGGTGTTGTGAGAGGCGAGGTAAAGAAGATTAGAGGATATAAAGGTACACCACTCGGTAAAAAAATATACCCCGTGAAGAGAACCCCAACGTGAGTACGTCTATCTGATTTATACAGTTTCATACTAAGGACCGAAGCTCTCTAATCTACTCTAGATCGTAATTTGTATTGTCTTGTTTAAATTAGAAACTGTCCTTTGTTTGCCCTTGATTGATGAAATCGCTATCTCAATATGGTTACCACAATTCCAAAATTATCATCAACGTTTTTTTTTATATAGCCTGGCATATATATTTTGCTACTATTAGATGAGGAATTTTAATTTTAATTGGCACTGTAAACTACATGGCATTTATACAACCTTTCAAATTAGTCAATCTCTCGTAATAAAAGATCGCGTATTGCCGACATCCTGTTTTATTCCGTCGATTGGTAAATACTTACAATTTCTTCGGTATTGATTGATTGTATGATTTTAGACTAAAACTCGAGTAAAACCGAAGATACTTGAGGCAACTTTTTGATGTACACGTTCAAAACAGGGAATGTTCCAACAAAGTTAACCCCCTAAGCATCTAACAAGAAACTTGATTTAAATAAAATTAACTAAACGTACTGAGCAACTGGGAGTTTGTTCCAAGTTTCATTTAAAATAATTCAAAAACAAAACACTTGTTATTCTAAACTTGGAGCTGTTCAAACAAGTTTTAAGCCCTTAAGGGCTACACGAAATGGATTTAGTTTTCAACTAGACAGATCCACATGAAGTTATTTTTTGTGCCTTTTATTTAACATTGTGAAAGAATTCGCTTCGGCGAATGAAGTAATGTTCAGCGTGGTGCTGAATACTAGTCTTAGGCCTGATTTTTCAATAGTCAGATAAGAAATATTCGTCGAATAAAATACAATATGGCTAATTTGAAAACGTCACCTATATGTCAGCAATAATTTATGTAAATGACATTTTAAATTATGTAAATCGGTCCTTTTATACTTATTCAGTCTGATAAGTTATATCTGACGTTTGGAAAATCTGCTCTTAGTTAAATTAAACTTTATTTTATAAATCTATAAAAAAAACTCCCAAATCAGACCTCCATACCTCGCACACATTCTGAGATGATTCGTCGAAGATTAAAAAATCATGCCAGCTACTGGCAACATTCTAAATTCAAAACGGTTAGTCGCATATGGTCTTCTTCGCATTTATGACTGTGCTAGCACACAAACATTCGTCTGTATTTGTAATTCTACATGAAAAAGTGCACAACCGCTGACAAAGCGAGTGTATGTTAACGCAAACAAAGCCGGGGGTGTGTTTACGAGCTATGGGGCAGGGTGAGTCAATATTAGCGGCAAATACCGGAGCAGAATGCTTTTTGTTGTATTTTTCATAAAGGATTTTAAAACCTTTTTTAACCTGTCGTGTTTTGCCGGTGCATGGAAGGAATACCACCGACCCCGTTGTCCAATGGTTGTCGTACGAGGCGACTAAAGGAGTGCTTTGAAAAGAGAATGGGAAACAGCACAAAACTGTAGTCGCCAACCTGCCTGCCAAGCGTGGCGAGCCCTCAGTCAGTCAAAAACAATCGAAAAACAGTTTTAATTCCATTTAAATCTAGCTTGGTAATCTTATGAAGGGGTTAATTATTTCGAGAAGTACAGGCCTTATGTTATGTTCAGTGTTCATGGCGCTTGCAACAAAGCTGAAATATCGGAAACTCATATAACAAGAAACAACGCAACAATTTACTCTTATGTTTAACCCCTGTGTGTGTCCTTTGTGCCTGTACCATTTTACCGTTGAATAAAATTATTGCATGCATTTTACCTATTAGTGTTTTATTGATTGACCGTATAGATCCAAAGATATTTTGATGTTTCCCAAAAATATAATATTCCAAGTGCGTATACCTGTAACAAACAAAACACAAATTAATAGAGGTTCTGTTATATATTATGGGTGCACATAATCCATAATTTATAACTAAATAGGAAATAATAAAGTTTATCAAAAAGAGCAGCGTCTCGGCAAACGTATTGCGGGACGCCCTCACGCCAGGTGGATTGATGATTAGCGCAAGATGGCTGGCAAGAGCTGGAAGCGAAAAGCCGAGAATCGACCTAAGTGGCGTGCAACTGGAGAGGCCTATGACCAGCAGTGGACTGCGATAGGCTGATGATGATGCTGATGATGATGAACAAACAGAGACCAGACATGCTTTAAACTTTCGCATTGCATAACTATTCAAAAGGTATAACATCGCTGTTGCATTCAGCCTGTGACCACGGCCGGTGAAACATCAGGCAAATAAAATAGGATAAGTAATATGTTCACATGTAAATCCCATTATATCTTTTAAATTTTAATGGTTTGATTATACGAGTAGTTCCTATTTTATTAGTCGACAAAAAAGTGGTTGCCAATCCGAAAAACAAGGAATGATCCGATATTTTTTCACATACCTAGATAACTGACTTTTATAACATTATTTTTAAATGAGATAGGTACGGTACAGATACAATGTTGTCCATTTATATAAACTGACGAAACAAAAAAGAGGTTCACAATATTTAATACATAAAAATATTCTTACTAATGATATAAATGTAAAAATAATTCTGTCTGTCTTTTAATCATTCATGTTTTGATTACTTAATTGATTTTGATTAAACTTGGTACAAATATAGCTTGTTTCATACCTTATATCGCTTACATCTTTTGTAAAATAAAGTTTTAAGTGTTTGAAATAAATTCTGTCCTAAGGGTTGATGAGCTACATTTAAAACAAAACATTTAACAGTGAATCTAACAGACACGAAAAGCCAACCAAGTCGGTGCCATACAGGAAATCACCGACTAATAATTCATTTAATCAAAAGTTATGCGTGCTTTTAGGCGATTAATATTATTGGAAAAAAATAATAATCAAATACATAGTTACATTTCATCCTTGCTTTAAATTCTGTAATTTTTTTGTGTGAAGGTTACCTTTAAATATTTTTTTACATAAAAACTTTTAAAAAAAATACAATAGAAAATATTATGCGGTATGTGTGTGTGTGTGTGTGTGTGTGTGTGTGGTGTGTGTGTGTGTGTGCACAATTATGTGTGTTTTATTTGCTCAGTAATACCTGTACGTACAGACCTAGATTTTTTGTAGCATATCTAAATTGGGCAATTTTTTTTTCGTCGTTAAAAATACAAGTTCCTACCCATCATAAAATATGCAGAAGGTCACGGTCGGAACGCCACGCGAACAAAGGATCGAATCTAATGACAGCTAAAGTAATCGATACCTATCCAAAACTTTAAGGGTAGTGTTCACCAACAGACGTTTAAGTTTTAAACAGCGTTTAAAATATTATTTGACATATTTTGTATGGGAATTGTGTCAAATTAATCGTCACTTTGTTTTTAGTGATGATACAAATATTTAAGACGCACATTACTTACGGCCAGTAACATACTAACCTTATTAACGACGTTGTTTCTTACATATTATGTGAAAAAGTAAAACGTCCTAAGGGTACCTACTATAGGGTATATTTTTTTAGAGTTAGTCGCATTTCATGTTCTGTCTGATACCTCAAAGTTGTTTTTATTTAAATTGAAATCAGTTTATAAATTAAAGTTTATACTTAAGGTACATTTATTTATATGTATAATGTTTCATAATAAATTCAACGCACATAAGTCCTTAAATTCACCGCAATCAATTTTTAAACAAGAAGAAACAAACGAATTAAATAAAATGCTACTAGTAACGTTCACAATTTGCTGCAAAGTACCAGACCGTTAACAAAATTAAACAAACTTATTCGTATTGGAAACAAAACGTCCGTCCGTCGCGTTCAGACATTTAGGAATCTCTGCGATGTCTGTTTACAAATCAATGTTGAAAGAATCGTGCAGTTTAAAACTATTGGTATCGAGTGCATACCTTTTAAAACAACGTATGTATTCGCTGATAAATGTAGCAGGGAGGAGTCTAGACAAGATTGTTGTTGCTAGTCGATAGCGCTATAGAAACGTTTAGGGCTTAATTAAGTTTTTTTTTTTCATATGAATAAGGGTGTGATTCTATTGCTCAAATGCAACTTTGACAACTTTAGAAGTACCTACATAGAATCCCCATACATTTTAGCCACATAAAAAATCCTCCATTAACACTATTAACCTAATCTATATAAATATTACCTCTAAATGAATAATTAAAACAGTATCTCAAATACGGTGTAGTATTAAGTTTTATCTGTATTAAGTTGTAATTGCTAGTAGAAACTAACAAAGTAATTCAATTAATTTCTAAGTTATCAAATAAGAATTTTAATATCACCAGAAATGGCAACATCTCCGTTTGCTGATAAAAAAATACTACCTAAACGAATATCAAATAATTTTCCGGCCATCTTGTACAGTCGACAGCAAAATTTCATTGTGCGAAAAAAGTGATTTATCGATACGAAACAGCGCGCTGTTCGCATCTAACCGCTGTGATCGTTACAAAATAATCGGTCACCACACAAAATAGGCGTCCACAGGTAGACGTTCCATCCCGAAACCTCTCCACTCCAACGGCCATAGGTACCAAGTAACAACCTGACACTAGCCACACCGTGTGACAAACCATGTCGTGTGATACCGGCACGTTCTGAGAATAGCACCACCCCTCGACTAAAGAAGAACAGCCTGAAGAAGACTGGCAGCAGCGTTATGCTTCCACCATTAGCCAATCTGCGATTGCAAACCGTCTGCCAAGCGTATCGATTATGGCTGGTTATACCTTGCTGCGGTGGCGGATGCTGTTGCCCATGCATCACTATCTACACGTGCTGTACTAAGATTTGCTAAGTTCTTGCCGCCGCGGGTGGATCATGGACGCCCGTGGTTTCGTCGGGGATCCCCCGAAACTAGCTTCGAAGTACCGTGCTGTTTATGTGACCTGTGTCAAGCAGTGGACTGTTATAGTGATAGGGACCTGGATAGGACAAATGATACTCGACTCATGGCGTATTTAACACTAGACACTTCACGGGGTTAACTGCAACCGAATGAATTATTTAAAGGTAAAATATAATAATTTACCTTCCCGACTGCAGGAATCATGGTCGCGGGCAGACACATAAGTGTTGTTGAAATGAAAGATAGTTTACGGATTTAGAACGCGTTTATTTTTGATTTAACCCGACGTTTCGAACCCTTTACAGCGTTCATGGTCACGGGTAGACTGACTGACTGACGGGTGATGGTGACTGGTAGACGCTGTAAAGGGTTCGAAACGTCGGGTTAAATCAAAAATAAACGCGTTCTAAATCCGTAAACTATCTTTCATTTCAATGTATAGTGTTCGCGTAAACTCAAGAAAACAGTACATAAGTGTTGTGTTAAAAATGCAACAAGATAGTTTAAAATCCTACATTATGGAGTAACTAATAATTCTAAATAGTTGAATAGAATTAAACGTTCTAATGTGTCTCAATGAAATGGTAACCTCACAGAAAAACTCGTGATTTCCAATAGATTAGTAGCAATTTCGTATCTGTAAGAAACCAAAGTCTTCGACATAGCACACTGAAGTAGAAGTGCATAGGCCGTATTGTCGAAGAACCGATAATCCTATATCGGTTGGGTAAAGCTACGGTCTATCAATGGAGACCGCGTCTTGGCAACCATAGCTTAGGATGCCCCCAGCTATACAAAGTAAGGGTTTTCGAAAAGCTGGATAACACCAGCAGAGGACAGGGTAAATAGCGCGTATTTGGCAAAGCTTCTGCCCGCCAGTGTACCGCTCATGGCCGATGATCTTGGTTGTATATAACAGATACTGATAAAAGGTTCAATTAAAGGAAAATATACTATTTTTTGCATCTGACAGTACAGTAGCTGATTGCGTGGCGAAGCGTGAACGTGCAAAATGTTTGCTTTTCATTCCAATTTGCCGTCAAAGGAAGTCGAAATTATCGCTTTACGCATCGGATTGATTTTCCTTAGAATACAAGGTGTTCTTTATGCTATGTTTTATCGAACATTTTTATGGTTGCGTAAATCCAAACGCCAACTAAATAGTTATTGACAACTAAAATTTTCTAATTTTCCGCGCAATTTTCTTATATTTTTCTTTCAAAAGAACATTCTCCTGACAATAACAAACGAAACAAAAAAGAATTAGCAAAATCGGTCCAGCCGTACACGCCTGATGCGATGACCAAGGGAAATAGGGATAATCATTAATGTGAGATATGGAATATTTTTTACTTAACTGAGTACTAGAAGCTTTCTGGCAAAATCTAATACGTAGCAGATACAAACCTAATAAATAAAACAACATGACGAATAAAATCGATTAAAATCCGTGGTTTGCGTGGTTAAATTAGCGTATAACAGACAAGACATCCACGAAGGTCTCTCATACAAGTATAGATTGCCGATAACGAGTAACACATGTAACCGATAAGAAATCGCAAATACAATCTGCTCGAATATTCAGGGTGCGAGTGCCAGGGCGGAGACATCCCGAATATCACGTTCCGTGGATTAGGTCGCCAGTACCTGGATTACGTTATTTTTGGAGCGGGTGATGCGTTCTTTCGTATTAAAATGACGGACGTGATTTATACGGCGATAGACTGTTGAATGTAAGGAAAGGAATTTTGAATATTACTTCTCGAGTATCTTTTGTTGAAGGCATTCTATTTGATGTGTGAATGTTTCAAGTGTATAAGCATTATTTTGTGAAGTAATCTTATGTTTTTTACCATGATATCTTAAGTATTTTATGTTTGTAATAAACAAAAAGTACTAAGAAAGATTAAAGTGTATTAACGAAAGAATGAAATACCCAAGTTTGCTTAGCATCCATTAAATGTTTAGGTTAGAATTGTAAGTAATGTATGTACTAAAGTTAGGGTAAATTTGTCCAAATTTTGTACTTTTTATTTCAATTGTTTTTTTTAAATATAAAATGGCATCATTTTAATTAGACCTATAATCAAATATAGACTGTCATCAAAATTGGTCAAACATTGCAACAATTATACATGTCCTCATTTTACGGTTAGTTCAAAATAACAAATTTAAACTTTATTTTCATTGCGAATTCAACTTATTTTATCGTCAACAGAATTTCAAGTAGAAAATACAAGATTAATAGTAGTATTCGTACTCCCGAAACAGAAGTTTCCCAGCTCGGTACTCAGTGCGGGCACTAAGTAAGGTAACTCAAGAACTAAGGCACCTTCCAACTTGGACCATTAGCGCGCGCGGTCCGCACCAACAACTGTGGCCAGAAGTTTGCTCAAAATACATTTAATCATTACCATATTTCATTTGGAACAGTTAAAATAGTTGCATTGCTCTAATTAGAGGAAAATATAACAGGGCAACTACAGAGATGGTGTACGTAACCAGTTGTAGATAGATGGGAATAAAAAAATAAGTACTGATATTGTTGGAACGGCCCGTTGGTCTAGTGGTTCAAGTACCGGGCCAAGATCTCGGGGTGCTGGGTTCGAACCCCGGGTCGGGCAATCACTTTCATCCGCATTTGGCAAGTATAGTGATTATGCATGTACAAATCATTGCTGTGGTAACTTGTATTCAACGATGGAGGCCTTTTATCTTAAATATTTTTCTAAAATCGCTTGAAGAAAAAGAATACAGAGTAACTAGAACCCATGGCCGCTGGAGCGGTAAGGTTTTGGCATGGCGGACGCGCACCGGAGGACGATCTGTGGGTAGGCCCGCCACCAAGTGGACCGACGATTTGATGATGTGGTACGAGACCGATCGTTATGGAGATCCTTATGAAAGGACGATGTCCAGCGCAGTAGGCGTTGGCTGAGATGAGACGAATATTTATCAATTAATTTAACACATTTAAAAGAACAGCTCATATCTTTCAAAGCAGCACTAGCAGCAACAAAAGTGGACAAGGCAAATTATGCGAATTCAGTAGAAAACATTTTTCATGACGTAGAATTGCGGATGAGTTACTACTCAGGCTGGATGAATGGAATATTATTTTTTAAGCCCCACTGCCCCATTCGCTAGGATTGCACAGTTCACTTTTGGGGTGCTAGTTTTTAATTAAACGACTGAATAACTAGAGTTTAATATTGGTACACGCGTTATTACACTGGAAAAAATAAATGAAATTAAAGATATATTTACGGATTTAATTCGCGTATAATTAATTACATATACGAGAATTTTAAACGTTTTTAAACGGCGAGTTTAATTATGTATATCATCTGAGACGGCTGGACCAATTTAGACAGAAGTTTCACTCTCAGATAGCTTATGTTATAAAAAGTAAATTAGACTAGATAGGTAGTTTTTATATATTTCAATAACTAAAAAAAATTAAGTGAGAAATAATAATGTGGACAACATCACATACATACTCGTACCTACATTGTTCTGATCCCAATTTGAATAACTATTTAAAGCATTCGTATTTAGAAAACCAGAAACAACGAAGGTACCTACCACAAACACACAGACCCGAGAAAATGTAGAAAAACGAATTTTTTCTACATTGACCCTCCGGGAATCGAACCCGGGACCTCGGAGCAGGCGACACCTTGAAAACCGGTGTGTACGCCACTCCGCCACGGAGGTCGTCAAAATGCCAAGCATCTTGTAATCCAGGCGAACGAAATCGCAGCTTATTCTTAAATAAAAATCATTAGAAAATTATTAAAGACCGAGTTTAAGATTTAAAAAAAGTGTATTACCTAATTATTATGACGTGAGAATATTTAAGGGCTGCGAGGGACGCCACTATTTTTAGGTGGACCCAGGGGTAGCGAGCGCGGCCTACCAAAGGATATTTACGGCGCGCTCAATATTTTACACTGGAGCGCGTTAGATCTAATTTTAATCAATAATACCTGTATAATAACTAAATCTTTTTACTCAAATACAAGAACTAAGTTCACTAACGTTAACACTTTGAAATTCCCCTCTTCGACCATTAAAACGGTGATACTCAATCATTCAAGCATCAACAGTCTATGTCAATCCACTGCTGGACATAGGCATATTCACATGGCACATATTTCATAGTTTAGACGACCTCTGTGGCGGAGTGGCGTACACACCGGTTTTCAAGGTGTCGCCTGCTCCGAGGTCCCGGGTTCGATTCCCGGACGGGTCAATGTAGAAAAAATGTGTTTTTCGACATTTTCACGTGTCTGGGTGTTAATGGTTCCTTTGTTGGTCCTGGTTTCCAAAACACGAATGCTTTAAATAGTTATTCAAATTGAGATCAGACCAATGTAAGTATGTGATGTTGTCCACATTTATATTACTTTAAGATTTAACAATTTTCAGGGTTACAACCCTTTGGCTCAGCTAACTTAAATCTAGAGTGTATCTACTGCTCAAATATAACAACTACGCACACAAAGACTAAAGTTCTATAATATTAGCAGTATTAGAAAATAGACTCAAATTTCAGACAAACACACACCGTGAACATATTTAGCTATATATGTAATAGGTTTTCCTAAACCATGCAAATACTGCGTTACACCCCACGAAGGGCTGAGGGTCCTTATCGCGCCGGAAATCGAACCCCGAACACTGGGTTCATTGTATTGTGTGATGTTGTCACTGCATACTATGATAAAGGCAGCAGACGCGAATGTGGTTAGTGAAAATGGCATAATATGTTTTTTTATGGAATCGACTTTACGAAATCGCATAGCCGTAGGTTGTGTGTTCGAATCTCGGCATACGTCTAGATTTTTTCGGGTTACATGTACTGATTTACCTCTAGCTCTGTATTTCCGTATACGTTTGGTTAACGGATGTGCAAGTTATGTACTCCAAATCATGACGAACAACTTGATTTGTGAGTCGATTAAAATGAAATGAAGATTTAGTTGGAAAATTAACTGCTAGATAGTAAAGGAGTAATAATTTTCGAAAATATAACAATTACTTGAGAGATATTTTTGACTGCTCAGGTGGGACAATTTAATTGACACAAGCAATTTGTTTCCTTGAAAACAATTGCAAAACAATAATTTGTGAGATGGTATGAATTCAACACTAAATATAAACATCCAATATGCCGTCAGATAAAAATCATTAGCAATCAAACGGCAAATACCCAAGATTTTGACCCACACACAAAACCCTTTGACACGATTTAACAGGACATTAACATTATACCCGTAAATAATTGATGGATTAAAATAAAACCACCCAAAATAAATGTGACTCCACGCATTAAGCTGATCCAAACAGCTTATGGGGCTTACGTTAACTGTCGCATACTTCAGCTGTCAAAGTTGTTGACTGCTCAATCCATAGACATAGTATATCGTTCAATGCGACACTGTTTCGGCCATAGATTTAAATATTAAATCTATGGTTTCGGCAGTTTTTAGGTGATCCATCAATGTCAATGCATAAATTTTAATAATAGAAAGAAATAGAAATTGTTTATTTGCTTATGTTTAGTTTTAATAATTTCTAAGTGCCTCTCATGATTTAATTCGACCTCTTGGTAGTAAACGCTGCTTCAGAGCCATGGGTCGCGGGTTCGATCCCCGCACAGTACAAGTATTTGTGTGCATGAACATGTCTGTTTGTATTTGTGTTGGGTGTATTTCTATGTATAATAAGAATATATATAAAAAAAATATATATTAGTAAGTTTATCAGTTGTCTAGTACCCCATACGCCAAGCTACTTAATTAGAGCCATCTAGTTCCAAGAAGGTAGGCTCTGTGTGGCCCAGTGCAGCGTGGCATGTCTTAAAATATTACTATATTATTAATTCTATTTTAACGATGCTCAAAATCATCGTCATCGTCACAGTACCTATTAAATGCCACTAAATATGATATAATGCGGTTAAAGCTCTATATAGGTAAATTTGTTTTGGCGGATGTGAGTTATTTGTCAAAAAATAGTGGCGTACACAATTTCAATACACAAAATAAAGATAAACTTGCCGTTCCAGGATTCAGACTGTAAAAAGTGGGTAATTCGAAATTGTATTCGTATTTTCAACAAATTACCACTGTCAATTGCTGAACTCCCTGTAAATAAACTTTTTTATTAAAAAAAGGTTATTTTTATTGAAAAATGCTATTATACTATTCATGATTATACAGGGTGTATCAAAAAAATGGGTAATTACTGAATGGTGTTGCATAAACTCCTTTGATGAGTCCTTAGTAAATTTCTTATATTTATAGCACTAAATTTGAATTTCGAGTAAAAATAATGTTCAATAATAATATCGATAACGTGCAGCACACCACTAATTCGGGTTCATTACCCTACTAAGGCCCGAGTTCACCAACAGACGTTTAAGTTTAAACAGCGTTTAAACAGCGTTTAAAATATTATTTGACATATTTTGTATGGGAATTGTGTCAAATTAATCGTCACTCTTTGTTTACCGGCTGTTTAAATGTTGGTGAACTTGGGTCTAAGAGTAATAATAACCAACCACCTCCTTCCTCCTGGTTATCTTTTTCGTATTCAGAAACATGGAATAGCCGACAATAAGTCATGTTCGCCTAGTACATTTTTATCCCTATACACAGTACACACACGCACATCTCAAAGTTCTCTTTTTTACGTACGAGACAAAGTCAAACAAATCAAACAAATAAACGATAATAAGTAGCACAAAACACAATCATTTTATCATGACGGTTCCGTCAATTCTATTAATAAAATTTATTTCGAAAGTATTAAGAAAATTTAGGTACTTTACCTACAATAGTGCCTCAAAATGCTGTCCGCCTTCTTGGATGCACAATCTTGCCCGCCTTGATATAGCCTGTGTTGCATTTCGCACCATTGTAGGCGTTATGGTAGCGAACACAGACCGCACACGGTTTTCCATTTCAGACACTGTATGGCAGTCCGTAAAATAAACTTTGTCCTTCACATAACCCCACAAAAAAAAGTCCAGTGGCGTAAGGTCTGGGGAACGAGCCGGCCAAGCTACAGGTCCCGCGCGTCCGATCCATCCTCCTGGGAACCGAGAAGATAGGTGCGCTCGTACATCACGAGCGAAATGTGCCGGGGCACCGTCGTGCTGGAACACCATGTCTGTTTGTTGGTCGAAGTAATCGGTTTCGAATACCGGAATATCATCAATGGCGTCTTCGAACTCAGTTTGGAGGAATGTTAGGTAGTTATTACCGTTTAACCGCGCGGGTAAAATAACCGGACCGATGACATGGCCGTTGTACACTCCTGCCCACACATTGAGTCGCCATTGGTGTTGAAAGTTCCCCTGCCGTGATACACGGGGATTTTCGTGGGCCCAAACATGTTCGTTGTAAATATTCGAGATGCCGGACCTGGTGAACGTGGCCTCATCCGTCCAAATTACCCGGTTTACGTAGTTGGGGTCGGCCTCCAGCTGAGCGAGATACCACTCGCAAAACGTGATCCGAGGCGCGAAGTCATTCGGAATTAGTTCCTAGGTACGACGATAGTGGTACGGGTGTTGACCATCATCCTTGAGTATTCGCCACACTGACATATGGCTCATGTTGAGTCTCGCCCCGGCACGCCTTGTACTAGTCGTCGGTTCACTTTCGAAAAGCTGCAGAATCTCTTCTACACGTTCTTCATTAGTATTCGGACGCCCACTGCCACCTGAATGATGAAAGGAACCCGTAGAGTGGAGACGAGTTACCATGTTGTGAAAGCACCGATACGACGGCAGGCGCCGCCTTTCAGCCGCCGGCCTACCATCGATGAATCTTTCCCGATAAAGACCCCGTGCTCGAGCTAAATTTCCATCAGCTCGACCTACACACAGCATCATTTCATAGTATTCTGCATTAGTAAACACAGGCATTTTCATAACACACACGTAAACACAGATTTCGCAACGAAAACGCTAGTAAATCACACCGAACACGCACAAAGCAAATGAACGACTGAAGTACCTACTTTGTTGCCAACTGCTACTTAAAAATTTGCCTAAAATAAAAAGAAAATTCAAAATTGTACCCAAAAAGTAGTTTGAAGTATGTACCTACGCAACTAGTTTTTAGTTAGATTGGGATAATTTTAATCATCCCGTCTTATTGATTACAATAAAACTCAATCGATTTCTTCGTTTTATTTGTACAAACATTAATTTCAGATAATAATTTATCTAATCTACCTACTACGAAAACCAAATGCATTCATGTGTAAAAAGGTGTTAGAAAAAGTAGCTAAAAGTTTTCGAAAATTGTAGCTGACCAAACACCATAAAGCTACATCTAGCCACAAAGTAGCAAAATTGGCAACACCGCAAAGAAGACCGCCTGGCGTCGCCGCAAAGCGGGCGGCTTGCCGGCAAACTATCATGGCGGCTATTCGTCGGCGCTTGTGTCGGCGCGGGCGCAATCCATTGTTCTCGTTGTCTTGGCAACGAGTGCGCCCTGGTACTCGGCATGAAAACTAGTAGAAAGAGAACCATCTTTCATCAAAAAGTGTCCGTCAAAAGTTCAGGAGCAAATTACAAGATGGCGATAAAGTAAAAATGTTAAGATTTTAAAAATAGGAACGTGTGTCTTCAAATTGTCCTAGCTTGCACTGGCATACGTCTTATGTAAACATATTTATTTAAAAAGAGGCTGACAAATAGTGACCGAGTTTCTTGCGCTGCTTCTTCTTGGCACTAGCCCACATTTGTCCCGAAGCAGTGGTAGGTTTTAATATTGGGACGTGTAAAAGCGCCTCCAGGGGCTTATTTGCAGAAATAATAGGGGTTAAAGTATTAAATTGCCGATTATTTTCCCACTTTTTATTTTGTTTATAGCTCTTAAGTATAGTCATATTATTGCGTAATTCTTTTTGTATTGTATCAAAAACTAAATAAAATAACTTTGACTAAAAAAATATGCAATACTAGTGCCTATTACTTCAAAGGAAGTCGTTGAAAAGACCCCTTACAATGTGTCAGCTGACCTTCTTGCTTCAATTAAGTATATTTGTATTATATACTTTGATTTTCAGTAGCTTTATAACCATCTAACTTTCACCTTTAATTGCATCGAAAATGGTTTAGGCGTTTTTAAAAAAAACAAAAAAATTGTTAGTATGGAAAAATTACTTTTCTCGATTTCATACATACAAAACGGCAATTTCATATTTTAACACCTAATAAAACTAATTGTACTGATTTTGCTGGCCAAGCGCTACAGCCAAACTTCACCCAATACAACAGTGCGATTATGAATTTTTACTTATCCCATCAGTCAAATTTGGTTTTAATCTAGTTCTGTTGTAATATAGATACACAAAGCTCATTAGTTTAATACAACGAAAATTATCTAAACAGAATAATATCTGAAAGACTCATGTAAACTTAACTTATTTTAATAATATTTTTTTTAAATATAAAACATTCATTGGAAAATTGGAATTTTATAAATCTGGGTTGCTTGCTAGAAGAAATACCACAAACAAGTTTATCTGAAATAGCTGAAATGCCTGAAGTTCTGATGTTAAGAATATCAACCATATTAAATTCTTTGAACACTCAACTTGTAAAAGTCACAAAATGCTGCAGTATTCGAAAAGCGATATAATTTGTTGTACCTGGAAAACACTATGCGACATAGGTATAAAGTATTAATTAACAATGTAGGGGCAAAGTAACATTTTATTTATGTTACTCTACATTACCATCCCTTGAAGATGTTTCGTGTACAGATCCAATTTTGTAGAATATTAATGTTCCTCACGTTCCTGAAATTCTATGGGTAAGGCACGTGCGAACTTAGCGTGATTATCTACGGAGGAGTTGCTTCAGCTCTGCAGGCGTTACAACATCGGCATCTGACGTTTCGACGTTATTTTGTTGACCTTTGTGGTCGAGTGCAACGCAACTAAGGTAGAGTACCTTCACGGTGCTGCCGGCTCTGAGATGCCGGTTTAAATCGCAATGGAAACAATTTTAATTTAATGTCACGGGTCTGAGTGGTTGTGGTTGTTTCCAACTCCTAAAAAACAAGCATTATGTAATCCTGTAGAGATTTTAGCTCAGGAATCGCAGTCTTACAGGGATAACAAATTTTAACAACAGTATCTCCCTCCCTTCCTACGGATCTAAGTACAAATTTCTACCATTTGGGAAAACATCGTAGGAAAACCAACTTGTGGTGCCATGTTTTACAAAAAGACTAGGGTAAACAGAGGTCGTCACCAATAGTCAACATTATTACCGAGTACTGATAATATCTTTTAGGTTGTTGATCATCAGTTCAGAGTTATGACTCTGATTGATCATTTGTTTCATCTATTTGTTCCATCGATGATGAGCTGTCAACAGCGAACGCGATTTTGTGTCCGTTTGAACACACAGTGGAATGTTTTTCATTTCTTTGCGTATTTTAACTTGTCTCTTCCATATGAAGGTAGACTTTTGCACTTTATTACGAAAGATAAACGCTTGCAATTTGTGCTCTAGTCAATTCCAAATACTAGGCTACTAAATTAGCCCAGTATATTGAAGCGTCTATGAAGCTACGCCTTTATAGATAATTGCGCCAAAACTTTCGGTGGAGACCATCTAAAATTCTGCATAGCAAAGCGGTCACCAAAGGACATGTTGTTTATAGCGAGACACAAAATTACTACAGTATTAATGCCTTGCTAGATTAAAAAAGTAAGGTCCAGGAAAACAAGTTAATATATGTTTCAATATGTAATGTAGGTAACGTTGATGTGGATATTTTTAGTGCCGATAAGGAAACTATGGAGTCTAGTCCGTGTGTCTGTGTAAGTATATCACTATAAAATAAGAATTTGGACATTTAAGCTAACTAGATTAATTTATGATTGCAAATTCATAGAATTAGATCAATATTGAACATCAAAAAGCATGCTTGTTTGTGATAAGAGTAAAATGAATAACATATTATGTATAAGTAAAAACCTAAGAAAACTTATTGACTCATGGCAAAAGTCGGTACTTTTTCCATGAGTCAATACTTTTTTTAAAAGTTCGTTAAGGTCGTCGGCACCTGAAAGAAATATTGTGTCCGGAACTATGATCATATTTCATTATTAATGAGTCTATGATGATTTAGTTTCACTTTCCTCACTTGATACTTACAGAGCTAATAATAATTAATATACAATACTAGCGGACCCAACAGACGTTGTCCTGTCTGAAATAGAAATAGAAATATTTTTTATTTGCTTAAAACACGTTATAAAGGTGGTACAAAGTAGTATGTGCGCGTATTTTGCTCCATAAAGATAGCATGCAAATTTAACAAACTATTTGTCATTGTATTATTTGAATGTCATTAAATAAGAATCATTACATAAAAACAAACAGGTAAAATAAAATTTACAAACCGAATATGTCAATGAGATAAGAGGAAGTCTTTAATATCATAAAAGCTATGCTCGTTTAGCCATTTGTAGAGTCTGTTCTTAATTGTGAGATACCTAATTTCACTAGGTATCCTGTTATAAATACGCACACACATGCAGATACCTACAACTTTTTCCATATTTTCTGGACTTCGGGACAACGTCAAGTATAAGCCTTTGGGGATTCCTTAGTCTGACATTTCCAACCCGTTTAGAAAGCTCACTGTTTTTGTGTACAAATGTTGCAACTTCATAAATATAAAGTGAGGGAAGTGGCAATAATCCTAGACTCTTAAATAGCAGTCTGAGCTACAAACATTGATTTCGAATTGGTATAATTAATTAAAAAAATGTGTCAGATAGAAATTGTTATTCTCATGCTTTTTTACTGTCATTCACACTATCTTTGTTTTATTTTCTGGCACGTTTAATAAAAATAGTTTTCTGACAAGGGAACAGGCGACATATTATAACGGGCCATGTAAAAAATTTTGTTTTTTTATATCCTATTTGTCGATATTTGCAACACGCATTCTGTCAATGTTATGCCAAATGCTTTAAGGTTACATTAGAAATATTTTAATCTTTTGGTGATTAAGTATTCTTAAATTTTCCAATTTTTCGCGCAGTTTTTTAACTTTTACTTTCATAAGAACCTTCGCCTGACAATAAAAAAGTAAAAAAAAAATTTTCACGCGTGATGACGTGATCAAGGGAAATATGGATTCATTTATATATTTAAATGTAAGTGTTAGTGCGTAAAAGTGACACATCGAAACAGAATTTCCGGCTACACGTTTTTACGTCTGAATAAACTTGCCCGAAATAGACACAGAAGTGTCAATAAAATCATCACAAAGGTAGCATCTTGTAGTCATAGGATCACCTGATTCAATCCAAGCTCACAAATAAAGTTGCTATTCGACCCGTATCAAAATATTGATATTGACGAATTTCATTACATGTAGACGGTCTTTCGCTGGTTCAATTTGCGACTGTACTACTAGATGCTAAAGTTGAAATTCAGTTGCAAGAGTGAGTGTTTCTGGTAAATACCCCTCGTTTAATTCAGGCCCATCGCACCTTTGTGCCAGATAATAAAATAAAAAAGTTCCAAAATATTGGCGTAATACCAAGCGATAGGGCGATGTCAAAGGATTATTTTGCAGCGGGGAATTGAGTTGCGATACACGTGGGTAGACATCACAAGGCATTTTAAAACCAAACTTTCAATGAAGGGAACAACCCCTTCGGCGCGAACCGTGTGACGGGTTCAACACCCAAGGATATTTTAATGCTGAAAGCAATATCAAGTTGAAATGCCTTTTTGTGGATTACCTATAAAGTTTCAGCTTTCCTAGTTATTAGTTATGAAATATGAAATATTTTTTTTTATGAAATATTTATTTATTTGTACAACCAACACTACAATTTAGGTACGTATAATTCCATTACATGCATGCAAAACTTAAAGTAGATATAAATGGAGTAGGTAATGAAATATCTAATCTTACATGCTACACTGCTATAACTTAAGACACTGACAACTATAGTAAGTAGGCAGTACAAAACTACTGCCTAAACTGAGTGAGACCCGTATCTCAGGCAGTAGCTCCCCCTAATAGCTAATAAATTGTATCAGAACTACAGGATGACTTTTTCATCAACTTCAAAATTTTTTACAGGCGTTCAATATCGTATTTAGAGCCCATTTATGAAGTAAAAAATTTAAATCAAGTTTTCACCTAAAAATATTTTTCACAACATAGTTTTCAACGGTTCTACCTAAGCCTGTTAAGGTATGAATGAAGGGAAAATCAAAAACTTATGAACAGTACCCTAATAAATGAAAGAGATGCGCATCACGTAATAGAAGTGTTGCTAGGAGGTCGTACCTATCAAAAATTTTAGATTTTTGGAGGACATTTTCTAAGTGCTCACATGACATTCACATCTTGACATTGTTGTACTCGGCAAAACAAAAACTTTGCCATTTGTTTTTTGTCTCGTAAATTGTAAGGTGGCTAAAATTTCATCTGTATATCATAATTGTTTTATTTGAAAACGATAAAACTTAACGAATAAAGCCCTCGGTTTGCATGATAGATAATATATAATTAATATTCATTGCAACAAATACACATTGGAAATTGCAACGCAAACTCAAACGAACATAAACTGTGCTGACAACTAATACATGCTATAAAGGTAGTTGATGATATATTCAAACTGCGCACAACGATGTACTTTTCAATAATACTGTTGAAACTGATTTCATATCTCTCAAAATGCATAAATTCGCCGATACAGACAGAAATACACGCATAATTGGACATTTACAGTCAGTTGATGCAATTAGTGCCCAAATAGGAGTAACTGTATTAATCCTGAATATGGCAATCAAACAGCGTTCAGAATGGCTTCTGAATAATCCTACTTCAACTCTGCCCACTTTTCGATGCTAATTTTAGCTTTTAGTTCCATTTGCGGATGGAAATTAGTCGACTGAGCGTCAATCCGCGATAGTTTTATCCAGCTAAGTTTAAACGCTGCCATCATAAAGTGGCGTGCCACAGGGCTCTATATTGGGGCCATTGTTTGTTCTTTACGATATCCAGTGCTTTTGACATGGATTTAATTGATTCCTGTGAAATTAAAGCTGCACAATGTTGCTCTGAAATTAATTATGACGATGGATGCTTTTACTGTCGAACCGGAATTACTAAAAATATTGTTTTATTAACTATCCAACCCGTAGCTGCCGCTAAAATAATTACTAAAATTGATATTGATTATTATCGATGAACAAGCTTCCAATGAAAGCGCATTGCTGCAATGCCATTTTAATAACAATACGTACAGGTATATCAATGTGTGTATACAAAAGAGAAATGTGAATGTAGACGCTACTTTTGCAACTACAAAATTTACAAATTTCAACTCCTCCTTTCGTCAGCAAAATCGATGCTTTGTATTTTCAAACTTGCTCGTTGCACAATCATTTTAATGTTAACAGGATTTAAACGCGATTGTACCTTATAACGTTTTCATTAGGTAACAATACCTACCGTGATCACATGCTGACTCGGACAGAGATGCACAGAGGTAGAGTCATATAAATCTGCCCCCTAATGTTTTTTTCGCCAAGCACCATCACACACAACACTAACCGTGTCCCTATTACGCGTGATCGCCGATGCGTCCAGTCAATAAACTATGGTACCATCAAATTTAACGCCAAAAAACAGATATCGAAGAGGAGCTTAATCTAAAAAATTTAGTGTCGATGAATCGCAAGAGAGACATTTTTTAAACGACAGATTAATTGAATATAAAGTCCATGGCTGTGAACAAGCAACATCTCCTTAGTACAGCCACAGATAATATAATACTACTAGTACAGCTCAACTTCACGTTATATCACCTGAGCTGAAATCTGTGCGAAAATAGCCTATGTCCTTTTTGAGTTTCATTCTATTATATCAACTTTCGTCAAAATTGGTTAAGTAGTTTAGGCGTGAAAGTGTATCAGACAGACAGAGTTAATTTCGCCGTTACAATATTAGTAAGGATGCCCTACATAGATTTACGTTGTTCACAGCTTTTAAAAAAGGGAAATAAAATAAGTCCACTGAGTGCATCTCCTCTGCAACATTGTTAGTTGCAAAAAACTCAAGACTGTTCCTTGTTACTGGTCTATTTAAGTCCTTTGGAGTGGCTCTAAAACGCGATAAATCTTCGTTTTGCAGACAATTATGCCCGTTGCCAACAACACGGCTTATGTTTCAATGTCTGCTCTAAGTGGCAGGGCAAAGGAGCTCGCCACTTCATTTGTTTTAGAGCAGAATTTCTTTTAAACTTGCACTTGCGAGATTTTAACGTGTCAGATCCATTAGAGACCTTTTGCAAAGCTTAACTTTATTCATAGAAAAAGTTTCTATCAATAAAGTTAATTTTAAGGACAAAGTTATCAGCTGTCTGTTTTCTTCTTCTATTTATATTGATACATAATAAAGTTGATTTTCCCGATTGATATTTTTTTATTGATTGATATACCTACGTGTTGGACTTAATGAAAACCACTTTTTATCGAGATTTCACATTTATGAGTTAAGAGTTAACGTGAAGTTAAATATACAACTGCAATATTACTGCATGAATTTAAAAAAAAGTTTTTTATTTGGTTTTATGTACTAAAAATTGAGTAACACATATACTCTCGGTCCCAAAGGATGAAAATCCAAAAGTTATGCCATAAGCCGAAAAAAATTCCGAATAAAGACCGTAATGGACCCATTTCATTTCGCCCCCCTATTCATACGAGAAAGGCTGAATTTAACATTACACTCGACTGCTAAAATCCTAATCCTCTTTGGCTTTTTCGCGTTCATAAAAAACTGCCAACCCTTATGCTACATTACAGTGGTGTTATTTCGTCTGTGCGTCTCAAATTACCGCAGTACCCCAATAAAGCCCTTTCAGCGCTCGTAAACAAAGTAAGGAATCCCCTGAATTATCCATGTAAGTCGTAAAAACTGTATATTGTCACGATAGGACTGACGGTAAACTGCTCTAAGAAATTCACCTGGAACGAAGTGATCTATGGAGGACCCCCGTTTGCTTTTCTAGATAAGTTTGAAGTGACACTTGGCAGCCAGTTATGAGTTACATTTATTTACATATATTTATGAAGAATTTGATTTCTGAAAGGTTCAGTCCTTTTCGAAGTAGGTCAGTTGGCAATCGCTATCATAGGTTAGCAGTAACTCAACATCACTTCTACTTTCATGGTAAAAAGACGTAGCGCAATAGAGTATTCGATGTAAGTAGATATTATACACTCTGCTGCCGCAGCAGATCGCTCTTGTACACTGTTTATCGTAAATTTTCAGCAATGGAAATGACTGAAATCGAATTTCAATTACAAACATCAAAAAGGACAATCCGCCCGATAACGAAACGGGACAAATTGAATTGCGTAGCGCAAAAACTGTAGAGTAACCTCAATAAAAAGCTAGTTAACTTAAAACAGTAATCGTTAAAAACTGGGCATTTGCCTATGGACTGAAATGAAAATTTCAACAGCCACTCCGACAATCCCACTCGCCGTTTCCAGCGAAAACCGGTAATATCCAGCTCGATCCGCCGCAAATTGGATTGGGTTGCACGGCGCTCGGCGACTTTTGCATCGCTTCACGTTATTTTATTTATTCCTTATTTTTGATGTAAGGGAACGGCACATAAAATGTTCATAGTAATCGTACGTTAGAAGGAAATCGTATCAAGTTATGAAAATTTATTCACTTCACATGATAATTTTTAACTGTCAATTGCCTTTATGCAGGACATAAGGATAATAAAATATAATATAAATATTTAAGACATGCCACACTAGGCCACACAGAGCCATCTAGTCCCAAATTAAGGTACTATTAAGTACCCTGTCGTATGGGGTACTAGACAACCGATAAACTTACATATATACTTTTTTTTTTTTTGTAAATACTTACTTATAATACATAGAAAACACCCAGACCAGTACAAACAGACATGTTCATGCACACAAATATTTGTACTGTGCGGGGATCGAACCCGCGACCCATGGCTCAGAAGCAGCGTTAACTACCGCTGATCCAAATGGTCGTCAAATGGGATGATGGAATGGCAGGATTAGCAAGAAATATTAAGAAAAAAACTTTAAGAAGTTTTTAGCAGAACCCTGGTCCGCTCATGCTTTTGCTTTGTGATTTTTCACCTAAATGTAATATAAAAAATTCAATGTTGGTTTATCTACTATTACTTCTAAATTTTCGCACCGGTATTAAGTGGACCCTTGACTTCGGTCACGGTAAACGTATTTAAATGACAGACAATCAATAGAAGGATGAACAGGTTGATTGTTAGACTATAAAGTTGTTGCTGTCATTAAGATTAACTTCCATAAAATGTAATTGAATTAAAACTATAATGATCTAGCCACGGCAATAAGCCAGAATTCAAACGGCAGTCCCAATCCCAGCCAACGTTTCCAGAGCAAACTAGTAATATCTGGTTCGATCCGCCACAAATTGGATTGGACAGCACGCCACCCGGACTTTTGTATCGTTCTGGAAATTTTTATTTATTCTCTACTCCATGTAAGGAAATGGTTTCCGGAAAATATTAATATTATGAAGACAGAAAAGGATAATCTTTTTTGGGAGAACACGTTTTAAGGTGACTCTTAAAAGGTTTGAGATAGAAGAAACACTTTTCTAAGAACTTATTTGGGTATTCTCGAGTAGCACTTAATATTGTTGACAAAATAGTATTAAAACTAAAACGATGTATCGATTCGAAAACTATGTTTGGACATTTTTATATAATTGATCATATTGTATCGTGTTTTTTTATTCTTTGTAAATGAATTTAATTTGAAATAGTTACAGCAGTCACAACCAAGACCGAGCGTTTGTTAACCAACTTGGTTGAATATATGCCATTACCGCTTTGCCAACAACATCAAGGTAGGGGAAACGTATTTTCAAATAAGTCAAATGATTGATAGTTAGTAATCCTACACCGCCCCGTTGGTCTATTAATTTAATACCGTACCAAGATCTCGGGGCCGCGGGTTCTATCCCTGAGTCGGATAACAAAAAGTTTAGAATTTTCGAACATTACTCGGGTGTGATCACCAAACCGCATTAAGCAAGCGTGGTGATTATGCCTGTACCCATCATTGCTATGGTAATTTGAATTCAAGGATGGAGGCCTTTGCCCTGAAGTGGGATGATTACCTATTGGCCGTTACTTTTTTTTAGTAATCCTACCTCTATAGACAAGTATCCCCGGGCCTTTCCAATTACCCGTACTTAAAATTCCTAATACGATTCGGTGTGAATGGGCGCCAGACACTAGATATACCAATTTACTAGATTCAGACTTAGAATTCCAATCAGTTTTAGACATCATCTTAACTAAGAGAGTAAACCGCAACTCTCTAAACGGAGTGGATTCCAAAAAGTTAATTTGTTTGATTACATTGACTGCGAATCTTCAAATTCTGACCCTCTGTGGATTACTAATTTCATTTGGAATATGAAAACCAATATAAGTTAAAGAATCAAGTTGTTGTTACATTTTTTCGCCTATATTATTAGTAAATCATTGCTGCACATTGCTATGAAGATAGACGGGACCCTGAAAAATAATAACTCTACAACATCAAGCTATGCTTGTTGCTAAAGTGAATAGATTTTGTATTTCATAAAATATAAAAGGTTATTCCTCATTCCATATAATTGCCTTCTTGCCGTTATAAGTAATTGGTGAATTAATTCTAAAGTCGTGAATTTTAAAAATTTATTAAATGCTTCATAGGTACGATACTCGTGGCAAGTACCTACTAAAGAAAGTTTTAGCGTATTCGACCAATCAAGGTAAATTAGGGGTTTGATTCCGTTTTTCCTTAAAGCATTTTATAAGTTGCTGGCATTATTAGCTACATAGTCTTTCTCAACCTCGTTCATTTGCTGAGGATCGTATTAAAACTTCATCATCACCATCATATCTCAGAGGCCGTTACGTCACACATTAAAGGGGGTCTTACTGTTTGTGACAATGGGCAAAATAGTATGGGAATTTTCGTAAAAATGCCTGACAAAGGGGGAGGAAAATCTCAAAAATCGTGTGACGTAATTTATGGATGACCCCTCACTAGTACTCAGCTGGACAGAAGACTCTAAAAGAAAAAAATCTACAATTACAACGCTTGCCAGAAGAATTGCCGATCGCAGATTGGCCAATGGTGGAGAGAGGCTGTACCTCTTCGGACGATTTTTTTTCTGCAATGACGACACTCATATAAGGAAAAGAAAGAAAAAAAGGAAAGAAACATTTATTTTTCCAAACCCAGAGCGCTGGGCTAGGATCACAGGTAGCAAAAAAAACAATGCAGCTTGTGGCTAGCTGTTGGGCAGTAGCGACCCTACGGACCTGATTGCTCCCGGGAGTATCCCTGTTCCTCACCTCTGGCTTGCCTTCATTGGTCGGCCGGAGTGAACACTGACAAGGAACATATCTCCCACCTCTTGCTAGCGTTCATTGGCTGGCTTGAGTGGAGAGTCGCTAGAGCAGAAATGCTCGGAGGAAGGAAGTATTGCAGTAAGATGCTTGTACGCCGCTACGTCACTATGTGCTAGCGGCCGTTTTCGGGGGCCCATGAAACGAGTGTTCAAGTCACCCCCTGCCATTTTATCCGTGTTAGTAACATAGGTCAGGCAGGGGTCATAGTCCTTCCATAGTCCCAGTTACCCAGTCCACTAGGACCCAAACCCATAGCCCAGTATCCTTTGTATCCACATTCTACAAGAGTCCTGCACTGACCGGGGGTTGTCCTTGGACGCATTTATAAAGTGCGTACAGGAATAATTGTCGGTCGGTGTCACATCACATCGTAAAGATAAATCTTGTCTAACGGGCCTCTGCGTAGCGTTGCCAGGCGTCTGAATAAAGCCGGACATAGGTAGGTTTTTTGATATTGTGTCCGATGTCCGGCCTGTACGGCTTTTGTTAAGCTTTTTACATTTTGCAAACGAGCGAGCGCCTGGGCGACTGTGTCGGTCGCTCTTGCATTTACAAAGATTTATGATAATAATCAAAAAAGATTTTACACAAAATTTTTTCGTACTGAGACACAAAATCCTCAATAATGTCAAGCCAAACTGGCTGGTCTGTCCGGCTATTAGGATTGGCGACCTGGTAACCCTACCTATCGAGTTGGCTTCGGCCCCTTGTACTCCTTTCAAATGTCCGGGACTCCATAGTCCCGTGATCGGAAACAGACTAAAATAATAAGGAGTATAAAAAAGTACACAAACTAATACAGTAATAGAAGTCCTATCCTTTATGCTTGTAATACGCGGCCCGGGCGAACAACATAACTCTCATAGCGAAAGCATAATCATAGCTTTTCATAGAAAGTGTTTTGGTATAGAAATTAGTAATGTTCGAGAATCTGTATCACAGTGTTTCTTGATGATGTCATGAATTATCTCAAAGAAATCGGTGTTGCGTATAATTGAGAAACACACGCAAACATAATAACTTATGTATGTATTAATCGTGTAAGCAAGTCTGTTATTGACCGTGGAATTAAGTTTTCATACATGCCATGTTACATGATTTGTGTATGTAATGAATCTTTTTGCTGTACATTTTGATGAGTTGATTATTCTATCTACGTAAAAAGACATTCTACAGTTACCTGTGACTCAGATTTGAGTTAAATACTTAAGCGGTATTTAGTTTAAAATTCTTGTAAATTAGCTTCTTAAAAACTTCGCAACAAATAGAACCAACGAAAAGCTTGACTTAAGCCACCATTTTTTATCTCTGAACATGATGATTGTCGGTGATTTTTTGTTTAGCACCGACCGAATTGGTTAGATATTTCACACTGTACGTCGGTTTAATTTATTTTTATTTATTTATTAGGACTGCTAACTCTATTCTGAGCATTAGCACAAAAAATCTTCTACCTAGTAAAAAATTATGCTTCAAAATGAAATAATAAAAAAGCTTACTAATTAAATTTTATTTTACGAGTATCCATCGGTTGAAAAGTGGTAACCATTCTTACAAAAAAAAAACAAATGTATTCACGTGTTAAATGAGACCTAACATTGACATTACTGACAATAACTCATAAATAAACATAATTTACAGTTATCATTCTGTGCAAATGTTTGGAATACGAGAATCGATTGTTTTATCGCTATGCTATATTTTAAAAATAACAAACATTCGGCGGATGGAATGTCTGTTATCAATCAGTTGAATTAGTCTGAAAAATATTGCAAACAGCAGTATTGTCAATCGTATGGAATACATCTAAGTATTTATTTAATTTATGCAACTGTACCTATCCACACTAGCTTAATGAATCCAAGGAGTCCTAGTAAATCACTTACTAGTAACAGCCTATAATCATCCTACTGCAGCTAAACGGCCTCCATCATTAAATTCAAGTTACCTCAGCTATTATGGGTACCGGCATAATCACCACGCTTGCTAAGTGCGTGTTGTGATCTTCATAAACCCGAGCAATGTTAGAAAATTCGAAACTTTTTGTTGGCCGACCCGGGAATCGAACCCCCCCGGGACCCCGAGACACTAGACCGAAGAGACATGTATGTATATAACTTTCTAATAATAAAGAAACAATTTGGTTGGTTGGTTCATTGTTCAACTTCCTGGCAGAGCTGAGCCTTATATAGAATTAGTAGAATTAAGTTTAAGATAATATAGAGCTGAAATGATCGAATAAGTCCATCGAACATCTATACTAATATTATAAAGCTGAAGAGTTTGTTTGTTTGTTTGTTTGTTTGTTTGTTTGAACGCGCTAATCTCCGGAAGTACTGGTTCGATTTGAAAAATTCTTTTTGTGCTAGATAGTCCATTTATCGGGGAAGGCTTTAGGCTATATAACATCACGCTGCGACCAATAGGAGCGAAGCATCGGTGAAAAATGCTGCAAAAATAATCGCGTTCATAATAACAGAAATTGACGCGGACGAAGTCGCGGGCAACAGCTAGTCCTAAATAAAAATTACAAACAAGTGCGAGTCGGACTCGTGCATTGAGGGTTCCATACCAACTTTAACTGAATTAGGGGTCCACTTACTTCCACTTAGCCAAATACCACAATATTTAATTGACTGCAAAAATAACTCTGTTTTTCATAGTATTTTTATAAAGGAATAAGTTATATTTGCGGTTGTTAAAAATTTACAATTTCTCAAAAACTACCAGTTTGATCTCGTTCAAACCAATTTTCGTTGAAAGAATTAGTTAAAATCTACATAAAGCATTTTTTTCAAAATTTTTCTCTTGTTTAGTTTAAAAGTTGGAGGGGGGGGGGACACCCATTTTACCACTTTGGAAGCGTCTATCTTCCAAATGTTAGACTATTGGAAAAAATGGTTCTAGGAACCTCCATATCATTTTAAAAGACCTAACCATAGATAACCCTACGCAAAGGCTTGAGTAAAAAAAATTTTTTTGTTTTAGTTCTATGTATTGGAAGCCCCCCTAAAATATCATTATTATTTATTTTTTGTATGAGAATCGTAAAACGGTCAACAGGATACACCTACCTACCAAGTTTCAACTGTGTAATACTAATACTTTCAGAATAAAGTAGCTGTGACATACGGACGGACAGACAGACAGACTTGACGAAACTATAAGGGTTCCGTTTTTGCCATACGGATACAGAACCCTAAAAAAACACAAGCTCATTAATTCACATCGGTTTGTACAGCCCTACGAACAACTCTAATAAAAATGTAAAATCCCGGCCCTTGTGCAGAAACAAACTTAAGGGTCATCGCATTGTCTCTTTTGATGGGATTATTGTTGGGCCGCTTTTGTCTCTTTGCAGCTTAAGCCTGACCTGCTATGTAATTGGTGGCATTGTCGAAGTTTTGGATGACATGAAAATTATACTCCTGTTATTTGCATTGGATGCGTAATCACATTTTGTCTTATATTGCTTTTTTTTGCATAAAAATATAAGAGCACCACCTCTTCTCTTTCAATAGTAAGTGGTGATCAAGGATTAATTTGGTAATAACCCTTTATATTCATTAACCAGAATAGAACAGGCATTTTGCTTTATGATTGGCAAATAGCAAATGATGGAGGGAGGTCTTTGACCTGCCCTGGGAAGATTAAAAGCTGGTAAGTACTACGAATACTACCAAAATGGCAAACGGTTCAAATTAATGATTTTCGTTTGTCTCACTAAAACTCGAGAACGGCTGGGCCGATTTAGATAATTTTGGTATTAAAATATTTGTTGTAGTCCATAATCATAATCATCATAATCTTTCAATCTCAGGGAAGGTCCATTTAATTTGTAATTTTAGTGAAATAAGAGTTTTAATTTTCGTAACTATTGGTGATGCCACAGAACCTGGCTGTCATGCGCCATTTGTATGAGAACTGATGTCGCCGATTGCGCCGCACTACACATAAACGAGTTCAAAGAACACCAACCAAGCAATTCTTTTGACGTCGCGCAACCAATAACAGCGCTCACTTACAAGCATTTGCTCATAACCTCTGTGGCGCGCCAGCCCCGTTATCGCCTTCCTAACCTTTCTCAATTTTCTGTGGGTGATACAAAGTACACCGGGTCAGCTAGTAGGTATTTAATAAAAATCAAGAACACGGTACTCGTTCCAAAACACGTAATTGCTTTTAATAACACGTTACAAGAGTTAAAAGCCCGCACCGTTCAATGTTAAGGTTAGCAGAAAACTGTTATTCGAGCGATATCAACGATCCAATTAATTGTCAGGCATTAGTATGCAAATACGAAATTAACTAACCATGATAACGGGTGTTCCGTACATCGTTATTATACGGGCTCTTTGTGCTTGGCTCGTGTTAGTAAAATCTGTGTTGTTTTAACAAAAACTATAACGGTAAAGATCGCGGGTTCGATCCCCGCGCAGTACAAATATTTGTGTGCATGAACATGTCTGTTTGTACTGGTCTGGGTGTTTTCTATGTATTATAAGTATGTATTTACAAAAAAAAAAGTATATAAGTAAGTTTATCGGTTGTCTAGTACCCCATACGACAGGGTATTTAATAGTACCTTAATTTGGGACTAGATGGCTCAGTGTGGCCCAGTGAGGCATGTCTTAAATATTTATTTATTTATTTATTTATTTAATGATAAATTGTGGGTCGGTGCAAGCCATTCAGCCAAGCAGTCATTGGTACTGACTTAGAATTGGTTAGGTATTTATTTCATACTAGCTGTTGCCCGCGACTTCGTCTGCCTCCATTTTCTGTTATTATGATCGCGATTATTTTTGCAACATTGTTCACTGATGCTTCGCTCCTATTAGTCGCAGCGTGATGTTGTATAGCCTAACTAAAGCCTTTCTCGATAAATGGACTATCCAACACAAAAAGAATTTTTCAATTCGAACCAGTACTTCCCGAGATTAGTGCATTCAAACAGAGTTCAACAAACTATTTAATAATAAAAAACTATACAACCATATGTATAATTACGTTTCAAAATATTAACTAGACATTGAAATCAAAACATCAAAATTGTCAACCCTGACAAAATCAATAAAAAAATTAAACTCACTCTTTTAATCGAAGGTCGAAAATACCAAACTTTATTATAAAGTTTCAATTTGTTTAATGAACGTTAAGTTATTTATAGTAAAGATAACGAAAGACAAATTGAAAAATATATCTGAAAATTAACGGAAACGATCTCAAATAGGAAAGTAAAATCGGATGGTCTGCTTCTCCGTATAACTTGAAGCTATAAATATAAGCTAATTAAGATACAACGATACCGTATTATTATAAAGATAATCGCATTACGTCGTGTGGTGCCGGTACGATTTAGTTGGCGATCGAAGTTGGGCAAACGGTGGAAAAAAGACCGTAGTTTCTGGTAAACCATAGTTTGTGATAAAACATACATACATACTAACTTCCGCGTATAAAATGGATAGTCCACAGTTTTTTTTTTTTTTAATGAATGGTCTTGCTCTTGACTACATACTTAACGCTACGGTTAAGAAGAAGCCTAAAATGGAGCGAACTTACCCAGAAAGTGACACTGGTTCTCCCATAAACGTAGAATATAATATCTATGGGTTCTCCCACCCACCAGCGGAACACAGTATTGGTTATATACTATATAAATATCCTTTGAAATGTAGAACCCAAAATACATATTTTCAGAAATACCTATCATACCGACTTTCACATCGACCTCGATTATACTAGACTGGAAGAAAGTAATAAAATAGTCAAGTGCGTATCGAACACAGTTAATAGCCATTAAGATAGCATGTTCATTAAATTTTACGCTTTTACGAAATTAATTTTGGATGGCCCGAGTTTATGGGGTGATCAAATCAGCGCTTAAGCAGTCAACAATCAGGTTACTATACTATACGGAAAATAAAAACTACTTAAACAATAGTGATTTTTAATTGATTCTAACTTTAATGGTTAGTTGTTAGAAGGTCACTACCATGCAATCATAATCATCATCTTCAACTCAACCAAACGAAGCCTACCGCTTGACAAAAGCCTCCCCTTCAGATCTCCACAACGATCGTTCCCACGCCACCCGCATCCAACGACTTCCTGCAACCCTCACAAGATCGTCGGTCCACCTGCGGCCTAACCAAAGATCGTCGTCTGGTGCGCGGACGCCATTTCAGCACCTTTCCGCCCAAACGCCCATCGGCTCTTACTATGTGTCCTGCCCAAGTGCCCACTGTGACTTCAGCTCCACAATTCTACGAGCGATGTCGGTTATTGAATTTGTTTCTTCAATTAATTTGACGCTAATCTTTATTGACATTTAATTTTTGACATCACTAATTATGCTAATATGTAGGTATATGACAACCGAAAATGTGATAATAATAAAATGTATGACAGTAGCGATAAACATAATAATTAACATATATAATATTAGAACCTATTTAAAATTTAGTAAATATAACAGTGTAATTTATGATAATGGATAATGTATTAATGTATTATAAAGAAAGTACCTAGATAATTGCAATGTATCACATGTACTAATGCCTTGAAAAGGTAAATTTGTGACAAGCACTACCAACTGCTTCTACAAAGGTATCAACCTGTTCTGTATCACAAACATGAATTGAATAAATGAATTATGAATTATCTTAGTTTACCATGTGAATCTACCATGTTAAAGCCCCGTTGGTCTAGTGGTTTAAGAACCGGGTCAAGATCTCGGGGTCCTGAGTTAGATCCAGGGCCAGGCAACAAAAGTTTTGAATATTCGAACATTGCTCGGGTTTGTTATCACCTACCCGTATTTGGCACGCATTGTGATTGTCTGTTGATGTCATGTCTGTTGCTCAATGCTGTTGCTGTGGAAACTTGAATTCAATGAGGCCTTTGCCCTGCAGTGGGGTGATTATAGGCGTTTAGTCTTTTTTTTATCATGTAGCCTTGTATTTTATGAGTTTGTTTGTTGTTACTGTTTCACGCACTATGGTAGGAAGTACTGCCGTAAAATGTTTTTCCAACTGTGAAGCCGGTCCAGTTGCTTTGGTGTCAACTTCTCTCGCTGTAGTAATGACTAATGGCATTATTTCACAGCCAATAACAATATACATTGCTCAACTATGTTATTCAGTTCTGAACCTTTAAACACTTCGGCATTACGCCTTTAATGCTCCATCAAATTATTGGAAGAACGGTTTTAGGGTCTGTTACGAAACAAAAATGGAGGAAAAATTGAGGGAAGTATTTTTTTATCTTTGTTCGTTTCCGCGGTGAAAATTGTTTAGAGGGTAAAATGAAACAGCATAAATACTTAGCATTTTATTATTCTAAATGTATGTGGCACTATACAGGATTTAATGGAATTATTTAGCCTTGTTGTAGAATCAAAATCCCAGGATTAGATAAGCTAGACCTGTTTTTTGTACAGAAGGAAATTTAAAAAAATGGAATTACAAATTCAAACATTACTTCTATCTTTCTTACTCTTTGATTCGATAAATGGTATTTTGTTATCTCACAACAATATAAGGATGGAATTAAACATTCTTCCTTGCTCATGGGTAGTTGGTACGGGCGATTTTAACAATGGCAAATTGAAGCCTCAATACTTTCTCATCGCAAATAGAAATGGAGATTCATAAATTGGACTTTATTTGATATCAAGAGCCGATTCTGACTGGCTCTGAGTCTGACTAGTGAAGCTTATTGGTAAATCGATACTAACTCGATAAGATATTGAAAACTGGAATACTGCAGGACATTTAAATGATAATTTTTAGATGTCTGTTGAACGAGTTACGAATCAGCCTTTGTTTTTATTTACGAGGCAATTTTATTAGAAATATACTGACACGAAAAGGAGTTATTAAGTAACTGGACACAGTGTCCAGTTGGTGAAACCTAAAATTATTATCACTTATAATTTTGTCATCT
Organism: Anania crocealis; assembly: GCA_949315895.1. Lineage (NCBI taxonomy): Eukaryota > Metazoa > Arthropoda > Insecta > Lepidoptera > Crambidae > Anania > Anania crocealis. The sequence continues at coordinate 2,724,458 of OX438857.1, read as the reverse complement.
GGACACATCAGGATCTTTACATCAGCGTGTCGACATGGTGAAACTTAAATTAAATAACCTTAAGTAAAGATCTTGACGCATTCAGCTAACCAAATAATTGATAATAATTATAAGTTTTGCCAACTGGATGCAGGTGTGTCGGAGCAAAAGAAGCTATCAACTTCTTAAATGTTGGTTCATCATTGCCAACCAACATCTGCTAGATGTAGGCTTTAAAGGTCATAATCTTTTTCTCTTTTGGCCATAATCGCCCGTTAGCAGGCGGGTTGGCAATTGCTGGTTACCAATGGTGGAAAGAGGACGTCCTGTCTTCTGGCAATACTCCTTCAGTCACTCCTCACGACACCCATAAGACGGGAATGGGCGGAGCAACCCTATTCAAAACCCGCACCACAAACTCTCCACTTTTCATCTAAGTCTGTCTTTATCAATAACTAGCTGTTGCCCGCGACATCGTCCGCGTCAATTTCTGCAACATTTTTCACTGATGCTTCGCTCCTATTGGTCGCAGCGTAATGTTTAATGCCTAAAGCCTTCCGCAATAAATAGACTATCCAACACAAAAATAAAATTTTCAATTTGAACCAGTACTTCCAGAGATTAGCGCGTTCAAACAAACAAACAAGCAAACAAACTCTTCAGTTTTATAATATTAGTATACTCGTAGTTATGATGATTTGATTAATTAACATACTTGAAAAACATTACATTTAACGATAATATTTATTAGCGTAATACATTTTAAACTTGACACTCTCTACTTACTTAAGACTAATTGCCTCTTAAGTCGAACATTTGAAAGTTAATGACCGAGAAAATAATCAATGTGATTTATTGCCTGCTATATATTTACATAAATAAAATATTCATCCAAATGCGAAGAGAGTTATAAAATATAAAAATTTTATTTTGGAAAGGGAATTAATTAGCCAATTTTATTTAATGACTAGCTTTTTGCATCGCGTGAAATGTAGAATCATTTTGACTAGGAGTTAGAATTCGGACATAACGCTACATACTTACAGACCACAGATAAGATAATATTTACTATAGTCTACTACAACATTTTACAACTGACAACAACTACTGCAATGCGCGTACGACCCTACCAAGCAGTTTACTACCAAAAGACACATTATATATGTATATATACGAATAAAAAGGCGACTGAACGTATTTCTCAAAAGATTAGGAAGGCTACTAAATTCAGTTTTATTTGTTTAGGTATAGGAAGATTTCCAAAATCTACACGATTGATGAAAAATAAAGTTGTTGTCAAAACTAGTGCAGCGAGAAGGAATGGAATGAGTTAGTAGTAAGAAGACAACGGGCCGACTACACTATGCCGAGCAAAAAAATGAATGCCCTTTTTCTATGGTATTGTTTTTTTTATTTACTTAACGTATGACATAGGAACAGACCAAACGTAAACCAAATGATATGTTTCGTATTTAACATTAGTATGACGGGCAAACACCTAAAATTACTTTTAATCGTGTTGCAACATTACCTTTACATTGCAGAGCCCATATTTTCCCTCAGGGCAACACTTCCCATTAATCTGGCATTGTTGTCTTCTGTTTGGGGTCCTCGCGTGACTCCCTCGCGTGAGGGCAGGACACTTCTGAAACCTGTGCACAGACTAATTTGCTTCCTATAGACGCTGCATTAGACAGTTGTAAGCTACAATCGCCAGTAGCAAGAGTTACTAGATGTTTTGAGTGTTTTAGAGGTTTGTTCCGCAACTCGCGCAATTCCAGACAGAATGGAAATAGATTATTTTTACGGTAAGCTGCTGCCGTGCAGAGTTTGATGATTTAAGTGTTACAGCTTTACCGCTTTTCGATTTTAAGAACATGGTGATCAGCATTCTACCGAACGGTCATACATATCTTGCCAGACGTCACTAAATCATGCTCAATATTCAATAACCGCTCGAAGTCAAAGCTACACATTACATTCGAGCACACGTTTTAATCTTGTACAGTTATTGTTATACCAACTAAAAGGTGTTACAAATTTCTTCAGATTTGCGAGTTTTAAACATAATAAGTACGTATTTCGTTTAAACTTCATTATAAATCAACCATTTAAATATAAAGTGCAGAATATCATACAATAAAGCATAGGTAAGAAACTTCAAAAGTTGTTTAACTTTTAAAAACAACTTACGACCAAAATGCCTAAAATATTCAGTTTTCTTTACATTTCTAGATACAATGTACTAATCACTATGTATTGTATGCATCTAGTAAAGGGCACTCTAGAGCTAGACATACATCCAAATAGAAAACACTTCATGCAGTGTCTATTCATAAAAGTTATCTGTGCAATGGATGCATTTTTAATTTTCTCGTTATCAACTGGCCCACTCGTAATTTTAATGGTGACAGTGCATAACAGCATTTGCAACTCTAAAATTAAATCTGAATGAACGAATGAACGTTCCGCCTCTCCCTTCATTCGCCTTTTATGTCTATTTTCATTCTCTTCGTTCCGTTGCAATAATCTAATTTCATATTGAAGCGAAATGCAGGTGAGCGGGGCGGAACACTTTGTAGATTTACGTTTTTTAATTTTTAAGTCGTCTAAACGAAAAATGTTTGTAATTTGTAGGATTTTAGCTAGAGCGACGTCGCTAAACGAAATAAAATCATACGAATTATTTAGCTCGAAGCTTATCCATTAGGTAAACTAAGTTTTAACATACTTAGGTAAAGTTTAAGATCACCCCATTTTGGTGTAGTAATATCCAGGAAAAGGTTCGATTGAAAAAATTTTTTGATAATTGTGTAAAAAAAACAGATTTTGAAATATCCACATGGAAAGTGTATAAAGCATTAAAATGGTTATAAACATTAATTGTATTATAATTGGTAAACCTGTGCAAAGCCGGGACGGACATCATGTATCAAATAACCAAACCAAAACTAAGACGATTCTATATGGCTGCTTGGTTAGAAGTTTATTGGAGTACGGTGGTGGGATCTACCTCCTAGTGCTCCACCCTGGGCAACGGCATCTTTGGTTGTCTAACCAATGATGACGGCTAACAGATCCCTCTGCGGTGGTAGGCTTCCTTCGTAAGAGGCCGTCTGGATGCTACCACCCTCCTGCCGGAGTCTAGCGCCAAACAGTTTTTCTGTGTTCCGCTGGTGTGTGGGAGAACCAGTACCTCTGGTTATCGCTCCATCTTAGGCTTCTTCTTAACCGTATAGTTAAATATGTAGTCAAGAGCAAGCCCATTATTTATAAAAAAAAAAAAAAAAACGGTAGTGTTATCTGGAGGCCGCATTACGCTACACACATTGAGTATAGAGCGGATACAGAAGCGCTTTCTTCGGCATTTGGCATACTCAGAAGGACTGCGGGGCAGGCGCATAAACACGAGACCCATTTAAAACGATTTAACATGCTTAAATTATCCAAACGACGTGAAATATTAGACTTGTTATTTTTATTTAAATTACTATGTATACAATAACAAAGACTGCCCGGAACTTTTACAAAAAGTGAATTTAAGGGTTCCTCGGAGGCCTCCTCGAAAGCCTACCACACCACTCCTTTTCCAGTTGCGACGTACAGTCTTGGGATCACATTCTCCAATTTGTAAGACGAGCAGACTCTTTAACGAAATTAACGATATCGTCGATATTAACCATGTTTCTTTGGGTATGTTTCGTAAGTATTTGAAAGAATCTAGATTTATCCTTCTCCGAGTTATTTTATTAAAAATCTTTCTGTTGTAACTATATTAGCTTATTATTAAAGCACTAATTAGGTTAAGTAAGTTTAAGTACCTGTATACCTAAAAGTTAAGCAGTCCTGGTATTTAAACTACTTAATGCATGCAGTGTTTACCTTTATTTACTTTGTACTTAGTTTTTATCTATAAGCTAGAATAAGTAGAAATGTTTTAGTGCATAAGTTGTTGGTGAACCGATTAAATAAAAAAATTGGTTGTTTGTAAAGTAGGTTTACGATCGAGATGTTTACGTGATAACGTCTTATTGGTGATATAAGTTTTTGGGAAGTAAGGAATTAATGAAGATAACAATTTTAACACTTCACTTGCACTTCACATTTTGTTTCACTGTTAAACATTCAACGAAAACTTAACCGCACGAGAAAATCTCCATTCGTTTGTATGCCGCTAGAGTGAGAGAGACGGAAGATCGGTCCACTCACTCGAACGCTATGCCAGCCTCCGCTCGTGAGGATTCCGCGTGACAAGTTTCACGGAATGACTGGCAGCGCTCGAGATGAGACGGGAGATCGGTCCGTCTCTCTCTCGTTATACCTGCGATCGCGCTCGTGAGGTTTTGGTGTGACACAAGTTTCTGAACATGTCACCCGACTAAAACGATTTTAAAGACGTTATCACGTCAATAAAAAAATGACGTGTGGCACTCGGAGACTGCCGCGGTTAGCATTTTTTATCAACTTATGCAATTATAAAACTTAAAAGTATCACCGCTGTGCCGGTCGGAGTATCCAGAAATTTCGTAACGAAAATAACCTAACACCCCCCGTTAGGTTATTTTCGTTACGAAATTTCTGGATTCGGTCTCCACGCTCAAGGCCCGCGATAGCTATGCAATAGCTTAATTTTATAATTTTATGTAATTTTGACTTTTGTAATTAAATTTTTCTGTTATTTTGGCAGATAATATGGTTACCATAGGCAATCATACTGTCAAAATCCTTAATTTCTTCTAAATTCTTTTAAATTACGGAAATTCAAAATTGTTCGATCGTGCCTCGCCCCGAGTGTTAGGTTAGGTTATTTTCGTTACGGAATTTCTGGATTCGGTCTCCACGCTCAAGGCCCGCGATAGAAGCTATGCAATAGCTTAAAATAAAAATTAAATAAATAGGATTTAGGAAGGAATAAACAGGTGTTAGGCTACGAATGGAACTATATTAGCCATTAATTTTGAAAACAGCGACTCAATTTTGGTGGCATATTTAGTACATTTCTCATTTTTTTAACCCAAAATAGTAAAAGAATGATATAATTTTATCCAGTACAATTTAAAGCATGTTTAACTTTGAAAGCCGGATCACATCATTCATTTCGGTTCACAAAATAGATCGCGTAAAGTTTTTGTCACTACCAAATGGATTACCCGAGTAAATATTTGCAAAGAGGTTCAATCGATCAATGACGTCTTGAGGATTTATTGTCAACTTGTCCTTAGTTTGTGGGATTTAAGAAATACTGTTTGTTAATAAAGGAGATGTCCTATAATAGGCCCAGACATTGTACACCATTTTCAAAAATCAAGAAAAAAATACTGTTTCTTGGAAAAATACATATAAATTTATTTAACGTATAATTTAGGGGTTCAAAAATAAATAGGATCGAATAATTTATCAAACTCCATTAGGCATTCCAAGATGACGTCAACCTAAAAAAACTTTAAATGTCAGTAGCTGTCAGATACCCCTTGTCACTTTGGCATAATCATTCACTTAAATTTTTTGTTCTGCTTGTCGCGCTTTTATTGTAGTTCATTATAACGACCTCTTTTTCGTTTTCTGTATTTAGTATTGATCGACACATTACTTTCATAATGTTTGTTGTTACTACAGTAAGCGATGGCAGTCGACTCCTAGCTGCGCGATTTTGAAACTGACAGACGTCATCATAATGTCATCTTCCGCCATGATGGTTTTGTTGTTTTGTATTGCTATTTTCTTACTTATCTCTTTATTTGAACCACTTAACAAAGCCATTTTAAAAGAATTGGATGATAACAAAATCTTGTAGGTGTATTGGTCTATCTTTTGGTGGGGTGTACAGGTTCTGGGCCTGGCCTCCATACAATTTGGGACATCTCCTTTATCGTAATAAATCTGAACGAAAGAGAAATGAAAACTTATTTTATTTTTTATCTTTGACCATGCCTAAAATCTTAGCAGTTTTACCGAGAGATGATCTTTTTAATCAATATGGTATACTCATTACCCAATCGAATTTATTTCATAAAAACACATTGAAAGAAAGGGGTTAATCAATTTAATACGTCACGTCACGTTATAAAATTTCACGGAGTGAAATACGTTTTGTTTCGAAACATTTATAGTTATGGATAGTATGGTAGAAAGAGTTAACGTGTCACAGGCAACAGCTCTATAACCTACCACAAAACGTGTTATATCAATATTGATCTTTACATATTGGCCATAAGGTTGAAAACACATTGGGGAATTTCAACATGTTTCTCCATTCACGTGCTGACTATAGCTACAGTGAAAATACAAAGGCCCCTAAAATAAACACATGTTAAAAGTTCCATTAGCAAACTACGGATACATACATAACACTTATGCCGTCACAAATTATAGGGGATTTGTTTATTTATTTAACAAGATGAAACAGATAGATATTATTTAAAAAAAAAACCTACTCGGTGTTACATATTTTTTTATCGATACTTATAAAAAAAACGTATAAGTCTGCAAAATTAGATAAATCCTTTTTACCAAACTATAACAAAGCAAACAAAATGGGTTTTGATTTTAGCAGTCTATGCAGATACAGGATTCTCAGGATCTGATTTTAGCAGTCAATGCATGTATAATGCAGTTGCCTTCCATAACAAAGTTGGCTGGCGGATCCTATTGCTTCAGACGATCTTTTCAGTTTAAAGCGGAGCTCTCACAGCACGCACGACCACGGCATTTGCTACGATGATAGCAATCGATACGATACTACACTTACTGAACTTGTTTCTTACTTTTTCAGTTACAGTTTTTTTTAACTAGGTATTTATATTATTATTAAAAAATAGTAAGTTCATGATGACTTCCAGTGATGTCTTTTTTGGCCCCGACTTTTAATTGGTAACACACCAATTAAAAGTCGGGGCTTGTAGCTTTGATGAAAGTAAAGTAAAGTTACGGCCTACAACCATTCTACTTCAGGGCAAATGCATCTATCATTGCATTCAAGTTATCATCCCAATGATGGGAACAGGCACAATCACCACGCTTACCAAATTGGTGATCACAAACCAAAGCAATGTTCGAAATTTCGAAGCTCTTGTTGCCCGACTCGGGAATCGAACCCAGGAGCACGAGATCTTGGCCCGGTAAATAAACCACTAGACATACAGGGTTTATAAAAGTATAAAATACTGTAAAAAATTAGAACGGCACAACTGAAATGGTGTTCCAAGTATATAGTAGCCTTAAATTTTAATAACCCTATAAAAACGACACATTTCGGTGATTCAAAACGTCATTAAACGTTAAATGAACATTAAATGTTACTATAAAAGGGTGAGTTTGGCGTAAAACAAGGCGCTTGGGTCAATCGTAAACATTCGCCTTGCTTTTCAGCGGTCTGTTTAGAAATCATCCCAGGAATAGCGACACATTTCGAAATGTGACGTTATTGATAATATTTATGTTGTCATCTTATTTGATGGTGAGTAAACTATATTAAATCAAAGCTAAGAAATTATTTAAGCCAACAAGCATATTTTTTAGCTTTACATTATATTAGGACTCAAAATAATGAATGTCAAAAATAATAATGTTTTTTCAATATTTCCTAGTTTTAAGAGTTATTATATTACAGGATGATGGGCCGCAAGAACTGTGCGTTTAATATACCGATACGTTGTAATAGCTCATGAGTATTTAGACATAATAGTAGGTACTCATGCGGCCAGTACTCGTATTCATTCCGAGTGTAAAATATAACATAGGTACTTGTTTTTTATAAAAAGTTACTATTACCTCACCACTAGTTTATACCGTTACATTTTAAAAAACAAAATTGAAGTTTGTTCATTTGTTAGAATGATAGAGTAGCTTAATTTTATTATGATATGGGAATAAACGCCAATACGCCTAGGTAGGTAGTTTTTTGACTAAAATGCCATTTAAGTCTGTTAAGCATCAAGTACTTGTTAATAATGTTACTTAAACCCTGTATCCGTTATACTTGGATAACGGTAGCGACATTAGTGAGGCTATGCGAGCAAATATTTAGATAAATGTCAGTGGTTCACCTTTATAGGAATAACCCAATTTTGAAAGGCCTATTAATGATGGTAGCATTTTGTTGTATCCTAACCTTTTTGTTTAGGACACAACACAATAGATAATACAACATACGTACTTCCTAATCGCACAATTATGTAGGTTAATAGGTTTTTAAAGTACAAACGACAGCACATTAACCTACCACAAAATGACAGATTTCTCCTAGCCCGGACTAGAAATGTATGATTAAAGACAACAAAATATAGCCAGAAATCACCGTAGGAAAAAAAACTAACCGGTTTGTTAGCTATACTTCCTACCTACATTAAACATATTATTTGTGTGATATATAGACTGACGGATACTAAATATTTATTAAAATCCAATCCTTTTAACTTCTTATTACCACATAATGGTTTCACTTTGCTACGTTATACTATGTGATAATAATAAGTTAAAAGAAAAGTGATTACGTTAATATAATATCAATTTACCTAATAAAACCAACCTCGGAAGTTTTGCAACAAACAACTTTGCATCACCACATTTAATGCGACCATCAAAATATATTTATATATAATATACGAGTAAATCGGCGCAAAATGATCTTCCACGCAAACTGCTGGCTTTTTGCCAGGCCATCTAACGCTAAGCGCTTCAGCGACCCAGACATATCCCACGCTCAAATGGGCCGGCAAACAACTGATGTCTTAAAGCGCTGGACGCGTTCGGTTGGGAGATAAAGAATTATTGAGAGAAGTGTACAGCCGCAAAGAGAGAAGGGAGATACAGTAGACTTACTCGCAAATCTCATATTTTTTTTAATTAACATTTTTACTCAACTTACGCCCTTATTAGTTTGCGGATTAAGTACTAGGTCAAGATCTCGGGGTCCTGGATTCGATTTCCGGGTCAGGCAGCAAGAGTTAGAATTTCCAAACATTGTTACGGTTAGTGATCACAAAACCCGCATTTGGCAAGCGTAGTGATTATGCCTGTACTCATTGCTGTGGCAACTCAAATTCATTGATTAAAGGCATTGTTCCTGCAGTAGGATGATGATAGGCTGTTACTTTAGTGATTCAGGATGAACAGATAAAATTAAATGGTTTCTCAAAAGAACCGCCAATTAGAAGGCACGGAAAGTGCGTTGACAGGGATGGAACACAAAATTTATCAAAAATGTTATGCCATCAGGCATGACTGAACTTTAGGACCACAAAAAAATATAGGTAAATAACTACATAATATAGAACTGGCGGTGAGCACGTTCAAGTAACAATAAAATACAGATTAAAGATGTACAAAAGACAATAAGTACACCTTTCCTCTTTGATAAGTTCTTCAAAGTTTGCTAGAAACTAATCAGCTGTATTTAATTATGCGGAAGCAGGACTTCGCAATAGAAACCCTCTTCTGAACCCTATTTAAACCCTTATTCAAAATGGGTTGACGGTTTGTGAGCAGTAAAACTACTGAATCTGCCTCGATTACGGTAGTGTAGTGACAGAAATAAGTGACCTCTGCCATTGGCCGCAGCTCTAATAATAGGTTCGCGTTGGGACGATAAGTCGTAACTTATATTGTTGAGGACTGTTAGGGAACGCCCACAACTTTGCTCCGGCTTGATGACAATATTCATTCAATAAAAGGTTGAAACACACACTAAAGATCCAATAATATGAGGACAAAGAGAACGACGTAAGGATTCAAGTCATCATGTTTCACCAGGATAAAGGACGTATCTCAACTAACAGATGTTTTGACACATTATAAAAAAAAAGGTTTTCAGTGAGTTTAATAAATCAATAAAAACATTGAAATTTGGCTTCCCTACAATAAGTTATGCATGCAAGAGAATAACCTTCGTTCTACGCGTTTTAAAATATTTAATAGATCTTTAAAATTTGACAGTGATTCTTCACGCACAAATACTGCAATCCAAGCCTAAACATGATTAAAACTTTGAACTTTATGAAGAACCAAAGTTCTTGTTCTTGATAATCGAAGTTTATTAAAATGAGAGATTTGCGAGTATAATTGTTACAGATTTCACATTGTATAAATATTGATTTATTCATAAGTTTCAAACATTTCTGATATCATCATTGAATTCAAGTTACCATAGCAATTAGTGATTAAACGAACTTACCTGAGTGAAGTTCTATCATAATTATACGAAGCGAAGCGCTTAGTCCGAAGAGATTAGTATTACAGATTATAAACATGTAGTTACGCTTTAGTGTTACCGCTTTTACACTGTGGTTGAGAGACTTCTTTAACTCCTGTTTTTTTTTTTTTGTGTTGGCAACCCCCTCAAACCATAGACCGCCCGACTCAGCTTCCTCTGGTCATTCGCAATTTTAGTGCTCAACCGCTTGACACGTTTTTTCAAATCGCGTTCCATACGTTCCAAACAAAAATGCCAAAAAGAAAACGTTCTGTTGATTTAGAAGACGAAATGATACATTTAATGCGGAAAGTAAAAAAGTTAAAACGAAAAATGTGCAAGAAAAAATACAGTGACTCGGATAGTGATTCTCGAGAAGAAGATTCACCGAGTCGTGAATGTACTACAAGGATTCGAAGTGAAATCCATCAACCAGGTACCTAATTACCTATTACATATGTTATTCCATTTTTATCTTAAAATAACATACCCAGACGAATGTAATCGAAATAGTCAGCGGGACTATTTCACCGCATTCAAACAATAAACCGGTTACCGTCCAATCAGTGTAAAAGCGGTAACACTAAAGCGTAACTACATGTTGTTTATAATCTGTAATACTAATCTTGAGGACTAAGCGCGAAGTATAATTAGTGATTAAACACCTACAGGCACAATCACCACGCTTGCCAAATGCGCGTTGGTGATCACAAACCCAAGCAACGTTCGAAAATTCGAAACTTTTGTTGCTCGACCCGGGGATCGAACCCGGGACCCCGAGAACTTGGCCCGGTCCCAACGTGGCGCTGTGTGGTGGTGTTACTTATTCATCTTTAACTGTAACATATTTAAAAAAAAACACCTCTCGTTTTATCTTCAGTTCGGCAAGGCCCAAACGTGCGCACTTTTGTGTCCTGTGTCAGATACAAGCTTCCGATGAATGAATTCTATAGATCTAATATGAAATCATTTACTCCCTTCAGGGCTCGGAAACGTTATTCAAAATAACGTTTTTAAAACGTTTAGGACAGTTCCTTGTTCGACATTTTGTTCGGAACAAAAACGAAATAGGAACGTTATGTGAGAACGTAATAAAACGGTTTAATCCGTAGAGAGTTAAACCAAGACAGCGCGTGCTGCGTTTTAAAACGGTTTAAAACGAAAAAAAAACGTTTTATTGAGCAGAAACGATTTAAAATTTCGTTTCCGTTCAAACATAAACGAAATACTTACGTTTTTTACTTAAAGCGAAAACGTTTCGAAAAATATAACGTTTTCCGAGCCCTGCTCCCTAATATTATTGTCCAGTTGCTTCCACTTAATACATACTGATTGATGATATAATAGTGTTCAGTTTCGGTAACTGGAAACTTGTCGTTGGCGGAGCGCCTTAGGATCCTATCTACGCAATATTATGAGCTAACTCAAATGTCAAATTGTCGAAAATGTATACATCATAGATATAGGATACGTTTATGGTATACATACTTTTAGGGCCTGTTTCACAATCGCTGAGTAAAGTTCTGGGTAAGCTACTTCGACCCTATCTGCTCAGTAAACTATTTTTCACGTTTCACAATCCCTGAGTAGGGTTAATCACCACTTTATCTGCTCGTTAAGTTAATCACCGGATGCACTGCCAAGTAGCCTTTTACTTGACAAGTAAATTTAAAAAGATAACCTCAAATACGTCATTTCCAAATTTTCATCAACAACAAGTTATTTTATTATTTAAATGGACAGTTTTGCAGTCATTGTAAAATAACACAATGTTCGTAATGGTAAATTCAATGCAAGCAAAATCACCACACAAAAAGTACCAAACGTCAGCAAATTTGACATTTGTCATTTACTGACTAACTGACGTTGACTCGACATAGACTTTTTGTTGAAACCTCGTTGCGTTCCATTCTTACAGAAACATTGATTTTAAAAAAGGTGAAATGACTCATTTACATTACAGTGTAAAAATTTTTTGTACGAATTTATTGTTTTTATTACTTATAATCATAACAAAAAATATTTTTAATGATAATTCTGTGATTACTATACTTTATAGAAACACATAAATTATTCTTACCTTGAAACGAAACGTAACTTGTAAGTAAGTATTAAATATATAATCTTCACTTAAATTTACTGATTGGATGATTGTGAAATGCAAAGAAAGTTAACGAAAGGATTTAACCTCTATGTAATTAACTCGTTGAGTAACTACTTAAGCCTTTACTTAATGATTGTGAAACAGAACCTTATAGTACCTAATTGTGGCTTCTACTATGTCAAATGTCAAACTGTTTTAAATGTAGGTATTTCTATTATTCTGTTTGCGTAAATCCGATTTGGCATCTCATACCAAATTATACCTAGTATTACATTTAATTTTGTAAACTAGCTGTTACATTGTCCACGACTTCGTCCGCGTCAATTTCTGTTATTATGATCGCGATTAAGATGTTCACATTACCTAAATACTCTTAATCAACAACACATAATTGGATAAGGATTAATATTATGTTAATATAACTCTTTGGCTAAAATTGGCAATAATGCATTAATTTGAATACCATAAAAAAGGTTATAGTGAATCAATCTTTAATCTTTAAAGATTGATTCACTATAACCTTTTTCAGTTCATTATAACTATTAAGACAGATACTATCACAGTTTTTTTTTTAATCGTTTGAATAGGAATAATTCTTTCACACATAATTTTTGGGTAACTTACGCAGCACACGCAACGGAAGCTTTCAAATATGAATAATATTCCCGGTTTTCGAAACATTTTTCACTGATGCTTCGCTCCTATTGGGCGCAGCGTGATGTTATTTAGCCTAAAGCCTTCCTCGATAAATGGCTTATCTAACACAAAAATAATTTTTCAATTCAAACCTGTACTTCCCGAGATTAGCGTGTCCAAACAAACAAACAAACTCTTCAGCTTCATAATATTAGTATAGAACCATCTGATAGATAGATGAACAACCATGCAGTATAACTACAAAAACGTCAACAAACTCTATTACGAGTATAATTTTCAGGTACTAACTCGTATAAGCAGTTGCCGCTTAAAATACTAAGCACACTTACACACGCATAACAAAGGCCCTAAAGATATCCATTCCTCAGAATGTGAGAGGCGTGTTAACGTCTACCCCTAAAATTTAGACGAGGCTTAATTAAATACCTCAGTCGGCAAGTTGTTTTAGCTTGTACACGCGAGTAGTGACGTAGCGATCATGCATGAATCGATTTCAAAAATATCACAAATGTGGATAACATTAACATCACATACTCCTGATCTTTGGGATCAGTAAGTAACTATCTAAAGTCAAATGAGATAACTTACTCTGCAACACGAAGCTCGTATTTACGGATATATCTGTCTCTTTCAGATATTTTAAAACATCGGTATGAGTGATAGGGACAGATGGATTCGAATATACGGACATAGTGTTGCGAAGTAAGGCCTCAGGAACAACGAAAGTACCACAAACAACCAGACCCGAGATAATAATAAGGAAATCAAATCCGGGAATAAAGCGGAACTTTGAAAACGGGTGTTAAGGCTACTCCACCATGGAGGTCGCCAAATCAAAGCAAATTATTTAAATTACATACCTAGTTCATTACTTCGTGATTTATTTATACCCTGCTTTATCAACACTTTGCCATTCATAAAATGATTACAAGGTAGGAAGATAGAAGATATAAAATTACTTACATCATTGAGATTTCACACATGATGCAAATAAGATGGCTAAAGTTAGAAAGTAGGAGAAGAAATTGATGGCCACACCAACCAATACCTTTATAACTTCGTCGTGGAAGTTTTTTGTATAAACACGGTCATTATGTTTATTTAAAACATAAAAACCCTTTAAAAATTGATATGGTCACTGTATGAAGTTCTTAGATTAGCTAATTACGTAATAACTTAAGGCAGAAAGTCTCATATTATGTAAGGACTGGTTAAATTAACCGACTTGGTATTACACGGATCTCACAACTTTTTACAGTAGAAGAACTGAGTTTCTGGAGTCGGTTTTTTTACAAGTTATGTTTTTAATGACATACTTCTATTCGAGAAGCCTATGGAGTGGTGAAGATAATTAATAATTTCGTATTACCAAAAATCGACTCTAACACATCGCTAGCCGGTATGATTCAATGTTGCTAACGGATTACGGAGACAAGGGTCCTAATAACAAAACACATGTTCGTGGGCAAATATGTCAGTTAATTACGATATACATGGAGTTGCGAACTATGTTGCTGAACAGGAACACGGACAGGAGTTACTCATAGAAACAATGCGAGTTACAATACTACGTCGAAGGAGGTTTAATGTAGTCACTAAAGTCAAGAACAGTCGTTGCAAAGCTTAAGCCGTGACTACAGAAATGAAAGGCTTACTTACCTACTTACGATTTACAAATCACATTTATTACTATTTTAAATAAATAAATAAATGTGGACAACATCACATACATTGTCCTGATCCCAATTTGAATAACTATTTAAAGCATTCGTATTTTGGAAACCAGAAACAACGAAGGTACCACAAACACTCAGATCCGAGAAAATGTAGAAAAACAAATTTTTCTACATTGACCCGTCCGGGATTCGAACCCGGGACCTCGGAGCAGGCGACACCTTGAAAACTGGTGTGTATTCTACTCCGCCACGGAGATTTTATTTTTTAAATTTTTGAATATTTGGAACACTCAAACAAAAACAGCGTTCGAATTTACATACCTAAGTGTTCTATTACAAATTTTTTCTTTTATGTAGGTACCTATGTAAAGCTCAAAAAGAAAACGGTATTGCATTGAACCTTGATTAGACAATACTCTATTATTATTGCATGTTACACATGTAACACATTTCTTTTTAATTTTAATATAATTTGAATGTTAGGTTGGGTGTTTTGTAACTCAATCACGCCTGAACGACTTAACGGAACCAAATGGAATTTGGTACGCAGGTAGATAATATGCTGGAGTACAGTAGCATATAGGCTTTTTATCCCAAAAAAAATAACAGTTTCCGTGTTATAGAATTTAAATTAAAAAAAATAAGACAAATAAGAAAATTAAAAAAAATACTAGTTAATCTTGTCAAAAACTTTCATTTGGGATTTAGCTGCAGTAAAATTTTTAATGCTAGCAAAGTTCCTAGCTACACTGGACTGTTAAGTGGGAAACTTTTTCTGCGGGGCTCTAAGTCCCAAGTACCAACTATACTTGACCATGACTAGCAAAATCTTAAAAAAAAGTTTTTACGCAATGATTAACTTCTTGTTACTCGTACCACAGCATAGGTTACAAATGGTACCATTTAAATTGAAAAATAAAAAACATTGTGATGGACTGCGAGTGAAAAATTCAATATATTTATGAACGATTAAACATATTTATGAACGATTAAACCTTAATAAGGTACCAATTTAAGTCAGTGCCGAAGTGCGAAAATTCTACGATTATATTGCAAAGGTTATACTGCTGCTGTACTGTAACAGCAATAAACGCACGATTGGTAATCTTTATTATCGCTGCAGTCAATGTGACGGCCATCCGTGATCACAATCACAAGCACAGCAAAGGAACATATTTATTAAGAGAGAGAATGCAGGGGCTGAACACGAAGTCATGACTTACGTAAAACGTAAGCAAACTCAAAATAGGCAACTGGTCGGTAAAATTAAGTTTTCTCAAAAAAGACGAAAACACTTCTAAAGATAAAGCCGGTATTAGTAAGAATTATTAAATTTCGGGGAACGTTTTCATTTGCACTAATCCTAATCCTAAGTACTTAAGTAGGTAACATTATAAATGCGAAAGAACTTTTACTTTGCCACCACTAAATCGTTTATTAAAACTTTTGGAAATGGTTAAAGCTACTTTACCTAGCGAAAACCTTAAGAAAATGGGATGAGGTAAGGTGGTTTCTTTTCAAATCAAAAATATATTTTGTCAATTTGATTTGGTTTCGACTTAACAGAACTCTCGCTTTTAATTAATAATTAGTATAAAACATGCGTATCGAATGGTGCCGGCACATAAAATGAATAGCACCACCGTTCTTTTCCTGTGGGTGTCGTAGAAGACAACAAAAGAAGTGCTGCCAGAAGAAAACGGGCAGCAGCGTCTGCCCTCCTCCACCATTCGCCTAACTGCTTTTGCCTAGAGTGGCAATTTTGGCGAAATCCTCCTTATGAAGAGGTCTGTGTAATGCAGTGGACAGTAGGCTAGTGTTGATAAATCAGCATAATGCATATGCATATTTCTTTAAGCTTCTCTTCATAAAGGGTATATAGGCTTTATAATAGTCAAAATTACTCAAAATGAACATTGACGTGGGTGAAAACGCCGAAAACCGTAAAGAAAACCGTATCTCAAATATTAGTAGCTCAATTTAAGTCTTCAATTGCGGAGTCGTTAAAAACGTCGCTCCAGAAAAGTTCTGGCCCAGTTCACGACTCAGTGAGTCAGCGTCTAGGAATCTAGGTTGACACACGCTTCCCTAATTGGGGTCCTGTTTTTTATGATGACACCACTAATATTCCTCTAATCAAAGTATTTTAGGATGCTTCCGTAAGCACAGTAGCGGGAAACATACTCTTAACTATGTTTCTTCTTATCGAATACGCGAATTTACATCAACAACATTAAAAATGTAGATTTATTCCTTCCTTACGGTGATTTTATATTCACTTTATTAATTCCGATGCTATGCACATCGTATTGCTATAGCAATATCAAAATATTCTAACGTACTTTTATTTAATAACGTACTTTAAACACTTGATCAAATATTCGTATTTTACATTATATTTATATTTATCTCCACATTTCGAACCCTTTACTTCGTTCGTCATCTTCATCAAGTTAAAATAATAAAAGTACGGCTTTTTTAACATCGTCAGTTATACTTTTTGTCACGAAATATGAACTAGCTGCGTCCGAAGTTTTTGGACTTTGTTGATGTGTGACGCAGTTCCAAGAAGCTGTTTATTTTTCAACCACCTACTCTATAAAAATAGGGTGTTTTTAAAAATTTATAGCTGACACGTATCGTCCTAGATATGTAGCAATCTTCTTTAGCTGGGATTGTCTAATCTAATGAAATGGTTGTCCAAAGTACAAAATCATACACTTACCAAGTGTAGAATGGTCTTGTCTTTAGTCGTTAAAGATACAGTCGTGCACTTATTAGTCAGAGTATCGTATTGAATCGGCAAAATATTCTTAGAGGATTCGAGTTATTTTACTTTAGTCCACTAAAGTAGGGTTTACATTACGCGACAAAGTAAACAGCCGAAAATTTCTTTATTCAATTACTTCTGTTAAAAAGATTTTACTTGACTCTGTGTAAGATATAAGAAGCAACGATGGTTTCTAGGTGTTACCATCGTTGCTTCTCATATCTTACAAATTAGTGATTTGTGATAGCAAAGTTGTAAGTTTTCTTGAACAAAAATGGCGACTGCCTTACGCAGGACTCGAACCCACAACCTTTGCGACAGCTCTGACAATTAAGCTACTGAGTCATAGCCATTTAGTGTTGTTTCTCAAAAATCCGAATAAAATATTTTTACAGTAATTAACATTCAGTAGATGAATCAGCTTTTTATGTTTTAAAGCTGTTTTCAACTTATATTGCATGATTTAAAAAAAATCTAAACATAATTCAATATCAGAATAATGTAGAGACGTTCTCTACATTAATGTATTTTACTGATGGGTTTATTTTAAGCTTAAACAACTATGACTACGACCATCACAAAGTTACGAAGTCGACTTGTGTAAATCCACCTAACGGATTCCGTTGCACGCTGCAGCGGCCATCTTCAGTCGGGTCACGTGCCCCTGCCATTCTGTCCCGAAGTAACGATGGGATTGAATGGCTCACCGTATTGGGTTGCCAACTTCTTTTTGTACCATTATAGTAGTTTTGGATTTGGTTGACGCAAAATATAGCTGATAGGAAAACAATTTAAAAATTAAGCTATTCTTAATAATTATGTTCTTGCTGATTTAGTTGTTTTTTCTTTTCAGAACTTATATTTCTAAGGAATGCTTCTTAACCAATTGCAAAACTTCCCGAGTACAAAACAACAGAGGTCTTTGGTGTTTTGGCTAAACCTTTACATTTTGCGTAGGTACAAAATTGTATAGCGCCTCCAGCCCAGGGGCCTATTTGCAGAAATAAAACTGAGATGAGATGAGAGATTTTACTGATTTTAACCAGCAGCGCGTAACTTTTGCTTACAATAGCCAATAAAGAAAAGTGACTGAATAAAAATTAATTTCAGAAATATTTTATAAAATTATGCCCATAAAGGTGAGTCCGTTATAAATACAGTAAGTAACAGTGGTAATAATAAATACTATATTCTCTTTTTTTACTTTTCTTTACGTGTACTTTTGAATACTCTCCGCCGCCTTCCCCTTCAAAACTGTTTCATCTTTCCTCTACCTGAAGGTTGTCTGGTAGAGATCGCTGCAAGCGATAAGACCGCCTAAATTGTACTAATCTAAATCTTACTCATGTGTTATATTTTAATTTTTATGGTGTGCAATAAAATCTATCTATCTATCTATATTATACGCTAGGGCTGGCTGACAGCCCTACACCGTATCAACGCAGATCTGGGGCCTTACTCTGCAACACTGTCCATATTTTCGATTGCATCTGTCTCTCTTACTCATACCAAAGTTTTACAGTATCTTAAAGAGAGATATATAGTCCATACAGGCGTCGCGTCATGTAGTAGGCCTCTGAACCCGATTGCCTCTGATATCCTTCCGATGAAAACACATGATACACTTGTGAAAATGTGAACGAAATATTTTGGAGTGCAATTTGGGAAATGATAGCTTTGGTCTGTAGACAAATAGGAGGTTCTGATTAGGCTCGGATTTATCATTGCGCTGTTTGAGTAGTCTACTTGTGCCTGCCTAATATAGTCACCGCCTTTTCTCATCCTATACGTGTCATAAACTCATAAGAGGCGATTAAAGGAGTACTGCCAAAAGTAGACGTACTTCCAAATTTGGCCAAATTGCGATGACCAACTTGCATTAGCCAAATTGTAATCACCAACTGCCCGCCACACGTGTCTTCTTCAATCTTAATTTTGGAGAATGTTCAGCCTTTAAGCAGCTGTAGACTCATCAACTCGACCACTTTTTCTGTTCAACGTTTGTTAAGTTTAAAGTAAAACTCATCTTTATAACCTGCCATATTCCATAAGCAAAATTCTTATGTTTCACCATAACCTTGTCTGTCAGTCCGTTTGCGGCTAATCCCAGAGACTGTAATTTTGTACTAGAAAACTGAAATTTGGTAAATATCTTAATGACTCCTACAAAGTGGAAAAATATAATTCAGACCTTGCTAACTATGAAATACAGGTTTTTAAACTTTCTTGATGCATTGTTACACATAAAACTTATCACTGAACCGGGATTTACAATGCAATGTTATAATTTATAGTTAAAATCGTATTTACCTTCCCGACGTTTCGATCCGATTGCACGAATCATGGTCGCGGGCAGACTATGAAATAGTATGGAACTATAAAAAAGTGGTTGCTATGCGGTAGCTTAGAAGGTGGGATTTCGATAAATCTCTCCAAACTGGTTCTGATTTTAGAGAAAGTCTAAAAACATAACAAAGTTATTCTTGCGATCCAATTAGCCAGGAAACCCAATAACCTAGAATATCTTTATTTATTCATCTGAGTGTAGTTTACAAAAACATAGTTTTAATATATAAATAAAAATAGACTTACTATGATTGAAGAAACTACTGGAAACTAGTTAAAATATTACCAAAAAATACTTTATATGATATTTAAGCAATTTAATTGCAAGTATAAAATATCAGTATTTAAACTTGAAAAATTATGTCTCAGGCGGGACTCGAACCATCTCCTCGCATGCCGGACGCGGCGCTATACCTTATAGGTTAGGCATGCGAGGAGATGCGGGTTCGAGTCCCGCCTGAGACATATTTTTTCAAGTTTACGTACTGATATTACCCAAAAAGTTTTACTAACAACAAAAACTAAATTTTTTGTTGATGTTAAACAACATGTCAAACAACAATTTCAGGAAGTTATCGAGAGAGCGATCGAAATACTACCAAAAAAAAAAATTTGAATTCCGGTTCCGAACATTAAGCTAAATTCTGCTCGTAGGTACTAGGCCGAAAAGTAATTAATTTTGAAAATTTAGAAATACTTACTACCATTTTTGCTGCATTCCTATTTTCGTATAAAAGTTTTGAGGTATGAATCATTGACCGAGAAAACATGGTTAATTTTAAAATACGACCAAATGACAATAGCAAATTAAAACAATAGCGTGTGTCTCGCGGCAATGAAAACGAAGTTAATTGTTTGAAAAAAACGCGGAACATCCGTGGGAATCTCGGGCAGTGGAACAACGAAAGTTATAAATGCTGAAATGTTTAAGAAAGGGAAACTTATGGGAAAAAAACACAATATACAAAAAATTTTATGTAAAGAAATTCCAGCTTAATTAATTAATCCGCCTAAATGTTTAATTGTCTTATCCGAGGTTGGGTTGCCGAGTTTGAGGTACTAAGTTTAATCCGGTTTCCTTCGCTTTCAACTTTGGAACCGAGCTATCAAAACCTAGATTTCCTTCGACTCGTGCATTTGGATTTCTTGCATGACTCAAATTGATTTTTTTTTTAATGCATGCGTCGGTTTGTAAGTTTTTCTTGAGAAAAAGTTATTTTTATAAATTATAACCAGCCTATAATAGTCCACGGCTGAACACAGACCTATCAAAAAGGAGGGTTTTCCAATAATCAACACGCTTGGCGGGTTTGCGTTCGCAGAATATACGGGTTGTTGTATACCATTAGCCAAACAGTTTGGCTGCTGCAAACACGCTGCGGCCCGTCTTCTTCTGGCAGAACTTCTTTAATCACTTCTTACGATTCCCATAGGAAGAGAATGGGTGGTGCTATACTTTTTTATGTGTCGACACCAAACGACACTAATTTATGAAGGCTGTCAATGTTTTTTTTTTAATATTTGTGATTAACCTTGACCTTCCAATCTACAATGCTATAAAAATTTTGGTCCACAAAAATGGTGCAATATACGTTGAAAATACTAAAAAAACTGTACAAAATGCATTAGAGTCTTAACTAGACATAAGACATTATTCCACTCGACGTTTTTGAACAGTAATATTTCACGGAATAATACACGTTGTAAATATCTAAGAGGGGATACTTCAAAAGCCTTTGTTCTCTACTCCTAGGTTTATTTTGTTAGGACTGCTCTTTGTACGAGGACTAATTACTCAATGGTTTGAACTGTGTAGTTCAAAGGGAAAGGAAAATACCATTATTCTATAAGTACATAGACGTACCGTTTGTGTGATTATGGTTTGAAATAAAACCGTAAAAATTTGCTGTCGGAGATTCTCATTTTGTCTCATGTCCTATCAAGAAAAAAGAAATGGTAGCCAATTGATACATTTTTTTTATATATATGTATATATAAAAAAAAAAATCGAGTCGTTTATTATATTTATGCATGAACATGCATCTGACGCATTGAACATTTCTAGTACTTAGTCTGTCTGGAAACATTTAACTACAAACACCTAAAATTTTACTAAACCTATCAAGTATGTAGGCTATTCAGCGTGGCATTGTTGGCACCTTTCCTCTAGAAAGCAAGCTCAAACAGATATTCTGCTTATAAGTTCTTAACTTAGCATAACCCATAAACGTCAAAGTTAACTTACTAGTATTTCTCATTTCTATCACCATCAGCCATCACATCAATACCTAATACTAATAACTGCGACTATTTTCCCTACTAAGATAATATATAAATGCTAAGTAAAAAAACCATATAAACAGGCTGTTTGGACCCGGATAATATTATCATTAGTTCAAATTGTTCACGCTCAAACGCAGTTCAAAACAGTGGAGAATAAAGTAAACAGAGTCGTAAGAGCGTCGAAGTGTAAAATCGTATTGGTACCGTTGTTCTGCAGAATGCTAATGGCATAGTGTGAATGAATAAAGTAGGCTCAATCAAATCAAGCTTTGTTCACAGAAAAATCAGGACAACCCAATTAGATTCCCTAAAAGGAACTCCAATGCGATCGTATTAAGATCACATTAAATCTATACTAATATTATAAAGCTGAAGAGTTGGTTTGTTTGAACGCACTAATCTCTGGAACTACCGGTTCGAATTGAAAAAATATTTTTGTGTTGGATAGATATTTATAGAGGAAGGCCTTAAGGCTATATTAAGGGTATTCCTATGGGTATCGTTAGAGGCGACTAAAGGAGTACTATCAGAAGAAAACGGGCAGCAGCGTCTTCCCTCTACTACAAACTGCGATCGCCAATAGGGTTGTCACCCGTACTTTATAATAAAGTATTGTACGTTACTTCAGGTAATTGTACTCTATACTTTACGAGAACAATTAAGTACACGAAAATACTTTTCGTATGATTTGATATCTTTGTGATTTTGTTAAATTTAGGCGTAAGTATCTTTTCGTTTAACGACATTGGTGCTGAACCATATACTAATATTACTCTTGCTGAACCGATGTCGCCTTGAGCATGTTCAATGCAATGTTTTTTTCTGTGATGACTAGGAAATGGCGAGACGAAAGAAACAGAGCGCCTCTAAATTTGATAAAAAAATATTTACTTAAATTTCAAATATATAACGAATATACTATGCAATTGTATAGTAGAGATACTAATTTAATACATAAATAGCATAAATGCAAAAATAAATTGTACTTTATTTTGATTTCATATACCTACTTTTATTTTCTTACCTGTACTAACCGATGTACTTTAACGACTTTGTGGCGATTGAAGCAAAAGTATCATGTAAAAAAAGGTTAAACGTAAATAAGGAGGTAGCAATTAGTAGGTCGTAACTTGTATCATCTGTAGTGCGTTGCTGGCCAGCTTCAAGTTGTGGGATATCGGTGGTATTCTAAGGTAAAACAGGTTTAAAAAAAACTTTGTCTTTGTATCAAAACACCGGTTCCGATAGAAAGATCGTGCTGCAATCTTACAAAGGTGTCCTGAACTTTCAGGTCATCTAAGCACGCTATGTAGGGGCCTTCTGTATTCATCTTAACTGTGATAACGGTCTGCGGTTTGCATTGAATCCCAACGCGGACCATCAGTAGAAACTCATCATGATGTGTGATATGGAAATAATGATGCCCTGCAATTTCCTAGAGAATTTTCGCTTGTCGCATCTCGGGAGCATACCTATTTTAAATAGTAGGTACTTGTGTTTTGTATGGCTTAAGTCTTCTGATTAACCTGCTATTCCGATTATTTAAAATACACGTGTGATTACTAAGTAAACATTGCGTCATTGATGAAAATTATGATTTTGTTAGTGCAGGTACCTATTGGTGCACTAGTATAGCTACTACACTAGGGTTCGATTCCCAGTCGGGTCAATTTACGAAATGTTCTGTTCTAAATTGGCTTAAACCTAGAAAATTGTTGGACCCGTTTTCTGTCATAAGACTAAAGTCGTAAAAACAAGTCAAGCCTGTAATATTGGCAGCTTCTCCCTCTCAACTATGACACCAGATTATCGTCGCAGGATAATCATGCAAAGAGAAAAGATAGATGGAAATCAGTAGTTTTCCAAGTTAAGGTTCAACTAGGTAATATTTACCCAACGAAAAAAAAAGAGGAAGGTCTTGATTCGATTGTATATTATACTAAATTACAGAGTTAACCACGCTTCAGTTTATACTAGGTTTTTATGATTTCGGTGTTTTTCGGTTAATAAGACAAATTCGGTCCTATTTAAATTTAAAAAAGTAACAGAATAGTATAAGTACCACAATTTAATTGAAAGAACCAATTAGATCAACGGAAATGGTGAAATAAGTCATCCATATGTTCATTTCAGCCTGTTTTTGGTTTGCTTTATTAATATTTTTAACACCGGGATACTAGCCACTAATTAATAAACTCAGTAGTCTAAAAAACAGACGAACAGACACCAAAGAAATACTTTAAATCTGACCATTAATCAAGACATAAAAACCGTTCAGCACGTTATAGACAAAGAAAGTTCCGACATAAGAATAACAGTAAAAACCGAACGCATTAGACGCGGTTATCAAAAGAAATACAGCAGTTACGGTTTATGAAGATTGTAATGATGGTTATGGTTATAACTATAATTTCATCTTCAAGTTTCTCGTGAAGGGAGGGAAGAGCAAGACCACTGTACCGTGCATCGTTGAGTGTAATCGTTTTGAAAGGTCATCACATCTTTGACGCGTTTTCGTGTGAAAATATAGTATCTGCAATCTGGCCCCTCATTCAGCTAACCAAATCGTAACACAATCGTAATTGAATAGCAGGTTTTTGACAGTTCTTGTATGGGCTAAATGTCAAAATCGTACACTTTATTTGATATTTTAGCAACTTAATTGCACTTATAATATCAGTATATAAACTTGAAAAATTTTGTCTCAGGCGGGACTCGAACCCGCATCTCCTCGCATGCCGGGCGGGCGCCATACCATTAGGCCACCGAGACACTGCGACACGGCGCGAATTTTTCAAGCATATTCTTACGCTGTGAGCCAGCGTTGCTTCATCAAATGTTAGGAGTTTGCACCCTTAACACCCGAAAGAAACATCTTTGCAGATGTTTGACAGTCAGTTAAGATGAAACAGCTATTTATATACTTTATTTGATATTTTAGCAACTTAATTGCACTTATAATATCAGTATATAAACTTGAAAAATTTTGTCTCAGGCGGGACGCGAACCCGCATCTCCTCGCATGCCGGGCGGGCGCCATACCATTAGGCCACCGAGACACTGCGACACGGCGCGAATTTTTCAAGCATATTCTTACGCTGTGAGCCAGCGTTGCTTCATCAAATGTTAGGAGTTTGAACAGAAACAGAACAACAGAAGAAACATCTTTGCAGATGTTTGACAGTCGTACAATTCAATTACGATTGAACTGCAATTATTGAAATAGCTGAATAAGGCCCCTGGGGTTTAGCGATTAGCAAGGTAGGTAGGTACTTACACGCTATTTCGTGTCGTGTGGTGCTGGCAGGTCAACATTATAGTACATTTCTCTTCTTATAGGTGTCGTAAGAGGCGACTAAAGGAGTACTTACTGTGCTAGAAGAAGACTCGCATCACCGTCTTCTCTACTCCGTTAACACAAACACGGCAAATATGTCAAATCCTCTTTTTAGATATGTAAAGGAACTAGTACTAAATCTATGTATATTAAATCTATGGGAACTAGTTTATCAAAGTTTGACATCTGCGCCCATAATAAATTAGTTAGTAAGATCTAACCAGAGCCATTCGATAACGAATTGACAACCTATAAATCAAGTGATGCTTTAAATGCTAATTTTAAATCACATCGATTCAAGTGATTTACAGTCAGTTATCAATGTAGGGCTTCGTTTGGCGGCACTACATAATACTGCGATTCAACATTGTTCAACGCCACCTATATTCGGAATTTAAAAAACACAAACTCAATTTTAAATTGATAAAACGAATTCCAAACGTACTGATCAATATTGACTATTAATAGACCAATTATTTCTGCTCATTCCACTCTAAGAAAAGCTGTTAATTGTTTTGATCTACATGAGTGAACTAGGTACAAGTTTGTAGTTCCACAGACTGGTTTCGCGTATTGTAAGTCAAGAGCGATCTTCAATATTTTTTGTTGTTGTATGATGTAATACGCGTAGTACAGCCAACAGTACGTTTGTATCAAATTTTCATAATCTATTTTCAACTTAAAGCGGAACTAATATGGATCAATATAAGATGTAAAAACCTGAAGTTTTATAGTGGGTTAATGAATTATCGTATATTAATATAAACTCAAAGTTTTTTATTGCCAAAATTGGTTCATTCGAAAAAGGTACCTCTAAGACTATAAGGTCTTCAACTCTACATACATACATTTGCATACTTATATGTATAAAAATATGATTTCACAATAATTTTACCGATAAAATAAGTCATAAATTTTGTAGCGGTACCAAACAACAAATTACTGACAATCAACAAGCAACGATTAAATTTTTGTGGCTTACACTATATTCATTAGTTAATTATTTTTAAAATATTTTTTTAATATTCTACAACTTTGAGGGTGAAGTAAACTGAAGAATTCAGTTGGGTTGGGCAGCATTTGGGAAACTACATTGAGTCTTCTCATTGTCGATGCCATAATAAGTATGCCACAATATCTCAAGACGAAAGTTTTCAATCAGTGCGTCCTACCTGACATGACATACGGAGCCGAAACGTGGACAATGACGGAACGGCTAGTCAAAGTCGCTCAGCGGGATATAAAAATAGCTATGCTCGGAGTTTATCTTAGGGATAAAATCAGAAATTAGTTGATCCTGCAGAGAACTTAAGTTAAATAGCTCACCGGATTAGCAAGCTGAAGTGGCAGTGGGCTGACCATATTAGCCGCAGAACCGACACTCGCTGGGGTAAACAAGTTCTTGAGTGGAGACTGCGTCTCGGCAAACGTAGTGTAGGACGCGTGGAGTGATGATTTGCGCAAAATGGCTGGCAGGAGCTGGATGCGAGAAGCCGAAGATCGACCTAAGTGGCGTGCAACTGGAGAGGCCTATGTCCAGCAGTGGACTGCGACAGGCTGATGATGATGACGATGATTAATATTCTAAAGATTTGACCTTTTAAATCGCTAAAATTATTATAGCTCAGTACACTGAACTCTAAAGTATTGATACAATCAATCACTAGAGCAGTCTCGTGAGATTACGAATCAAAACGCGAGGTCGTTGACCGAACCTTGCGACTTTATTCTGCCATAATCAAACAATATGTAATCGTCCTTAATTTAACTTACAAAAATCATTCGCCATTTCATATTCACCCTTATCGCACAGTAATAATGGTTATGAAAACTTTTTTGAAGGGCAATTGGTCAAACAATTTGATCATACTCGGCAAAAACATGTGGGAAGAACTGGTACCGTGTCCTTGTGACCACCAAATGGATATAATTTGTTAGATACCGGAACTGATGGCTCTTATTCCCTTGAATTAAGGTGCGTAATCGGTTAAGGCTCAATAGTGGCAAAACAGTTTACTTCTGGGATGAGTAAGACACGCCTACGAAGTTGGAACGAATTACACTTAGTAATAAAATAATGGATGGTGCGTAAAACGTGTCACCTATTCAGACAGCTACCTACTAACTTTAAAAAAAACAGGTGCAGGCAACGGAACACTGCATTTTAGCCACCAATTTTGTGCTAATAGATTGATTACTGGACTTATAACATGTTTTTAGACGCACACAAATTATTTAATAATCTCTTTACAATATTTTTTTACGTGATGCCCGAAAGTAGACTTACAGCAGTTCATCGGCCAAACTGTGATGGCTGCGTACCACGCCTACATGCATACCCAGCAATGGAGATGGAGAAGATACCGTAATTAAAAATTGTATATTGTTAAAAAAATCTTTTTTTTTTCATAAAAGCTGAATGTAATTTTTTATATTTGAAGGGTGTAAAACTGTAAACCCTAATATTAGAATATAATCAGGGGTGAACTATTATTTACCAAAAAAAATTATCGAAATCATTCAAATTCAATACCGATAAGTAGGTATTCCTAACAAATAGTAGATTGGGAAGAAAATTATTTTGGTCGTTTGAAAATACAACCTAACCTAATGAATTGTATTGGTTTCTTTTGTTTGTTTCAATTCGAATTTTTAAGAGTTGGAATGCCGCCTCCAAAAAGTCTTGATTTGAGTTGTTGTACCGCCCGGGGCACGTGTCTAGAATTGGAAACACGGAAGTCCAAGATCGGGCTTGTCATCAAACGTTTAAATGGCAACAGTAATATTTCATTGGACATTTCAAAAAAACCGTTTTGGGGATCAATACTCTTAGCACATTTTTTTTATGAATACCAGCTGTGAATTTCTAACTACAGTCAATGAATTAATTGTTGAGCAGCTTTATAAAAAAATAACTTTTCCGGATTATAAGAAATCACACGACTGATGACAGGAAAATGACACGAACGATTCATCAGTTTCTAACCATGCAAAAATAAAGCTACGAAGCTGCTAAATAATTACTATAATTCCTTGACTACCTATCTAATCCCTGTACGTACATAGGTATAAAAATAAAAATAAATATAAATATTTTCAGACATGCCACACTGGGCCACACAGAGCCATCTAGTCCCAAACTAAGCAACTACTACGCTACGAAGCTTGTCGTATTGGCTACTAGACAACCGATAAACATACTTATAAATATATATATATTTTTGTAAATATACATATGTATATTTATAATACATAGAAAAACACCCAGACCAGTACAAACAGACAAGTTCATGCACACAAATATTTGTACTGTGCGGGCATCGAACCCGCGACCCATGGCTCAGAAGCAGAGTTTACTACCACTAATCCAAATGGTCGTCAGGTATCTGATCTTATTTTATAAACCGGTAAGTAATATTTGGCCGGTTTAAAAAGTGATAATGTTCAAAGCAATAAAAAGAACATGAGTACCACACGTAAATGGATCGCGTTTTAATCGCTCAAATTTTAATTGACATTTTTTGAGTCGTTTTAAAGCATGTTTGAAACAAATTAACAGACAGAAGTTATGTAGTTGTCAATGACAGATGATCAAGCACCACCATAATAATCATTTTATAAACTAGACTATAATATACTTTATTTGATATTTTAGCAACTTAATTGCACTTATAATATCAGTATATAAACTTGAAAAATTATGTCTCAGGCGGGACTCGAACCCGCATCTCCTCGCATGCCGGGCGGGCGCTATACCATTAATGGTACGCTATACCATTCAATATAATAAATAAATATTTTCAAGTTTATATACTGATATTATATAAACTTGAAAAACGCTATACCATTAATGGTATAGTTATATACTGACAGACTGCAATATATCAGTTTGCCGTTTATCACAGACATGACTTTTCATTAATTGAAAGATAATGTAATATAAATAATAAATAAATAAATATTTAAGACATGCCTCAATGGGCCACACTGAGCCATCTAGTCCCAAATTAAGGTACTATTAAGTACCCTGTCGTATGGGGTAGACAACCGATAAACTTACTTATATACTTTTTTTTTTTTGTAAATATATACATATAATACATAGAAAACACCCAGACCAGTACAAACAGACGTGTTCATGCACACAAATATTTGTACTGTGCGGGGATCGAACCCGCGACCCATGGCTCAGAAGCAGCGTTATATAGTATAGAAACATTATTACATTACTATTGAAATGCATCTAGTGACGTTCAAAATAAAATGAAAACTCGTCTAACAATTGCACCACTCTTCGTAAATCATTACATTCAAAGAAAGGAAAGTGTTTTTTTGGCCCTAAATATTAGAATCTATCATTCATTAAGTGATAATTTTCAACACTGACATTCGTAGCAGATTCTACACAAAAAAATGGTTGCCTGTAAAGTCGGTTTTACGGGCGAAGATTTTACGTGACAACGTCTTTTTCTCGGTAGAATATTTATTGATATGAATATAATTAAATTGCACAATAGGAACAAGGAATTAAATTTGAAATTAATTAAAATTTGTAATTGTAAATGATGAAGTTGAAAATTAAAACATTTACTTAAATTAGATGTTAAAATTCTTGCTCAACACAGTTTAAATCAAGTTTTCTTATATCTGCCACTTTTTCTTAATATTTGTAATTTTAAAGAATCAATTCGAAAATCAAAACATTTATTCAGATCGAAGGTTCAAATTTTTGCTAAATAAATTTGAAATTAATGAAAATTTGTAAAATAATAATTAATTAATAAATTAATTTTAAACTAATAATTTACTTAACACTATCAACATTTATCAATAGTATGACATAACCTATAAACTCAGTTTCTCAACTTTTGTGTCAATCTAACAATTAATCAATCAATCATAGTTTACGATAATGAAATATCAGTGTACAATTTTTACCTTTATTGTTGTAGTTGTTGTAAATGACGAATCTAAGCACTCCACATTTTCACTACAGACACAGCTGACGATACTTTAACCACACGTGTGAACTTGTATTATGACGCTTTCTTGTTTTTCCAACGCCAAGAACTTTCGAGAAAGACAAAGACAGAGACACAAGCATGCGCCGATTCAATGCGCCTAATTCTCTAGTGCTGCGCGCGCGGCAGACCGATCATAGTTGAGTGGGAGAGAGACGCAAGGCATTCGGCGGGCCTCTCTCTCGTTCGGTGACTCATCGTAACGTTACCGAGCGTTACACTTTTTCATAAGTGACTCCCAGCCGCAACCTAATTTAAGACGTTGTCACGTCAATAAAGTAACAGTGTTTTGATTCCTAATCATATAATGTTTTTTTTTTATTGAAACAGCTTCTTTAGAGCATTTTAATGCTCTAAGGGATACAGAAAAAAAATCCATATCTTTATCCATTTCAAATAATGAGTTCTTATTCAATGAGAGTAACGCATCTGTAGGCAGATCACAAAGAGTTGTGTCAACAAAGGCATTCGCCTCCATACCGCTGAGTCTGAGTATGTATACTCAAAGCGCTGAGTAGACAAAACGATATACACAACTTCCAACACCTTCCCAAATATTGATCATTGGTTTTTCAATTGAGCGTCCTATTCAACACGAACGAGTTATCTTACACCCTCTTATACGGGATTAATTACTACTCGAATCCTTTAGATTAAACACCTGAGTTTCTATCCTTCTTTGTCTAGCTTTAGTAATATGTCTCAAGACCAAGTTCTTTAGTCGAGTTAAGACTTTCCAAATAAATCCAACTATCACCTTTCTAAATTGTGTCATCGTAATGAAATCGTGTCAAGTCCACATTAGAAGATATTATGTAGATAACAACGCGGTTAGGTGAATCCATCTATAGGGCAATAACTCTTCATGGTTCAAGAGAACAACACTGAGTAACAACAAGCTTTATATTTTCCATTTTGGTTTTTAATGTAATTATTAGGAACGGTTTAACCTTGAAAGTAACTGCATCTTCAATCTCCTTTCCTTCAGTGGACTACACATTCATTGATTTGAATTAACAGAGTTCATCATGATTATTCTCTCATCACCAGAATTTCGCGGTCAAGTCGGAAAATTACGATAAATCTTGAGGTACGATTAAGATTGGAATTCTAGAAGCTGTTGTATATTTTATTTGCACGATCTTCATAACATTTTTTGCTTTCGGTCATTAAACTGAAATCATAATCATAATGAAATGATAAGTAGGTAATTCTGATCCAGTGTATTCTGTAATCAAACTGTCAAAAACATCTACATGAACACTGCTATTTTATCAGTATTCATTTACAACACCTATTTCTTGTGACCACAAATCTACTGACTTTATCGTCGCAAAAAGCTATCGTTGCCAAATCAATCATCACAGCAAAAAATGCAATAAATAATTCATTACGTGTGTTGTATACACCACAGAATCACTGATGGTAGCTGGCAGTTCAGCGCTGTTAATAAAAAATGAAGCAAATAAACGCTGTTCAAATAGTTAGGTCGCCAATCGCCATAGAGCTGCCAACATGCCACTATAAAAGCTACCTACCTTTAGTGCTGCGTGACGAGAGCATTTCATATGAATTAAGTGATATCACCTAATTTAAATAAAAATCTGTAATGACTTCTTCTTCTACTTGGGTATCCCAATTTCGCGGACTGGCCATTCTTGTACCATAAAAAAGATATACTAAGTTAATAAAAACATAAACAACAAATTATATAAAATCCTAGAAGTCTTTAGGTACTATAACTACTTTTAAACTTTCGCGTTGCATAATTTATTTGAACGCGGGAAATTAAACGCGATCATACCTTATTATACTACCAGTCAGCCTGTGACTATGGTCGCTGCAACCCGATCGAAACGTCAGGCTAAATAATAAGGTAAGATCGCGTTTAATTTCTTAAGGTACTGTAGTTTGAATTTAATTAAAGTTGGTGAGAAGTAGGTATAAACTTGTTTTTAAAATTAATTAAAGTTGGCTCAATACGCTTCCCTGTGGCACCTGCAATCCAGGGCTAAACCAACGTTAAAAGCGTTATTTTTCATACGCTAGCTGTAAACAGCGCGGCTGTGCAAACACACAGTGCATTATTGAGTCAGTCTGACGACAGAGAGAGCCACGGTGAACTCACTAAAACGCTCCAGTAAAGTTAATTAAAATAAACATTGGAATAAGAGATAACGTTATTGCTAATGAAGGCGAAAAATGTTTACTAAGTATTTGCATTGTTACCAACATACTTTTGTTTTATAAGGTCGACAGTTATTCCAACAGTAAAAAAGAATTGTTAAGAAAATAAATAGTAGGCAGAACCTTCATTTATAACTGACCTAAATTTTAAGAATCTTTCGAAATACACTTCAATTTAACCCGAGAATTCTTTCAGCTACTCGTACTTTCAATAAAGAAAGAATGTACAATACCTACGAAGATAAAAGATTGTTCATTGTGTGAAATGTCTAGAAAATCTCGTTCATGATGAAAATTGCTTGGAAAAAATTGGGAATTTATCTTGAGAATATTTTGGCGTAGACATTTAATCCACAAATTCTGTAATAGACTTGAGGGAATTAATTAAACGTCAGACTGTAACTATTCCAAACAACATCTAAGTGAAACTTCCCGTCTCTGTCGGTACGAAGCCATCTATTGTGGCCGCATTAAGACGTGAACAGTAACAGACAATCATAATGCCCCAGACATATAATATAATGCTGCCTTGCGTACTTGTAGGGCTTGGCATTATTCTATTTATGCTGGAACTATTACGAGGCACACTATTTTTGACAAAGCGTCCTTTACGTGCCACAATATTTAATTAGTCTCTGCTAATGCTGTGATTTCAGCTATGTATTTCACAAAGTTATCTTTTTTGTACTGATTTTATACATTTCAGCGATTGTCAATATATCTTTTTAACTTTTAGACTGGAATGGTTCGGCTATTTTATACCACGACTACATACGCAGTGCAATCTGTATGAGCAGGTTGCATTTAGATGTTTTCTCTAACCACCAAGCCAGTACAAACATGGACGTACGTAACGAAATATTCAGAGATACGTACGTAATAATTAATAGAAGTGAGGTTCGGGTCATTTGGTTACCACAGCTTTTTCTTCTTTTTCATCGCTTCGTTTTCACTAAGTTAACAATCCTATTGCTAATATCTGAAAAGTATAAGACACAGAAGGAAGCAGAACAAAATTTAGCTAAAAACTGTGACAAATTAATCAAGATCAAAAACACAGAGCCACTTGTCTAAAGATTTAATACTGAATTCCTTAGCAATCATCAATCTTTCCGCAAAGGTGGATACGTAACCCTCTTATTTGACGCACATAACTAATTACCGTCAGATGTCACAGAATTCAATTTAGATGGAATCTAATAACATTTTGAATGGGAGAGAGAATTAATTGAAGAAACAAGCCAACCCCTGTTTATGAAACGAAAATAATGTGCGGTCGCAAATGGTACCGTTTTCTTCAGAGAATGTTTAATTTTTCCCCACTGTTTATCATATTTCGTAAGATATTAAAGACGGTATTATTAAAATACGGCTTAGTTATAATATAAATTTGCTTTTAGAATAAGCTGGAGTGGTATCAGACAGAATAAGGTTTCATACCTAAGAGGAACATCAAGGTTTTTAGAATTTACGCTGCAAATTGTACACGTATACTTAAACTGTAAACGCTTAAAACATTTAGGTATTCAGTTTGTCTTTTTTATGTTTAAAATATTTTTTTGGTTTCCAAGTAGGTAGAGCTAGAAAGTTGATTGATAGTTTGTACTTTTTCAAGTATTTGTAATAACTCAGCAATACACACGTATTTAAAACATAATAACATTTTTCTATTTAATCATATTAGATTTGAAAATCAACAAAGCATAACAGTTAACTAAAATTGGATTAAGTTAAAGGAAGGCCATTGAGGATTATTGAAGCAGACAGCAATTCACAATTAGCCTGTGATCGCCTAAATAATCCAATAAACAAAAACAGCATCGTTTTCTTTACACCAAATTGAGATACCCTATCTGTCTGCCAAGCGGCATTATGGCAAAATTATCCTTAGAGATGCCGACGATATTGGCTGATGATACTGACTGATATCTCTACTTTACTTAACAATATTTACCGTTTTAATACAAATTCACATGTACTATCCACGTTTTACTCGTCCGTGGTACTATCGAGGTCTTCGACGCCTGACCACCTTTAAGAGCGAAAACGCTTGCAGCTCGCGTCGTCTCCTGTTTGAAGTGACGTCCGTTTTTGTGTAGTACTGCAAACTATTTTCGTTCGAAAGTGGTTAGGGGGCGGAGTCCCCACCGTACATACTAACATAAAACATGAGAAAGTAAAACAAAGTACATAATTACGTATATAAGTTTTCATAAAGTTGGCTCTAAATAATAATATGATGGAATATGAAAAAATAACTTTAAATTTTAAAACAGTATGTAGAGTTTTCTGTGTAATAACAAGTATATTAGCGTCATTATTCTCTATCTACAAATACAGAACTACACTTAATATGTACATGTAACACTTTCGTAACATTATGGATTGCAATTAATTATTTGAAATGAAAAAAAAAAGATATCTAGTGCTTCTTTTTCTCGCTAAAAAAACTTTAGTTGTTTTTGGTATAGATTATCGATAGTTTGCAAACCTGGAAATGACCATAGTTCGAACTCATTCCAAAAAGACTACTTTTTAAGAGTTGAAAGAGATTAAGAACACAACATTTGAGTACTCATATTTCGTGAATATACTGTTCAAGAGGAAGGAAGTATGTTAATTTGTTGCAATACGCGTTGCCAGAAAACATCTTGAAAAGTGATGAAAAATAGAGTTTAGAGTTTTTCTTGTGAAATAGCGACAGATATTAGAGATAACGAATTGCGAAAATTTGATGTGATCTCTCAGAAGGGCGATATAACTAGCGGCTGATGGGCTAATCATATAGCTATACCTGCCTTGAGTTGTGGTTGACAGACGAAGCAAGCAAAGTGTTGATTTCACCATTTATCCGAAACGACGGAGCATGACTTCCTTGCGATATTTTCTTAACTTATGTGACAACTTTGGTTCAAGAGTCCTGAATATTTTTACTAGACAAAATATGAGTATAAGCCGTGTTAAAGTAAATCGATTGAACGAAATCACGAAGTGCCTTACACTGAAGGAATTGAATCGGGAGCAAATGTTCCGGAGCGTCATAAATTTTATGACGCAGTCGAATCGAGAAAGGGATTTCTCAAACAATTTCACATTGATTCTGGATTTTATTGTTGTTAAATTAGTTAGCGATATTGCTATTAATGCAAGTGGATTTTAAAGGAGGTAGAAGAACAGAGTTTTGCTGATAATAAGACAGTGCGGGAAAGCACGCTCAGTTTAAGAATTAAATAAAAGATACTAAATAATACCTAGGTATACAACTAATAATAATTAAAAACCAACGCAAAATCGAGAAAGAAACTATTCAAATCCCATGTCGGTGATTTCTCGACGTGCACCGACTTAAAAATTGTGGTTTATTTTGTGATTTTAAGAGGTTGGTATTTTTTTTCTTACTAATCTTTTTTTTTTGTTTGGCAACCAAGTTCATCTATGAACTACATAAAAACATCGATGTCGGTCAACGTTGTAAAGGAATGTAATACGTTATTCACAGAAATATTATTCAGAACCTCTTAATTTGTTAGTCGGTTAAATAATCAGAATAAACTTACATCAGTAAATTGTATTCAAGAGGCTCTTGTAACATATAAAATGAGTTGAGCAGAAATTGAATGACTTGAGCAGGTGTACAAAGGCCACAGTATGACTGTGATCATTTGTTATTGTGACTGCATTCTCTATATGTAGAGTAATTAACAAGTACCTATTTAAACTTCTTTTAACTTATTTTCAATATTTGCACAAGTTTTTAATAAAATAAAGTTTATTTTATATTTCGAAAGATAAAAGAGTTTTGAGAGGTATTGTTAAAAACTATTTTCATCTTTAGGGGTCTTTTTAGTAGATTTAGTCATACTCCCAAATTTGCAACGCTTGGTAGGGTTCCTGATCGCAATGCAACCAAAATGGTAGAAAGAAGACTAATGCTGCCCGTTTTCTTCTGTCACCTTTCACGATACCCATGGGACATGAAGATTCATCCATGTTTATATATTCCTATCGGCTTTACTCAACACACATATCATAATACAGTATGTATTTTTACAGGGTGCTAATTAAAACTTTTCAACGCGTGGGCAGTTATCATCCAATTAATGCATAACATTTCAAATATTTCCAAACTAAGTAACCTATTACGAACTGTTTAACAAGTCAAATTGATACCGTTATTAACTTGTTACAGTTTTCCCATCAAATTAACTTCAATTAGAAGTTTCGCTTAACGATATTGGTATCGAAATCTCTACAAAACAAGTTGTTCTCATCCCCCGCACATTCCATTTATGATAGCAACAAGTTTACCAATTCAATTTCTAATTAGGACAGTTTAACCACCGAAACTTGTGTCTATATTGGCTAATTGATTTCAAAAACTTAGTGAGATTTATACAAATACCTAATGTATTGCTATTAGCAATATTTGAGAGAAACCTCAAACTTATTTGAAATGAACACAGGGCACAATTATTTTGGGACGAATAAAAAAATATATATTTCTTACTAATATTTTATAATATGCGGATGTTTGGATGTATGTTTGTTACTCAATAACGCCAAAATCGGCTGAACAATTCTGAATGAAATTTGGCAGTGATAGTATTAGCTCAGGCCCCCAATTCCGCTAATTTACAAATGGCTCAATTGAATCGTAATTGGATCTCAATCGTATATTTTGACATTACAACTATAATAAATGTGTCCCGCAAAAATTTACGGTTGCCATGGGATCACTTTTAGTTTTTATACTAGGAGGAAAGTATAGCATGGTCTAAATTTTATCCGCTAATGTCGTGGCGGGCGACAGGTAGTAATTAAACCATAAAAAAATGTTATAAATACTGTAGGTATATACGAGGGCGGGTCAATAAGTCCGTCACTTTTTGAATTTCTGACCTCTTTACTGAAAAAGCAACACTACTCCTATCAACAAGTATCTGTTAGTTGATTCCTATCAAAATTTGAACTTGATGCGTCAGTTAGTTTGTGTTTGACAGCTATTTTTATCAGACTACCCAGTAACTTGAGGAAAAAATGGAAAAAGGTGAATTTCGTGTGCTTATTAAGCATTATTTTTTGCGAAAAAAAACCATTACCGAGACCAAGGCTAAGCTTGATAAATACTATGGGGACTCTGCACCATCGATTTCAATGGTAAAAAAGTGGTTTACTGAATTTCGTTGTAGCCGTACAAGCACTGAAGATGCCGAACGTCCTGGACGCCCAGTTGAGGTCTCTACACCCGAAACAATCGAAAAAATTCACGATATGGTGTTGTTCGACCGAAGATTGAAAGTGCAAGAGATTGTGGAAGCCGTAGGGATCTCGCATGGCTCAGTGGTTTCAATTTTAAAAGATCAATTGGGCATGAGAAAGCTTTCCGCAAGATGGGTGCCGCGTTTGCTCACAGTCGACCACAAACGCAATCGTGTAACAACTTCACAGGAAGGTTTGGCGTTGTTTAATTGCAATATGGAGGAGTTTTTGCGCCGTTTTGTAACCATGGACGAAACATGGATCCATCACAACACACCAGAGACCAAACAACAGTCAAAACAGTGGGTTTCTAAGGGTGAATCGGCGCCAAAGAAGGCCAAGGCGGGTTTGTCAGCCAATAAAGTTATGGCGACTGTTTTTTGGGATGCACGTGGGATAATCCACATTGACTACCTTCAAAAGGGAAGAACAATCAATGGGGAATATTATGCCAACTTATTGGACCGCTTCAATGACGATTTGAATAAAAACCGACCTCATTTGGCCAAGAAAAAAGTTCTTTTCCACCAAGACAATGCAAGGGTGCACACATGTGCAGTTGCCATGGCAAAAATCCATGAATTGGGCTATGAATTGCTCCCTCATCCACCCTATTCTCCAGATTTGGCTCCGAGTGACTACTTTTTGTTCCCAAACCTGAAGAAATGGCTTGGTGGAAAAAGATTTGACTCCAATGATGAAGTCATCTCGCAAACAAAGGCCTATTTTGAGGACCTCGACAAATCATATTTTTTGGAAGGGATAAAAAAATTGGAGAAGCGTTGGACAAAGTGTATAGAGCTCAAGGGAGACTACGTTGAAAAATAAAATGATTTGTTTATCAAAAAATCTGTGTTTTATTCCAAAAGTCACGGACTTATTGACCCGCCCTCGTAGGTACCTACCTACTTAGAAATTATAAGTAATCATAATAACGAAAACATAAATAATCAACTCTAGATTCATCAACATTATAATTATTTTAACGTGATAAAAACAAACGTTTCGCCTTGCGCCGTTTATGAGATAAAAATAAAAATTTAAAGCACTTATAGCAAGTAAATGTCAAGATCGTGGCGCCGCGCTGTATGGAGTGTATGATCGAGTCTTATTGTGTTATTATTAATATTGAAGTCCGTTTTAGCCGACAGTAAAATAAGCAACTTTCCGTTGGTCTAGTCACTCTAGTGGTTTAGTCACTCTAGTGGTTTAGAATTAGAATTAGGCCAATTCTCGAGGCCCCGGGTCGAGCGAAAATAAGTTTTGAATTTTCGAACATTGCTCGCGTTTGTGATTACCAATCCTTATTTGGCAAGCGTGGTGATTACGCCAGTACCTATCATTGCTATGGTAACTTGAATTCAATGATGGAGGCTTTTTCCCTGCAGTGGGATGATTATAGGCTGTTACTAAAATGAGGAGATGAGTCATATCACCAGCACGTACTTTCTTAACGCTTAACGTTTACTTTCTTAACGCTTAAGAGGAAACACTAAGGTCAAGAGAATTGAAAAATAGGTATGTATTTGTAAAATCTATTGCTGTCGCGCAGTCCCGAACGCCTCCCCGCAAAGCGCGATAGAGACACTGCATCTTGGACCGAAAATACCTACTAAGAGCACACAAAATCAACGTTTCGTAGTCCCCCGATTCCTTATTCAAAACTAGACCGATTTAAATACTTTTTTCATTAAAAATTAATGAAAGGCTTTGGCCGTGTTTGTATATATATTTTTTTAAAGTTAAGTCAAATTTGTTTTCTGTATGTTGAACACAGCGAAAAATCTGGCGTATTTTTTAATTTTTGGAGGCTCATATCTCTTTTATTAATTAATTTA
This sequence comes from Anania crocealis, assembly GCA_949315895.1. Lineage (NCBI taxonomy): Eukaryota > Metazoa > Arthropoda > Insecta > Lepidoptera > Crambidae > Anania > Anania crocealis. Next base: position 2,684,812 of record OX438857.1, on the reverse strand, counting down.
TGAAAAAAAGGAAAACATAGAAACATGGTAATAGTGGCCATAGATTTTTATAATAATAAAAATTATAATAAAAATTAATCTACTGGCATTATCAAGGGAGGAAATAGGGGACTACGTTTGTATGGAAAAACGGCCCTTGTGTTTCCTCTTAACGTTAACCTAGGTGTTAAGTAAACACGTTTTTTGTTCAAGCCTCAGACATCAGAAAGACTTTTGTAACGGTCATCAGGAGCATCACATACTTTAGAGCAGGGTGTCCCAAGCTATGGGTCGCGATCAACTGATATTGAGTGGGCCCTACCTGACGCCTCAGTTTGTTCGTTATTTGAAAGGTCCTTTATTCATATTATTGATAACGGCTTAATTTCCTAAAGGTGTGTCCCGTCCCGAGTTTGTAAACTTGTATTAGACGGGTCGCATCCCAAACAACTTTGGCCACCACTGCTTTAGAGTATCATAGGTTTTCAAGGAAAGGATAGGAAGGAATAATACACAGGAAATAGGGGATACGGTACTTTTATTGAGGTTTAGTTGGCCGTCCGCACTTAGAATACCCGTACTCGTTTGCAGGTAGCCCAACCTAAATCATCGAATACGGACGAATCAGCATTTAAGTACAGCTAGCCTTGGGTAGGCAGATCTTGGTAGACTTAGGTAGATAGGTCTTCAAGAGGTATTCTTGGGCATAACTAACTACCTACCTAGTGCATTTTTTCTGGCTTGATTAAGATGACTAGCTTTTTTTATCATGTCTTACGGCTATCTGAAATAAAACTCAGTTTAGATTGTGTATGGGATGGGTAGCACATACTTGGTATATTGATTAATATTAACATAGGGAAAGAAATATACATGTATTAGGAATAAAATTACGTTTAATCTATACATAGGTAGGTATTTGGATATGACAGATGTTTGGATATGCTCATTTTACGTTCCTGATTAGGTGAGACCAGAATTGTTTGAAATTCTGAATTAAAAAAAGCCTTGGATGCAATTCTATTCAGACTATCTCTACCATCACCTATAGGAACATAAAGACGAAAGATTTCTTATCTTTGAGATGGCTTGTAATTGACTCCCAGTTCAGTTATTGTCTACAGGTACCTTTGAGTACCTACCTAATAATAGTCCCTACTTGTATTAATGCATCTAACATACCTAATTAATCAAAAACATCTGTTGTGCATGTTACATATTTTCCTCTATAAGATGCTCTGCTATAGATTTTATTTTCATTCGTGTCTATGCATATTAATGTATACATACAACCGCGATTATATGTCTGGTAATATTCCATGTGAACAATAGCTAAATTAGACATTCGTTTGTTTTCAGTTACGTTGACAAAGATAAACAAAATACGAATGTTTGCTTCTAACAGTAGTCGCGGCGTACCTACCTAGCCAGTACAAACAGAGTTAACTGCTTACATTGGACTAATTCGAAACTTCAGTTCTCTAATCTAAACCGGAGTTATCTCAATCAAAACAGGTTATTCAACGTGATTTATACCACAACAGTCGACCCGTCGCCTTAGAAACGGCAATCTACTCTCGCAAATGTAAACAATATGACTAAGGTATATTATCAGGGTTTTACCGACCTTCAATAGCCACGACGTGGTCACGGATCTGCTGTGCCAGCAACGGGTCTGGTACCAGCTCCACCAAATCGTACAGAGCGTAGATAGAAGGATGCACACTTTCAAAGCGCTGGATCTCCTGTCTTATCGACAGGGATGTGTTCAGGCATGCCTGGGTATGTTGTCGACTGCACATCGTGGATCTGTACCCCAGCATTTGGCCAGAGGAACTCAATTAGCACACCACAACACTACACAGAAAGATGCATTCTCATTTCAACGCCGCGCGTGTTTTACGGCACGCAGCGGCGTCTTTAAACATCTCAAATACTCAAAACACACGCGTTTGTTAACTCGAAGGTGTTAAACACAATGTCACACAAGATAAACACTGATCGCGATTATTTAATTGGCTATAAATGTAACGTAAATAAAGTAAACAACAAATGGACGCGAGACGTGCTGATACAAGCGTGAATCGACCACCCCGGTGGCGGCCATTACCAAACTGTGGCGCTGTGACGTTTCGCTCGCGTCCAAGCATGAGCTGTCAAATTCCCCTGCACCGATGTCAACGCCATCTAGTACAGTGCTAAAGTACTATGTCAGTGGCAATAAGCAGTACACCAGCAGTACCTTTATTATTCGCTAGGTGACCCCGTATGGGGAATGGGGGCTATCGCTAGTAAATTTGCCACTAGAGGCGCTAGTGTGGCGTGAGGTCCAATATCATTCACTTTGTACTGGTTTTAGCGGAATTTGTTGCATAAATTATAATTTCTTTAATTTACCTGCTGGAAAGTGATATCCTTCGTAAAATATAGCAAATATGGATTATTTGGCGATTAATGTGAACGCTTTAAAAGCGGAATCAAGAAAAAGCGCAAAAATAGGCGGCCTCAAGAGCATCTATTTCAGAAGTTAGTTTGTTGATATCAAGATAGTTATTTATAATCAATATAACCTTAATTAGATTCAAGATATAACACTTTGTTTCGGCGCCAATCGCCTTTGACAGCTATAACTCCGGACCTCAGTCTACAGTGGCGCCAACTGGTGAGCAAAGAAACGATAGTCCCCATTGGGGAGTGACAGTTGGTGACAGCGACAAAAAACACGAAAAAAATATTCTGCCATAATGAATCTTAATAAAACCGGCTAAGTGCGAGTAGGACTCGCGCACGAAGGGTTCCGTACCAAAAAGTCCAAAAAAACGGGTTTGTTGTATGGGAACCGCCCTTAAATATTTATATTTTATTGTTTTTAGTATGTATTTGTTGTTATTGCGGTAACAGAAATACATAATTTGTGAAAATTTCAACTGTTTGGAAATCGTGGTTCTTGAGATACAGCCTGAGTATCAAATGAAAGAAGACAAAGTTCTGAGTATAAAAATGTTTTTTTTAAACAATACAGCAAATATACATTGGCTTTAAAATCATTGCACTTTTGTAGTTGAGTAACAGTTTTTTGAACTATCCAAACTTGCTCTATTTATGCGGATTTTCAGCCTTCCCTCGAATGACACTGTCACAGAAATAATAAAAACTTGAGAGGTGTCAAGGGACACCCGGATGGAACGAATTTCATTTTTAGTGAAGGAATTGTAATAAAATTTTATTTTATTTTAAATTTATTTTTAATTCTCTCTCTCTCTCTCTCCTCCTCTCTCTACCTCTCCCTCTTCCTCTTCCTCTCTCTCAGACAGAGAAAGGGCGTTTTTTCACTCACCGGCCCGGCACCGGCACGGATCGGCATGGCCGTACACCGGCACCGGCGCCGTGGCTTCGTTTTTCCCATAGATATAGGATTCTACATTTATGGTTTTTCCACTGCGCCGGTGTCGGTGCCTGTTTACGCCCGGTGAGTGGGTACAGTACTGATACGGACAGCACGACGACACGTAAAGTACAACGCGTAGATAAAACAATAGTAATGCAAAAACCTGCCAGATTTTTAAAACGTCAACCGATCATGCCATAAGCTAAAATAAGTCGCAAAGCCTGCCAAAATGGCAGAAACCTGCCACATATGGTCACACTGGAGACTGTCACCCTCCCCTCCGCGACCTCCTACCCGCCCCGCGCACTCAACACGCAAATGGCTACAATTCATATAGGTACAATACACATGCAGTTTTGCCGGGCCGGCACCGAGTGCCGCTAGCTTGTGGCGTCGGCGCCGGTAAGTGAAAAAGCGAGCCATACATTTTCATACATTTTTGCTTCCCCGGCACCGACACGGCGCCGGCCCCGGCGTCAGTGCATGCCGGTGCCGGGCCGGTGAGTGGAAAAACGCCCAAACACGCGCACACCGCACGGCTTACAATTTAACCCCTCGATTGTATGTTATTCCAGACACAATTAAAATAAATTTTTATCGCGACCGCCGGCGGTCTTATGATCATGTAGGAGTCAGCAAAAAGTGTCGTTACAATTTTATTCCGTCTAGCCCCCTTTCGCAACGCGCGATAAGGAACTTCGTTTCAATTGTAGATTTTCCATGTTATGAAGCTGATGAGTCATGATGTTATTAGCTTGACATCTGTCATACGTTTGTCTTGTCATTTCTTTTAAGACGGAAAAAGAAATATTCGTTATTAAACCATTAAATTAATTGACTGTACATGTACTGAAGGATTCCACCGTATAAGGCCGGTCTTAGCTAAATATTTGCTTAGTAGCAGTGGGTTGTGACTGTAAAATAATTATCTTAGGCCAAGTGCCTTTAAAATGGCTCCCACGCAAACCGCTACCCAAATTAAATACCCTACGAACTGTACACTACACTAATTTGTACGGTCAGCAATTAAGTTACAAAAGTATGTTTATTTACTGTGATATTTATATTTCTTAAATACTTTTTGTTATTTTAGCTGCATTGCCTATCTTTGCATAAATGTAACATAATGATGAATAGAATTAGACCAAAGTTCGGGTTTTATGTTTTAATAATCAGGGCCTGGATTACCGAAGATTTACGTTACAATATGGATATAGAAATAGAACGCGGGGTGTTGTCTGTTCGTTATAAAGGCCGTAGGTTCGCTCGCTGAACCAGGGGCCCTAGGGCGGGCGAGCCCTAGGCTTCGCTAAGCGAAGCCTAGTACTCGCCTCGCGCTAGAGGTACCCGCTAGCAGGCCGCTTTTGGGCTGAGTGCCTTCCGCGCTCGCCTAAAACCCGCCCGGTGAAGCTGTAACGGCCTACTGCCACAGCATAGGTCTTTAAAAAAAAAAACGCTGAACCAGTCATGTAAAGGTACTCTTCGGAGAATACTGTCAGACCTCAAATACGCGCAGAGGGCGTACAAATGTGCTGCTTGTCCGGTATTACAATAGGTTCAGGGCGCTGGTGTGACATGGCGAAAAATAAATAAAAACATCTGTTATTTATGTTGTAGCGGCAATAGAAATATTTTGTGTGTGAAAATTTATTTCTTTAGCTATTACGATTCAAGTGATGTGGCTTGGTGACCGACAGACAGACAGACACAGACGGAACAGTTGAATAGTGTCTTTAGGTAAAAAACCCTAAAGAATGCTTAATATCTGTTTTACATGTTAACTACCAGAGTTGACCAGTAGCTATTTTTTTTAAACATTCGATTCTATTCATATAAAATTAAGGGTCAGAGAAAACTTAACCTTATGTTTTAGCTTTTAACCAAATTTTAAAGTTGAAATAAAGAACTGATTGAGCTTCCCATTTAAAAACTAGCGCCTAATTTCAGCCTTTTTACTTTTCACCAAAAAAATAATAAACCATTTCAAAACTGTTTCTGTTTCAGACCGTCCGCGTCCCTTCCAAATCCAATGCTGCAAAATCTAAATGAAATTTGACGCTGAACGCTGTACTTTGGCTTAAACAAGTTTATGGCTTAAACACATAGAATTAAGCTCCATAATGAGAGGTCAGTGGTTTTCTGCTAACGAAGTACTTTAGCGAGAGATTTTAGAAGCCCAATAAACAGTATACCTATTTCATATACAACTAGCTTTTTCCCGCGGCTTCGTCCGGGTGGACTTTCGAATTGGGTTGATAAACAAATAACGTATTGTATGTGTTTATAAAGATGTTTTTACAAACACATATAGGTACTAATTGGAGTTAATTGATACGGAGTTTATAGAAATGTTTCTAAAATTACAATAAGAAAATAGTTTATTGTTTTATTTTGACGACCATTTGGATCAGCGGTAGTTAACGCTGCTTCTGAGCCATGGGTCGCGGGTTCGATCCCCGCACAGTACAAATATTTGTGTGCATGAACATGTCTGTTTGTACTGGTCTGGGTGTTTTCTATGTATTATGAGTATGTATTTACAAAAAAAAAGTATATAAGTAAGTTTATCGGTTGTCTAGTACCCCATACGACAGGGTACTTAATAGTACCTTAATTTGGGACTAGATGGCTCTGTGTGGCCCAGTGTGGCATGTCTTAAATATTTATTTATATTTATTTTATTTATTGCGTATTGGGTGAGTACTTCCCTAGTGCTCTTACCAAGGATCACTCGTTGTATTATTTTAGGTGACTAGATAACTATAACTATTTTATAAAATTACAACATAGATAGGAGAAATTAAATAAAGGTAAACATATAGTACTGTTTTGTTTGTATGCATGTGTGGGGGTTGCCTATTTTGTATGCCTAATTCCTAATTTTTATTTTCCTAAGTTTTTATGAGTTTCTTAATACATATTCATGACTTTTAATTCGTCTGCTCTTCACAACTACTTACCCGCAAAGACATCAGTTCTCCCGTGATCATGGCGCTTGCAACAGTGCCGAAATATCGGAAACTCATAATAACCGGCCAAGTGCGAGTCGGACTCGCGCACGAAGGGTTCCGTACCAAAAAGGCCAAATAATCAGGTTTGTGGTATGGGAGCCCCCTTTAAATGTTTATTTTATTTTGTTTTTAATATTTGTTGTTATTGTGGCACCAGAAATACATAATTTGTGAAAATTTCAACAGTCAAGCTATCGCGGCTCTTGAGATACAGCCTGGTGACAGAGCGACGGACAGACGGACAGACGGACAGACAGCGAAGTCTTAGTAATAGGGTCCCGTTTTTACCCTTTGGGTACGGAACCCTAAAAACTAAGGTACATGGTATAAACCCCGTATCAATTAATTCTAGTGGTAGTGACCGTGGAAGTCTAAATATCAGTTCACAATTTTTTTTTTAATATTTTATTCAAGGAGCTATTTTCAAATGATATGTGCTAAAAAAAAATTTTACTTTACGTCACACCTGCCCGGGGTTTGCTGTCGCCATTAAGCCAATGATGGCGAGTAGACACTAAGGCCCGTCTTCTTGACGACAGGATCCAGATGAGAAGAGTACTAGGTGTTATTACATGGAATGCCGGAACCACACGCTTAATAAATTCTATGCTACAGCTGTATAGTTTACTATCAACTTGGCAACACACTAAATTTCCACATTGTTTGATTGCAATCATAGTCTTATTATGAATGCTATAAAGCAATTAGGCTAATTGCATTAATCGCTACATTATATTTTATGTAACGTATCATAAAATAGTAATACATATTGTATGAGTGACTGATTTACATAAGTTTACACGAGAATTTGATTATTATGGAATATCAACTTACTACGGTTTTTCAACTGACGAAAAATTAGATTCTGAATTTCACGCGCACTTTAGTTACATACTTCTAGCTACAGCTTGATTGTCGCACGCATAACTTTTTACCAAAATTACAAAAGCGCCCCGTTGGTCTAGTGGTTTAAATACCGGGCCAAGATCTCGGGGTCCCAGGTTCGATCCCCGGGTCGGGCAACAAAAAGTTTCGAATTTTCGAACGTTGCTCGGGTTTGTGATCACCAACCCGCATTTGGCAAGCGTGGTGTTCCCATCATTGCAGTGGTAACTTGAATTCAATGATGGAGGCCTTTACAAAATAGATATTTACACAAATTAAGGCTCCTCCTCTTTCTGAGATCAGTTAAAAAGAGCGATCTTACTCTGCCCACTGTACTATTGTCCTGATTTACATTTCTAGATGAAACCAACAATACAAGTTAATCTGTATTTATATAATCTGATAACAGGTGCTTGAAGTATTTCATAACATCCGTTATCTTCGCATAATTACATAGAGATAAATGTTTTTCGGTTATTATATTTTCGGGTATGCTGACAAATACATAGCAAACATCCGGATGATGAAACTCGTTCTAATGGCACTGCATTGTGTTTAAAATTTCCTTATTGACACAGAAGCTACGATAAAAACGGACAAGTGTGAGTCGGACTTTCTGTCCGCGTCTCTGCCCGCGTGGACTACAAGTTTCGCGGTCTGAAAGTTGTGCCCAGCTGTCGGCTACTAAAAAAACTTTGTCTTTTTTCATGGTTGATACTAAAATATCTTGGCTTAGTACTAAAATACATCAAAATCGGTTCAGAAGTTTAGGTGTGGTCGAGTTCAAAGATAAGACGATAAAAAATACTAACTTGCTTTTACTCAAGATCGTACGATACAAAACGATAGGTTTTCGTTCATTCTAGCTCCAAATAAAAAGGATTTAATATGAGATGAATTTTTTAGGAATTTTTTGGCAGCCTCAGCATTTTGACGAAGGCCTTGCAATAGGGTCTTTAGAATGCTCTTCCAATTGATTCCACATTTACCGCTCACAGTAAACGACACACAGTAACATGATGATCGCTCGTAAACAAATAATTTGCTAGTCATCGCAGAAATTAATTCCATCATTGAAACCCAGTGCATGTGAAGATGATACGTAACTATATCAGCAAACAAAATAAAATAGCTCCTGCAATTTCTCCTGATATTTCTCCTGACAAGCGTCATCTAGCGGACACTTATTAAATTTCAGTCAGGAAAATTGAAAATCGCATTGCCCTTGTAGGAAATTGTTAAAGAAATATGTTACGAATGATACGCTCTACGTAACGGAGGCAAACAAAGACTGGTCGCATTCTTGGAGATAGCAATGTGTGTTTGCTCATCCAGAACTAATGTCTACATCCACAAAGAACGGATTGGGTTCATCGGATAACTGTCGCCGAATTTTGATAGTTGTCATTTAGAAGTAAGTAGTAGTAGTAACAGCCTATAATCATCCCACTGCTGGGAAAGGCCACCATTATAGAATTTAAGTTACCACAGCAGTGATAGGTGCTGGCATAATCACCATGCTTGCCAAATGTTGGTTGGTGATCACAATCCCGGCAATTTTGAAAATTCGAAACTTTTTGCTGCCCGACTCATGGATCAAACCTGGAAATCGATAGACCAAAAGGGCGTTAGAAATAATTTATCATTATTATCCCATGATTTGCGCAAGATGACTGGTAGGAGCTGGATGCGAGAAGCCGAGGATCGACCTAACTCGATCGACCTTTTCGTTCATTCATTGATTTAAAAAAAAATCATTTTTATATGTTTAAACCTTTTAAAAATAAAAATCATCGACATCAGGCCTCGTGGTGAACAGCTAAGCGTGGTCCTTCTGTTATTTTTAAACCCGTTACGTTTTGTTTCGGTTGAAAATCACTTTAGTATCCTAGCCGAGCCACCACAGACAATGTGTCGGATAACTAATAGAATCATCCAATTCCGGTGTCAAACTAAACCGTTGACCTATCAGACTTATTCTAACTGAAAGTGTCTTGTGTATACAGGCAATCACGCTCTAGACACTGCTTCGTTTATATCGCCGTACCCACTGCCAGTACTGAATTGTCGGGAGCGCTTGACAGTCGCGAGTGAGGAGAAGTGTTGTGAATTGTGGACTTATGCAATTGGCACGCGATGTCTAAAGTCAAGGTAACTAAATTGATATGGATACGCTCAACACTAATCGGAAGTATCGGATTGGGATTGTCAGATGTTTGTTGTGAATATGTCTGTGGAGTTTTTATTTTATTATCCCTTTTTATAGCAAAGGCATTAAAATTTAAAAGACTCAATTGATGTTTTGTAGCAATAATATCCCAAATATACTGTTTAATTTGATTTGATAATATTCATTTGTTTGTTATTCTTTAGAGTTCTTATAATATAACAATGCTCATAAGAGATAATTTCCCTGAATAAATCTATCATAAGTCCTTCCTAAGGTTTCAGACTATATCCATTTTAAATTACGTTTAAATGTTACCGTTTAAATCGATTCAACTGCAGTTTTAGTGTGGAATGGTAACACATAGATAGAACATCTTATTAATATGCATAAATCAATCAGTATTCACCGTTTATGTACACGTATATTTACTCCTGAATAATATATTTGTAGTAATTATTATGATATTTTGCTTTTATTTCTTCAAATCATAAACCAAATGACTATGATTACTTAAAAATCTACTTTTTTTAAATCGTAGTTCAATATTTCACCATACGTAAGGTTAATAGAGTCCAACTATAGTTCACCATGTTAGTATAGTTCAAAAACCGCGTTAAATAGAAGATCTCCCATTTTATCGTGAGATGAGAAAGAAGAGCCAACGTTGATTAACACACGAGATCACCAAACGATCTTATAAACGTTTGTCCTCAAAACAGTTCAATTCGACACTGGATTCGCTTTTTATGGCTCTATTAAGACGAACATTGAAGCGGTGCTTCGTTTAAACTAATTACGATTCCAGTCTACGCATTGTACAACTAAATAGAAACGGACACAACTCAAACATTACCAAAATTTAGTCTCGAAACGTTAAAGGAAATCAAGCTCGATCATACTGAGTTTTAATGCCTGATATTTCAGTCATCATCATCCTGTTTTCGAACATTGCTCGGGTTTGTGATCACTAACCCGCATTTAGCAAGCGTGGTGATTATGCCTGTACCCTGTACTGGGATGATTAATGGCCGTTTCTTTACTTTTACTTTACAGCCTGTTACATCAAATTAAAATCCTCCGTTTGAGTGTAACTGATGAGGAACCAATTAGACTGATAAGGTTACATAAATCAACTATCTTGTTATTTGTAAAAAATAAATTTTCTGAATGTTCTGAAGATAAAAGATTTTTGGCAATAAGAAATTTTACTGATGTCGAAGTTGGTCACAAAATTTATAACAACACATCAACAGCAGATAAATATTAAAATAACCTAAAATGTTTTAGCAATATTACATTTAAGTACATTATAAATGTTTTTTGTATGAAAAATTTAATACAATCATACTTTGATATGTATAACTTCGTCAGTTTTCTTTTTATGATAAATTTAACTTCACTATGATTACATTTTCATCAGCTCTTGCCTGCGACGTTGTACACATGGAAACTCATAAATTATACTACGGGAAATTCCTAAGATAAAAATAGTATACGACCTATACTCAGACCTACTGGGTATGCACAAAAAAAAACATATTAATCGGTCTAGCCTTTTCAGAGGAATTCGGTGACAAACACTGTGACACGAGAATTTTATATGGCCATAAAGCACATACCTAATGCTAAATAAACAGTGATCATGAGTTACATCAGTTTTCATATAGGTGTGTGAAACGTAGATAAACGATGCTGGGAAGTAGTTAATCGGTATTCTACTCGCGTTGTTCATTATACTAAAAAGAACATTTCGTTTCTGTTTCATTAGAATCTATTGTACAATATAGAGTGAGAATGGTAATTTATTCCGGCACCGTACTTCGTTGTTTACTTGCTTTGAGAAAGAGGAAAACGAGAAAGAAACAAATGTAAGTCGGACTCGCCCAGCGAGGGTTCAGTACAAAAGTTTTTGTACTTATGACCGCGCATAATAATTATATCATAATAATAATAAAGACTATTTATTCCAAATGAGAAAAAAACGAGATACGAAAGCTTTTTTTATATAATAAATGGGCTTGCTCTTGACTACATACTTAACTTTACGGTTAAGAAGAAGCCTAAGATGGACCGAGCTTACTCAGAGGTACTGGTTCTCCCACACACCAGCGGAACACAGAAAAACTGGACCGGCGCTGGACTCCGGCCATTTACGAAGCCTACCACCGCAGAGGGATCTGTTAGCCGTCATCATTGGTTAGAAAACCAAAGATGCCGTTGCCCAGGGTGGACCATCCCACCACCCCAAGCTATAGTTAGACTTTCTCTCAGTTCGGTGTGCCTGTTGGTAAATGATCGCGTATACTATGCTTAATAATCGCGATGAGATTAAGTAGTCTTTAAACGAAGTAAAGTAATGTAAAAAATCTTTATTGCAATATCGACATTCACAAAAGTCTAACAATGTACTGAAAGACTCGACTGCTCTGCTAAACAAGGCTATTGCCTGAATCTCTAATGATTTTATTTAAAAAAGTATAGTTTTTAGATTTTTCCCTATACATACTTGTAGTATGATAATACGGTATTATTCGCCTTTTTTTTTCGTTTTAGATCCATAAAAAACTTTCTTATAATATTGATTCAATTGAGAGTGTTTTCAATATACGGCCGTATCTTTTTTAAGTAAGTTTCGAAGTTTGATGTCTTCGTCTTCACAATCTCAAGAGACTTGAGTGACTAAATGTATGTATAGTTATATTTTTAACTCGATATTAAAGTAAGTATACACATAAGTTTTCCGTAGTAGAAGTTTTACAGAAAGTAAGGCAAATCTCATGCTTTTAACTACATACTTCTTTTAAATTATATTTTTGTTGACGCGAAGTAGTGGCGATGTTTGAGGACTATTAAAAGTCTTGCGAAATATTGCGTATAATTTTTAAATTAATCGTAGTTACAAAGTGGTGTCGTGTTCAACAGAAAGAATTTGAAAGTTAAGTAGGGAAGACGATGATTTTACATATTTGTTAGGAGGGGGCGAAGTGTTGTGAGATAGAAAAACCGGCCAAGTGCGAGTCGGACTCGCGCACTAAGGGTTCCGTACCAAAAAGGCCAAAAAAACGGGTTTGTTGTATGGGAGCACCCCTTAAATATTTATTTTATTTTGTTTTTAGTATTTGTTGTTATTGCGGTAACGGAAATACATAATTTGTGAAAATTTCAACTGTCTAGCTATCGCGGCTCTTGAGATACAGCCTGGTGACAGAGCGACAGACACACGGACAGACGGACAGACGGACAGACGGACAGACGGACAGACGGACAGACGGACAGACAGCGAAGTCTTAGTAATAGGGTCCCGTTTTTACCCTTTGGGTACGGAACCCTAAAAATGTACTTTACTGAACAGATATTACAATTTTGCTAAATAATATACACTTAATATATAATAATACACTTCACACACAGAAACCAATAACCCTTCCACGCGTTCCCGAGATAAACGATCTTGTCAGAAGACGGACGGACGGATGGACAAATTGATCCTATCAGGGTTTTTCCTTTCGCTGTACGGAAGTCGGAACCTTAAAACTAGATAGATTCATTCTCTAATTTACTTTGCAACATTGATAAAACACACGAAGTAAATTATTCAAATTTCAAATATTTCTGCGAAAATTTTACCAACGTAAAACATGCAATTTTCATTTAGCCACAATTTTCGTTGAGTACCACTCGTAGTACTAACCTAAGCTACGAGAGTCATTGCTAATGCAGCAGCGCACGCCCTATGCACTTACCATTATAGTACTTGCGTAAACTATACTCCTTAGTTCTTACTATTCTTCAGTTCTTAAGCATAATGTTTATTTACCGTGAATGTAATCAACTGTCTACCCATCATTTTGTAATTTAACCATGAAAAAAGGCGCTTAAACATTTTCGTTGCCAAAGCAGAAATAACTGATAATTATCAAGTGCGTCTCAAAATATAGTTTTTATTTGAGAATGATACAAATATTTGTTTAAATTATCTTAATTAATAGTAATAAATATTTGTGGATTTCCTTACGCTATGTTCAATTTATATTCGTATTCTTGAAATCTATCAAATTATTTGTAAAAAAAAACAAACTAAATTTAACTAAATTATACACATCATACTTATTATTCTAAGTACAATTCCCTCTCATTTCCTCAAGCCTTGATGACATAAAGTTATCCTCTCACTCCTCTGTCCACAACGTGATAAGCGTGTATAAGTGATTAGCTGATTGTTCACTTAATTATAAGCAACCGGATAGTATGAGGAAAGTCCTCCCTAGTTACTTGTAAAAATATCGCGTGACAAACCAGCCGGCTATTAAAGAGATGTTACATGATGAGTGATATATACTTCGAGTAAGTATATATTGGAACTGTACGCAGAAGTCTGTTTCTTTTTAGTTGCAACGTCTAGAAAATCGATAAGCCAATCAAAAACATAATTCAAAGCCGATTTTAAATCAGAATTCGTCAAAAATTTTTTCACAGAAAATCCAATCTTATGTTTTAACCGATAAAAAGGGGGGGGGGGGTATCTCATTGTATATCATTTGACAGCACAACTTATCAAATAACATTTATTTTTTATTAACAAAAAGAATATTTAATAAAATGGAAATGTCAATGTGACGACCATTTGGATCAGCGGTAGTTAACGCTGCTTCTGAGCCATGGGTCGCGGGTTCGATCCCCGCGCAGTACAAATATTTGTGTGCATGAACATGTCTGTTTGTACTGGTCTGGGTGTTTTCTATGTATTATAAGTATGTATTTACAAAAAAAAAGTATATAAGTAAGTTTATCGGTTGTCTAGTACCCCATACGACAGGGTACTTAATAGTACCTTAATTTGGGACTAGATGGCTCAGTGTGGCCCAGTGAGGCATGTCTTAAATATAAAAAAATAATAAAATAAAAATGTTTTAACGGCCAAAAAAAATTACGCAATAATATTATAAATCTACACAAGAACAAGAAACCTAAAACTAAAAAACCTTAAAAAATACTCGTATATATAATAACTAAAATATATTATTAAAAAGAGTCCCTTTAGGCAAGGATCCGAAGATACTGGCAGCGTTCCCCCTTTGAATAGCTAAACTAATTCTTTGTCCGAGGTAGCTGCCAGCTCTTCGGTCTCCTGTGATGTCAACTAACCTTTTTGCAATTTCCTTGAAAAGCCTTTTAGCGCTAGGACCCCACGGACCAAGGGTCTCGACACCGAATGGGACAATTTTTTATTTATACTTAGCTGATTAAATTATAATAATATGAAAATTCGATAAAAAAAACAAAGTCTCTCATTTTAAGTTGGTGACTAACAAGTAAACGGTATCATTATGTTCCTTTCAGGCTTTATGTAGCCATTTTTCTGTGTTAAAAATGTGGTTATCAAACCACTAATCAAAGGCTAGGATTTTAAAGCCTTTGACAAAGGTTGATAAATTTTGAATTGTAACAGTTTGTATAAGAGTAAACGAGTAAACGTCTGCCTTTGTTGCGGTCACGGTCTCGTGAAATAAACGATAAAGGAAAATGTGGAAAACAAAATTGTCGCTATTATGACATTCAAATATCTATTATTAGGCTATACATTAGGTGTGTTTATTAAAATTGTACAGTTCGAAGTGACATTTTTGTATGGAACTGTGGTATAGTTGTTATATTGTTATCGATATAAAGATTTGTCTTTTACAAAGAAGAAACTAAAAGTAACAATTTTTATACTTAAGGGGACTAACTAGTAGTCCCCTTAAGTAGCTATGTGCTGCCACAATGGATTTAATTTTATTAATTCTAAAAGAAATCAATACTAAAAAAACTAAAAAAATATCAATTTAGCAAATTACCTGTAGTATTTGCTTAGCTGTTTTCAAGAGACGTCACGAACCGCCTTGCGCGAAGACTCGACGAATTCCAACCACCGGAACAGGCTGGATTTCGGAGCGGATACGGCACCATAGACCACATCCACACAGTGCGGCAGATTATACAGAAGACCGAAGAGTGTAATCAGCCCTTGTGTCTAGCATTCGTGGACTATGAGAAAGCCTTCGACTCGCTAGAGATCTGGTCCGTTTTGGAGTCCCTGCAGCGTTGCCAAGTAGATTGGCGGTACGTGCAAGTGATGAGATGTCTCTACGAAGCTGCCACCATGTCCGTCCAAGTACAGAATCAGCAAACTAAACCTATACCGTAGTGAGACAAGGGGACGTCATTTCCCCGAAATTGTTCACAATATTCACAAATGCAATGGAGGATATGTTCAAGACGCTACAATGGAAAGGACGAGGCATCAACATCAATGGCGAATACATCTCTCACTTGCGATTTGCAGACGACATCGTCAAAATGGCAGAAACGCTGCAGGACCTACAACAGATGCTAAATGACCTGGCTGACTCTTCTGTGCGCATCGGTTTGCGGATGAAACCAAGGTTATGTTTAATGAACATGTACTACCGCAACCGATTGGGATGCACGGTACCTTCCTCGAAGAAATACGTGTACCTCGGGCAGACATTGCAGTTAGGTAGAAACAACTTTGAGGATGAGGTGAACAGAAGAATTCAGTTGGGTTGGGCAGCATTTGGGAAACTACGTCGAGTCTTCTCATCGTCGATCCCACAATGACTCAAGACGAAAGTCTTCAATCAGTGCGTCCTACCCGTCATGACATACGGAACCGAAACGTGGACACTGACGGTACGGCTAGTCCACAAGTTCAAAGTCGCTCAGCGGGCTATGGAAAGAGTTATGCTCGGAGTTTCTCTTAGGGATAAAATCAGAAATGAGGTGATCCGGCAGAGTGCTAAAGTCACCGACATAGCCCACCGGATAAGCAAGCCGAAGTGGCAGTGGGCTGGCCATATTAGCCGCAGAACCGACAACCGCTGGGGTAAACGAGTTCTTGAGTGGAGACCGCGTCTCGGCAAACGTAGTGTAGGACGCCCTCAAGCGGAGTAATGATTTGCGCAAGGTGGCTGGCAGGAGCTGGATGCGAGAAGCCGAGGATCGACCTAAGTGGCGTGCAATTGGAGAGGCTTATGTCCAGCATTGGACTGTGATAGGCTGATGATGATGATGATGATTTATTGAATCACTGTCAACTGATTTTCATTCTGCCATTCTTTCGTATTGTACGTTATCGGTAAAAAAAGCGGCCGCTTTTGGCGTTAGCGACAAATTCGACTATATAAACAACTAAAAGGAAAGTTTACTGTGATTCAATAAATAGTAGAGGAATTTGCTAAGGTAATAATGTTCCAGTTTTTTGAGAATTGATTTTGTTTAGAAGTAATAAAATTAAATCAATTGGGAGCAGCACATAGCTCCAGTAGTCCCCTTAAACCGTTTTAATAGTTTCTGTAGGATTTTTTTGTGCGTTAAAAAAAAACCAAAATCATGATATTCGGATTTATTACCAGCTGATCAACTTCATTCAGCCTCAGAATAAATAAATGTTGCGTTAACTTCATGCTGAATTAAATAAGTTCCGACTTTCATGAGATATCATCAAGTCATTTGTTGATCTTTTTAGTGACTGTCATTTCATCAAAAACGGCGTGGCAAACCTATGTGTGAGAAAGTACTTTTTATATTATTTTTTTTGTCGCGATTTATTTATACATATGCTGTAGGCAGTCAGGAATCAAAAAAGATTCAACTACTTGGCTATTTATTTATAGGTATAATCATGTTGTTAGTGTAAGTATTGCATGACATTTGACGTTTGTCTGTGAATTTTGTCGTGCTCGTGTCCATTTATTTACTAACACACAAATTTTAAATCTGGCTAAGTGTCACCATTGGCCTTTGTTTTGTACTCGTTCGTGGTATGTATGAACCGTATTCTATTGTATTACTTTCTTATTTAGAGATCAACAATTGATATAAACGATAAAAAAGCTTTTTATACTTCCGAAAAGATATGCGTGGAACCGCAAAAATCTTATATTGGGGTTCCGTAGTCAAGACAAGGTACCCTTACAGTCTCTATGTCTACGCCATGTACGTGTCTGTATGTATGTCTGTCTGTCCGTCTAAGGTTAATCTTAAAGATTATT
Source organism: Anania crocealis (assembly GCA_949315895.1). Taxonomy (NCBI): domain Eukaryota; kingdom Metazoa; phylum Arthropoda; class Insecta; order Lepidoptera; family Crambidae; genus Anania; species Anania crocealis. Next base: position 2,667,325 of record OX438857.1, on the reverse strand, counting down.
AGTAGGTACTAGAAAGGTGTAATTTGATAGATATCATTCACGTGTAAATGTGTTAAAATAAAATGTTCTTACTATGGTTTATTAAGGCACCTCAACTACTGTTAAGAAGGAGTGAAGTATTTTTTAATATTGTGGGATATCGTTGGATAGGTCTTTCAAAAATATTGTGGGTCAGAGAATACTATTTTTCACCAATTCAGGGATCTACGTGTAATGTATTTAGTTAAATAAATTTTTTTAGAGCTAAGTTTCCTCTGATCTCTTTTACGAAAAGAGGCAGGGTACTCTTTCAATTTAAGCAGCGAGTTTGAACTCGCTGAAATTTTGAAATTCAGGAACAATGTAAAATTAATAAACAATAAAACTGGTCAAGTGCGAGTCGGACTCGCGCACGAAGGGTTCCGTACCAAAAAGGCCAAAAAAACGGGTTTGTTGTATGTGAGCCCCCCTTAAATATTAATTTTATTTTGTTTTTAGTATTTGTTGTTATTGCGGTAACAGAAATAAATAATTTGTGAAAATTTCAACTGTCTAGCTATCGCGGTTCTTGAGATACAGCCTGGTGACAGAGCGACGGACAGACGGACAGACGGACAGACGGCCAGACGGCCAGACGGACAGACGGACAGACAGCGAAGTCTTAGTAATAGGGTCCCGTTTTTACCCTTTGGGTACGGAACCCTACAAAAGTAAGGTTTTGCGACGTGCAACTACGGAACCCTACACTGTAAGGGGTCGACGCAATTAGCCGGTTTTTTTATTCAGCTAAAACTATCCAAGAAACGCCTTGCGTAACAATATTTGCTAGACATGCGCTAGTAAAGAAAAGAATCAAGTTACCACTTCCCACTTTGCTCCTGATTGTACACAGTATAATTTTGTACAGTATATTCACATCACTGTAGGTACAACAAAGTTTTAAATTTAAATGAAATTTACACCAAAATTAACGTTCAGTTAAAATTAATTTTACATGCAAATTCGGCTCATACGCAAGTGACTCTGCAATAGATTAGGGGGGGGGGGGGGGGTAGTTTGTTGAAAATGCAAATGCGATTTCCCATGAACAAATTCTACCAGCATTAGCGAGTATGGCTTTTTGACTGCTGTTTAAATATGTATGACCCTCCTTTTAGGAAATAAATTATAATTGTGACTTAGACCATATTTTCGTTAATTCTTATCGTGTATTGATAAACATAAAACGTTCATCTTTTCTATCATAGTCATCAAGTTCTGCTGCTAAATCTCAACTTAGTACGTGAAGACACAAGAAACCAAAGCTATTTTCATCCCTTAAAAGTCTCACTAAGTTTACCTATGCCTCACGCTATTAAGGACGTCAAAAAAAGCATGAAAATATCACTAATTTGAAGTTGCTGTCAAATAAAAAATCACCGACTGTCATTCAGGCAGTAGAAAAAAATATGTAGCTTGTATACACACGATTTTTCTACACATAAAGAGTTGAAAATTTCATTCCAAATAATAGAAATAGTATTCTAACATGCACCTACTAAATCTATTCATTTTGTGCTTCTCGGCGTAGTCCTAAAATGATGCTTTGGAGCATAACAATAAAAAAATATTACAAGAAATTACATATAAGAAAATATTATTTACTTTTAAACTTTCGCGTTGCATGATTATATTATTTGACGATCGGATATTCCAGACACAATTAAAATCAATTGTTATCGAGACAACCGGTTGTCTCTTGGGGCTTGAAGCGCTACAAATGTATATGTATATATAACGGGATTAAAACGCGTTACACAGAAATTAAAAAAAAAAAACATTTAAAAGTGAAAAAAGTCTTTTAAAGGAATTATAAAAAGTAAATTTAAGGTACTTGAACTGTATTGTAAGTTAAAAGTACAGTAAAGTGAAAATTAGCTTGACGTTTATCGTAAATGATCATTAATGAAATACTGCTGATACAAGAAAAGGTTTAAAAGTCGTAATATAATAACAAACACCAATTGCGTTCATGCAATCTTGAGCGGATCATTAATTTCTCTATTTCATAGTTTCCATTCGGAAAGTGTATTATAACATTTCCTACTATTTATTACGTTGGAACTCGCTACAAGTATTTTTTAAATATAGAAATTCATATTCGTCTTATTTAGATTATTTATTTTGTAAGTCAAGAATGAATGACTATTATGTTCTTGGACTCGTTGAAGTAGTCTCCGCCCGTACAGAACCATCAATACTTAAGAAAAAAAACACATATCAAATCAGATAGTGTAAGCTGAAAATAAAATCCCTTCAATTAAAATTTTGATAAATATTTTACAACGTTATGTATGTTTATGCACTCGCATTTTTTTTGCCATAAAAATATATTCCGGCATGTTCTTAGTTGACATATTTTACGCAACCACAGATAACAACTAACTCAAAATTGGAACGTGTGTTAAGTTTTTAATTTTTTTGTTTGGACTGTGGCTAGATGTATTTTTGCTCGCTTCTAGGGGTCACAAAATACTTTTAAATTTTAGATACTTATAAGTTAAAATAATTTGCCCCTGGTAAAATAAATTTAGCGTTGAAATGGATAAACTCAGAAGAGAAGAAGAAAATCGTACATTGAAAGGATTCTTGTCGAATTCTTCGAACTATACTAGAGTTTTGACGGTTTAAGATTGCTGTACGAGCGGTATTTTTCGATTGGTGTGGAACCTACCTATTAATTTCACAACTATTATTTTATATACAAGAATATGCAAATCTATGACCCATAATCATCAATCAAATTTATGAAAAAAATACACAATCCCATAATTAAAATTTACTTCGAACCGTCCAAGTTTCAATATAAGCAGATAATGAGGTCATAACCTACAGGGTGTTAGGTTAATAGTACAACAATCCGAAATCAGCCTGTGTTAATATATTCATATTAATGCTATAGTGAAGTCACAAAGGCGATGTCCCAAATTGTATGGAGGCCAGGCCCAGAACCTGTACACCCCACCAAAAGATAGACTAATACACCTAAAAGATTTTGTTATTATCCAATTCTTTTAAATTGGCTTCGTTAAGTGGTTCAAATAAAGAGTTAAGTAAGAAAATAGCAATACAAAACAACAAAACCATCATGGCGGAAGATGACATTTTGATGACGTCTGTCAGTTTTGGTTTCATAATCGCGCATCTAGGAGTCGAGTGCGTGCCATCGCTTGCTGTAGTAACAACAAACATTATGAAAGTAATGTGTCGATCAATACCAAATCCAGAAATTGAAAATGAGGTCGTTATAATGAACTACATTTAAAACACGACAAGCAGAACAAAAACTTAAAGTGAATGATTATGCCAAAGTGACAAGGGGTATCTGACAGCTACTGACATTTAAAGTTTTTTTAGATTGACGCCATCTTGGAAAGCCTATGGAGTTTGATAAATTATTCGATCTTGTTTATTTTTGAACCACCAAATTATACGTTATATAAATTTATATGTATTTTTTCCAGAAACAGTAAAGCTTTCTTGATTTTTGTAAATGGTGTACTATGTCTGGGCCTATTATGGGACATCTCCTTTGATATCTTTTTTTGAGTTTTCATACAAACTAAAATTTTGAGATCCCGATTAATATGTTTTTTTTTTCTCAAAAATATATTAATAAAGGCTGGTTTCATCATTTACCAAACACGCTGTATACTTACTACCGTATTGCAAATAATACATTACGTACTTACATGACGTATAGATGAATGCAACTAACTAAAAAGATCTCTGAAATAATCAACGGGTGGTCGGTTTGTGAATACGTTTTTTATTTCTACTGATGCCCGTCACCATAATGAGTGACAATGATCATTCAATAACTTATATCACATTTAATTAAACTTAACCTATACCATAACATGAACCATTGGATTACATAACGGGGATAACAATAGGTCGTTGCAAATAGGAGCATGAAGTTACCATAACATGTTATAGCCAACTGACAAAACTCATAGCAATATATTTATTGAGTCTTTATTTATAATTATCATTTTAGGGATTTAAAAACAAAATGAGGAATGTAGTAAAAGATTTGACTACTAGTGTGAATCGGACTCGTCCATTGAATTTTATAGTCAAATTATCAGGAATCGAGAAAACTTTTCACTAAGTTGTTGTAAAGTCGAATTTGTCGCTAACGCTAAAAGCGGCCGCTTTTAGCAATAATGTACAATACGAAAGAATGCCAGAATGCAAAGCAGTCAACAGTGATTCAATAAATACTAGAGATAATTTGCTGAAATGATACTGTTCTAGTTTTTTCAGTTTTGATTTTGTTTAGAAGTAATAGAATTAAATCATTTAGGGGCAGCACATAGATCTGGTAGTCCCCTTAAAATAAGCAGCATTTTAGTATATGTATGAGATTACAGCTATCGCGTGCGGTCTTAAGTGGGTCTAATTCGTCCCTACTGCAACGGATTGAACATCCTGTGCATGAGGGATTGGAAATGGATTGGTTACAATATATATATTTATTTAGCCAGTAACTTTGCCCGTCACTTTGTTAGGTTCTAAAAAAAAGAAATGATTTAGACGAAAAATACATTACAATGAGAATTTGAAGGTTTAATGAAATCCTTTGAAAGTTGTGGAGCCAAGTAAGTTGGCATTGGCACTAAAGAAACGAAAAACAAAAAGTAAGGTAAAAATAATGACATTGTTAAGCCTTTCAATGATTGTACCTAGGTATATTATTAAAATTCATAGGTATGTTTTTTCGTTTATGTATTATTACTAATATTTTGTTTCCACAGTACATACATTAAATCGTCTAATACATTATTTATGCAATTCACACAAACAAACAACACAATCTAATCAATCATAGATGTAGGACAGCTGTTTGTTATTCTATAATAATATCGTGTAATGTTCACGAACTCAGACCACAGTATAAGTGAAGACGGTAGGGTCTTTGCCATAAACCTAAAAAAAAAAACAAGTTACGTATTATGTAAACAATGACTAACTTAGTCTACATTAAAAGCAATGGGACTAGCAAATACTAGACTCAATGCGCAGTTTTTTAACCATCAATACGCACGCTTGTTCGTGTATTCTAACTCTAACATACTCGTGCCGCTATGGGTATTTTGATTTCGTTTAAGTGTTAAGTTTAAAATGTAACAATGCATCAAAAAGTTTAAAAGCCTATATTATTTATATTTTGGCCTAAACCTATGCGACGCCGACGAACATTTTAATAGTAAAACCCCCAAGTAAATTTCCAAGAGTGTCAGCGAATACTGCCCTAAAAGCATAGAAGCGTCTCCCATCGGTGGATGTCGTCACCAACCCAACTAGAACCTTACACCCACTTGTCAGGCATAGCGATTGGCAAGCACTGATACAGGCCGAAGATCATGATGATGATGTAGATGACCTTTGTAGTTTGTTTATTAATACCATATTGTTTACTGTTTCTTAGGCAATTAAATTGAAGGTGTAAATAGAGAAAAAAAATCCTTTACTAAAAATTCGCCTACTTCAGTTGGGAACCGAACCGAAAACCTCCGAAGGCAGTCGAATTTTTATTGAAGGAACTGTATTTTAATGGATAATATATTATTAAAACATTTTTACTTAGGTACTTGTCACTGTGTGGAGTAATGATACTGATCCTACTTGAACTGTGACAAAACACAATAAATATTAACTGTTCTCCTTACGCCACGAACTGGCAGTTTTCTCTTACAAATTGGTTTTATGTACCTTTTGTGTTTTATTAGTTGTCATAAATAGAGCGTAGTTATGTTTGCGAAATATTTAGGTGTTACCGCACGAGAAAAACAAATATTTATCTGTGTTATTATAACGAACAGGTATATTAATTGTGACAACTGAATCGTTAAGAAATGGTTCGTTCTCGTAGGGATGACTTGGTAAACACAAGTTACTTAAAATATTGGAGCTTATTTCACGTTTTTCGTCAGCATTTTTGGTCAAAGAAGTTTTGAATAATTGGGTACCTTAAATTACTATGATATTCCATGGTAACCAATGTTAGCCTACAAGACAATGTCTTTGTTTTTCTATTCGTGTCTCTTTGTGTTTGAGAAAACAGTCGTTGAGTCACTCGACCTGTTCTTTATTTAGGACTTTTGTATGGGATCTCGTTTGCATCGCTCTATCATGGTAAACAGGGTTGTTTTTGTTTACGAAACTGGAGGATGAAGAACAAAAACTTTCCCTTTGTAAAAAGCATTACTTGATTAGTTTCCCTCAGATTCCCTGAAACAACAGGATTATTTTCGTAGTATAAAGGCAACAAAGAAGTTTTCGATTATCTTAAAAATCTCTTATTTATATTGGCGAAGAAAACAAAAGCCTTAAGTCAGTTCAATAGTCAAGGAGTTTTTCAGTAGAATGAAAACTGACGACGGTTATAAAACTCTTTTTTGCAATTAAAATACTGTCTAATTGGCTAAACAAGTATATGTCAAAGTAAAGGAAAAAAATACTGTAGTTAGTAAAAAATAGTGGTTAAGTAGGCGTAGGCTTCTATTTTTAAATTAAAGTTACCACAGCAATGATGGGTCATGCATAATGTCACATGATAAATTGCGGTGATATAGTGCTTAGATATCATCGAGGGCCTAATTATATTTTTGTATTTTTATTTATGTTCTGATGCCTGTAACCCAGGCTTTCCTACCACGGGCATCAGTAATCACCTGTTTCCCTTGTATGTGAATTTTTTTTTTATGCCTGTCATAATGGAAACTTGTATTTATGTGCTATGTTTTTGTACTAATAATAAAATAAAATAAAAAAATTTCATAGTATAGAGGCAACAAAGAAGTTTTCGATTATCTTAAAAATCTCTTATTTATATTGGCGAAGAAAACAAAAGCCTTAAGTCAGTTCAATAGTCAAGGAGTTTTTCAGTAGAATGAAAACTGACGACGGTTATAAAACTCTTTTTTGCAATTAAAATACTGTCTAATTGGCTAAACAAGTATATGTCAAAGTAAAGGAAAAAAATACTGTAGTTAGTAAAAAATAGTGGTTAAGTAGGCGAAGGCTTCTATTTTTAAAATAAAGTTACCACAGCAATGATGGGTCATGCATAATGTCACATGATAAATTGCGGTGATATAGTGCTTAGATATCATCGAGGGCCTAATTATATTTGTTTTTTTATTTATGTTACTATTTAATTCTTATTTTTGTTTCCTTTTTGATTTTATTGAGTAAGATGTTTTTTATGAATATGGTACTAAGGAATCCTAAGCCGGACTTGGTCACAAGCTTCATTACCTATTCGGCATGGAGGCCTAGGAATTAGGTTAATATCCAGTGTCAGTCTTCCAGCCTATCTGTCTTCAACTCATCGGAATTTTGACCTAATCAGCAAAATTCTCAGAAATTCCCATCAGTCAAACTCCATTCATATTCCTTTTTTGGCCGATGCTATTGACGCGTGGAGAATCCAAACCTCAGATGAACTACCTCGCAATCAGTCAGCTCAGCGGCTGAGGGACGAGCCGCTTTGTAGAGTTGTGCGTGATAATATATTACAAACGACAACCAACTCTGCAGACCGTGCTCGTCTTTTAGCTGTTGCTGAATGGGAATCAGGCTTATGGTTAAAGTCCCTCCCTTCTCCTGCCCTAATCACATTAATAGATAATGTTTCTTCTAGAGTCGCCTTAAGCCTTCGATTAGGAGCATTCAATTCTGTTCCACATCTCTGTACTTGTGTAAAGGTTGTACATACATTTACATATTTGAACCGTTTGGGGTAGAAACCTTGGGACCGTGGGGACCAAGCGCCCACAAACTGTATCGTGAGTTATCTAAAAGGTTGATCGAAACATCTCACGATACCAAGGCTGGCCTGGCACCTGCTGACCTGGCCCAAAGTATAAGTTTGGATATTCAACGCGGTAATGTGGCCAGCCTGCTGGGCACCTTTCCACAAGATAGTGATCTTAAACAGATATTCTATTTATAGGTTATTACCTATAAATAGATTATCTGTTCAATTACATGTAAGTAGTATAGGCTTTGTTATGTAAATATTTATATTTTTATTATTATTACCCATTCTTTTTAAATTTTTCGATAAACTTACATAAGAAATAAAAAAATACATTAATGTACTAAGGAATCCTGAAATAAATGGTTTATTTATTTATTATTTATTTATAACTAATGCGGGTTAGTGATCACAAACCCGAGAAATATTCCAAAATTCGAAACTCTTGTTGCTTGACTCGGAGATCGAACCGAGGACCCCGAGATTGTGGCCCAATCTTGACCATAAGACGGACAGGCATTTTGAATAGCAAAAACAAAACTGACTACCTATACCTAATAATTGGTTTATTACTTGTAGGAATACGTTTGATGATTGGGGTTACACGAATGATCTTATGAATTAGCACTTATTCACGATGGTAATCTATGATATACCTATTTCAGCACAAATAAACATGGCGACAATAGCGAATTATTGCATGATTTCCCTAATTATTATAATTTGTTCATGCATTTTTTAAATAACACTTTTGTACAATACCTCCTGTAGGTATATTCGAAACTTTTTGACACGGGGATCGAACGAGGAACAAAATTAGTTTCCTACACATAATTTGGCACACTTACACAGGTGCAAGTGACAGGTAGCGCAATATCACATTTGTATTTGTCAAGTCGCTTTATATTCTCGTAGAATTTAATGGAAGTAAATGAATTTGATATTGGCATTGGATTAAAATCGAGTCTAGAGTAGGCCTACAGATTTGTGCAATTTTAAAATTAATTTAATGTCATGTCCTCTTTAGTGAAATCAGTAAAATCACTTTTTAGAACCCAGGAGGCGCTTTTGACACGTCCCAATATTTAAACCTACCACTGCTTCGGGTCGAATGTGGGACTGTGGGCAGTGACGAAAGAAAGCAGCAAAAGGAATTCGTCACTATTGTCAGCCTCTTTAATGTCCTGTTAATGCTAGGACCATTTAGGAAAAATTTATATTATTTAAAATAATTACTAAAATATAGTAGCCCGTTTTCATTTGTTCACTTTGACATACGATTGCAGGTAAAATACAGGAAGTTCAGCAATATCACAGATAAGATAATACTAAAGACAAATACCATGTGGTTATTCGTTGAAAATACGAAAGCATTTTCCCAAGAACGAATTTCCCACTTTCCGCAGTCTGAAATCTTAGTTTCTATAGTCCGTCATATTAATATTACCTACTGCGGGTTCTACTTACCAATCATCAATGGAAATTCACAATATCAATCCTCGCTAGATTGCTCACTCCACGCGAAGTTGCATGGCATTTCATACAACAATACAGACCACAATACCAAATCGATGTAGTACGTGCGCGTGCGACACAATAGAGATATTGTGCGGCAAATTATAATGTTCCAATCGTGTTATGCAATGGATACACATTATAATTTAATGGTACCTACACGAAAATGGTTTTCTAGTTGCACAGTACCTATGCAGCTTTTACTGATAGATTTCCACCCGGTTGGTGAATGTGTTGTGTCCACCTACTACGCAAGGGTACTTCGATTTTATCATCAATTTAGAAAGTGATTTTTTCTGAATTGGCTTGGGCTATAACCCCCCTTTCTAGCCCAAGCCAATTTAGAAAAAATTTTGTTGCTGCTTAGGAAACTGATAAGAAAAAGAAGAAGAGGCTTTTATTACGTGAATCATTTACAAAGATATGTTAAGATTTTAATGTAAATTAATTTTTTTTCATTGAATAATGAAACGAAAAGCGTTAAATTATAGTAATGTTTGGCATTACTCCAAAATTAGTCGTTTATTTTACAGTCTTCTTCGGCGCAGAAAAAGTTTTAATTGGTAAGTAGGTAACTAGGTATGGCTGATCGATCACCTTATGCTTTTCTGTACTTCGGGGTATAGTTTTTCTAAAAAGTATTTGACATTCCCTTTGAACGAAAACTGATATTTACAGGCGGACACACATATAGACAGATAGGCAGACGGATAGAAACTACTAAGGTTTCTTTTTGAAAATAGTAATACGGGAATAAAAATGTTAACGTGCGTCAGTGCGTTTCTATTAGCGCCATCTAGTCGTGCATAATAGAACCAAGTGGTTCCACTACTCTTGGCTAGATGGCAGTAGTAGTTTTAAACTTGCTTGATTTATTTCATCAGATTTTCTTACTTCTAATTTTCGACACTGTGTTCTACAGTATTATATTATCTGTGGTTCTACTAAAAACTAAATCAATTGACCTTTAATTGGAGGTGATCTAATACGTGAACTCGTTATTAATACATTATAATGTATACTTAAAAAAAAAAAATACCGACAAAGGGTATGAAATATGACACTAGTTTTGGGCACCGACCTGTGGTTTATTTAATACATTTCATCAATATTTTTTGCTAAAAGAAAGGTTTTTATTTAAATTTTACGAATACTGTTAATTCTACTTATCCGCTTTTAGTTGAATAATAAAGCTTAAGATACCTTTCACGTAGCACCCTGTGTATCATACCATACATAAAAACGTTTCTAGCTAAATAGCTAAATACCATCTTTTCATTTTTTATAATTTATCTTCTTCTTCGTGTCGATAACGAACTCTGTCATACTTTACAGGGCCAGTACTCTGCCACTTTTATGCTATTATCCGTGTCCTCCACTAGCTACTCCCGAGTGCAGGTAGTCAGGCACGCGGAGCAAGATGGTACCTAAATGGGCCATGGTCTGCGGATTATAACCGCACTGGCACCGCAGGTCCAGGCCCTGCAAAAATCCCCACCTGTGGCGATTTTCTTTGCTCCTTCCTACACTTTGATTTTTACTATCACGATTGTACTCATTCACATCTACCTACACAACTTCTTTGATAGCAAGCATTACCAGTTACTTATATGTTTTAACTCCAATTTAGTAGCATGGCGTTGTTTTCAACGGAACATGTGGCAGTTTGCAAACTAATCATTTCTATCACTACAGACAACATTACAGAAGTCCATCCACATACAAGTGCGATAGAGCAACGCACACATTGACACAGCTCACACACGCGATATCTCGGACCAGTGGGTCTAGCACAAAAAAACTATCGAATTCGAATCGTTTGCGTGTTCGTATTGCCATCGAAATATTTAGTATATAAACTTAAACAGCGCTAGCGCGGTCAAAACGAGAACTACAGCACGAACTTTGTGTCGTTTGCTTTCGATACGCAAACGATTCGAAGTCGATAGTTTTTTGTGCTAGAGGTACTGTTCGGACCATTACGAGCGTGAGCATCCGCTTGACTTGACACACGCGTGTGTGAAGTTTTTTGTGCGAAAATGAATTAATTTTAGTGATTATTGGTTTATAATTCTGTTTTTTTGTTTCATACTTAAAAATAAATCCAAAGACTAGATACGAGTGCTGCTACCATGATATTGTTACCGTTTACCGTTTTTTGTGTATAAGATTAAGCCTTAGTCGATGGTAGCGCAACCATTGAGTGTAGGTATGAGAAGTAAAGTACATACATGAGATTGACTTCTATACCTTACTGTTCTGTGCCTCTAGCGCGGTACAGCGTGGGAACTCATTGACATTATGCCGGCGGTGCATACGGCTGAATAGTGTGCGATCTTCTGGATTGTATTTGAGAAGTGACATAAACAAATACAAGAATAAAACAAATTGTATGCATATCCATTAAAGCTATTGCATAGCTTCTATCGCGGGCCTCGAGCGTGGAGACCGAATCCAGAAATTCCGTAACGAAAATAACCTAACCTAACACTCGGGGCGAGGCACGATCGAACAATTTTGAATTTCCGAAATTTAAAAGAATTTAGAAGAAAATAAGGATTTTGACAGTATGGTTGCCTATGGTAACCATATCGGCCAAAATAACAGAAAAATTTAATTACAGAAGTCAAAATTAGAAAATACATAAAATTAAGCTATTGCATAACTTTTATCGCGGGCCTTGAGCGTGGAGACTGGAGACCGAATCCAGAAATTCCGTAACGAAAATAACCTAACACCCCCCACTCCGACCGGCACAGCGGTGATACTTTTTAATTTTATAATTGCATAAGTTGATAAAAAATGCTATGCAATAGCTTTACCGCGGCAGTCTCCGAGTGCCACACGTCTTTTTTATTTTATTTAACGTAAGTGTTACGTATCCGCCATAGTTCAACTTTGAGATAGATTAATAGCCACCATTTTTTTTTCAAATTTTTAAAGAAATAATACTGATTAGTTTAGCGGAGAAATAAAAAAAGATTATAATATTTCATTATACAAACTTTAACAGTAACATACAGTATATACACCTGACATATAGTATATACACCTGACATCCAGTATAACACAAATTTACACTTAAAAATTTGTGATCATGCTGTCACATAACAATTATGCTAAGTCTTATAATGATCAGTTAAGTGTTTCTATATTTCCTTGTATTTGGGGAATGCCCAAACCTACTAGGTTAATGCAACCCAATCAAAGAGCGCACCGAAACCCGTCGCACGCGCAGGCCCGGCCGTCTTCCTCAAGTCGCTCAGTATGGTTTCTTTTTCGCTACACACATGACGTCCGATATGGTCTAGTGGCCCTGTTAAAATACCTCATTGATGTGTACTAATTATCATGCCCATTTTAATATTGCATTCATTTTGTAAGCAAAACGAAACGAGTCTTTTATAGTGTTGAATACGTGCAGTTTTATTTTAATTTTTTTGTGATGCAATTTTTATAACGGTGTTTTTTTTAATGAACCTGTTCCGATGGTAAGTTTTGTTTATTTAAATAACGTATTTTTTAATTTGTGATAACGCTTCTTTATGTAAATGATGACCGAGTTTTCAAACTTTGACTTGTCCAAACAAGTAATTTCCGGTACTTTCACTTTGACCGATATGTTCTCTTTATGTGTATCTTTTTGTTTTGTTATCAATTTAAACAGTGGATAAAATCCGAAGTATAATGTTTAGCCTGTAAATCATCATCTTTATTAGACTACATCAGGACGAGTGGATGTTGCCATAATCGCCCCACCCGGCTGAATGATGATGGCAGTTTCGTCAATGGTGATGAGATGACCCAGTTGACCATCTTCTTCTGGCAGTATTCTTAAGGTGGTTTCAGACTATGTTATAATATACATAATTTTAAGCATATAGTTCATAGCACAAAAATATCGCGCACCATACATTATTATGGACACGTTCACACTGTCTTAACTGTACCATATTATATTAGGTAAGTTAGTACATTAGGTCCTTATTTGCTATACTATATAGCACAATAGTATAGCTTAGTCTGAAAAGAGCACTTTCAACACCTACAGGTTAAAAAGGGAAGGACCTTTATGAATTAGGGCGGTATAGGTTAACCGTGGCCATTAATAGCTAAATGGTTAATTAATTTAACGACCATTTGGATCAGCGGTAGTAAACGCTGCTTCTGAGCCATGGGTTGCGGGTTCGATCCCCGCATAGTACAAATATTTGTGTGAATGAACATGTCTGTTTGTACTGGTCTGGGTGTTTTCTGTGTATTATAAGTATGTATTTACAATATATATATATATATATATATATATATATATATATATATATATATATATATATATATATATATATGAGCATAGGGAAAGAAATATACTAGAGTTCCAATCTTCATAGTAAAGATTGTATGATATAATTAAGTTTATCGGTTGTCTAGTACCCCATACGACAGGGTACTTAATAGTAGCTTAATTTGGGACTAGATGGCTCTGTGTGGCCCAGTGAGGCATGTCTTAAATATTTATTTATTTATTAATGGTAATTTGCGTGGTTATAACATAATACTAACGCAGTTATTGTTTGACATAGTTCCGAACCCTGTGGATGCGTAATCAAAGTCAATATTTACTTTAATTAATTCGTACGTTTTCTTTTTATTATTTATTTTATTACTAATGTTCTGAGTCAGTCTTCATGAGGTCATAGCTTGATACAGTGATGCTTTTAGCTTTTTGAAGTCTGCAAACGTTTTTTATAGTTATGAAGCTTATATCTAAGTGTGTCTGAATTGGGTTACATACAAATGCTACAATGAACCGGTAGCAGATTTGAACATATTTTTTTGTATTTTAAAAATATATAGCGGCGATTGCAGATTGGTTTAATATTGTAAAGAAAAGCTGCTGCCCGTCTTCTTCTGTCACTTCTTACGACGCCCAAAGAATGAGAAGGGGGGTGCTATTAATTTTATTAAACAAAATAAATACAGTTGACTAGCTTATGCTTCTGTTTTGGTTTCAGTAAAGGGAAACGAATGTTCGCTTAAAAAAATACAGTAGCAAACGAATGGAGCGATGTATCGTCTATATCACGTTATTGCACACTAAATACTTTTAGTTGTTTGTTATTTCACACAAAATACAACTAGTTATCATGCCATATTCCCGCGGTAACTGCACTAAATTTCAGGATAAATTAGGTATATCCTATATGTCATTCTGATATCTAAGCTACATTACTGTAAAATGTTATCAATATCCATTATGTAATTATTGTATTAAAGTATAACAAACATACATACAAACTTTAACGTTTTTGATCTTATTAAGGACTAGCTGTTGCCCGCGACTTAGTCCGCGTCAATTTCTGCAACATTTTTCACTGATGCTTCGCTCATATTGGTCGCAGTGTGAAGTTATATAGCCTAAAGCCTTCCTCAATAAATAGACTATCCAACACAAAAATATTTTTTTAATCCGAACCAGTACTTCCTGAGATTAGCGCGTTGAAACAAACAAACAAACAAACTCTTCAGCTTTATAATATTAGTATAGATTAAGGATAACTATGATTTGTTGATAAGCTCAAGGCTGGCACATTACACATGTAAGTGTGTTAATATTTTAGCGGTTTTCCTCGCCTCTTTAAATACCGTTGGCTAGTGGTAAACTATGATGAGTCAGGCTTGCGGTGCTGTGTTAGGTGGACGTAAGGTACAGTCACAAGCAAAACACTAATGATAATTTTTAAATAAGATTTAAAAGGAGATGGCCCTTATGAGATATTGTACAGCTTCTTAAAGAATCAAGTATAATGAACAGTATTTGGAAATAAATAGAAATATCTTTATGTTACTTTTTTTTAAATTAAATCAATCTAATATACCTAACTTATCAAACTCGATTAGGCATTCTGAGATGACGTCAGACAAACAACTGGCTTAAACACCGGAAACATCGTTGTTTTTTGTTGTTTAAAAAATTAAGAATAAGAAAAGACGCGACATGCATAATGTACACAATGAAATTGGTTTTAGTGAAGAACTGTTTGGCAGTCATAACAAAAACGATAATACAACGTCGTTTGAATGAAAAAGACCTTGACTTTAAGGTGAGAACGGACTCTTGAATCATAACCGCGTAACTAATTGAAACAAATTATTAGCATTTTAAAATTTGACTGAAACACTAACAAGACTTCACAGAATATGACGTTCACGCCACTTCACTGCCAAACAGCCGACAATACACCAATTAGAACAAAAAAACCAAGCATGAACCATGTCAGAAGGCAATTTTAAATAGTCGCACAACAGTCATATTATTTTGTTTTGATAGGACTATTTTTTTACCTACTTGGATTATTTTAAGCTTTTTAAATGTTTAATCTGACAAAAAAAGGTTTGAAATAGAACCATATTTTTATTGTATGATGATGACTTGTTTGGAGAGGCCTATGTCCAGCAGTGGACTGCGATAGGCTGATGATGATGATGATGATGATGATAGCTCAAAGTTGTTTCCTTATAAATTGGGAGAATTAAAACTACCCCAAAGATTAGAAAAATAGGGTTGTCTTAAACAATTAACAAATAATCAAAACGTTAAACAGGGTGAAATAAAAAAACCAATTTTGAGTGTCCAACAAATAAGTAACGGCCTGTAGCTATCCCACTGCAGGGCAAATGTCTCCATCATTGAATTTTAATTAATACAGCAAATAACCAGTAATCATGTTGGACCGAAAATTTGCTTATTTTACACTTTTTGTATGTTTCTTGTGGAAAAAGTTTGGATAACACCGAATTTTGTTTCAACTTAATATGGCACCAATTTAAGGACCTTACTATCCTATTACAATGCCTTCGTGTATAAAAAAACGACGATAGTTTTATTAACAAAAAAGAACCACTTTTATTCTAGACTGTACGAAAACAGCCAGTCGACATTCAAGCTCGCAAGGCACTTGTCTCTAGCATAACCGCATGTAAATGAGACAAAGATTATTCACCTTGCAAGATTTTAGGCATAAAATGTTGAATGTTTGATTCAAACTGGCCACTTCCAAAAAAGTTTATATTCTAAGAAAATGTTAGTGTAAACTATTTGGAAAGATTCAAAAGCCAGTAAAGATAGAATACTTTTTTTAGGTCTGCAGCTGGATATAATAATATGCCTTTGATGATCTTTAAAACTTGTTTTTAGTTCGGCGATTCGTGTCCTAATCGGCTCAGCCGTCTTTTTCGTAATGTCCGAACATCTGGCTGGTGGATTGCCTATACTCCGTCTTCCCGTCCGATGACTCCAAAGTAGAACCTTGTGGCTCCATCATCATCCTTAAAGTGAGGAGTTTCGTACATTATCCCTCTGGGAGATACCGAGCTTTTAGCATTGCCTTTTGTGTTACTATGAGACGATGCAATATCCAAATAATAAGAGTTCGTATCTATGTAAAAATCACGATATGTCTTGATGACAGTCATTTAATGAATCCAACTTCGCAATCCGTATTTGATAGCAATATTTGTGGTATTTTCAGAACCACAAAAAAATAACATTTAACTTTTTAAGTCACCTAATGTGAACAAATTGTTAATATCACCGTAAGTACATACATTATTGTATCATAATCAGCAGATGGTAGGTAATTACTCTTTACTATGTGATCGACACTGAAATTGAAAAGTGTAAACAGATACACGACGATAAATTGACAAAACATCTGCTTTTTTATCGACTCCATTTTAATATCGTAAAATTTTAATGCCGTTTTAATGTAGATCTCATTGCAAAAGTTACTGGCAAACTTGAAAGTCGTTTTATGCAGGAGAATAACTGTCAGGTATTGTCTTTATCATATCAGCCAAACGACGCGACGCCCACTGATGTGTCGCAAAGAGAAGATTATGGAGTAGCTTCAGAATAAGACGGGTAGCAGACCATTATTCATCCACCATCGGGAACACTTCGGAGTTCTGTGTCCAGCATTGGGCTTATATGGGGTGACAATTATAAGTTGTTTTAGTAGGCACCTAATTGTCAACATTTGTAATTAAATCACGGAACAAAATGTTGTGTACGAAAGACTTTAGTTAGACTAACACCATCATCTGATCAAAATATCTAGAAATTTTGCTACCCCAACTAAGTGTAAATAAACTGGACTGATTCATTCAACTGCATTATTTCAGTACAAACCACAGCGCTGCAGACTACACGCTCGGTCATCTTTAACGTAGTTGAAATAGGTGCAAGTTTTCAACAAAATTGTATCTTAGCCTAAGCCCTAATGTCTGGTCACAATACTACCATAACATCACGTACATTATCAGTCTAACAATTTTTGCGATTATTCAAACACGCAAAATCACATCTGTATTAATTTGCAGACCAATCATAATATCTATGGCCGAAACAAATTTATCGGACGGTGAGCACGAGCGTGTGCGCCGCCAGTCATCGCCCGGCGCGCACCGGGGCCGCGTCGATTCGTTATTCAAATTCAAAAATCGTTCGGGAATTCGCGATTTGTTTTTTACACTAAATACAACCTGCCAGATCTATCAAACTGTGACGTGATAATATATTAAGGTATTTAATTTATTTTTGATATTTTTTATCTGTATTTAAGTATAATGTTTTTTTGACTGCTTAATTGTGTAGTACTTAGTAAAAAACTTTATTTACCTAAATACAAAATTAAATATAAAGCATCAATGAAATATTTCAGTCGAGACTGCATTGGTCTAATAATAACTTAGTTAATTAATTTTATTTTCAAAGCGCATGCGTATGTACTTTCTATGTTTTGTGTCCAATTTAATTATAAACAACTGTCATGTTTGGATAGTAACATAACAAAACCTCTTTCTCATTTAAATTGTAATCAAAATTATAGTAACGTTAGAAAAGCATTTTTTCCATAATGAGGGTAGAATCCATCAATGTGTTAAATTTGAAACATTTCATCCTTTTTATTTATTTAAAAGATTTCTTATTCTTAGAAGTTAGGTATCTCAACCAAAATAAAAAGTTGTCCGTGGTCATAAAATATCAATCTACGAGTATTTATTATGTATATCAGTCTGTTTACGTTTTTTTTTTCGGATGTAATTCAGTACCTATTAACGTACAGCCAAAAATGGATTAGAAAAAATAAAGTTATTAAAAGGAAATATCGACTAATTGCATGTCCATGTAACCAAAAAGATCGGTGTCAAACAAAAAATGAACGTTAATCGGCATGCAATGACTCAATGGTTGCTAATTCAATATCAATTTTGTAAAAAAAAATTTTTCATGTGTAACATAAATAATACTTAAAGGTATTTTGTAAAAAGAGTAAAATGTATAATTTTTAAGTTCATTAACATCTAAGTTAAGTCCTTTGTGTCCATTCAGTCTGCATTGCAAGCGTCTTCGCAATAATGTCAAGGTTCAATTCCCAGTTCGTGCAATATCGTACAAATGTAAACACATTACATTTTAGTGTTCATGAGTATTAAATTTATAACTGAAGAAGTTTCCCTTATTATTTACATGGATGTTATTTAAATTTTAATTTAGCCTTGAAAAACGATGACAAAAATGATAATTTACAATCACAAGGGGGTATAATATAACTAGCTGTTGCCCGCGACTTCGTCCGCGTCAATTTCTGTATTATGATCGCAATTAATATCAATAAGCTTTCCCGTTTTTGCAACATTTTTCACTGGTGCTTCGCTCCTAATGGTCGCAGCGTGGTGTTACATAGCCTAAAGCTTTCCTCGATAAATGGACTATCCAACAAAAAAAGATTTTTCAATTCGAACCCGTACTTCCGGAGATTAGCGTGTTCAAACAAACACTCTTTAGCTTTATAATATTAGTATAGATTAAGGTATGAACTTAACTTTTTCTCATTATAGTTAGAATTTAAAAAAAATCACGACTTATGGAAAAAACATAGCTAATGCTAATGAAACTATTTTCACAATAAAATTATTGACAAAAAATTTGAAATAGATAAGCCACTTATTTTGAGTTGACGCTTGACAATTGTTAGGAATTCTTGTTAGCCCCGACCAGCTCATTTACAGAAGAAACATGGATTCCATTTCTAATTAACGTTGTCGTACTAATTCCTTTTTAATCTTAGGTACTAGATACCTTATTTTGAGCTTTTTTTTTGTAACATATTAGCGAATAAGCGAACTAATTACCTGTTAGAGAAAATCGAATCAAAATTCCTTTTAGCATTTTTTGGGAGGAATGGTCTAATTAAAGCAGACACTAAGTGATAATTATACAGAATTTTATGCGACTATTTTAATTACTTCATTTTGTTATCAATTATATAATAGTAAATTAATATGTATTTGTTTTGGTTTCTGGTCGAAAACGGTCATATAAGATAAGATAGATAAGTTAATTTGAATGTTGTACCTAACGGTTTTTAATCTATGACCTCTTGATTGAAGCCGGAGTTTTATACCTAATCGATTGATTTACCTATAATCAGTAGCGGAGACCTTTCTAAAATGATTTAGGTTATTGACCTTTTGATAGAGCTTAATAGCAACTAGACATCGCGCGAATATCTTTGTGCCTGTCTGGAGTTCAGCCATTTTTGTTGAAAATGCCAATGTAATTTTTAATTAACAAATTTACTACATTTCGTTGTCTATGGATTCAACGAAATGGCACCACAAATTTTCGTCTCATAGATGCTATAAAAGAAAACTGAGAGATAACTGCTTCTCGCTTAAAAATTCTCCAAATTGCGACTGCGAACCCATTTCTAGCCATGTTTTGACAAAATCCTCATTTGGAAAATGTTATTTAATAGTTCTATACTTAAGTATAAAGTAGGAAGACTAACAATATTGTATTGACCTAATCGTTCGTACACGCGGAATGCCATAAAAAGCTTTTGCGAATTCCAGGCTACCTCAGTGCCAGATTTCACTTTATTTTGTGATGAAATCATGTGTGTATTCTAGGCTATCAATTTTAGTATTATTTTAAGATTTGATATATTGAAGTCGTAGCGCTGCAACCACACTATCCTAAATCGAAGGCAAAATACGAAAAGAGCGATCGAACTTCCAATTTCAAATAAATCCGATAGGTACAATCTATTGTGAAAACTACGATTACATCGATTTCTGCATATTTTATAGTGTAATCGATGATTTATTTAGGATTCTAGTTGTAAGTAAAGATTTAAGCATATTCTGTTATCAGTACTACGGGTATGAAATGTGTTACAAATCACTTTTATGTGACAAGTATTGTTGCAATTTCTTAAAGAACCATTAAATGTTACGCGCTGTTGTTTTTTGATTGATAATATTTTGTTATCTAAGGTTATATCGCCATAACAACAAAAAATAAAATCAAAGTGTTATAAAATTTGTTACCAATTTTCATGTATTATTTATTGCTGTACGAGTATTTACTTGAATTCAATGATGGAGGCCTTTTGCCTTCAGTGGGAACATTATCTTTTGCCTAAAACCGTATATTCGGATACGCTCTTATTTGAATTTTGAATTAGTCGTACATTCAGTAAAATATTTCATTTTACTAATATTATAAATGCTAAAGCTTGAATTTTAATAAATAAAATAAAAAACTAAAAATAAAATAAAATTGATTTTTGATACTCAATCACGTCGAACAAAAACATTGATGCAACTCCGCTGTCTTACAGAGCGATAAGTCTTGAATAAATTCGTCGACACAAACGTATCTCTTGGATGCTGTTAGGGTTAGAACAATCGCCCGCTAGGCGGAAGGTTCTTAGTTCAAATCCCACCAAAGCATTAGAAATTTTCATAAATTTTATTTGCAATTGACTACGGATTCCTTTGAAATCATTTTGTTTTAGTACTTACTAATAGTCGACTATCCGTTGCATCTCTAAGCCATAAAACTGATGTATAGCAACAATGAGTAATATAAGTTATTGTTTACAGTTCGCGATATTAACGCATCTGGTTTGCATCCGCAATCAAAATAATTAAAACAAAGTATTGTATTCGTGAAAACATTATTTAAACCAATATTATCTATCATAGATACTTAGATAATCAGACTTGAGACAAAAAATTGCCCCAGTTGCCGTTTCCTTATCCACATCACATGAATACCGCAGATGTGTATCTTCGTTAAGGGCTTTTGCGCTGAACACCTAAGAAGCTGGAACTAATTATGGTAACGGATTATCCCAATTTCTTATCCTTAAGAGAGGAGTTTAAAAAATAATGCAGACGGTGTCATTTTCAAAATATTTGACGTCAAACATAACCAAGTTACTGATTACTTGTTCAGTAATAAATGGTAATAGCCAGCACTTTTTTATTTTTTCAATAACCAAAACGCAATGAAAATCTCTTGCTGATGCCTATTAAAAAAAGTAAACTTTTTATTAAAAAAGTTTGCAATAAAGTTGCGTTTTATTTTTTACCATAAAGTGGATGCGCATTTTGAATCTGGAATAAAAAACAAATAAAACCTAAAGGTTTTTGCCCCCGGGTAGGGACAACGACTTGGCACTCTTGCGCATTCCGATCGCCTTTTTGTGACGTCAGAACCCGTTTTATTATCTGCCGATTATTATGCAAGGAGAGTGCCTACTGCCTAGTCTGCCGATGACCGGGGTTATTGCATGTATAGAAAAAGTCTTATTTTTTTAAACATTCACTGGGATAGGCTGAATAAATGTTGATTCCTTTTGAAACGAGTTTAAAATTTTTTTTTTATTTTTATTTTCATACGATGTTTATATGTCGCTGAACTAAATCGTTTTAGTTAGTCCTTAGCAATGCACCACCACAACATGCAAAATTGGCGTATTTCTCTTTGTTTTTGTCGGTTGTAAATCTTGATCAAGGGACATACTTTTGTTTTCTTTAGAATTAGGTACTTATAAATTTTATTTTATTTTTTTCATCAAATACATACCTAATACATTTCCTTGAATAAAAATTCCGACTTGAAATAGTCGGAATTTTTAACTTGAATGCACAACCTTATGTTTGCTGATGCTGTCATATAAGTCGGTATATCCATACTAATATTATAAATGGGAAAGTGTGTATGTCTGATTGTTTTTCCGTCTTTCACGGCAAAACGGAGCGACTATTTGACGTGATTTTAGTGGAGATAGTTGAAGGGATAGAGAATGACATAGGCAACTTTTTGTCTCTTTCTAACCCCCCACTTCCCTAAAATGGGGGGTGGAAGTTTGTATGAAGCATTCCGCAATTTTCAAGGTAGAAGGTTAAAAATTGGTTAGCGGACTATTTGTGACTAAAAAAAAAATCGAGCATCACTTCTTTTTTGGAAACCCTCTCCCAACCCCTTAAAAGAGGGGGTAAACTTTTATTATTACTCCGAATTTAACGCGAGCGACGCCGCGGGTTAAAGCTAGTACTAAATAACGGCACATATATTATGTATTTGGCAACAATGCAATGGTCAACAAAAGAGTCTTAATATTATATCAACTAATAAATTAACGCCATCTCAACAATTATGCCATAAGTAACAAACACTACATTGTTTCCTTTAGGGTAAGACTAGTGTCAAGAATCTAAGTCAGAAAACCCATCGTTGTAAAACGTCCTTGCAGGTCTCGGGTCGCCGCACACCGGTAGTTCTGGTAGTACCTAACTATGTAACTTATTAGAATACAGGAGATACGTTCAGTAGGTATGCCTTGTATAGGAGAGGGCGAATGAAAAGATGGAGGAAACATCACAGTGCAATAAGACAACCAGGGGCCTAATTCGCGTAACCGAATCGCAGTTCGATCGTGATTGAATTGTACGATTTTGACATTTAGCCCATACTAGAACTTTCAAAAATCTATCGTTTAATTATTACGATTGTGATACGATTCGGTTACGCGAATTAGGGCACTGATGTCAATTCAACTCTCCTAACTAGGCCAAGTTTTACACATTTTTGCAAGTTAGGCACATTTTAATAACTATCTACAGAGTTGGTTAGAAGTCTTACTATATTATTAAAGGACAAACAGAATTACAGTCTCCTTCGACACAAGGACTATATGCTTACTTGGCAAAGATAATCAAGTAGTTAGCTGTGTAACTACATTGTGTCACTTTAGCCAAACGACATCCATAGCTAGATCTAGGCCTCCCCTAAGCATCTTCACCCCAATGGGGGCTATCGCTAGTGAATTTGCCACTAGAGGCGCTTGTGTCGCGTGAGGTCCAATATCATTCAGTTTTCACTGGTTTTAGCGGGCTTCGTTACATAAATTATAATTTATTTAATTTAACTGCTGGAAAATGATCTCCTTCGTAAAATTATTGCAAATATGGATTATTTGGCGATTAATGTGAACGCTTTAAAGCGGAATTAAGAAAAAGCGCAAAAATAGGCGGCCTCAAAGAGCAACTATTTCAGAAGTTAGTTTGTTGATATCAAGATAGTTATTTATAAATAATAAACCTTAATTAGATTCAAGATTTACACTTTGTTTCGGCGCCGATCGCCTTTGACAGCTATACCTCCGGACCACAGTCTATAGTGGCGCCAACTGGTGAGCAAAGAAACGGTAGTCCCCATTGGTCTCGCGCCACCCGCATCAAGCGGCTTCGAACTACTCGTACCTTCACCTGTTCGTTGGTCCATCGAGTGGGGTACCTACAGATCATCGCCCGGTGCGCGGTCGCCATTCCAGAACTTTTCCCCGACAACCATCGGTTCGCTACTGTGTGTCCCGGCTCTTAACTAGTTTCTGCCATGATTTCCTCGTTTGTCTTCAATGCACCGACTGATTACTTTTGGGAAATGTTATAAGGAGGAAGAATACTGTTCGTACTTTTACTGTGACAAACAACACTAGTAACAAAATTAGTTTGTATATTCTACTAAGAGCATTGAGTTGTTTTAATGCTCAAACTAAGATATTCTTTGTCTAAGATAGTTTATTAAGGCTGCTGTGTAAATAAATTGTAGTGTTTAAATGAATTGTATATGGTAAGGCATTAAATGGAAGTAACCTACTCAGCATGATAAACACACATATGAGACACAAGATGTATCGGAGACTAAGACAAACAACCCATCAATATCTAAAATGATTAATTTTAGTAATTTTAAAAGTAAGATAATTTTAGCCTCGGATAAGAGATGAAACCTCTTTTAACGTATAGTTTAATTAGCTAAACCTACTCTTTGTCATTCTGACAGATCACTTTAAGTGTGTTTATTTTATTTACACTAATTTTCAATGGATGTTTCTAATGAATTGTTTGCGATGTGTTTGCTATAGTACAATCAATTTTATTTTGTATTTTTAAGATATACGTTGGCAATTATTTGGTTTCTGTCATTGTAACTGATTTTGACAGGATTTTTATTAACTGGCTGACCC
Organism: Anania crocealis; assembly: GCA_949315895.1. Classification (NCBI taxonomy): domain Eukaryota; kingdom Metazoa; phylum Arthropoda; class Insecta; order Lepidoptera; family Crambidae; genus Anania; species Anania crocealis. Next base: position 2,642,638 of record OX438857.1, on the reverse strand, counting down.
GGCAAACGGTGTTTTGCCATATATCAAGAGTTGGTGGAAGAGTTATCCTATTCCGGACGAAAACAAATCTAAAACGCAAAAATCATACAAGTCAGTGTAACTAACACTACTTTTTTATATATAAAGAAGACTGCTTTCTGTTCTGTTCTACATTATGTTGTTATAAAAATATTCATGTGATAGAAATCAATTTATGGAAATTTCCAATAAGTATTTTTTATTGGCGTGCATAAATATGGTTGTAGTCTTACTGATATCAGAAATAATCATCATCATCATCATCAGCCTATCGCAGTCCACTGCTGGACATAGGCCTCTTCAACTGCACGCCACTTTGGTCGATTCTCGGCTTCTCGCATCCAGCTCCTGCCAGCGTCCTACATTACGTTTGCCGAGACGCGATCTCCACTCAAGAACTAGTTTACCCCAGCGGTTGTCGGTTCTGCGGCTGATATTATAAATAGGAAAGTTTATATCGATATTAATTACTCAATCACGCCAGAACGGCTTCAAATTTATTCTGACCCGTTAGGTCAGAATAAATTTGAATAGGGTTAAACTAGACAAACAGAAGCACAGCACAACACAAGGACTTAAGGACATTTTGATTACTAGTATATGATTTGAAGACCAAATAAACAAAATATTTCTAAAACTCTTAAAACAAATCTTCTCTTCAAAAGACTTCATCAACATATAACGGGATTTAAACTTTTATATTTGCCTGACGTTTTTTTTTCTCTTCCAGACGATGCTAAAGATTGGTGGAGGCGCCGCGCTTCTGGCGGCCATCGTCGCGGTCTTCGTGGTCGCCACCCAAGGCAGAGACCCTGAGCTGGAGGCCTTGGAGCACGAGGGACGGGACTACATCAAGCTACTTGACCAGGCGGCGGGCATCAGGAAGAACAGAGCCAGTCTGGCGGAGTGGGATTATACTGCTAATATCACGAAAGAAAACGAAGACAAATGGGTGAGAACTTGTCTGTCTACACAAGCTAACTCTTCTATTCTATAAGAAAGATTTTTGTAATGGACGTTTTGGTGCTGGGTGTGACAATGATATTAGAATTAAAAGAAATATTGCGTCCCGTATTAAAAAAGAGAAACTGGAATTCAAACGATCAAACAAAAATCTCTTGTACTCTTGTACGAGTAGCATGAATCTCATAAACATCTAGTTTGATATTGCTCAAAACATTTTATGAATAAGGAAACTGTTTTGTAGCAGTTTTTATTTTTGTCCCATAAAAATATGATCATAAAACTTTTATTGAGATTTATCAGATAGATGAACAATGAGTTGGGAAAAACACTGCTTTTCAGATATAATTAGGTTACGTAGAAACTGTTTTATAGCTGCGGCTAACTTATATCATGTATGTCCTACTCATTATCATCATCTCTAGTCCATGAGGAGGAATTTACCATTATCGCCACGCTTGGCAGCGGGTTGGCGATCGCAATTTGGCCAATGGCTTAGAAAAGACGCTAGTGCCTGCCTCTTTCTATCAGTTCTCCTTTAGTCGTCTCTTACGACACCCATAGAAAAAGAAGAAGTGGTGCTATTCTTTTAACTTGCAGCACGACACTTAACCTATGTGTCCTACCATAATGCCAAAAAATATTTTCATTTAAAGTCTAGCTAGGTAACCAAAATAGAGATATCAATACATTATTTGTAATAAAGCTTCATAAGAAGGCTCAAGATGCGAGCTCTCCATTGCTCAGCGAGCAATGGAGAGAGCGATGCTTGGTATTTCCCTACTTGATCGAATCAGAAATGATGAGATCCGCAGGAGAACTAAAACAACCGACATCGCTCGAAGGATTGCATCGTTGAAGTGGCAGTGGGCGGGACACATAGCGCGGAGAACCGATGGCCGTTGGGGCGGAAAGGTTCTCGAATGGCGACCGCGTACCGTTCGACGTTCCGTGGGCAGGCCCCCTATAAGGTGGACCGACGATCTGGTCAAGGTCGCGGGAAGCCGCTGGATGCGGACAGCACAGGACCGATCGTTGTGGAGATCCTTGGGGGAGGCTTATGCCCAGCTGTAGGCGTCGTTCGGCTGATATGATGAATAAAGCTGATTTTGATTACCGGAGCTAGTAGGAAGTATGTCAACTTTGAACAGATCATAAAGCAACTTAGCTTTTACTTACATTTTTATGGGTTCGTAAAAAGCATCAAAGTTCGTAAAATGATCAAGCATCTTCCCTTTTTTCAGATACAAATAAGACTAGACATCTCAAAACAGGACAAAGTAGCGTGGGAAGAGACAAAGATGTACAAATGGCAGGGCTTCCAAGACAACACGCTGAAGAGGATGTTCAAGAAATACAGCGAACTCGGGGTGGCTGCGCTGCCCGATGACAAGTACCAGCAGTTGATGCGATCGGTGTCAGGGATGGAAGCGAACTACGCCACATCGAAGATCTGCTCGTATAAGAATAGTTCCAAATGTGATTTAGCTTTAGAACCAGGTAATAACTATTATTAAATTTAAGTCTGTCTCTCGAAAATGAGGATATTGGTAGAAAAACTGCCATTGATTCTTCTGCTCGGATTCGCCGCGCTGCCCGATCACAAATACCAGCAGCTGATGCTATCGGTGCAGGAATAGAGGCGAACTACGCCACATCGAAGATCTGCTCGTAAAAGAATAGTACCAAATGTGATTTAGCTTTAGAACCAGGTGAAAACTATTATAGAACTTAAGTCTGTCTCTCGAAAATGAGGATCTTGGTAGAAAAACTGCCATTGATTCTTCTGCTGATGCTGATGCGATCAGTGTCAGGGATGGAGGCGAACTGCGCCACATCAAAGATCTGCTCGTGTAAGAATAGTTCCAAATGTAATTTAAAATTTTGCTTTAGAATATACTCAAACTATTTTATAACTTAAGTCTCCCTCTTGAAAATGAGGATATTGGTAGAAAAACTTCACCTGACTCCTCTATCGGCTGCTATCTTTAGTATGGTGAAGGCTGAGATAATTTACAGTTTTCTTCTGAGTAAAGTATCAAAAACTGAGGTTTTATGAAAATTTCGAGCCATACTGTTAGCGGTAGTAACCCTAAGGAGCTGATTGCTCGCGGGAGAATTTCTGTTCCTCACCTGTGACTTGCTTTCATCGGTCGGCCGGAGTAAATACTGATGAGGAACAGATTTCCCACCTCTAACTTGCCTTCATCGGCCGGTGTGAGTGGAGATTCAGTAGCGTAGATCTCGGAGGAAGGAAGTATTACAGTAACATGCTTGAATATATCTCCAATGGATTACCTGAGAGCCGAGAGACAGACTGAAAAACGTGTAGTTTCTACAAACTACTGCAGTGCACTCAATCCGAGCGCACTTATACAGTTTACAACACAGCCTTTAAAGAAGCTAAAAGTATGGTATTATTATAAGAGTCAGTTGTTTTGAGATTTCTTTCATGTACCTTGTTTTTATGAGTTTCCGATATTTCGGCACTGTTGCAAGCGCTAAGATCACGGAAGAACTTCTTCCGTGATTGTGGAGCTTGCTCGAAAGAACTAACTCTTATGATAATGACCATAATAAGTTTAAATCAGTGTAGGGTATTATTTTTCTGATTTCAGACATTACAAAGATATTCGCCACGAGCCTAGACCCTGAAGAGTTGAAGCACACTTGGCTGGAATGGCACAAAGCAGCCGGGGCGAAGGCGCGCGCAAACTTCACTCAATACGTCGAGTTGTACAACGAGGCGGCTAAACTTAATGGTGAGGGATAATTGTGAGCCCGAAGATATATTATAGGATCATACAATGAATAGATATAACTCTACAGGCTGACCTTTTCGACGTGAAAAATCCGTGCATTACTGTCGTAGATTGGCGTGTACATACTAACAGGCAAGAAAAATGTGTTTACACTTTCCATATCGCTCACACTTACTTTTTAGGGTTCCGTACCCAAAGGGTAAAAACGGGACCCTATTACTAAGACTTCGCTGTCTGTCCGTCTGTCCGTCTATCCGTCTGTCCGTCTGTCCGTCTTAAATATTTAAGGGGGGCTCCCATACAACAAACCAATATTTGTGGCCTTTTTGGTACGGAACCCTTCGTGCGCGAGTCCGACTCGCACTTGGCCGGTTATTTTTGATGATTTTACAAAATGTAAGCAGTTACAGGCACGCGATTTTTATTGCTTTTTTTTCAGGGTATTACAAATTTTATTGACATTCTAGCTGTTGCCCGCGACTTCGTCCGCGTCAATTTCTGTTATTATGATTGCGATTATTTTTACAACATTTTTCACTGATCCTTCGCTCCTATTGGTCACAGCGTGATGTTATATAGCCTTAAGCCTTCCTCGATAAATGGACTGTCCAACACAAAAATAATTTTTCAAATCGAACCAGTACTTCCTGAGATTAGCGCGTTCAAACAAAAAAACAAACAAACAAACTCTTCAGCTTTATAATATTGGTATGATGATTCGGATAGTCAGTTTTGCAGCCAAAACTCATATACGGCTTCATATGAAACAAATTAAGCTTGGTGGAAGCTGTCAAAACTCTGGTTCATACTGTTTTAATAGGTAAAGTTTGGCTCCGCTTAAGTGGAGAGTGGCAAGCGCTTTGCTCGCTCGGCTCATAATAGTCACTGTTCCTACCTATCGAGTCAGTGTTGCCAAAAGTTTATAAATTTGTTAATTTTTTTAACTGTTTTTTAAATAAAATAATTATTCAGTCGAGAACCAAGACATTTCTTACTGTCAACTGTCGACGAAAAGCCACCTGAGTTTAGTTATATATCTGCCTCCAACATACAAAAGACTTTCGACGCCCCGCTGGTCTAATGGTTCAAATACCGGGCCAAGATCTCGGGTCCCGGGTTCGACCCCCGGGTCGGGCAACAAAAAGTTTCAAATTTTCGTACACTGCTCGGGTTTGTGGTCACCATCCCGCATTTGGCAAGCGTGGTGGTTATGCCAGTACCCATCATTGCTGTGGTAACTAGCATTCAACGATAGAGGTCTTTGCCCAGCAGTGGGATGATTAAAGGCCATTACTAAGATGTAACAGCTTTTAGTATTACTTAAATGTTTTTAACAATTGAATCGCTACTGAAATTTAAAATGGAATTCCTTAAATAGCGTTGGTAATCTTGGTAGTTCAATCGTTAGACCAGTGGCCCGAATTACGGAAAGTTTTGGGTTCGATTCCCACCTAAGGCAGTCAAAATTTTAATCAAAGAATTTTATTTTCTATGTAGCTTTTAACCCTGTAAAAATATTTATTTATTTCTGATAAGGTATTTCTATATGTATTATAATAATTTGTATACTTAAACGTTCTTGGACACCAACAATCATACCGTTTGTTACGGACGGACAAAATAGCGTCATAATAATACAAACGACAAGTCACGATGAATAATTTATTTCATAATGTACCATATACTCATAAAAACAAGTTTTAATACAATAGGTACTAGGTATCTACTCTGTACCTACTCTCATGATAACAGAGCATCCAAAGCATGATTGTTAACAGGAATTAATTTAATGTATTCATTTTATTTCTTGAAATGTTTTTATTTATTATTGTATTTTTTATTTAAGATATGTAACGCTTAAAAATAATGTACCGAAATGTCGAAAAAATAAGAAACTAGTTATTTTTAATTTTTATTTGTAATCCTCTGCAAATATTATACATCTGCGATATTGGTCTGAGTGTTTGCGGTATCTTCTTGTTTCTAAAAGTTAAAAGTACATGTGTCGTTGATTTCATTAATCTGCCCGTCTTCGTCTAGCAGTGTTTCTAGGCGCTTTTTACCACACTCTTAGCACAATAACCATCCAAGTGCTAGCCTATTAAACGGGCTAAATAGAGTAATTTATTTTTTACATGTATTTATCTGTAAGCATTGATATCTGTAAGCCAAATTTTGTGCAAACGAATCTCCAAACATACCCTATAATATCATTTTCCTATTTTCACTCAAAGACCCGAATTGCTGTTGTAACTTGAATTCAATCATGGAGGCCTTTTCCCTGCAGAGGGATGATAATAGACCGTTACTTTACTTTTTTTTACTTTATCTAAATTCGCAGATTACAAAGACGTAGCAGACTGGTGGCAAGCTGACTATGAGGTGCCAAACTTCGAGGAGCAGCTCGCGAAGCTGTGGGAGAACGTGAAGCCGCTGTACCAGCAGCTGCACGCGTACGTGCGCAAGCGCTTGCGCGACATGCACGGGGATCACGTGGTGTCCGCCAGGGGGCCAATTCCCGCGCATTTATTAGGTAAGCAATCATACTGGTATTAAATAGTGTAGGATCCAGAGGAGGCATCAAAGCATCTGAGTCCTTACATCACAAATCAAATATAATAAATAACCATTAAACAATTTTATTGTGAATATCTCCAAATAAGATATTAACATGCTCTAGCCCTGTTAATCTTGTACCTTCTTGAGTCGCGCTCATTCAAATGTTATACTTATCACTTGATTTTCGAAATTGTAATTTCCGTCTACTACCAACAGCTTTAAGTATGAATTTTATTCAAGGTACCAAAAACCGTCTTACCTTACTAATAATATATGTATATTAGAATGTTTGGATGGATGTTGGATACTCAATCACGCCAAAACGGGTGAACGGATCTGTATGAAATTTATTACGGAGATAGCTTATAGGCTGGAGTAGCATATCTGCACTTATTTTTTTGTCCTGGAAAATAAAAGGTTACTGTGAGATTGTTTTAAATTCCAAATTCTATTCGTAAAAAGGATCAGGCAACATCAAAATCATGGACCTATAATAACTTTCTTTAAATGTTATGCCTGCGATAAAAATAACAAAAATAATAAGATTCAGTCGTATAATCATCAGTTACAGTATCTGTAACAACAGGTAGCCCCAATACGCGTTATTTAGTCTTTTCACACGGTTATAATCATAACATAAATAATAAAATCTTTGGTCCTTTGAACTCCAATCTTTATATACATTTATGCACTTATGCGAGTAAAAAACGACTACACGATTCAGCTCAAGAAAAAAAAACTACTGACTACGTAAATATGTATATTTCGTTCAATCTTTGCTTGATATAGTTTTACAATTTTCAATTTCAGGCAACATGTGGGCACAAACGTGGAACAATATCGAATCGTTCACGCGTCCGTATCCCGATAAAAAGGAGGTAGATATCACCCAAGCAATGAAGGACCAGAATTACACCCCACTGAAAATGTTCCAAATGTCAGATGAATTTTTCAAGTCGTTGAACCTCACGGCCATGCCAGAGAAGTTTTGGAAGAGATCTATTATTGAGAAACCGACAGATAGAGAGATCGTCTGTCATGCTTCGGCGTGGGACTTTTATGACGGTGAAGATTTCAGGTAAAGTATTGTGAAGAATTTGAGGGAAAAAGAGAACAGCTAATTTTGTATGTAATGTAATTTGCTGGAATGTATGCATATTAGCTCTTTTGTTGAGATTTTGTCTTTAGTTTTTATTGGTTATTTCACTCTTTTGTGTTGGTGGAAATATTTCTCCTTAGCACTTATTCGAAATTTCACTCTTAACAATTCTGGCTTTAATTTTGAAGGATCAAACAGTGCACGACAGTTGATTACGAATATTTCCAAACTACACACCATGAGATGGGGCATATCCAGTACTTCCTACAGTACAAAGATCTGCCGACCATATTCAGGGATGGAGCGAACCCAGGTAATGATTGTTTTGAGTTTTATGAATGATTCCCTTTCGATCCAGGATCAAAATGTGTACGGCGGTGACGGGAGAACACTTGAGGACTGTGCATCATGAAATGGGGCATGTTCAATATTATTTGCAGTATAAGCGACAGCCATCTGTGTTCAGGGAAGGCGCTAACCCAGGTGAAGGTTTAAACTGTAACAGATTTATAAAACGGGAGGTCGTAGTCATTGGGATGTCAACACAATGTGGCCAATATCTTATGAAGTATTAATGTTAGTTAGAATAGTCACGTTGTCTCGTGATATAATAAAATATTTTAGGATAACACTCCACTGTGCTATGTTGTTTCGTATTGTATTAAAACTAGTACGGTGGGATTTCATGTAGGTACGAATTTGAATAATAGACTAGCAAATATATTTAAAGTATGTATTGTAAATGTAACTAAGTTTGTAAGGAATTAGGTTGTTAAATGTGTGTTTTACTAACATTTTGGAGTGATTTTGATGTGATTTGTTCAATCTTATATATTGAATTTAAAGGATTATAAAATATTCATTGTACAGCTCATAAACCTACCCCAAAATGTATGATTTATATGTGTTAAAATTTAAGTAAATTGTTTTTTGTACAATTCTATTGCAAGGTTGACGAGCTGAACATTGACAAATAGTGGTATTATTTGTCCGTTTAATATCTACACAACTTTACTTTTACTTTTGATTCTAGCATTCTATTGCTGCAATAATATTATCTTATATGAATGGAATGGTTTTTAGGTTTCCACGAAGCCGTTGGCGATACGATTGCGCTCTCCGTGTCGTCGCCTAAACACTTGCGCCGAGTTGGGCTCATCAGCGGCGATTCTGAAGATGAACAGACTGAGATCAACCAGCTTTATAAAATGGTACATCTTTGATAGCTTACTTAAGTTTATCAAAACTAGCCCACTGCTGAATAAAGACCTCTCCAAAAGGAATATTTTCTAGTTATAGCCACGTTTGCTACGGCTTTATGATTTTGGCCAAGGGTAGAGAGGGAACGCTGCCTACGCACACGCATCTTACGACATCCATAAGACGCGAAGCGATGGGGGATGAGAGGAATCAATGGAATTTAAACCCACAAAGTCACGCCTTTTCGCTAACCGATTGATTGTTCTTCCACCTACTTACATCACTGGTGTCGACAAATTTATTCTTACCCATTTTCGTTCTGTGGTTACCAGAAAAGGCATATGTAACACCATGTTTTTTCCACTATTGTAATTGTGATCCTGCTTTTCAAGAGGCCTATGGTTAGAAGTAGATTTATGTATGAAGATCATTATGAAATAAGTGCACGTTTTTTTGGTCTCCCTCATTGGATGAGTGGTTTCAGTACCGGATTAAGATCTCGGGGTCATGGGTTCGAACTCCGAGTCAGGCAACAAGAGATTCGAATCTTAATATTTCTCTTCGGTTTGTGATCACCAACCCACCTTTGGCACGCTTGGTGATAATGCGATAATAATTGGTGATAATGGGTACAGCCCATCATTGCTGTGGTAACTTTAATGATGGAGGCCTTTGCCTTGCATTGAGTAGATTAAAGGGCATAGGTAATAATATTAACTACACTTTTCCGTTTCAATTCCCAGGGTATAGACAAAATAGTGTTCCTCCCGTTCGCGTATACCCTAGACTTGTTCCGTTACGGAGTGTTCAGAGGCACGACCCCTCCAGAAGACTACAATTGTCACTATTGGAGACTCAGAGAAGCGCTCCAGGGTGTGGAGCCACCCGTCAATAGGACCGAAGACGATTTTGATGCGGCTGCCAAGTACCATGTGTCTGCTAATGTAGAATACGCTAGGTGAGTTGAATCTTCATCTTTTATCTTCATGTAATAAAAAAATTTAATGAATCACCGAAGTTTATGTACGACGTATAACTTCGTAGGTAATTTTGCTAAGTGTTTTAAAGATGGCAATTTTATCAAAATAAGTAACTGGCATGTCAGCTAGTTGGTCCATGTTGTATGAAAGTAAAAAAAAGTTTGTTGTTGACCCCCATTCGTAGGTTTTCTTAATACAACTAATTATAATGACGACCTTCGTTGCGGAGTGGCGTACACACTGGTTTTCAAGGTGTCGCGGTCGCCTGCTCCGAGACCGGGTTTGGTATCCCGGACGGTTCAATGTAGAAAAAAGTGTTTTTCTACATTATCTCGGGTCTGGGTGTTTGTGGTCCGTCGTTGTTTCTGATTTTCAAAATACGAGTGCTTTCAAAAGTTAACTTAAATGGTGTTTCCCACTTTTTATATTATGTATTTCTATCATCAGGACAATGTATTTATATATTTATGTAAAACTTTATTGCACAAATGAAATATAAATATACAATTGGTGGACTTAACGCCATGTGGCATTCTCTACCAGTTGACCATTGGGCTAAGCAGAAACTGAAGTAACAAAATAATAACAATAATTTGGATAAGTGTAATACTCGTATTAGGGATTTAAAAATGTATGTGATGTTGTCCACATTTATTTAATTATCTGTAACTTATTTAGTGATATTAATGTAGGTAACATAAATTCAAAATTATCATTTTAAAAGTAACGCAATAAGGGTGTTATACTGAACTGTACAAGGGTATATTACAAACGGAATAAAAATTGTTTTGAGGCAGTTTCTAAGCAAATAAATTTCCGATGTAAATCGAAACACAATTGCTTGAATAAAATTCGTCGTCATCACAGAACATGAAAAAAGGTTAAAAAGGCTTTCATGCCTCATTTGTATGTGAACGGATGTTTTTAAAGAACGCCAATCAAGCGAATTCTTTTGACGTCGAGCGAGCAATAGGGTCGCTCGACGTCACGTCAGCATCACAGCGCTCACTTACATTCATGTTTGGGCACAAATATGAGCATTTGCTTATAACCTCTGCTGCGCGCCTGCCACACCTACATCGCCTTTTTAACCTTTTTCCGTGTCTGTGGTCTTAATAGCTCAATTGGTTAGAACAGCCGTCTGGTAAGAATGTCGTGGGTTCAAATTCTTGCAATGAAGTTTTATGAATGGTATGCATATATTTTAATTTTCAGATACTACGTGTCGTTCATAATTCAGTTCCAATTCCACCGAGCGCTGTGCAGCCTCGCCGGCGAGTATGTGCCCGAAGACGTTACTAGGAAACTAGTCGACTGCGACATATACCAGAGTGTCGCTGCTGGTAATGCTTTAGGGTGAGTAAAGAATAAAAGAAGGATACATTACTTGTCGTGACTCAGTGAGATCGACTAGGCCGATCAAAAAATGTACAGACAAGAGCAGGTCAACCTACCCAATAGTAAAAGGTCTTTGAATTGATTTTCAACTTTAAGTCCAACAAGTAGTTATCAATATCAATTGAGAAAATTTGACGTTTTGTGTTAGGTTGACGTGCCGTTGTCTGTACATTAAAAAAGAGGTAAGTAACAAATAAAAAAAAGACAATATAAACAGTACACACTAATAGAGGAACACAAATTAGTAGGACAAGTTTATGAGTCTCAAAGTCCCAACAAAAAGGTATTCATCTCGGCATATGGTTTGTTGTTACGATCTGGTCCGGCCTCGGCGCCAAAAAACGCTGCAGTGGTTATGACTGTAAGCTGTTCTAATGCTTACTTCTTTGTAAATAAAATGAAAAAAAAAATACAGCAGTATTTTACCAGATACAGAACTCTTTTGTGGCCGGCAGCCCAGCCACGCTTCTAGTTAAAAGAAATGATAACTTTTATCTTTATGATATAATTTAGAAATGGGGCACCTTGTAAGCTTCGTATACCACTGAAAATAAGTAATTTTTCTTTAAAGACGTTTGACTTTGTTATCAGAGCAATGTATTGATCGTCGTCTACATTGGTATTAACTTTCATTTATAGGGTTACAACAATAAACAAAATCCGTCATAATATCATAAAAATCCGTCATAATAAAGATCATTTTTAAAACAGATCGAAAATTCTCACAATTTACGAAAAAAATTAATATCTTGACAACCACGATAATTCGACTATCATACATAGGGTATATTTTGATAGGCCTGTAGGTAAGGATTGCAAAAAAATTTTTTGTAGTTACTTTACTTATTGGACAACCCTGGATATTCAAAAATTGTTTATTTCATAGATTTAATATACCGTTTATTTAAGTAAGTAACAGCCTATAATCATCCCACTGCAGGGAAAAGGCCTCCATCATCACTGCAATGATGGGAACTGGCATGATCACCACGCTTGCCAAATGCGGGTTGGTGATCACAAACCCGTGCAACGTTCGAAACTTCCAAACTATTTGTTGCCCGACCCGGGGATCGAACCTGGGACCCCGAGATCTTGGCTCGGTATTTTAACCACTAGACCAACGGGGCGTTGTTGATTTAATTTTAACTGATTTTTGAATATTTGTAAAGCGGATAGTTGATCGTGGTCCACCTCAATTTTCATTCCCGAAATTTATTTAAATTTGAATAAAATTCTTTTACGAATGTCGACGGTTTCCAGAAACATGCTGAAGATGGGCTCATCGAAGCCGTGGCCCGACGCGATGGAGGCGCTCACGGGCCAGCGCGCGATGAAGGCCGACGGTCTCCTCGAGTATTTCCGGCCACTGTACGACTGGCTCGTAGCGGAGAACCAGCGTACAGGGGAGCACATAGGCTGGGATCCTAGTAAAATACGTAAGCGCATTGTTATTAATTGTAAAATGCAATTACTTGAAAAATTTATCGGGTTCGATCCCGGATGTTTGTAACTCAATCACACCATAACGGCTGACCGGATCAAGATAAAATTTGACACTAAGAGAAATAATATGTTGGAATAGCACATTATGCTACTTTGTATTTAAAAAAATATAACGGTTCCCGTGAGATAGCTTCAATTTCAAAATTATATGCGTTCGAAGTCGCGGAAATCAGCAAATAAATAAATAAAGTAGTAAATTTAAGAAAGCATAATAATAATAATATAATGTATTTATTTATTTTATTTATTTCATTAATAAAGTTATTTGATTCGGAGTTTATACCGTGTACCTTATTTATTTATTTATTATGAGTTTACTATATTTCGGCACTGTTGCAAGCGCCATGATCACGGGAGAACATAAGGTGCATGGTATAAACCCCGAACCAAATAATTCTAATTATAGACTATGAAAGTTCAAAATCAGTGTATTATGTTATTAATAAGTTTTCTGTTCAATTAAGTGCAGTCAACTATGTTTTAGCTCAAATATTATATTTAACCCCATTATTCTAAATTTCAGAATATTGCAACAGCGAGCAGCTTGCGGCGCTGAGCGCGAAAGATGCGCATGCGCACTCGTGACGCTCTAACAGTACTTACGCGTAGTTTAATGTAGGGATCGACAGTATTCATAATTAAACCAGTTTTTTTAACATTTCTCGTTTTATTACAGCCTATTTTTGGGTACTATTTCCTATTTTGGGCCGAGATTGTAAAACGCCCAGTTGGTCTAGTGTTGTCGTGGGTTAACAAAAGTTTCGAATTTTAAAACATTGCGCATTAGGCAAGCGTGGTGATTATGCTGTACCCATCATTGCTGTGTTGGCTTCAATTCATTTATGGAGGCATTTTCCCTGCAGTGGGATTTTTACAGGCCGTTACTTAATATTTGTAAGAACCAGGGTAGGTTCTTACATGTATGTTACCTCATACATATTACATATGTTATCTCACCCTATAGGTACAGTCAGAAGAAGACAGGCATTGTCTTCAAACCACAATTAGCCAAAATCCGAATGCGAAGCGTAACGATTTTTGACCAGCAGTTGACTTATGGCCCACTATGTAGTCTGTTGCATTTTATGGGGAGCAAGTAAGTTAGAAACAATTTTTTGGATACCAGTTTTGGCAATCTTTTTGTCTTTAAATTCACTGAGCAAGTAATCACTACGTTTTACGTTTTGTTTTAATTGACACTGTTTAATAGCTTTTAGTGCCAAAATAACTATAAATGACAAGTGACGGAAAGCTTGATATAAGCAAATGACAATCATGGTCGCAAGCAAGTTTATTACTTATTTAAGTAAGTAAGTGGCGATATACATTAGTGATTATGTGGGCCGATCCCGGCGGCACTGCAATGCCGGGCCGACCCGCGAGAGGAGTGGAGCGAGCCCCGAACATCCTCTCAATTTACAAAAATCAGTTTAATATACTGGTCCCTCAGTGAGGGAACTTTCAGATATTAAGCTGAAAAGAACAGATACTACACTTTGATCTTAGCCAAAAGGCCGAGAAGCGATAACTGCACAGACTGATCCGAAGAGGGTCATTATCCGGAAAAACGCTAATATTATCGCGATTAAAATACACTGCAGAGCCATCTAGCACATTTTTACGAAACGTAGATCGTAATGTCACAGGACCTGGTATTACTAAGTCTATGGTATAGAATGCATTAAAGCTCTATCTAGCGGAAAAAATCAGAACTTCAATACATTGACTACACTGCTTTCTAAATATGAAGAACTCTGTTAAACGGCGGTAAAGTCTTCAATTCGGCAAATTTTCACATTCACTTATTATCAGAATTCACATACAGTTTTTTTAACTAATAACTTCAGCCTATAAGGATGAAATATATTGTTGTTATGATTGAAAACCATGTGATAAAATTGTTTCTTTATATTCACACCTGGACATAATTATTGGAACTAACATCTTATATACAGCTTCACTGAATGATTACTACATCTTCGTCTATTCTATAGTATAAAAATAAATAAAGTGTTGGTAGAACTTTAAAAAGACAGATGTATAGAATGACAACTTTTTAAAATTCCGTTTTAAATTTTCCAGATGAATCAATTTCCAGGTGCACTAAAACCAAATTTTCAAAAAGTATTTTTTTGTTTTCCATATTCTCATAATCCAGATATAGTTATACCAGATTCTCAAAATAAAATTTTATTTCCTATCGTACCATTTTCCAAATAAACTATTAGGTACCAAATTTTCATAATCTTTTTATTTGGTTCCCATACAATCACATTCCTAATAAACTACTGCCAGATTTTCATAATCTTTTTATTTGGTTCCCATACAATCGTGTTCGACCAAAACTATTGCAATACATAATATTATTTTTTGAATTACTATTGCAATACAGAATTATTACTAAACTACCCTACACTATTAACAAAAAAATCTTTTCTACAGAGTCTTGGACCTAGACTAGACTCTAAAATCAGTTAAAATCAGTTTTATTTCTGCAAATAGGCCCCAGGAGGCGGTTTTACACGTCGCAATATTTAAACCTACCACTGCTTCGGGACAAGTCTGGGCTAGTGCCGACAAAAAGCAGCGCAAGGAACTCGGTCACTATTGTCAGCCTCTTTTTAAATAAATATTTACAAGGTAAGGTAATTTTTACAAGGTTTAAGCGAGTACGAGCTGGGACAATTTGATGCCATACATTTCTATCATTTAAATAATCATTAACAGTGTAATAGCCCTTTTTCATGAAAATTACTTTGACATTAAATCGTATGTTTATGTGCAGGGAGTTCAGCAATACCCTGTGGTAATTTGTTGAAAATACGTTAGGTTAGGTTAGGTTACAACAGTGACCACACATAATCAATTCAAGTTTTTGCTTCCAATAGCATATTATATAAATTGGAGTTTAGAAGTAGTAGTAATAGTAACAGCCTATAATCATCCCACTGCAGGGAAAAGGCCTCCATCATTGAATTCAAGTTACCACTGCAATGATGGGAACTGGCATAATCACCACGCTTGAATTTATATCAAGTAATCATTAAATCAAAAGTTGGAGTTTATATTAAGTAATCATTAAATATTATATAAAAAGAGTGTTATCGTAAATGAATGACATACTAAATGTTATTATACTAAATAAATGTTATTTGTTTTAATCATTATATCACGTAAATGTTATATTAAAGGTTCTTATATAGCTCAATCGTTTGTTATACGTTTCAAAATTATGTAATTTAAAATTATATCATTCCATCATTCATCTTTACTTCATCGCTTTGGATTTAAAATACAAGGATTTAGTTTTTCTGGATATCGTTTATTTTAATTAAAAAAATCTTGATCTAAAAAATCTGGATATTGTTTGTCTGGATATCAATTAACTGTATTTTATAAAGGAGAAGTCCCAAATTGTATGGAGGCCAGGCCCAGAACCTGTACACCCCACCAAAAGATAGACCAATACACCTAAAAGGTTTTGTTATTATCCAATTCTTTTAAAATGGCTTCGTTAAGTGGTTCAGACAAAGAGATAAGTAAGAAAATAGCAATACAAAACAACAAAAGCATCATGGCGGAAGATGACATTTTGATGACGTCTGTCAGTTTCAAAATCGCGCATCTTGGAGTCGAATGCCATCGCTTACTGTAGTAACAACAATCATTATGAAAGTAATGTGTCGATCAAAACCAAATCCAGAAAACGAAAAAGAGGTCGTTATAATGAACTACAATTAAAACGCGACATGCAAAACAAAAACTTGAAGTGAATGATCATGCCAAAGTGACAAGAGGTATTGGTACTGACAGCTATAACGGACTTTTAAAGTTTTTTTAGATTGACGCCATCTTGGAATGCCTAATGGAGTTAGATAAATTATTCGATCTTATTTATTTTTGAACTACTAAATTATACGTTTAATAAATTTATATGTATTTTTCCCAGAAACAGTATTTTTTTCTTGATTTTTGAAAATGGTGTACTACTCGTATGTCTGGGCCTATTATGGGACATCTCTTTTGTGTTTTAAAAATCTGGTTTCGTGCATATGGACTACGGTCATCTGGATTTTGTGCATTTAGATTTCGTGTATCTGGAATTCATTCGTCTGGATTTTAAATCGTCGTATAAATGAATAAATGGGCAAATAAAATTCAGAGTTGCGATTGTTGCAAACAAAAATTTAAAAAAAAGTGATTATGAAAAAATTACCAAACGCTTTCGGGATTATGATATTCGGAATATTGAAATTCGGGATTAAGATAGGGAACCAATATTTCAGAAATAAGGTCATTCAAAATGCAATTACGAAACCAACTTACATACAAAAGACTTCAACGCATTAATTGTATGCAATAAAAGCATTTGATATTAGAATATTAAGTAAAGTAAAAATTACGAATACACTCCATGCACTGATCTTCACATTATGTCTAAAACGATTACCTATCTTAATCTTCAATAGGTTACCTGAAATATTAAATTTTAGATTCTCGCGTTTTATTATAACTGTAAGGTAAACTATAAAATATGATTAAATACTATATTAATTATAACTGGTACTACCTATGGGTGCAAATATCACTTACTTCTTTACTCTGCAGTGTAGTTGTAGGAATTTTGTTATACATAAATTATGTAGAATATGGTAGAATGTATAATTTCTGAATCCGATATCTGATATGGATGTATAATTTCTTTCCAAAAATATTGCTAAAAATCTGTGTTACTACCCAAAACCCATGGCTAAAACACATCACTATAGCATGCCTACATTCGGTATAGGTGCTAACCTATTTAAGATTACATCTTACTAACAGTTTATAAGGGGGACAGCGCGTACGCAGTCCCCACTACCAAAAATTACGCGTCCGAGCATGCCTACATTCGGTATAGGTGCTAACCTATTTAAGATTACATCTTACTAACAGTTTATAAGGGGGACAGCGCGTACGCAGTCCCCACTACCAAAAATTACGCGTCCGAGTTATCCACATTAGGGATAATCGCAAGGGTCAACCCCTCCGCAGTGCAATGGAGGAGCCTCGCCCTGGGGGAACCGCCTTCCTGATCACGGTGTCCCCTACGCCAGGTAAGTATGATTTCACTTCGTACGGCCCGGGACGTCATTATCCGAAAAAAAGCTTAACTTTCGCGAGCTAAAAGCAAGCAGAGCTATCTGACGACGAACGACTGAACTAAAGCGGTGTAAAGCAAAAGCTCTCGAGCTTTAAAAAGCATCGCAATTTAAAAATAGTTGGCTCTGCAGTATTATGTGTCTACAACAAATGTTACTCATTTTCTGACACAATAGAGACTAACAGTGCCTTTTGTATTTTCTGGAGATACTTCTCGTGTCGCGTGGTGCTGACATATTAGAAAAATAGCACCACCCCTTCTCTTTGTATGGGTGTCGTAAGAGGCGACCACGAGGAGAACTGCCAGAAGAAGACAGGCAACAGCGTCTGCTCTTTACCATTCCTAACCGATATGGAAAACTCACCTGTCTGGCATGGCGATAATGGCAAAACCCATTATATCATGACTTATCTTGACAAGGATTGTTTTTTTCTTTCTGACGGGTATAAAAATAGTTTTGTTCATAGACCTAGTATATATGTAGTTGAACAAAGCCTGCGAGACAGAAAAAAACCTCTTATGGAAAAATCTAACAAGATAGAAAAAGAAAACCAATCTTTTCATTTTGTTATCTGTTTTGATTGACGCTGTGACACCCAGTGACAACTGCTATATAAGCTTCACAATTCTAGGGAATTATTTCTTAAATCGTAGATTAGTTAAAGTAAATACAATTTTATTTAACAATGGTCACATGTTCTGTGAGCGCCTGTGGCTTCGAGCAACGCGGCCTTCCGTCCCGGAAGGGAGTAGGCATAGCGATTCTATTCTATACAAAAAGTTCTGGCATTTTTTGCGGGGGGAAATGTGCACACAAGCGCAGGTTCGCATACTCACATACAAAAACAACATTGTAGTGACGACACTCACACACAAAAAATTAAACAATTCAGCAACAATTCGTGTACGGATGAATTACAACTCACACATTGACCCGTTTTCAACGTAAATAGAGTTGGACTTAACTGTTCATGTAGCAATATCGATAATTTTTTTCTGAATACGGAATAAAAGTAACAAAGTGCAACATTTTATGTATTAAATATTATCTTTATTTACAGAACAAATTATGAAGTTATAATTAAAATCAAATAACTTAATTTCTATAATATTTATTTATTAGTAGGATCTTAACAACAACTTTTGATATTCAAATAACAATCGATTTTGATGTTGATTTTTTGTGTTAGATTTGATGGGTACGAAACTAGGACGAAGACTAAGTTTTATACCGCTGAGAGCTGATGATTTTATACCGCTATCGCTACAAATGAGCTGTTTAGAGGAGTGACACCATATAAACCGTGACACGACATTTAAAAATATTAGAGGGATGGGAAGGACTGGAGGGATTGGAGGTATGGGTTGAGGGATGGAAGGGACGAACTCTGCCGGATCCGCTAATTATGGATTAATAATGAATTTGAGAATAGTAAATTACGTATCTGCGTGAAAATTAGTGATAAGAAGTTCATTGATTCTTAAAATGAATTAATTTTGTGTATATTAAATTTGGCGGATGCAATTTTTTTCATTAAAAAAGAAATTCTGGTGTCAATATATTTTTCCATGATTGATCTTGCAAGTTAATTTAAAAAAAAACAGAGTTTAAATGATTACATTAAAAACATTTCTATATATGTATTTCAATGACAAAGGAAAAGAAACAAGTTGCACACAATACCTAATAAAAACCGGCAAAGTGCGAGTAACGCCCTTTGGTCTAGTGGTTTAAATACCGGACCAAGATCTCGGGGTCCCAGGTTCGATCCCCGGGTCGGGCAACAAAAAGTTTCGAATTTTTGAACGTTGCTTGGGTTTGTGATCACCAACCCGCATTTGGCAAGCGTGGTGATTATGCCAGTTCCCATCATTGCAGTTGTAACTTGAATTCAATGATGGAGGCCTTTTCCCTGCAGTGGGATGATTATAGGCTGTTACTAAGTGCGAGTCGGACTCGCGCACGAAGGGTTCCGTACCAAAAAGGCCAAAAAAACGGGTTTGTTGTATGGGACGCCCCTTAAAAATTAATTTTATTTTGTTTTTAGTATTTGTTGTTATTGCGGTAACAGAAATACATAATTTGTGAAAATTTCAACTGCCTAGCTATCGCGGCTCTTAAGATACAGCCTGGTGACAGAGCGACGGACAGACGGACAGACAGCGAAGTCTTAGTAATAGGGTCCCGTTCTTACCCTTTGGGTACGGAACCCTAAAAACTACTAACTAGAATGATTAAATGAAATAAAAATAAATTATTACTATTATGTTATTACTATTAAAGAGTTTCAAACTTAATGACAGAAAAGAGATATTACATCACACATAAAACCATATCAACAATTATTTGTCTAATGTGATTAAATATAACCTCGTCGATAACCACCACCCTTTATCCACAAACATTATGTCATGCGAAAGTAATAACATCACTATGTTGCCCAGCGGTAAGAAATCGGATTTATCGCGCGACCGATCTGAAATTTGCACGAGCGAGCGGACCTGATGTTGTTGAACAAATCCAACAACTATTCAAGAATAAAATATGCGAATTTAGTGTTTAAATGTAATTAAATGGCAATAATAGGATACAAATTTACTTACATGTGACATGTAACACCATCATTTTGTAAACTTGATGTTGCAGACCTCTTTTTACAACAGAAAACTGAGCAATTCGGCATTTTTAATACGGTAGCGTTCACTTGCGCGACTGGACTCGGTCTAGGAAGAAATCTGAGCGCAACTAGTTTTTATAAACGCTAATGCCCAATTGGGCTTATACCTTTGACAGAGGGGAAACGCTTCGTATGGCTACTCCCTTACGGGACGGAAGGCCGCGTTGCTCGAAGGCCTGTGGTGTCGATCATAAAAATAATCCAGAAAATGCCTCATTTCACAGGTAAATAACTAGAAAATCGTCATCGTAAAACGCGTTAATTTTATTGAAATGGGTCTTTTTGTTCTTTTGTTAATATAAAATTATGTCAATCTGTTCATTCACTTTCATATTTTTAATAGATAAAGTTCTATTTTATGATAATTTAGATTGTTTTCGTAGATAAATTTTTCATCAATATATTTTTATACATGTACGCTAGAACTTTACTCAAATTGATCGATACTATTATCGCTATTTATACTGAATGTTACCTGATAAATAGCATGTTATTTTACGTTTAGCTTCGAAAATCTAAACTATTTTATCAGAAGAAAGTTCAATCAATCAGCCTATTGCAGTCCACTGCTGAACGTAGGCCTCCCCAAGGGCACGCCACAGTGCACGATCCCCCGCTTTCCTCATCCAGCCACTACCAGCGACCTTCTTCAGGTCATCGGTCCATCTAGCAGGGGGGCGTCCTACACTACGTTTGCCGAGACGTGGTCTCCATTCGAGAACCCGTCTACTCCAACGCTCATCGGTTCTGCGACAAATATGGCCAGCCTACTGCCACTACAGCTTGCTACACTTTTGGATAATGTCCGTAACTTTGGTCCTCTGCCGGATTATCTCGTTCCGGATTTTATCCCGCAGCGAAATACCGAGCATAGATCTTTCCATAGCTCGCTGAGCGACATGCAGTCGGTGGGCCAGCCTGACTGTCATGTTCCACGTTTCGGCTCCGTATGTCATGACGGGTAGGACGCACTGATTGAACACCCTACTCTTCAGGCATTGCGGCAGTGACGACGAGAAGATATGACGTAACTTCCCAAACGCTGCCCAACCCAGCTGCACTCTTCTTGTGATTTCACGTTCAAAGTTGTCTCTACCTAACTGCAATATCTGCCCGAGGTAGACATATTCTTGGACAACTTCGAGCGCTTCACCGTTGATCAAGATTGGCTCCGGAGTGATAAAGTCGTTGAACATGACTTTGGTCTTGTCCAAATTCATCCGGAGACCGACCGATGTTGAAGCAGCATTAAGGCTTTGCAGCATTTTCTGCAAATCCTGCACTGATTCTGCCATCAATACTATGTCGTCGGCAAAGCGAAGGTGGCTGAGATATACGCCATTGATGTTGATGCCCAGTCCGTTCCAGTCAAGTGTTTTGAAGACATCCTCCAGTGCGTTGGAGAACAGTTTCGGAGAGATGACATCTCCCTGTCTCACCCCTCTGAGCAACTGAATGGGTTTCGTCTTGTGGTTCTGTACTTGGACGGACATCGACGCTGCTCTGTATAGGCTTCTCAGTACCTCCACATATCGCCAGTCGACTTGGCATCGCTGCAAGGATTCCAGAACAGCCCAGGTTTCTACCGAATCGAATGCTTTCTCGTAGTCCACAAATGCTAGGCACAGCGGCTGATTATACTCTTGTGACTTCTGTATAATCTGCCTCACTGTGTGAATGTGGTCCACGGTGCTGAAACCTTTTCGAAACCCAGCCTGTTCCGGTGGCTGGAAGGCGTCAAATCTCGCGGCAAGACGGTTTGTGAGGACTCTCGAGAACAGCTTATAGACGTGGCTTAAGAGCAGAAGAAAGTTACCTTTCAATAATTTTATACAAGTAAATTTTTCGGACAGATTTCCTTTAGATTCTGTAGTAAGGGAAAAATGGTTAAATTTAATTGGGCGCATTAGTTGGAATCCACTGAAATATTCTACCATATATGCAGCAAACATTTGCCTGACCACTATAAAAGAACTTAAAAACTATTCGTAAAAATAAATTCAATTAAGATATTATTATTTCTAAATATTTAAACTATCATAGTGTACTTGTTTCTACAGATAGTAAATCTTTGGTGTACATTGCGTTTAGGCGCAGAATGTCCAATTCGCAGAATGTCCAGTTTTTTATGTTGATTTTACAATTTATGTTTTGTTTATGATTTTTCTACCAAATACCAAAGGTTAATTATTTAAATTTTTTGACACATTATTTAAGTAGGTGTCCAGTAATATTATAACCTTACTTAATCACATGAACATCGTCATACTGAGATATGCCTATATTACTTATACTCTTCTCTTTTGAAGTTGAGAATTGC
Organism: Anania crocealis; assembly: GCA_949315895.1. Classification (NCBI taxonomy): domain Eukaryota; kingdom Metazoa; phylum Arthropoda; class Insecta; order Lepidoptera; family Crambidae; genus Anania; species Anania crocealis. The sequence goes on along the minus strand of OX438857.1, from coordinate 2,620,015 downwards.
TTCAGGTAATGTTTCGAAGTCACGCTGAAACTAAAATGTACAGCTGAGCATTGGCTATTCAGAAGTTTCTATAATGGCACATTTTTTTTTAGGGACACCTTATAGGATAGAGTCCCGTCATCGTATGTGAACCGTGATATCCCTTCAACATGTTAAGAGAAGAGTACGATAAAATTTAATAACCTTCTTATAAATGACACTGGACCGCAGAATTGACGAGAGGATTGTATAGCATTACACACTTCACAGGCAATTTCGAGATTATTTTCTTACCTTTGTTATTAACGGCCTAGATAGGGTAGGTTCTTGTAAATGTAAAGTAACGGCCTGTAAACATCCCACTGCAGGGCAAAGGCCTCCATAATTGAATTTCAGTTTTTGAACAGTCAACAGTATGTCAACCTACCACAAAACGTCAAATTTTCTCAATTGATATTGATCTCTACTTGTTGGAAATCAATTCAATGATCTTTAGCTTTATGGGTACGTTGACCTTCCGTTGTCTGTACTTTCATCTACTCGCATTTTTGTCATTATGTGGGCCGATCCCGACGGCACTGCAATGCCGGGCCGACCCGCGAGAGGAGTGGAGCGAGCCCCGAACATCCTCTCAATTTACAAAAATCAGTTTAATATACTGGTCCCTCAGTGAGGGAACTTTCAGATATTAAGCTGAAAAGAACAGATACTACACTTTGATCTTAGCCAAAAGGCCGAGAAGCGATAACTGTACTGAGTAATCCGAGGAGCGTCATTATACGGAAAAACGCTATTATATCGCGATTGAAGTACACTGCAGAGCCATCTAGAACATTTTTACAGAAACGTAGAACGAAATGCCACAGGTATTACTAAGTCTATGGTATAGAATGCATTAAAGCTCTATCTAGCGGAAAAAATCAGAACTTCAATACATTGACTACACTGTTCTCTAAATATGAAGAACTAAATAAGGCGGTAAAGTCTTCAATTTGGCAAATTTTCATGCACTACCATTCACAGAATAGATTTTTTTTAGCTAAAATTTTTAGCTTATATGGATGAAATATAGTATTGTTGTTATGATTGAAATCCATGTGATAAAATTAAATTTTTTGAAAAGATTAGTTGATGCCAAGTTTTTGCCTTTATACCTGGACATAATTGGAACTAACATCTTAAATACTCGTAGCTTCACTGATTACTACATCTTCGTCTATTCTATAGGATAAAAATACCATTAGCATGTGTATTTAACGTCGCATTGTAATAGTAAATCAATTTTATTAACAAGTTTTACAAGTGTTTTTAAGTTATTATTTTTAGATCCTACCATCTATAAACCGTGATTTTATGAGTTTCATACATAAGGTAAAGATCAGTGCATGGAGTGTATTAGTAAAGTAATAACTGGCCAAGTGCGAGTCGGACTCGCGCACGAAGGGTTCCGTGCCAGAAAGGCCAAAAAACGTGTTTGTTGTATGGGAGCCCCTCTTAAATATTTATTTTATTTTGTTTTTAGTATTTGTTGTTATTGCGGCAACGGAAATACATAATATGTGAAAATTTCAACTGTCTAGCTATCGCGGCTCTTGAGATACAGCCTGGTGACAGAGCGACGGACAGACGGACAGACGGACAGACAGCGAAGTCTTAGTAATAGGGTCCCGTTTTTACCAATTGGGTATGGAACCCTAAAAATTATCTATTCAAAAATGTCAAATGCATTTATTGCATACATTTAATGCGTTGAAGTCTTTTGTATGTTAGTTGGTTTCATAATTGCATTTTGAAAGACCTTATTTCTGAAATATTAAATTTTAGATTCTCGCGTTTCGTTTAAACTATTAAGTCTTAAAATAAGATAAATTACTATTCTTTTATACATATATAAGGCAAGTCACGTTAGTTCCACTACTTATAAGACGAGAACGGCTGGCCCAATTTTTATGATTTTAGTTTTCTTGGATTTGTCTTTGTCGGGAATAGAATAGTGTATATTAAAATCATTGGAAAGTTAACGTCAGAAATAGATCAATAAAATGTATTTCTTTACATTTTTTCCAACCACGCCATATTGGATGACAATGACATTTAAGACGCTGACATGAGCCAAATTGAGCTCAATGAAGATTATTTTGCTTTAAGCATATGGCTCGTATTGTTGCCAAACTCTATGTAGTTGTAATTGATCATATTTTCGACCAGGTGGCTGTTTCCAAAACACGATTCTAAAAACTTTTCTCGATAGAAAAAAATCTCAAAGTAGCCTCTGAAAATACATAAATTACCATTTTTCTCAGCAGTCCGTATAACAATGATAATAAAATTTTGCTATATTGTATATTACATGTTTCTTAAGCAAATGGCTGATTTAGAATTTTAATAAAATGGCAATTTTAAATTGTACAACGAATTTTGTTGTTTGGCACTTAGGCCCTTCTATTCCATGCGCTTTTTCTCTGTCACTCCTACGAGAATCGACAGTGATAGCTGTGGCGCGTTCCAAAGAAATTCAAAGACGAATAAATTTGTGGGCGTGTTTATTGCTCAAGGTCATCGGCTGCAGTCAGCGTCTCTTAAGACGTCAAAATCAAATACTATTCCGAGGCGATACGAAGTTCGCGGATCTCTGTTTTCTGTTGTTATGGGAATTTTGATCAAATATATATTATGTAGCAGAATCCGATACCTGACATCGATATATAATTTCATTCCATTCGATATTGACAAAAATCAGGTATTACCCATTGCTAATACACATCAATATAGCATGGCATTTTTCTGCACAGATCTATTGTGCAATACTTGAAGTTGCAAAAATCAGGTATTACCCATGGTTAAAACACATCAATGTAGCATGGCATTTTTCGGCACAGATCTATTGTGCAATATTTGAATTGAAGTTGATGAGGGGTCCGAGTTATCCACATTAGGGATAATCGCAAGGGTCAACCCCTCCGCAGTGCAATGGGGGGGCCTCGCCCTGGGGGAACCGCCTTCCTGATCACTGTGTCCCCTACGCCAGGTAAGTATGATCTCACTTCGTACGGCCGGGGAGGTCATTATCCGAAGAAACGCTTAACTTTCGCGAGCTAAAAGCGAGCAGAGCTATCTGACGACGAAACGACTGAACCGCAATCGCAATTTTAAAATAGTTGGCTCTGCAGTATTAATTGAGTCGTTGAATATCAAAACCCAGTAAGTCACAGTCCTTACCATAATTGACTTATGAATACCACTAAATTTTAAATTAAAAACTGATTCATTCTGTGCCTTTCAAATTAAGGTAACTCCGTCATATCTCGTTTAAAATAAGGTTTAAAGTCTATGATTTCTTTCAAATCCCTGTACGTCCAACGACAGTGATAAATCAAACTCGGGTAAGTCCATATTGACCAATCAGAACGCAGCATCGGTCTAAGATGGCTGCCATTTCTCCTGTGTTACACGACGCGAGCGCGTTGACCAGCGTATCTATAAGTCGGTTTTATTGTAAATAATGGAAGAAAATAAACAAAATATATGTGTGGTGAATCCTAATAAAGCTAGGAAAAAAACTATAACTAAAAAGGACCAGGAGAGAGCTAAAAGTTAAGTGAAACTTAACGCACAGTAGCCAGGTAGCCATTCCGCGGCCCGTATAACAGGGCCGTAGTTGAGCCGTTATGTTAAAAAAAATATTATATAAATCACATTGTTACTTCACATGTTTCATTTTATTTTATTTTATTTATAGCAAAGCAGGACAGGGTTTTAATGTAGACGAAGATGATAAGCAAATTAATAATTTGCCATATTATGTAATAGACGAAGTTTTAGATTTTGTATAATCTTATTTTTTATATGGTTGAGTCGTCGCGCGCGCTCGGTAACGTTCGCATGCAGTCGAGATGTCTTCCGAGAAAATAAAGTGTACGAAATGTAACATCGTTATCAACGAGCTATTATGTTTTGTGCAAAACAAAATAGACATTATGGACGAAGAAAGTTTAATTAGAATCGGAATTAGTGCCTACAGTGCAGCCGAAATTACCAGTGCAAAGGATTTGTTGTTCGAGTCGCTCACCACAAATACCCGAAATATTTCGCGTCGAAAAAACAAAGAGCAAAAAGACATGGAAGACATCATTTGTGTGTTTAAAAACACAGAACCCGACATTACACCGATATTTGTCGCGAGAGAACTTGAAAAATTGCCGCCAATATCTTTTGATCATGTAGATGTCACGGCCCTACTTAAAGATATTGTTATATTGAAAACTGAAATAAAACATCTCAAGGAAACCAGTGTTACAGTCGATCAGCTTAATAGTGTGAAAGCAGAAGTTGATCACATGAAATTTGCGTCTATAGTAGGTCCAGAACGGACCTCCTGTGGCACTACATTTGTAAATAGAAAAAGGGGCGCATATTTGTTGAATAGTGACTGTGATAGTGGCCCGTCGGGTATTTTGAATATATCAAATCAAAGTTGTAACGACGATCGTGAACACATAACACAGGATTGGCGATCTCCCTCACCCCCACAGAGAAGAAACGGCAGGGCCGACGGTACCGCACCGGCCGCGACCGAGTGTAACCGAACAAGTTGCCGAGGCGAACCGAGTGACGGAGAGCGCAATGATCAGCTGACGGGCGGCGCATCGAATCCGTTATCTACTATACCTCTTGTGCCAAACCAGTTATCTAAGGAAATAAACAGTGAACATTCTAACGGCGCATTGTGTGAAAAAATGTCCAAAACGTTGGCGGATATAACGCGTGAAGGCGCCTGGGCTAAAGTGAGTCCTAGTGAGGAGTGGATTAAGGTGCAAAAACATAGACATAGAAATAGGGACTCCTCAGATTCGGAGGGCTATGCCCGTGGAAGGGCTGTTTATAAACCCGAGGACAAGTTTAAGCCTGCAAATCGGTTGATACCTCTGTTTCTATCCAATGTTCATAAGGATACTTCGGAAACGGACATTGTGGATTACATTTTTTCGAAGACGAGTGAAAAGGTGATTTTACATAAAATTAAAATGAAATCAGAAAAAGAATATAGTGCGTTTAAAATGATGGTGCCGAATACAAAGCTGGACAAGTTCCTCAGTGACGAGCTGTGGCCATCAGATATAACGTGTAGACGTTTTAAGCCATATTTAAAACGTACGTCTTAAAATATACGAGAAAGTTTACGCTACGTTTAGATGGATAATACAACTTTAATTACATTTAACTGTAAGAATATTAAGCGGTCAATTGAGGACATCAGACAGCTGTGTGCTTTTGCTGACATAATCGCGCTGCAAGAGACATGGCTGCTGCAGGACGACCTGCCTTACCTGGCAAGCGTGCATGCGGATTTCGGGAGCACGGGTACCTCGGCTGTGGACTCGGCGGCGGGTATCCTGAAAGGGAGACCCTTTGGCGGAGTCGCGCTATTATGGCGTAAGGAGACGTTTCCCTGTGTGTCAGTGATTCAGTGCGATAACCCACGTATTGCGGCTATACGTATCACGACGGGTGATAGATCAGTGCTAGTGTTCAGCGTATATATGCCCACGGACTGCGCAGATAACGTACCTGAACTCACGGACAGCTTAAGTTATATTAGTGCCATAGTCGAGGTCAGCGGAATAGAATCTGTGTTTATACTGGGAGATTTTAATGCTCACCCCGGAGAGCGTTTTTATCATCAACTTGTAAGTTTCTCCGCAGATCAAGACTGGACTTGTGTGGACACTGCTAAGTTGCCAAAAGGTACGTTTACTTTTATAAGTGACGCTCACGGGTGTAAGCGCTGGTTGGACCACACCGTTGTGACTAGCTTTGCCTTAAGCTGTATAGTGGATGTGTACGTGAAGTACGACGTTTTCTGGTCGGACCACTTACCTTTAGTTACTATTTGTAATTTTAATATAACTAGGCAGAAAAAATGTTTTGAAAAATCTGACCTTAATAGAATACGATGGGGAGAGAAGAATGAGGTTCAATGTAATGCTTATGAAAAGTTGTGTAATTCTAAGCTAAAGCAAATTGATTTACCTAAGGATATGCAAAAATGTGGTGGTAAACACTGTAGTAAACAATATCACAAAAATCTTATAGACGACATGTATGAGCAAATAGTGGATATTTTATCTACGAGTGCTTCTGAAACTTACAGTTTTAGGCCAGGGAAGAGAAAGAGGCCGTTAGCGGGGTGGAACAAACATGTAAGCGAGGCTCACGGGCGTGCTAGATTGGAATTCAAAAATTGGTTATGGCATGACAAACCAACCAATGGTGTCGTTTTTGAGGCAATGACGAACGCACGAAAGATCTTTAAAGGTAAACTCAAGTGGTGTCAAAAAAATCAAAACCAAATAATTATGGACACCTTAGCCAAACATCATTCGGACTCTAATTTTAAAAGCTTTTGGAAAAACACCAACCGTTTGAATTCCAGGGCTGGCATACCTGTGAGTGTCGACGAAGTGTCCGATCCCAAGAATATCGCTGACGGTTTCAGTAAGCGATTTGCGGTTAGGTCACCGTTGGGGCCTTCTTGTCGGGCGTTCGATGCAGGGTCTCAGGGTGCCGAAGTATCGACGATTGTATTGGCGAGAGATATCAGGCACATACTTAGGAAGATGACCAGAGGCAAGTCTCCCGGTTACGATGAGCTCAGCATCGAGCATCTGAAATATGCTGGACCCCACCTGCCCCGCGTACTTGCTCTTCTATTTAATTTGTGCATTGGCCATTCGTACCTGCCGCCGGGGTTGATGCGTTCGCTGCTGGTACCTATAGTTAAATGCAAAACTGGAGATGTGTCGGACGGTTCAAATTACAGGCCAATCTCGCTAGCCACCATCATAGCGAAGGTCCTTGATAGCGTGCTAAACACGTATTTAAACAGGCATGTTAAGCTTCACGACGCTCAGTTCGGTTTCCGGCCTGGGCTGTCTACTGAAACTGCCATATTAGGGTTGAAGCACGCTGTCAAGTACTATACGGATAGGCACACACCTATCTATGCCTGTTTTTTGGACTTGTCCAAGGCCTTCGACCTTGTGTCATACGACATACTGTGGAAGAAGTTGGAAAAGACTACGTTGCCGCCAGAGCTCGCGTTCATTATCAGATACTGGTACTTAAATCAGGAGAGCAGTGTGCGCTGGGCGGGAAAACTATCGGATCCGTGCAGGCCGGAGTGCGGAGTGAGGCAGGGGGGGCTAACCTCGCCCGTACTCTTCAGCCTGTATGTGAACGCGCTGATCGAGCGGCTCAGTAGCACGCGTGTTGGATGTTTCGTTGACGGAGTGTGTTTCAACAACGTAAGTTACGCGGATGATTTAGTGCTGCTGGCCCCCTCGGTTAGTGCACTCCGTAAACTGCTTGGGGTGTGCGAGTCGTATGCTGCATCACATGGCCTAATTTATAATGTTAAGAAAACTGAGTACATGGTCTTCAGGGCGGGTACCAAGTGCCCTATCAGTATACCACCGATATTCTTGAACAACAAGCCCATACACAGGGTTCACACTTGTAAATATCTGGGTCACTTGGTAACAGACGACTTGAAAGACGATGTAGATATGGAGAGGGAACGCAGAGCATTGTCAGTCCGGGCGAACATGCTGATACACAGGTTCTCACGTTGCACAGTAGCAGTCAAAATAACGCTATTCAAAGCGTACTGTACCTCGTTATACGCGGGGGCCCTGTGGTTCAGATATACCCAAAGGTCTTGCAATGCTCTGCGGGTCCAATACAACAACGCATTCAGGGCGTTGTTGCGGCTGCCGCGTTTTTGCAGCGCGTCGACAATGTTCGCCGAGGCTCACACGGACGGTTTTGACGCCACCTGGCGTAAAAAATCTGGCTCACTTCTGCGTAGGCTGCGCGGCAGCCCCAACATCATGCTGCGTGCGATAGCCGACCGGCTAGACAGCCCGCTTGTCTGGGCGCTAGCCAACCGTACCAAATCTTTGTTTAAAATTAAGTACTAACATAGGTTTTAAGTTTATTGTCTACTAACAAAATGGACCTTGTAGTCTTAAATAAATAAATTGAATTGAATTGAATTGAATTGAATTGAATAAATATTTTATTAATAATGTTTTTTTTTTCATAATTAGCATTCCGCAACTAGTATTTTATTTTTTTGGAACTACAACTCTCGTAACTAACAACAGACAGATAGACTAAGTTAGTTTCGCATTCTTATTAATCTAATACCCACACCTACCCTGAGTACGTCCCGAAAATGTAGAGGTACATCATATTCCTGCAAGTCCATAGGCGAAATTTCAAAGTCCTGTAAGTCCGAGGTGATACTTTTCAAACCCCGGTAAATTTCGCTAGTAGGTAAATATCAAAAGCCTGTATGTCCAAACTTAATTCTTATTTTGTGACTTTATTATCAACTAATACATATTTTTTTTTAATATAAAATGTTTAAAATGTGTATCTAGTCGAGCCTTCATAATTCAGTACTTCATCATTTTCATAATATTGATGATAACAAAACTATCGCGATTCCCGTACTTCACTTAGCCTGGACATATGGGGTTTTGATATTCAACGACTCAATTGTCTACAACAAATGTTACTCATTTTCTGACACAATAGAGACTAACAGTGCCTTTTGTGTTTTCTGGAGATACTTCTCGTGTCGCGTGGTGCTGACATATTAGTAAAATAGCACCACCCCTTCTCTTTGTATGGGTGTCGTAAGAGGCAACCACGAGGAGAACTGCCAGAAGAAGACAGGCAACAGCGTCTGCTCTTTACCATTGACCTGACTGATATGGCAAACCCACCTGTTTGGCATGGTTATAATTGAAAAATATTTTTTCGGAGAGAATTGTGTCTAACAGAGGATAAATAAAGGTTGATAATGATGATAAATTGTCATGACGAGTATCTGTTGCTGTTTACATTAAATGTTGGAACTAGAATAAAGTTAATTTCACAGTATTCTCTTCGGAATTGTTATCTCTACATTCTTACTTTCTAAGGTTAATACGTGCTTATGACTGAATTCAATGCTCTTGGTTTTCCGAACATTCTAAATGAAAGTCTGAATGCAGATAATTACTAAAATATTCTTAAAGCTACAATGATGACTATAAACGCAATTATTGTTTTATGAGAATCTTATTGGTTTGGCTAATTCGTGGTAATATTAATGTATTGGCCTTATTGGCTGCTTTTTTGTCACCTTTTTAGGGTTCCGTACCCAAAGGGTAAAAACGGGACCCTATTACTAAGAATTCGCTGTCTTTTCGTCTGTCCGTCTGCCTGTCACCAGGCTGTATCACAGGAGCCGCGAAAGCTAGACAGTTAACATTTTCACATAATATGTATTTCTATTGCCGTAAAAACAACAAATACTGAAAACAAAATAAAATAAATATTTAAGAGAAGCTCGCCTCCCATACAAAAAAAAACCCCATTTTTTGCCCTTTTCGCTCAATATCAATAATGGCAACAGGTAGGCACTACATTAACTAAATGTATGTACCTGTATACTGTTGTTTACCCGGGTAATGGTACGGAACCCGCTCACCGTTTATTTTATTTTAACTTATTAGTTATTATTAAAGTAAAAACACAACTGAGTGTTTTGTGAATTATTGCCATTATTGATACCAAGTAAAAATGGGCAAAAAATCGCGTTTGTTGCATGGGATCCCCCCTTAAATATTTATTTTATTTTGTTTTTAGCATTTAGTGTTATTGCAGCAATAGAAATACATAATTTGTGAAAATTTAAACTTTCTATCTATCGCGGCTTTTGATATACCTGGTGACAGGAAGACTGACAAACGGACAGACAGCGAAGTCTTAGTAATAGGGTCCCGTTTTTACCCTTTGGGTACGGAGCCCTAAAATATTAAGCACTATAGCTTTAGAAAGTTTCGTAGGTCTCTCGCGGCAGGTGGCGCCACTATACTTTTAATATGGAAGTTACATTATGTTTTACATTTCTGTAAATCAGCATTATTTTATATCTTGTTTCTGAACTATGATCGCTTGAATGATTTTAGTGCTGCTAAGATTAAACACAAGAATTTTACAAAATGGTGCCTTCCTGTTTAGTCTAAGTCGATAAAAAATTTAATTAAAAATATTTATTGCTAATTAGGTAAGTGTTACATAGATCTTAGAAACTAGATAATGGAGCTTAACTACTTAAGTACATTATTCGGATGTTGCAATCTTGGGATAAAAACTAAGGATAACATAATATTATTATTCTTAATTTAATTATGGAACTTATTTACTCGTATTATAGGTACACTACACTAATTAATCTTATATTATATTTTTATTTGATTTTTTAGTTTGGTTGGATTTAAAAAAACTTGGTTATACACAAAACCAGAAGACATCTTAAAATAAATTTCTATAACAATTTGAACAAATCACTGATTATTGTAAAGCTTTAAAAAAATCTTTTTTATGTTTGTTAACATTTTCATATACGAGTATTTTGTATTGATACACAAAATTAGTCGTAGTGCCTGTTTTTTTAAACATTTTTATTTTTAATTATTAAGACGCTGACTGCAGCCGATGACCTTGAGCAATGAACACGCCCACAAATTTATTCGTCTTTGAATTTCTTTGGAACGCGCCACAGCTATCACTGTCGATTCTCGTAGGAGTGACAGAGAAAAAGCACATGGAATAGAAGGGCCTAAGTGCCAAACAACAAAATTCGTTGTGCAATTTAAAATTGCCATTTTATTAAAAATCTAAATCAGCCATTTGCTTAAGCAACATGTAATATACAATATAGCAAAATTTTATTATAATTGTTATACGGACTGCTGAGAAAAATGGTAATTTATGTATTTTCAGAGGCTACTTTGAGATTATTTTCTATCGAGAAAAGTTTTTAGAATCGTGTTTTGGAAACAGCCACCTGGTCGAAAATATGATAAATTACAACTACATAGAATTTGGCAACAATACGAGCCATAGGCTTAAAGCAAAACAATCTTCATTGAGCTCAATTTGGCTCATGTCAGCGTCTTAAGCAGAGTCTCTCTGCACGCTGAGAAAACCTTACCAATATTATAAATTGTGAGAATATAAGTTTGTCTGTTCCGCTTTCGCGCAAAAACTATTGAACCGATCATCATAAAACTTTATACACATAATTTTGAAGGTATAAGAAGTAACATAGGCTATTTGATATCCCACTGTTGGGCACAAGCTTCCGCACGCTCGATATAAAGTGTAGTTCAGGCAGGCAGAGCCGCGGGTGAAAAGCTTGTTTAATATAATGCAACAGGTTTACATGCTAATTATAAAAAACTAACTGGAGTTGAAAAGAGCTTAAAAAATCCAGTCAAAGGTAATTTACAGACAAGAGCACATCAAGCTAAATATTTTGTGTTACGAAAATGTGCCTTATAAGCAAGCCACACGTTATAAATCATTTCTACTCAAGACCAACATTCACAATTAAACTGCTATTTGATTATTTTATGTTTTGACCCTAATCCTCAAAAAACATAACACAATAATTAATAATCTTCTTAAAGGTCCAGTAACAATGTTTAATGCATGACATTAAATTTTCCTTTTAAAATAATAAGCCCGTCTTTTTTTACAAAGAATCACAAAGACGCTAAGCTTGTTCATAAAATAGAATAAATCTTACTAATATTATAAATGCGAATGTTTGGATGTATGTTTGTAACTCAAACACGCCAAAACGGCTTTACGGACTATATGAAATTTGGCACAAATATAGTTTCTTATACTGGAATAGCATATAGGTTAGCATTTACCCCGAAAATATACACGGATCCCGTGGGATAGCTTCAAATTATTAAAATTCCAAACGTGGGAAGTCGCGGGCATCAGCTAGTAATGTTTATTATAATATATGACCTTTCAAAAGTAAAAATAATTAACTGGAGCACAAAGTCACCCAGCTTCAGTGTTACCAGTGTTAGTTTTGTGAATTTTCCGCAGCATGTTGGAAAAAACCTCTTTTGCTGTTAGAATTCCCTTCAAAGCTGGAAATTAACATTTTTTCAAAAAACTCCATATTCACCGTAGTATATTTTTATATAGGTTCGCCTCTTTTGCAGGCCGTGGCAAATTATTGCCATCAAACTTTGGTCTTTATGTAATTGACATGAAATCCAAAAACAATACAATAAAACAAATGGCTAAACAAAGTTTACGTGGGCTCAAATTTTACACATTCTCTAAGCATCTTGTTTGATGGCAACTATCGTGTCAGTTTTATGTTAATTTCTATGGTCATTATTAATGTTTTTAAGTAAATTAAACACTCTCATTATCATTTACCAGAGATGGATTTTTTTATTATTGAACGAGAACTCGACCCTTATCTTCATAGACTATCTGAAAACTTGACATTTTGGGAATTTGACATTATGGACTGACAGGCACCAGCTTGTTAATTGAAGAATTTTGCCAAAGTACTGCATCTACTTGTGTTATCAGTGATTTATGTGGGCCGATCCCGGCGGCACTGCAATGCCGGGCCGACCCGCGAGAGGAGTGGAGCGAGCCCCGAACATCCCCTCAATTTTCAAAAATCAGTTTAATATACTGGTCCCTCAGTGAGGGAACTTTCAGATATTAAGCTGAAAAGAACAGATACTACACTTTGATCTTAGCCAAAAGGCCGAGAAGCGATAACTGTACTGAGTAATCCGAGGAGGGTCATTATCCGAAAAAATACTTACTCACCGCGAATGAAAGACACTGCAGAGACATCTGGATAAAACTGTCAGAAATAGGGGGAAAGTGGTGCCAAAGCAAAGTGGCGCTATCTAGCTCAAAAGCAAGGAACTATTGATACTTATCATGTGACGTGTTACTTAAATTTACCATTGCTTGCTCTACAACAACAGATGTAGAGTGTTACGATATAGGTAGGTACATGAAAAAAAAAAGGATGTTACGGGCTGTGACGCTTTATTTGCTTGATTTCGAATTCCCAAAGTTCACCTAATGGTGTTTGTTGCGGTCCAAATAAACTAGAAAAATTACTAAGGCTGTTTCCAGAATCACACAGATGCAATGATGATATTATGTATATTTTTGACATTAATCAAACAATAAAAGTAACACAATACCCCTTTATCCTGAATCACTATTCCTATTAAAGCAAATCATATTGAAATTTGTTGTATTATATAAAAGTTAAACTTTAACTTTTAATTTTTTTAAAAACAATTTCGTAGCTAGTATTTAACTGTTAAAGACTAGCTACGAAATTGTGTCTTTACATCAATGCAAAATAGAAATCTGTAGCAGGTATTGTGCAATAAGTAACGTAAAAAAAAATATTATGCTGTGTTACTAGTTGGGATTATTTTATATGATTCATGAAACTTTTGGTTTTGTGTATTATAAAAGTGAAAATAACATAGTCCATGAAGCAAAATCGAATAACTCTTTTTAATTGAATTAAATTCTTGTTTTAAAATTTACATCAACCTAGTCTAGACTCTAGACAGGAACGCGTCCCTTTTTTAGTCCTTGTTAAAATCTTTTGTTTAATTGTAGTTGAAAAACAAATAAAGGTGGTCTAAAGACTTATCTAACAATGCTTTACAGATATGTAGAGTATGGTTTTCTTTAATCATTGTATAGTGGCGCCATCTGTCACGAAATTCGTTTAGCTGCAGTACAGTGTGAGTGTTCTTTTATCTTATCAACTGCTTTGATAAGAAAAATATATGAGTCAGTTAATAAAATGTATGTAAATTTTACAAAGAAGCAAAAGTTGCCAATCCTTTGACTTTGTCCATTTTTACCATTTTTTAGTTTCTTTATCTTCTTTATTTCAAATCAATCGCTAGTGAATTTGCCACTAGAGGCGCTAGTGTCGCGTGAGGTCCAATATCATTCACTTTGTACTGGTTTTAGCGGAATTTGTTGCATAAATTATAATTTCTTTAATTTACCTGCTGGAAAGTGATCTCCTTCGTAAAATATCGCAAATCTGGATTATTTGGCGATTAATGTGAACGCTTTAAAAGCGGAATTAAGAAAAAGCGCAAAATAGGCAGCCTCAAGAGCAACTATTTCAGAAGTTAGTTTGTTGATATGAAGATAGTTATTTATAAACAATTTAACCTTAATTAGATTCAAAATCTAACACTTTGTTTCGGCGCCAATCGCCTTTGACAGCTATACCTCCGGACCTTAGTCTACAGTGGCGCCAACTGGTGAGCAAAGAAACGGCAGTCCCCATTAGGGGCAGCACATAGCTCTAGTAGTCCCCTCAATAAAATAAAATATTTGTACATACTAAAATGTGGTTATTAGATTAACAAACAAATAACACGGGAAATAAAGATAGAAATATGCATATCATACTATACTTGTCTTGTCATACGATAATGGTACGAACTTAGAGCATTAATGCTCGTATTCTAACAATAACTTCTGAGTCCCGGTTTAATAAACTTTCTAATGACAAAACGAGTTGATATAATTTATAACACTACTTCTACACAAGAAAATCCCTGTCATCTGTAGAGTGTCTATTACATTGTAAACTTTAATATTGTACTTATAAGATTGATTATTAGTGATTTACAAAACAAACAAACTGCTGTCTGTATGATAAAAATGTATAAAACTATTATTACTTGTCGCTTTGAAGTGAGACTCGGATTTATTGATTTACACGTTCTACATTATTCATGATTATTATACAAACCAACCTTGTGTATGATCTTATACGTCGTCTTTCTCCAACAATCTTCTATAGTTTGACAGCCACGCCATACCTAGACATGTACACAGGCAACAATGTTTTAACCGAGTACTCAAAGCTAATACAGTGGTATTAAAATATCATACCTCATGTTAAACTAAAATAAGAGTCTAAATCAAACAATGGCTTAAATTGCCAACCAGAAAACTATCTAAATAACTTGATAACCGAATAATAATATTGTTCTAATGAATAGTAATCCAAAGTGCAGCTTTGCCATCTTAGAGCATTGTGCTCTAAGTTTGCCATAATAAAAAGCAACCGAATATATATTTTTGGCAATATTATATTTATCTATAAAATACAAAAAGGAGCTATTCATAATTGTAGAGATAAACAAGGAGATACTGTTCATTAAACGCTATTGAAGTTGCAGCAGTATATGTGAAACAACAACTGATAATTGCCACTATAAGTATCATAAAGAATCATTTATTCCAAATACAAGCCTCTACTATGTCACAAAATAGGCAATTTAAATCGTGCAAAATGTTGTAGAGCCAACAATGTTCGACTTGGAAATGAAGTGACAGCGTGAAGCGATGCTTTTGAAAGCTCGAGAGCTTTTGCTTTACACCGCTATAGTTCAGTCGTTCGTCGTCAGATGGCTCTGCTCGCTTTTAGCTCGCGAAAGTTAAGCGTTTTTTCGGATAATGACCTCCCCGGCCGTACGAAGTGAAATCATACTTACCTGGCGTAGGGGACACCGTGATCAGGAAGGCGGTTCCCCCAGGGCGAGGCCCCCCCATTGCACTGCGGAGGGGTTGACCCTTGCGATTATCCCTAATGTGGATAACTCGGACGCGTAATTTTTGGTAGTGGGGACTGCGTACGCGCTGTCCTCCCATAAATATTTATTTTGATTTGGAATCACCATAGATCTGGAACCTAACTAGGTGTTGTACACTGATTCCTCCTACTGGAATGTGAAGTTTGTAAAAACAATGAATACTTTCTCTTATTAGCCCTAAAATCCACAACCCACACATTTTATGTGGATTTATAGATAGCGTTATGTCTGCATTATGAATAACATTTGACGTGTATGATAGTGTTATGAAGTGACTCAAAATATCACTAGAGGGTGTACAGTTCATATTATTAATAATTGCAAAACAGCTTAACTTAAATAAAATGAAGAGGTTTCATTATGATTCAACGGTAACAAACTTAGTTTTTCTGAAGCCAGCTGAAAACAAAATAAAATACTGGCATTAATAATTTGTCCTCTGTCAATACAGTCAAATTTAGACCGCGCGGTAAAAATAGCCTTAGGCGCCTGCGTTTAAAGGGACAGCTGATGCCCGCTAAAGACTGATGCAAAAAATATGTGTGAACGCGATGGGAAAAAGTGATTATTTACGAGGTTCAATTTTAATTTAGTAAAATAATCGGGTCTTAATTATCAAAACACATACAACACTAAGACAGAAAAGCTCACATAATAGATATTTTTTATATATAATTCTATACTAGAACATTACGAGTTAAGTTACCGCCATCGCAAAGATGCAATGAAGTTTATGACTATTAAAGAATACACATAGAACAATATCGAACTACGTAATGAATGTTACGCAATGTTCGTTGCGTTACATTAATCTTTTAAGCGTAGACAGAGACTATGTTTTATAATTTGTAAAGAAAGTTTGAAGACTGGCTCCACGAAACTAATAAATTGTGTCTGCAAAAAAGGAAAGTACATGCCTATAATAATAAATTATCCATCTGCAGAGCAGATGTCTCTCAAGTTGAATTCAAGTTACCACAATAATAATGGGTACCGGCGTAATCATCACGCTTGCCAAATGTGGATTGGTAATAAGAAACCCGAGCAATGTTCGAAAATTTGAATCTCTTAATGCCCGACCCGGGGATTGAACCCTCTTGGGTCCCGAGAGCTTATGGTCTGGTACATAAACGTCTAGAAAACCAACGGGGCGTTTTCCTATAAATAAAAAAAGACGTGTGGCACTCGGAGACTGCCGCGGTAAAGCTATTGCATAGCATTTTTTATCAACTTATGCAAATATAACACTAAAAAGTATCACCGCTGTGCCAGTCGGAGTGAATCGTCCTAAAATTGACAAGGCTTAAACACCGTTTTATTTTTTTGTAATAACACCGATTAAGTTTATTTTCCGCTTTTAGATTGTGAGACGCCAACTCAAGTGAAAATAGTGTCATCACTTTTATCGCTTAAAATCTTTCCCTGCGTTATTGACATCATACGAGTATCATCGGACTTGATAAGAAGAAACAAACACTGAAGAGCGTCGCACTGAGCTATACGAAGTTCCGTACTCTTGTGGCAGGTGTCCTCATTACTTTTTGGGTGATATGATATGAAAAAAGCTAACCATTTTTATTTTATTTTTAAGCTATTGCATAGCTTCTATCGCGGGCCTTGAGCGTGGAGACCGAATCCAGAAATTCCGTAACAAAAATAATCCTAACACCCACACCCACACACTCGGGGCGAGACACGATCGAACGATTTTGAATTTCCGAAATTTAAAAGAATTTAGAAGCAAATAAGGATTGTGACAGTATGGTTGCCTATGGTAACCATATCTGCCAAAATAACAGAAAAATTTAATTACAAAAGTCAAAATTAGAAAAATTATAAAATTATAAAATTAAGCTATTTGCATAGCTTCTATCGCGGGCCTTGAGCGTGGAGACCGAATCCAGAAATTCCGTAACGAAAATAACCTAACATGGGCCGACTGATGACAGCTCAACGACGTCTTTGCGAAGAGCGGGGTTCAACACCTACCCCCAATTGATCTTGATTATTTTTATTTTTCGTTATAAGACCACGGCTTGGTGCAATCCAGTCTAAACGTCGGGTAAATAAATAGGTATTTATACCTTCATAATATTTAACGCGATAACGACCCGTTAGTGTACTATAAATAATAACCAAAGAATGTTGTGTATTACAAAGCATATTATTAATAAACAAAAGGTTTTTTTTATTTTACTATTTTGTAATCAATATTTAGAGTTATGACAGGACAATGTCTACCGGGTCCGCTTTAAAAAGATGATTCGGGTTTCGAGGGACCAACATAAGAAAAAATGTGCATAAATTTTATTATTTCATAGATTACATATTGTGCGTGTAGTATAGATTTTGTTAATGATGTGCTAGAAAAAAAGGAGTATTGCTGGCCATTTTAATAATGTTAACATTGAATTAAGAAAATTTTCTCAACTTCTAACACATCTTTGAAGCTGGTAGACACGGGCCTTATCGACCTTTAGTCACATAAAGTCCACTATATCAAAATGTCTCCTTATCAAAATGACCACGGTATCAAAATGGCCACTTATAAAATGCCCTATTATCAGAATGACCATTGCACCAAATTGTCCACTTTACCAAAATGCCAACTGTATCAGTATACCAACTCTATCATAATGCCAACTGTATCATTTATTACAACCGTATCAAAATGCCAACTGTATCAAAATATCAACTGTTAATTTTATTAAAAGCGAGAGGTTGAGGAATCTGTTAATACCTTCAACGCTTCAACGCAGAAAACCCTACATATCAAATAATCTACATCACACATTCTCTACTTTGGCATAGTAGAGAAATGCCTACCTTTTTGAAAGTAAAGGAAATAGGAAAAGAGACAGTTTTTATCCCAACTTACCATATTTGCTTGCAACAGACTTTTTTTACCCCGAAAAATACGGTTTGTGGGTAGTTGATACGGGAATAGGATAGTTCTATTATTTAGACGAAAAAAAAAAATTAATAAAATACCTACATTTTCCAAAGACTTTTAAAGAAAGATCTAATCAAATTAAAATATTATACTTATTCTAAGAAAACTGCAGCAGCGCGCAAAAAAATGTACATTTAAGCATTAAAAAAATATTTTTTCTTAAAAATTGTATGGGTGAAATTTCTTCTGTTTGAAGCTTGAGCAAATAATATTTAAATCTCTTGTCGAAGTAAATATCTCTATTCCGCCTATTCTTTTTCGGCGGGTTAAACAAAAGGTATTTAAAATATTTTATAATATTTTTTTAATAAGTATTTTTTTTTAAATTTTTTTTCACAATTATAATTATTTCTCCTCTTTGCAACCATTACAATTATTGAAGTAAAAACTAAAGAAAACAGCTTATTATTTATCCATAATAAGCTGTTTTCTTGAGTTTATGCGAACGTATAGTGTTGAAATGAAAGATAAGTTTAACGTCGGGTTAAATCAAAAATAAACGCGTTCTAAATCCGTAAACTTATCTTTCATTTCAATAAATAATAAGATTTACTCAGGGGTAAAAACATGTCATCATTATCATCATCAGCCTGGACATAGGCCTCTCCAATTGCACGCCACTTAAGTCGATCCTCGGCTTCTCGCACATAACATATTTATTTATAATAACGTAAAGGCTCCTATTAACGACCCCCTAAAATTGGTGTCCTAATAACGTCCTTTTTTTTCAATCATTCCTAATAGACTTTATATAGGTTCCAGTAAAGTGATTTCTTAAAAATTTGTTAGGTGTTGTGGTTGGTCGTTAAAAATATTTTAATTTGTGTGTCTAAATAGTCAGTGAATAAAATAAATTGACAGTAAGTGAGATGCGCCCGAAATGAATGCACATTTCATAGTGTTGCGCCTCCAGCCTCATAAGAACCACTTAACTTTACTTAAGAAAAATAAGATACTAAAAGTGGATTTGTCTTCTTGCTATCAATTAAAAACTGTAATGTATAGATTGTTTTATTAAGCTAACCCTTAATATAACCAATTTAACTGATTTTTATGGTATAAAATCATATTTTACTTAAAGGCGGTAATAGAGTCTAAATCTCATAACTTGATGCTTATAACGACCCATGGCGTTGTAAGAAATTCAAGAATATTTATTATTTTGTAATAAATGTCTATAATTAACTAATTACTTTAATTTGATTTTGTTTTGATCGCTCAATAAGATTATTTTATTTAGTTGGATCAATTAACGACAAACGTTTTTCCTAGAGATTTTGGGTAAAGTTCGTTTGAACGCTAATCATTATATCTATTAATTTATGACAATATATTTTAAACAACCTAGTTTTTCTTAATAATTGAGTAATTGATATTAAAAGAAAATGAATAGTAATGACATCAAATGAAACAGTTTTCAATAAAGTAGATATTGTAGCTGTTGATTAGGTATTTTATTGGTCGCTAATAGAATATTGTAGGTAATCTTCACAATTCATTCCCGACTCATATATATAAAAAACATTTTTGGATTTTCCCTATGAAATGTCCGATAAAGATTACATTCCTATTGAATTTCAAGACTCCAGAATCACTAGATACACCATCTAGGTTTTGATTCCCTAACATTTATCTGTTTTTTTTTGGTTTTTTCTAAATGACTTCGGAAGAAATAAGAAGGGCATTGGAGGCTTGCATTAGAAGAGACCAAGTAAAATATTTTAAGGAAGAAATAGAAGCTATTAAAAAGGATATTCCAATTAAAAGTAATGTATTAAAATCTTTAAATCCAACAGTAGACGACAAAAACATAATGAGAGTCAGCGGGAGATTGGAAAATTCGCGAATGACATCAAGTCGTAAGCACCCAATTGTTATGGCCAAAAATTCAAAACTTACGGCTTTGTTGATTGCAGATGCTCATCAACAAACGCTCCACGGAGGTCCGCAGTTGATATTAAACTATCTGCAGAGTCATTACTTTATAATAGGTGCTAAACATTTGGTAAAATCTCACGTGAGGAAGTGCGTGGAGTGCGTCAAAAATAAAGGACGGACCTACCAACAATTAATGGGACAACTTCCAGCAGTACGAGTCACTCCGGCTCGCCCTTTCCTACGTAGCGGTGTGGATTTCGCTGGTCCGGTCCAAATGCGCACTGCCAGAGGTCGTGGCTATAAATCTTATAAGGGATTTTTTTTTTTTTTTTCCTTTATTTGGATCAAAAAACAGTTTCACAATAAGGTTCTTAAAATTAATATTAGATACATAATATAATGATTGTGAAACCAGCACCAATGACCACAGATAGTAAGATGAATATTTTAATAAAGTTGAGAGTTTATGAGCTCGATTCATCGGTATACATACATTATATAATATTATTATTGTGTATGTGCAAGTGGTAAAGGTAGTGTTGATTTCATTTTAGTAGATTAAATACACGTTCAATATATGGCTTAACATTAAGATTAAATATGTCTACACTCGTAAAAAAAATTTTTATAAGTGTCAGCGAGGCGGTACAGCGGCGAGCGTTTACCGGAGTTAGTGCGGCATTTTTTAGCAACAAATAATTTTGCAGTACGACAAGCTCGCACGCGTGGTCTCACTGGTACTATATAACTTATTTTGTTTATTATATCAGGACAATCATAATTATTGTGACAAAGATCATACAGAAATTTAGCTTGTAATTGTAACCTTCTAGCTTTAAGTGGGAGCATATTGTATTTATCTAGGAACTGTTGGTAAGATAATTTTCTAAGATGGCATTTGTATTGCAAACAGCGTATAAATTTCTTTTGAACCCTTTCGAGGCTATCAACATATTTGGCATACAATGGGTCCCAAATAGGGGTGGCGTATTCGAGCTGTGAGCGAATTAAGGTTTTATAGAGATGAATATATGTAGCGGATCTTTTGAAACCATTACTGGCACGGAAAACAAATCCATACATTTTATACGCTTTGCTACAAATATGTTCTACATGACGGTCAAGTATTAATTTCGTGTCTAAGATGACTCCAAGATCCCTGATGACTTGTACACTGTCAAGTTTAGCGCCGCATAAGGAATAAGAGAATTTAAAGTTATGATTTTTTCGAGAGAAAGTTATACTTTTACATTTATCGAGGTTAAGGTTTAGCTTGTTAGTGTCGCAATATAGTGTGAACCGATCAAGGTCCTCAAGAAAGTCATCATGATCAGAAACGCCATCAATGATATGGTATATCTTGAGGTCGTCTGCATATAATAAAAATTTGCAATGCTTGAAGCAGCCATTGATGTCGTTAATGAACAGGACAAAGAGTAAGGGGCCAAGAATTGAGCCCTGTGGTACGCCAGAGGTCACGCAGACAGTGTCAGACTCATACCCATTTATGACTACTTTTTGTGTCCGATTTGTTATGTACGATTTGAACCACCTCCACAGATTACCTCTGATGCCGTTAAATGCAATCTTC
Organism: Anania crocealis; assembly: GCA_949315895.1. Classification (NCBI taxonomy): domain Eukaryota; kingdom Metazoa; phylum Arthropoda; class Insecta; order Lepidoptera; family Crambidae; genus Anania; species Anania crocealis. The sequence continues at coordinate 2,598,069 of OX438857.1, read as the reverse complement.
TCCAATAAAATTTTGTGATCCACCGTATCGAAGGCCTTTTTGAAATCAGTATATATACTATCTGTTTGTTTATTGTTATCAATATTTTCAAACAATTCAGTTGTGTAAGCTACAAGGTTTGTAACGGTAGATCGTTTACGGACGAATCCATGCTGCTCTGGCACTATGACATTGTGAATAAGTGGATAAAGATAATTGTGCACTAATCTTTCGAAAAGCTTCGACACAGTGGACAGTATTGATATTGGCCGATAATTGGTTACTTTATTTTTGAGTCCCCCCTTATGCACTGGCGTAATTCTAGCTGACTTCCATACCCTTGGACAAACACCCTCTCTCAGGCACTTGTTGTATAGAAGATATAAAGGCTTGTAAATACTTGAGGCAGTCTTCTTGAGGAAAATAGGTGGTACATTATCAGTTCCCATGCCTTTTGTAGCATCTAGAGCCCTCAATTCTCCAACAACATCATCCTCCTTCAAAACAATATCATTGATTATGGTTTCAGTGTGCGTATTTTTGTCTAAATTATGAATTTTGTCCGTATTATATGAGTCAGATAAATCACTAGGCTGAAAAACAGATTGGAAAAATTTTGAAAATAGACTGCAAATGTCGTTGGGATTATCCGCATTAAAGTCCAAGTATTGAACATTACTGGGGATATTGGATTGGTTTTTACGCTGATTTATATAGGTCCAGAAATATTTTGAACTATCATGAATGCTATTTTCAACTCTATCAATATATTTGTTATAGCATATTTTAGCCTCTTTTTTAAACCTTTCCCTGAACAAAGAATATATCAGGTAATCCGATTGATTTCTGTACTTTTTCCACTTGACCCATGCCTTGTTCTTATCTTTAAATATGTGTTTTAAAGATGGGCTAAACCATACAGGAAAATGAGATTTTGAGACAATCTTCGAAGGGATATGTTTTCGAATTATTTTATAAATGTGTTCATAGAAAATATCAACACATTCTTCAGAACCCTTTTTTTCAAATAATTCATTCCAGTTTATATCTAAAATACTGTTATTTATTATTTCATATTTGACGTTATTGTAACAATACTTAGTCTGCTGCTTAAGTGGCAAGGATTTTATTGTTTGGTCAAGTGTTATAATTATATAAAAAGGAGGATGATAATTATCTATTGGTACCAAGGTATCTGTTGTTGAAAAAATATTTACACTAGGTGAATTGGTTATACATAAATCTAAAAGTCGACCTTTACTATTTTTAAATTTATTGATTTGTATGCAGTTTAATGTATTCATAAAGTTTATTAAGTACGTGTGTGGTGGTATTAAGTTATTCGCATTTAGTGGTTTTACTTGGTGAATTTTATCGTCCCACTGAAGACCAGGCATATTGAAATCGCCTATCATACAAAAGTTTTTAATATTCAAGACTTGTATATAATCCCGAATAGAATCAAAAAAGCTAAGGTATGAATCGCAATCAGTTTTAGGCGGAATATATACTGCACTAATAGTATAAAATAAACTTCCGAAGTTTAATTCCAGAAGAACGTGATCAATTAAAGGTGGGATAGTGAGAGGAGCGGAGGGGGGCGCGGGCAGGCTGAGCGTCGCATTGTGCGAGCGCAGTACGGCCACCAGTACCCCGCCGCCATCTAGGCGGCCGGTTGTTATCCGGTTTCGATCACAACGATACACAGTATAGCGGGGATCTATGAACTCGTTATTATTTATGTCGGAATGTAACCAAGTCTCAGTCAGTATGATTATGTCGTAAGTATTTGCCAGGATGTTCATATAAATAGTGTTGAGTTTAGTTCTCAATCCACGGCAATTCTGATAATAGACTGATAGTGATTTATTTTGTTTGTCGAATTGTGCTAATAATTTTATAAGAAGTGTTTAAGTAAATATAGGCGGAGTCATCCATAACACGTATTGAGTGAGGTAGAAGTAAATTTATTCTCATATGAATAATATCATGCATTAAAGTGATATCAGTGCCAGTAATGTATTTAGTTAACATAATAGAATAACATGTTAGGAACTGGGAATGGTTAGAACGCCATAAAATAGGGAACATGCCATTAATTTCATTTAGTAAATAATAAGGTAAATAAACCGCTACACATTTGTGCCTGATAGAAAAGTATTTTTTTTGGTAAGCAAACAAAAGTTTTGTAATTTTATAATTAGGTTGTTTTTTCGATATAATATTTATAAATAAGTTGTACAGCTTACTTACTAGAGTTAATAAAATTATTATACATAGATCGTGCCACACAACTAATTCTAAATATACCAACATCCAATTTATATATTTTATTATACATTGAAGGGAACTGTAGCAATCATGCATTGTCATACAGTTTTTAGTTTCTACATGATTATTTAATTTTACCGAGGTCCTGCTCAGATCTAATAGCTTGTACTGGTGATGAATCAGATTTTCGGACGAGAATAACGCCATGCTTGACCCAAACGTATTTGTATTCTTGTGATTTCGCCCTGTTTCGGCACTCTCGAAATAATAGTTTATTTTGTATCGTAAGATGCTCGTTGACGTATACTTTTTGCGGTGATCCGGAAATACCCAGCTGTTCGGTATTCAGATTCTTCTTCGAGCGGCATGAAGCTATAATATTATCACGCAGTATTCTAGTGCTGAATTTAACAACAATATTTTTGGGTCGAGGATCCTTTTGATCAGCGTGTGGCACTCGGTGTACAGCTACAATGTCCGACGGCAGTACTTGCTGTTTTGCTATTGTTGCGAGGCCGGTTACGATGTTAAGTAAATTTTCGCTACGTCTTTCAGGGATGTTTACAATTTCGATGTTGCAATCTCTTGCTTGCTGCTCCATAGCTGCTAACTTAATCTCAAGTTTTTGAATGTTCTCAGTACTATTTTGACGTGCCTGTTTCTGTAGTGTTTTAAGTTGTTTATCAAGGTCATCCTGCCGAGAATCTGAGTAATTTAGCGATTTCTCCATCTCATCCAGGCGGGTGTTTATATTCACGAGCGACGCTTTGAAACTATCACTATCGGAGCGCAGACCCAAAACTGTATTATTTAAAGCATCCAAAGAAGCCGTAATTTTCGAGAATTCTGTTGCGAGTGTAGATTTTATGGATGTATTAATCAACTCGGTCAAGTTTTTATCTAATTCGGTGTTAAATTTAGATAGCTTTTCGTCTATTTTCCGGTCCAAAGTATTCATTCTCAATTTATAATCATCGTCGGGTTGCTTGCGCTTACGTTTGTTGATAAATAAATCATCTACCTCCGCAGGAGCAGACAAATCGGGATTAGATGCAAACTTCGGTGGAGTGCGTTCCATTATTCTTCACTATTATTACTTCCTAGTTAATTTTTGCATAAATACAAACAGTTGGAAATCAACTCTTAACACTTTTAATGACACAATGTAAATATATATATTTATTATGCACCAATCAACCGAGTACCACGTCCACTCTCAACTGGGTGCGCGCGGCAATTGGAATACATATGTATGTCTGTTTGTATGTATGGCTACCAGGGCTGTACACGTGGAGGTCGTCAGCGAACTCACATCACATGGCTTCCTTCAGGCTTTTAAAAGGTTTGTCTCACGTAGAGGTCGCTGCGAGGACATCTGGAGCGACAATGGGACAAATTTTGTTGGAGCAGCTGGGGAAATCCAAAAACTTTTTTCCAATGAAAAAGATAGCATTTTGCCTGCTATCTCTGAACAGTTGGCTACCAACAATACAACGTGGCACTTTATCCCGCCGCACGCGCCTAATTTTGGAGGACTTTGGGAGGCTGGGATTAAATCGGTGAAGTTCCATCTGAAACGAGTAATTGGAACTTCAACCTTGACATATGAAGAGATGTCCACAGTCTTAGCACAGGTAGAGGCTTGCTTGAACTCGAGACCTTTATCGAAACTAAATGGAGATCAAGAAGACGCAGCCTTGACTCCAGGCCATTTTCTGGTAGGAGAACCTCTGATCACAGCTCCCGACCGCAATTATGAGACCTCAAATATAAGCTCACTTAGGCGATGGCAGTACACTCAGCGCATGATCCAAGAGTTTTGGCGTAAGTGGTCGAAAGAATATTTAAACCAATTCTTTCATAGATACAGATGGTCGACTCAAATGCCACAGCCTAAAGTGGGAGACATAGTACTAATAAAAGAGGACGGCCTTCCCCCATGCCGATGGTTATACGGTAAAGTCGTAAATGAGCACCCCGGTCAAGATGGAATTACGAGGGTGGTCACATTGAAAAGCAAAAATTCTTTCATTAAACGCCCTTCAAATAAACTGTGCATTTTGCCAGTAACAGAATAAACATGTATGATTTTAATTTAGATTACTGTTAGTTTAAGTTATTGATGTTATACATTTGTTAAATTTTAATTTAAAATTTATACTTTTATACTTTTGTTATTTTTTTTATCTTTATACACTGTTAACTGGTGATTGTAAAATTATTACTTGTTTATTTCTATTGTTTAACTTATACGTGTATCAAGACAGTATTTTGATGGATTGGTAAAGGATTTTATATTTACTTGAACTTAAAACTTTTATACTTAAGCTAGTTTTATATATGTTTTGATCTACTTTTGTTTAGACTACACAATCCTTAAATTTGTTTTTTATTTTTTGTTTTACAAAAAGAACTATTGTATTTTACCTCGTGGTTATGTAAACCTAGCAAGGACAAATTAAATTTATTTATTTACCTTAGAAAAGGACAAAGTAGCAATTTGTCCTTGGTGGGCAGTAAATGTACAATCTACTTACTTAATAGTATTATTGTAATGTCAGTGTTATACAAAATATTAGTTTGAAAGTTCACCAATAGATGTCGCTGTGCAAAGATAGATCGCGGTAGCGAGTCGATTTTGTAATTGTACTAGTAGTAAGGATTGGTGTTAGCAAAAATGACTATCCGTCAAGGCAATAAACCGTTGATTGCGAAGTTGGCTTTTATTTTGAGCAAAGCGACCTAGCATTCCCTTGACTGACCTCCTAGGCTACCTAGGGTTTATTCACTTACCTAAAGCCCTTTTCTTTCCTTAATTTAAAACAAAATCTAATAAAAAATACCAGAAAAAACACAAAAACAACAAAAACAAAAACGTGGCAAAAAACAGAAAAAAAATAGAAAGAAAAAAGAAACATGCAAATATTACAAAGGCAAAATAAATAAGCGAGTTGGTTAATAACTTTTTGAAAACTGTATGGCAGATACAGTTTTCAAAAAGTAAATTATTTGTGTTACTTATTTATATTTACTATCTTATTAGTATGAAGATAATTAAAAGTAAACATATAATAGTTTAAAGACTGATTGCGGGTGGCAGTAATAGTTTTTCTGAATTAATTAGAATAGTAAAAAATATAAGTGCATAACAGTTTTGAAATGATCATTGTTATGTTACATATTACGATCATAATAATTTATTATTTGTAAAAAAATAAACCTAACAATATTATTTCAAAACTGTTATTAACACTTAATGAATACCTCTTACTACTGTTTTTTATTTAATTTAATTGTAAAGGGAAAGTGACAATTTCTTAGGGGTCGGTAATGGAAGCGGAAAAAACGGTAATAGAATTTAATAACATCCAAGGGTCGGTAATAGAAGAAACTGCTCTTTTGGATTAAAAAAATATTTACTAATATTTGTGCGATATAATACTGAATTTAAGTACTGAATTTCATAGAACATTTCATCAGGATTGAATATAAATTACATCATCATTCCTAACATACTAGCTTATATCTATTTTTTCATAGTGAGTACAAAGACTGCTTAAACTGGCGGTAATAGGAGCATTTACGTTAACATTTTATTGCATCTAGAACGTAACAACGTTTTACTCATACTCATTCTGTGCCATCTTGTAGTTTTTTATTGCATATTTTTGTACGGTGATATTTGAATATTTTTGCTTATTACAAGTAAATCTTTTTTTACCCGACTTCCAAAGGAGGAGGTGGTGGTGGATGGACATAATAATACTATGCACATTTCAGTTCAGTAGACGTTGTGATACTATAGACGTTTTGTTACAGTGGACATTTTGATATAGTGGACTTTAAGGGCGTTTAGGGTTTATATAGTACTAGCTGACCCGGCAAACGTTGTTTTGCCATAAAAATGGTTAAATTACTAAAATGGCTAACAAAAAATAGGGGTTGGTGGTAAAAGGGTAAAAATTTAGGGTTGTATATATTTTATAAAATTTTAATATTTTACTACCCTACCCCCACCCCTACCCTAAACCCTTCCCTTTTGTGAATCTAAACCATTCCCAGATCCCCTTGAACACACACAAAAAATTTCATCAAAATCGGTCCAGTCGTTTGAGAGAAGTTCAGTGACATACACACTCACAGAAGAATTATACATATAAAGATTGGCTTATACCACCGATATCGAAGGTTGGATGGAAAGGATTAGAGAGATAACGCTACTTCCCACCTTTTTCTTGCAGTATGTACCTATGCTGATTATTATATTATAATACTAAGTTCTGATTAACTTAAAGATGATATTCATTATATTTTGTGGGCCGATCCCGGCGGCACTGCAATGCCGGGCCGACCCGCGAGAGGAGTGGAGCGAGCCCCGAACATCCCCTCAATTTACAAAAATCAGTTTAATATACTGGTCCCTCAGTGAGGGAACTTTCAGATATTAAGCTGAAAAGAACAGATACTACACTTTGATCTTAGCCAAAAGGCCGAGAAGCGATAACTGCACAGACTGATCCGAAGAGGGTCATTATCCGGAAAAATGCTTACTCACCGCGAATGAAAGATACTGCAGAGACATCTAGCTAATACTGTCAGAAATAGAGGGAGTGTGGTGCAAAAGCAAAGTAGCGCCATCTTGCACAAAAGCACAGAACTATAAATACTCATCATGTGATGCGTCCCTACGCTTAAATTACCATAGCTCTACAACAGCAGATGTAGAGTGTTTCGATGTAGGCAAAAAATTTGATTGTTTTTGAAATTTCCTTAAGATTTCAATGTTAAAGTTCGTCAAAAATAATATGACTTTGTTTAAAAACAGAAGTGGCGTTCATAATATAAATGAGATCCAAAAAGATTAGTGTACAGTAATATACCAAAACTGAAACATTATCAGAGACAATGTAATGCTATGTGTGTTAAGATATATGTAAAAATTCCTTGGTTAAGATACACAACGCCATTCCAAACGATATAAAGCAGTTGACAAAAATAAGCTTTATAAAAAAATGGCTCAGGGACAAAAATTTTACAAACTTAGTGATATTTTTAAGTAATCAATGTAATGTTATTGGACATAGTTAATAATAATGACGATAATATAATGTAATATTAATTCTTATAATTTTTTGTTTTATAAATATTAGCATGCCATATTTAGATATTAAAACGTGAATTCTAAAATTATTTTGGCTAACACTAGTTTTGCACCAAGTTTCGAGCAAATTAAAAATTAATTTCTTTTTCTTTTCATTTATTTTTATTCTTAGAGCGCAACGAGACTGAAATAATGGAAGCGTATTTAATTGTGTTTCTTTTACATTATATTTATATTAGAAAATAAACAAGCACAGATGCCATGTAGATATTGATTTTCATTTAATAAAAATAAAATTCGCATTACTTTTAGATGAAAATAGCCTAAAAATCAGTTTCGTTGTATTAATCTTTTCAGCGCACAGAAATAGTTTGTTATATATTAGGGGTTAAAATATGAAATTGCCGTTTTTTTGTAATAGGTTCCTTGAATTGACATAGAATCTTCATGGTTTGAGGTTTTCAAATGAAACTTTTTTCACATGGTTTCTATGATGATTTTCTTTTAAAAAATGTGAAACATTTGAATATCGACTTTCAATTGTTTTTGTTATTTAACTTAGACAAGAAAGATGGATACTGCGAAAATTCGAGTGACTTTTGAATACGAGTTCCGACGCGGAAGTAACTCGGCAGAAACAGCCCGCAATATCAATGTTGCGTTTGAAGAGGGATCTGCTAATGAACGCACCGTGCGATTTTGGTTTAAACGCTTTCGTGATGGAAACTTAACTTCGACTTGAAGAACGAGCCACGAGGAAGACCGCCCACACAGGTGATTAACGATGAATTAAGAGAGATGGTGGAAGCCGATCCTAGTCAAACTACCCAGGAATTAGCGGCTTGGTTTAACGTAATCTTACCCACAATATTGACTCATTTGCGTCAAATCAATAAAATAAAAAAATACGAAAAATGGGTGCCTCATGATTTGACTGATGTGCAGAAAGAAACGCGTGTTGAAACTTGTGTTGCCTTGTTGAATCGCTACAGAAATGAAGGAATATTAAATCGAATTGTGACATGTGATGAAAAGTGGATTCTCTATGATAACCGTAAAAGAAAAATGCAATGGCTGACCCCAGGTCAAACGCCACAACAGTGTCCTAAAGCAAAACTTACCAATAAAAAGGTAATGGTAACTGTTTGGTGGTCTCAGCATGGTGTTATTCACTATAGTTTTCTCCGATCTGGTCAATCAATAACGGCAGATGTCTATTGTCCCGAACTCCGAACAATGTTGGCAAAACTAGCAGTAAAACAGCCCCGACTCATGAATCGATCTTCACCATTATTGCTCCATGACAACGCGAGACCTCATACAGCACGAGAAACCGTTTTGACCCTTCAGGAACTGCAATTAGAAACCATTCGACATCCTTCGTATTCGCCAGACCTTGCTCCAACGGACTACCATTTTTTTCGTGATTTGGACAATTATCTACGTGACAAGAAGTTTTCTTCCCAGGAGGCAGTACAAAATGCTTTCACACAGTTTGTGCAGTCTAGATCCTCAGAGTTCTATCACAAAGGCATAAATGACCTTCCTATTAGATGGCAGCAATGTATAGATAATAATGGTAACTATTTTGATTAAATGAATTTGTTAAAAATTAAAAAATAAACAATTTTGATTTTCAGTACAAATCGGCTATTTCATACTTTAACCCCTATTATTATGTGAATATTGATTAAAGACAGATAATAATAATAAAATTGTTACAAAGCATCAATGAACAACTTCTTCAAATATATGGATTTTAATATCGCTCTACATTAATTGTGAATTTCGCTGTGTTGTTCAGATTATCATAGAAATTTATTTTTTGCTTACCGTTGAAGTATTCTCAAAATAAAAATTAGGACAGCTTAGAACTTTGCACTTGTTTTTTATCAGATCAACATTTGATTTTAAACTTTCTTTATGGAAAATTTGTATCGTCCTAGTCTAGACAGAAAGGCATTTAATTAAATGCTAGGTAAGAGCTTGTACTTTGTGTACTTACAATTATTTTTCAAGCACACATGTAAGCGAAAATGGTTCAGAAATAGGAGAAACAGCAACAATTTACAGAAATGTAGAGTATGATGCATCTTCCTTAACAAAGTATAGCGCCACCTATCGCGAATGTACGGAACTACAGTTATAGTGCGTCGTACGCTTTTTTTAGTTTTTTTTTATTTTACTAAATAGGTTGAAGTAAAATTAGCAAACACGTAATTTTTTTAAATCTGAGACATGTTAAAATGTTTTAATACTGTAAACGTATAATGGTAAACCAAATACAAAGATTGTTATGAATAATAATTCCCGTGATAAGATTCGTATTAACAAAATAATGTGATATGAATTATATTACCTACTCTACTTAGATAAATTCTTTAAGGCTACTACCAGAGCTGTGTGCTGCGTCTAATTGTTTTAATTTTATTACTTCTACACAAAATAAATTCTCAAAAAACTAGATCAGTATCATTTTAGCAAATTACCTCTAGTATTTATTGAATCACTGTTAAACTACTGCTCTACATTATGTTGCGATTGTACAAGTGCAAATCAACCTTCTTGGTGATCACAGGCGTCTTTTCGCCCTACAATATTTTTAGCTTGAGACCAGTGCCATCGAAATAAACTTCGGTAATAATTTGCAGCCAAAAAAGCTATACTTTAATCATTATTAACTTACTAAATGAACAGTTTGATGATAAAAGAAAGCGAAGCTTTACCATGCAAAAAAAGCAATGGGGGCTATCGCTAGTGAATTTGCCACTAGAGGCGCTAGTGTCGCGTGAGGTCCAATATCATTCACTTTGTACTGGTTTTAGCGGAATTTGTTGCATAAATTATAATTTCTTTAATTTACCTGCCGGAAAGTGATCTCCTTCGTAAAATATCGCAAATATGGATTATTTGGCGATTAATGTAAACGCTTTAAAAGCGGAATTAAGAAAAAGCGCAAAAATAGGCGGCCTCAAGAGCAACTATTTCAGAAGTTAGTTTGTTGATATCAAGATAGTTATTTATAAACAATATAACAATATAACCTTAATTAGATTCAAGATATAACACTTTGTTTCGGCGCCAATCCCCTTTGACAGCTATACCTTCGGACCTCAGTCTACAGTGGCGCCAACTGGTGAGCAAATAAACGGTAGTCCCCATTCTTTCAGCTTTTGGTGATATTTTATACAACTACAGTCGGGTAGTTCATCAAAAAAGGACGAAATATAAAATGATAATAAAAATGTGAAAGTATTTAAAAATATTTTAACTGTAAGTCGTTACTCTGTTACAATCAATGTAATTTAAGTTGAGCAAAATTAAAATGTAGAGCCAGATATTTTTAACTAAATAACGCGAAAGCGTGCAGCAATGCTTTTCAAAGCACGAGAGCTTGTTATCATACTCCACTATAGTTCAGTAGCTTGTCGCCAGGTGGCTCAGCTCACCCTTACCTCGCGAAAGTTAAGCGTTTTTTCGGATAATGACCACCCCGGCTGTACGTAGTGAATTCATACTTACCTGGCGTAGGGGACACCGTGATCAGGAAGGCGGTTCCCCCAGGGCGAGGCCCCCCCATTGCACTGCGGAGGGGTTGACCCTTGCGATTATCCCTAATGTGGATAACTCGGACGCGTAATTTTTGGTAGTGGGGACTGCGTACGCGCTGTCCCCCCGTAAAAAACTGTCTTGATTGAATAGACTCTCCTTATCGGTGTGTAACTTGTAAAGAAGACATAACGGTTGAATGTCACACGTTAACAAAAGTTAAGCGGTATGTAATGTACGGTAAGTATTAACTACATAATAAGTATTGAATGATCAAGTTGCTTCCGTAATCCATTAACACGTATCACACACTTATATTTGTCCTAAAAAGAAATAAAACACGGCAAGTATTTTCACCATCCACTATTTTAGAAAATACTCAATGGAAGCTGTAATAGGATCGTACAGTTAAAATTATCCACCTATGAAACGATTGAGTTTAACAAGCGGAACTTAACTTTGGTTGAGAAAGTCAATAAAACCTCATATACATACATATGTATTCAATGTCACCATACCCAACACCTACAACTTGCAGTGGACTTCATCTGATAAAATATCTAAATTATTTGGAAATTGAGCTAAAGATTGAATGGCAATCACAAAATATTTTCATGCTGTCAATAGTTATATTTTTAACCGGAGTCATAAAGCATTATCTTATCAAAAGCATCCAAGTCTAAAACATCCTAAATCACATAAAAAACAGTCTACAAACGCCACAAATTTATATATTTGGCCGCAACAATGCATTTGACTGACCTCAGTCAAAGGGACTGGGTGCAATCATAGGTACAATACATATTACGCGTAATATACAGTGTCTGGTCACCGGTATCCGACCCGTTATGGTGCAGAAATATAATCAATTTATTCGCCAAATCCATTGTAACAAAACATTTTATCCATACTAATAAAAAATTGCAACTATTCTCTGGTATCTGAGTCCGGTTAGATCATTTATTTAGCAATATCTACCGATGTACAGGATATATAAGCATAAAAAGAATTCGTTCGACAGCTAAAAGCACAGAACAGGTAAAGTAGATAAAAAGTAGAGCAATAAGTTGACACCAAAAAAGTTATCCCAAGCTCCCATCAAAATCTTTAAAAAACACATGAAAAGTAAAAAAAATAATAAAATGTGATTAAAGTAAATTTTTTTAAGCTATTGCATAGCTTCTATCGCGGGCCTTGAGCGTGGAGACCGAATCCAGAAATTCCATAACGAAAATAACCTAACATCCCCCACTCCGACCGGCACAGCGGTGATACTTTTTAGTTTTTCCATCTATCATCAACAATAGCTTTACCGCGGCAGTCTCCGAGTGCCACACGTCTTTTTTTTTCTATTTTTAGATGCACTAAGTCATTAGCTAAAAACTGATGTTAATACCTTAGCTTTAATTCAAATAGTCTAGGCGTTACGATTATTTGAATATGACTCTATCTTAGAGTATAAATAAAGGGACCTTTGTAATACTCTAAGGACTCTATCAAACGCGAATACATCCCAATAATAACATTTAAAATTAAGTAAACATTATTACATGGTATTTTATCACTTATTCTATCTGTTTATTTTTTTATTAACTTGATTTTAAACTTAAGTGTACTTAATTTGAAATGCTGTTAAAGGGATAAAGGGGCACCTATTATCGGGATGAATTCGCGTTTGATAGAGTAATTTTAAATTATTCATAACACCTAGAATAATTAAAGCCAAGGACATCAGTTTATAGGTAATAACTTAGTGCATCTTACAAAGGTTTAGGATCTAGGCTTTTTGTAACATTGAAAATTTTAAAAATAACATCTTTGTTCATTTTATTTTTTACATTTCAAGTGTTTTTTAAAGAATTTTAGCTTATAGGTCCCTTACATCGGTAGATTAGAGTAGATTGATAAATAAATAATCACCCGGAGTCAGTAACAAAAAAAAATATAGCCGCCATTTTTTAATAGAAGGGAAAAAATATTTGATGACAGTCGACAAATTGATCATATTATTATAATACTGCAACCTATCGGGTCGGTCACCGTGACAGACACACTGTGTATTGTACGAAGTCTTATGAAAGGATATATTATAGTAAGATACGAACACATAATAATAAAGTTAAATACATAAAAACTTCCACATGACCCAAGTAAAATAAACAAAAAACAGAACTATAAGGTAGCCCCTTGTCCACGTGTTCGAACAGTCTTTGCTGGACGTCAGTATTGTAAACGCTCGCCAACATTATATAATCTAGCAAATAAAGAATTAAACATCTATAATAAAACTAATTATGAATGTAAACGGCTTTTGTTAGATTGGCTCCATACACTAGATTACGATAATACGGAAACCCTTTTGGCAAAAATAATAATTTGATCCTTACATACTAGCGCGCACACACACACACACGCAAATATACTGACTTAATTATATATTGTAACTGCTTCTACTCAGTATAAATGTATTACCATGGGAGAGCGAGACAACTCCAACTCAAGTATTTATTATATTACTAACTGGGGTGTCTTTACACTTAATTTTGTAAATATTGAGTAATAAAGTTATTGTATTATTTATAATAAAAAGTATCACTTTCACCGTTCATGAACCATACAAGCCTACGTTTTTAATTTTACATCATCTGTTTTGATAAGATGAAATAACCATAGATTTAAATATTAAATCTATGGAAATAACACTCAGAAAAACGTCGTACTTTATCTATACAAAGTTTCGCTACGCTTGTGCTTGATGGCGCCACTGTATCGTTTTTAGGAAGACTCACCAAGATGTACATAATATTTTTTCACTTTCAAAATTCTCATTTTAATGTAGAGTAACATATATTTCTATATATTTTTAAGTTTAGCTTGCTCATTTTTAGGAATAAACAAAATGTATTTGTTTATAAGCGTCATTTTCAGCATAACTACGTACTATCTATAACATAGTCCCTCTGTACTGTGCCAAAAATATTTATGTAACGCTGCGGATTTACTTGCGAACTAAAATAAGTAGAATATTTTACCAAAGGGAAGCGTACATGATTTTGATGATTCAATGTTTTTATTTTTATTGATTTAAAATCAATATCTACATGACATCTGTGCTTGTTCATTTTCTAATATAAATATATTATAAAAAACACCATTAAATAAGCTTCCATTATTTCAGTCTCGTTGCGCTCTAAGAATTTATATAACAATTGCTTTTATTCCATTTCAAAAATAAGCAAATTTTTTTCCTACATTGAAACACTCTACACCTGCTGTTGTAGAGCTATGGTAATTTAAGCATAGGGACGCATCAGATGATGAGTACTTATAGTTCTGTGCTTTTGTGCAAGATGGCGCTACTTTGCTTTTGCACCACACTCCCTCTATTTCTGACAGTATTAGCTAGATGTCTCTGCAGTATCTTTCATTCGCGGTGAGTAAGCATTTTTCCGGATAATGACCCTCTTCGGATCAGTCTGTGCAGTTATCGCTTCTCGGCCTTTTGGCTAAGATCAAAGTGTAGTATCTGTTCTTTTCAGCTTAATATCTGAAAGTTCCCTCACTGAGGGACCAGTATATTAAACTGATTTTTGTAAATTGAGGGGATGATCGGGGCTCGCTCCACTCCTCTCGCGGGTCGGCCCGGCATTGCAGTGCCGCCGGGATCGGCCCACTTAATGACAATAACTTACTCATAAATAGGATTAAAGTAGAGATGGATGAACTGTACGTACAAGGTAGATTTGATAATTAGTCCATCGATTTATAGTTTTGTGATACCCGATCCAAATATTTCTGGTTAGTAAACAAGCGAGCAAGATGACATAATGCAGAAATAAAAGTTATGATTTTATCATTTCGAAAGTTAAGTATCTGCAATATAATTTATACTTAAATGAATTTAATACAAAAATATTACGCAATACTTCAAGCACCTATTCCTCTAGGATCTAGTCTTTGCACTTCTATGGAATTTTATTTAGTGGTGTTAAAGTAGAAAATCGTTAAATAGAAAGAAATACTGGGTATGCATGATACGCGACTACGTGTGTATGCGAATAATAGCTCTAATATTTTGATTTAGGGTCGGAAATCGTGTAATTTACAAAAAGTCCTTGGTGGGTTAGGTGTATAGAAAATTAGAATAGGTACCGCCTAGTACTGTAAAATACCTAGTGCGTGGATCTGTTCTAGAAAATACGTTTCTGAAAAAAAAAACTGCGAATTGAGCAAATTCTATTTTCAGTCCACGTACTTAGTAGTTCTGATCGCGGAAATTCACATCTTACGACAAATTACTTTGAAAGTTTTACTCTGAAAAAAGTAATAAACGTCTAGGCGTTTCGAAACAAGCCTAAGAAATAATAATAATAATATTTAAGACATGCGACACTGGGCCACTCAGAAACATCTAGTCCCAAATTAAGCTACTATTAAGTACCCTGTTAACGCCCCGTTGGTCTAGTGGTTTAAATACTGGGCCATGATCTCGGGGTCCCAGCCTCCCAGGTTCGATTCCCGGGTCGGGCAACAAAAAAAAAAGTTTCGAATTTTCGAACGTTGCTCGGGTTTGTGATCACCAACCCGCATTTGGCAAGCGTGGTGATTAAGCCAGTACCCATCATTGCTGTGGTAACTTGAATTCAATGATGGAGACCTTTTCCCTGCAGTGGGATGATTATAGGCTGTTACTTTAAGTACCCTGTCGTATGGGGTACTAGACAACCGATAAACTTCCTTATATAATAATATAGGTACATATTTTTGTAAATACATGCTTAAAATATATAGACAACACCCAGACCAGTACATACAGACATGTTCATGCACATAAATATTTGTACTGTGCGGGGATCGAACCCGCAACCCATGGCTCAGAAGCAGCGTTTACTACCGCTGATCCAATGATTAATACCTGATTAATACCATACATTACATCACAAAAGTAAATATATTATATCGTAACACTTCAACTGGAGCGCCACCCGAAGGAAAGTACAAAATCTATAACATAGACAATCGAATACCTCGTATTTTGGCAGTCGTATCGCACAATTATCAGTTCCTAGCGGTCCGTAACTATGAAAATTAATGTATGCAAGTAATTGTAGCTACACACTTTTCACGTGGATTTTACTGAAGCAGTCTTTGGCCATAGAATTATCGATTTTCTTCTGACTCCTAAAAACAAAAAAAAATCCAAATCGTTGCAAACCCTTCTGAAATGATGCGCATGCACATTTGTTAGTATTTCTTTTTTACTTATATAAATAGATAAACTTGTTACATCCAACGCTGTTGTGGCTTTGGGTGTAAATTATGATGAAATGATTTGTGTAACCAAGACGAAAGGTATAGGATCCTGGGGTCCTAGATTCGATGCGGTTCAGGCAGGCAAAGAAAGTTTTCGAGCATGCTCAGGTTCGTAATCACCAACACGCATTTGGCAAGGGAAGTGATTATGCCCGTACCCATCACTGCTGTGGTAACTTGAGTTCAATGATGGAGGCCTTTGCCCAGCTGTGGGATGATTGTAGACCGTTACTTTTCTTTAACTTTTTTGATATAAATATATAGATAGATGGACAGTATTAGACGTATAGTTGTGGCTTTGGGTGTAAATGTTATGTTCGCGCTGATTTGATTCATGCAAACCTATTCGAAACATCGGGATGATACTATTTACCGTCAATAAAGTACTAGCTTCATATCCAGTATAGTGTAAGTTTACAGAATAAAACACTCGTAAAAAATTTTATGTTTTTAACATCAACACGCGAATATCGCACTAATCCGAAATGTCATTGATACTATCATTTTAAATGACAACCGGTACTTGAGATCACTTTATCCTGCCCGCAGTCACCCGCGGCAGGTGATCCACAACAGACTTGCTCATGTGAGTACTTAAGTGTTTTATTTAAAATTTTATTGCTTAAGGCGACTACTGGAGGTATGTGCTGCTACCAATTGATTGAATTTAATTACTTCTAAACAAAACCAATTTTCAAAAAGTAGCTGTAGTCGTCCCCTTAAGTTGCTGTTTTGCCCCCGAATTTAATACGCTTGGAATATCAAACATTTGAAAAATGCCACGGGAACCGTACCTTTTTGCGGGATAAAAATTGGCCCATATCCTTTTCCAGCCTATAACCTATCTGCGTGGTAACTTTCATCCAGATCCGTTCAGTTGTTCAGGCGTGATTAAACAAATATCCAAATATACGTTCTTAATTATAATATGAGTAAGAAAGATATTAAGACTAATAAGATATTAAGCTCTCGTGACTTAAGTAAAAGTAGGAGGTAAATCTTAATTATTACAGACTATTCATACTTCACGTCAAAACGGCTTGACTAATTTTAATCTAATTTAATTGCTCCACGCACAAGTAAAAAGAAAGCCTCTGTGTACTGTTTTTTTTTTATTCCTGTCCCCTGGTTTTTGCAATAAAGTGATAAGAATTTAAGTAAATTGAAGTTGTGAAAGACGGTATTCAAGTAATATCGTCTTTCACAACTTTTTACTTTAACCTACACGTATGGGGTATCTATGGATAGGTCTTTTAAAATCACATAGAGGTTTCTATGACCATTTTTTCTAAAAGTCTAACGTTTGGAAGATAGAAGCTTCCAAAGTGGTTAAATGGGTGTCCCCCCCCCTCTCACTTTTAAACTAAGCAAGTAAACATTTTGAAAAAAATACATAATGTAGATCTTAAAAAAAACTTACAACGAAAATTGGTTTGTACGAGACAAAAGTAGTTTTGGAGATCTAGCACATTTTCAACAAACGCAAATATAACTTTGTCCTTCATACAAACACTATGAAAAACAAAGTTATTTTTGCAGTCAACAAAATATTGTGGTATTTTAGTTAAAGTTGGTACGGAACCCTCAGTGCGGGAGTCCGACTCGCACTTGGCCGGTTTTTTTTCTGATAGATTTCATATAATATAATAATCTCAGTTTGTTGTTTAAATCGAAATCACTGAAAATATAAAAAACAACAGATTTTTTGTAATTGTAATTTTTCTATTAGGTAATCAGTAAAATTCAGTAAAATCTGTTTAATTTATGCAAATAGGCCTCTATAGCCTCAAAGCGCTTCGCTTTTACACGTCCCAATATAAAAAACTTCCACTGCTTCGGGACAAGTGTGGGCTAGTGCCGAGAAGAAGCAGCGCAAGAAACTCGGTCACTATGGTCAGCCTCTATCTAAATAAATATGTTTACATATGATATATGCCAGTATTTGGTAGGTAACCATGGCGAATCCTAGGCTTTCCATAGAATAGCGTTACGTGGTACTACGTAACGCTAACATTGCTGTAACAAGCTCAGCATTGCTTCACACTATAACATGTTAGCAAAATAATTCATCTCTATTTGGTCACAGAATAATACTTACGGCTTGGTATCGCATATATCGGAACGGACTCGGACGAAGTTATGCAAGATCAAACCTGTATTTATATTTTTTTAACTTACTAATATTATGAATGTGAAATTTTAGATAGACGTTTGTTACTCAATTATGCTAGAACGACTTAACGGATTTTAATGAGATTTGACACGGAGTAATAAGACTAGAGCACATAGGTTACTTTTTAACTCGGAAAAATTTACTTACTTCGAGGGGTTAATGTCTTTAAATACTATATTCGACGTAAAAAACTAGCGGCACACAGCTATTATTAAATTAAAAAATATCATTAATCATTAACGTACTTTTGACCGTTATGATTTTAGCAGGCCATGTTTCTTTTGTAATACTTATGATGGTATTTACGTATGATCCTCCGCAGTGCCTAAACTATTTTTTAGTTTAGTTGCTATAGCCCAGTTAAAATTTAAGTTACATTTTAACCGACTTTAATAAGAGTAATCTTTTTTCCGTACTAGAGTTAAAGTTTTTATTTTTTTTTAATTAAATTAATAATAATACAATAATTATTTTAAGACTTTTACGTTTTTTTTATAAAGTAGTGAGCATGTCTAGATATCAGTTAATAGTTTGTTTATTATTAGCTAATAAATAATTCCAAAATATTCCTTTATTTATATTTAAAAGTACTCAGGTATTTTTATATTTCTAAAATCTTTCTTTAAAACAATAATAATTACAAAATGCCAAAAGATAGACTTAATGGTGCTTTGTGCGTTTATTAATAGGAAGGCATATGATTTTAGCATCAATAAAAAAATTAACTTAAAGCTAGCAAGCGGGTGCATAACGCCTACCCCTCATTACATTGTTGACAGTGTTCTTTGATAAACCGTATTTCCATTTCTGTAAATTTTACAAATTATATTTATAAAGACACCAGAAGGTAGGCTTAATGGTATTTAGTGTTTTAGTTTTAATATGATTGTTATTATAAAAAGAACGCATAATATGCCTTCTCAAATATTTGAAACAATATATAATCAAGCTTACAGCTAGCGAGCGGGACGCGGGTGCATAACGCCGACCACTCATTATATTCGTTGACAATGTTCTTTGGACAAACTCTTTAAATCCTCCAAAGCATGACAGACAGGAGGCTAATTAATTTACATAATAAACAATATTTCACACAAAATACATTGTTTCAGTCAGTTTCTGAGGTTGTTACAGTTGAACGTGTTTTTGTGGGTTGTCCAAAATGCCTTGTGGATATTTCAGTAGTACCACTAAGAAAGTTTTATTTGTAAGTAGTTGATTCAAGGGTTATATCTATATTGATGATAGTAAATTTCGTCAATCGATTATTAACTTTCAAGCCTATGAATAGAGCTGAAAGATTAAGAAATTTTGATGCTGAACGGTAGAATGATAATCAACAGAGCGAATGATTATTATTCATTTCTACGTGTTGTTTGGAAATCCCCTGTGATAATTTCATATTTAATCAGCGGTGTTTAGTTATGAATGAAAACGAAGACAGAATTAAAGGTTTTTGGTTTTATTGTTCAATAGAACACTTAAGTTCAAATCGCTTTCTTAGTTTATCGCACTCCTTAAAGATCTCTTACATTTTCTGAATTTGCGATTTTGGACGAATTTAAGAAATTATTCCTTCTATTTAATCATACTTTTAAGGGGGTTAAAGCTATGATTTTCGAAAGAGAAATTATCATGAGTACCTATTATTATTAGATAAGTATGTTCTTTGCAGATTCCCAAACTATCTTCAATTTGACGACCATTTGGATCAGCGGTAGTAAACGCTGCTTCTGAGCCATGGGTCGCGGGTTCGATCCCCGCACAGTACAAATATTTGTGTGCATGAACATGTCTGTTTGTACTGGTCTGGGTGTTTTCTATGTATTATAAGTATGTATTTACAAAAAAAAAAGTATATAAGTAAGTTTATCGGTTGTCTAGTACCCCATACGACAGGGTACTTAATAGTAGCTTAATTTGGGACTAGATGGCTCTGTGTGGCCAAGTGAGGCATGTCTTAAAAATATTATATTATTATTATTTTATTTAAAACGGTTCGGGCGTAAAAAAGTAACGCAGACAGACCAACAACGTTACATTCTTAGATTAAAACATTTTGTTTGTAAGATTAATAAAAAATGTTTCAATTCAATTTGAATGGTTACATTCCTATTTCGATTATGTACACAACATAATAAGAGTATGATGTAAGCAGTAGAAATTTATAAAAATGAATCGCTGAATGTGTCTGAGCTAAGCGCAAATCTCGAGAGCAGCTGAACCGATTTTGCTAGTTCTTGTTTAGAATATTCTTTAAACTACGAAGATGGGTCTTAGGAATAGAAAAATTTAAAAAAAAATCCTGAAAAACTAAAAAAAACACTCATTTTTTCAACCCCCCATATTTGATAACAATGAAAGTTAAGACGTCCGCTATTTAGAATGAGAGAAATGTCAGAGTATGTAGTAAGGTAGTATGTGTTTAGAATGTTTTTAAATATCAAAGTAAGCTCACGAGGAAACTTTGCTTTAAATCCTCTTCTCCTTGAAACACGGACACATTTATTACTTATAAATAGGCAGCCATGAGTAGGCTACACAAATTGCATAAATTACACCAATCGATTTTCAACTCAAGTCCCAACAGATACAGTTTAGAATAAATTGAACTAATTGTAAAAATTATGTTGTTTGCTTAGCGGTAGTCTGTATGTAGGTATGTCTTTTTCTTTAGAATTTAAATGATAAGGCAGGTTTTTAGACATTGGTGTTCGTAAGAAAATATTTTTATTTCTTAAATATCAAGAAAACCTTTTGAAAAAAACCAGCCAAGTGCGAGTCGGACTCGCGCACGAAGGGTTCCGTACCAAAACGGCAAAAAAAAACGGGTTTTTTGTATGGGAGCCCTAATTAAATATTTATTTTATTTTGTTTTTAGTATTTGTTGTTATTGCGGTAACAGAAATACATGATTTGTGAAAATTTCAACTGTCTAGCTATCGCGGCTCTTGAGATACAGCCTGGTGACAGAGCGACGGACAGACGGACAGACAGCGAAGTTTTTACCCTTTGGGTTCGGAACCCTAAAAACAAGATAGACTACTACTTATTACTTCTACCTAGGTACTATGTTGCTCAAACAGCAAGCATACAACAGACTTAAGTGGTTAATACTGCAGAAAATATTATTGATATAACAAAACACGTTATATTTGTGTTAGTTTTTAATTTTTAGTGAGTTCCTTGTTATTAATTTTTAGGTTTCAGAAAATTAAAAAAACAATAAAATACAAATATAGGTATATAGGAACATAGATACTCCTCCTATTTTTTAAGTCGGTTAAAAACATTGGTGTAGGATACAACATCAGTGACATGAAAGCGTCATAAGCATCCTATAGAAAAATGACACTTCACACTGCCCGAATTTATATGTAAGTAGCTATTGTAAAATTTAATAAGCTTCCCAATTTTAATACCACAATCTACGAGACAAAAAACAAACGACGTATTTATTCTTTTGGTACAGGCCAGTTCAAAAATTTCAAGATAAAGCACTTGGACAATGTCCACCAAAAATCAAAAATTTTTGATACGGCCTCCTAGCTACACTATTTTTACGCGATGCGCATCTCATTCATACATTACGATACTATTAATAAGTTGTTGATTTTCCTTATATATGTATAAATTATAAATTGCAGAAAAATAAGTGATCTAACATGTATGTATACCTTAACAAGCTTAGATACCGTAAAAACCGGCCAAGTGCGAGTCGAACTCGCGCACGATGGGGTCCATACCATTGACTAGGTAAACAACAGTGGGTACATAAATTTAGTTAATGCGGGGCAAAATAATCGCGTGTGTTGTATGGGTATTAAATATTTATTTATTTTTGTATTTCGTATTTGTTGTTATTGCGGCAACAGAAATACATAATTTGTGAAAATTTCAACTGTCTATAAACTTGAAAAATTTAGTCTCAGGCGGGAATTTTTTTTTTCAAGTTTATATACTGATACTATAAGTGCAATTAAGTTGCTAAAATATCAAATAAAGTTCAACTGTCTAGCTATCGCGGCTCTTGAGATACAGCCTGGTGACAGACAGATGGACAGACGGAATAGACAGCGAAGTCTTAGTAATAGGGTCCCGTTTTTACCCTTTGGGTACGGTACCCTAGAAATTGAAAACAATGTTGCGAAAAATATAAAGGGTGAAAACTTGACTTGTTTTTTTACTTAATAAATGGGCTTCAAATACGATAATGAATGCCTAAAAAAATTTAGAAGGTGAAAAAAACGTCATTCTGTTTTACTCTAACGGCCGGTCCCAATAATCTATCTATCTTCAGTTTTGGCATATCGGAGATAGAAAACATCTTCTGTCTCTGATTTTGCCGTCCAGAGAAACAAAGACAGAAGGATTTTTCTATCTCCGATATGCCAAATCTGAAGATAGATAGGTTATTGGGACCGGCCGTAACTGTATAAGCTCACCAATGATCAGAAAGTGCTCATTTGGTGACGGTAAGAACGTTTTCGTGTCATTGTGTTACAAGTTTCTTATTTTACATCATTGAAATATATATAGTTTCAAATGACTTTACAGATAAACATTTTAGATAATAAGAAGTGGTTAAGATTAAATTCGTTTCAGATCAAAAATATTATCAGTTGAAGTCTTGCAATATTGAATATTAGATTATTTATATCATGTAATAAGAATTGCGCGACAGACTTTGTGAAAATGTATCTATCTAAGATACGAATATATCCATTTGTGTCGATCATAAATATCTTTTTTACTTTTTGGCCTATTCCTAAGTCATAATACTCATTGACGACCATTTCGATCAGTGGTAGTAAACGCTGCTTCTGAGCCATGGGTCGCGGATTCGATCCCCGTACAGTACGAATATTTATGTACATGACCATGTTTGTTTGTACTGGTCTGGGTGTTTTTCTATGTAATAAGTATTTAAGTACGGTTATCGGTTGTCTAGTACCCCATACGCCAAGCTACCTAATAGTTGCTTAATTTGGGACTAAATGGCTCTGTGTGACCCAGCGTGGCATGTCTTAAAATATTATACCAACCTACATGTCTACTGAAGAACACTAGCCTCCCAAAAAGGAAGATTTTGTTTGTTCCACGCTTGGCAAGTGCGGAGACCGCGTCTCGACAAGCGTAGTGAAAGACGCCCTCCAGAATCCATTTATCCAGAATATTATCCCTAAAATTAGCAAAGAGGAAATAGAAGTTATTAACGCAGGGGAAGATTGTCTCAATTAGGTATAGCATATTTTTGCACGACAAAGACACAAGACCAGCCTGAAGTGTATTGGCATTGAGAAATGACAAAGTCAATACTAAATTAAAAAAATACACAAAATGTTGCTGTGAAGTGCATTATATGCCAATATATGAGTCGGTGCCACACAACATCGACGATAATTATTGTTACCGTTTTTCATGACTTGTATTTTTTTGTGTGTTATTAAGGTTTTATTTACTCATCCATCACACAATAATTTGTTCTGACTAGTCGGTCTCGCCGAATGAATATGGAGCTGTCTTTTTGCTGATCTAAAAACCTACCTTGACATGGTTAAGGCTTTTTATTGTTAAGTACGTTTATTTATTTACCTAGACTCCGAAACACTGGATCAGTACATCTTCAGTGTTGGACATAGCATCGGTTTGGTTTTGTAAGTAAATTATTACACGGTGCATTTTCAACCACATTTAAAGTGTTGTTTTAACTTTTTATAGTTTATCATTTTTTTTATAAAAATCTATACTAATATTATAAAGCTGAAGAGTTTGTTTGTTTGTTTGTTTGAACGCGCTCATCTCAAGAAGAACTGGTCCGATTTGAAAAATTATTTTTGTGTTGGATAGTCCACTTATCGAGGAAGGCTTTAGGCTATAAAACATCACGCTGCAACCAATAGGAGCGAAGCATGAGTCAAAAATGTTGCAAAAATAATCGCGATCATAATAACGGAAATTGACGCGAACGAAGTCGCGGGGAACAGCTAGTTCAAAATATTGGTTCAGCTATTTATTTTGAAACACGCTGTGACGCTCGCGGATGTGGCTGTGTAAGGTTGATTCATCCGGTACTCCGCCGCAGCAAAAAATAATAATTCTGAGCGAGTCATAGTGTGTTAGAAAATTAAGTCTGAATCAATATTTAATATTTATCCAAAAATATTTTTATTTGTAAATTAAGTACGAGTATCACTTCCATGATGTTATACATACTGACCACATAACGGTGGTTGATATACTAAAGTAACAGCCTATAATCATCCCACTGCAGGGAAAAGGCCTCCATCATTGAATTCAAGTTACCACAGCAATGATGGGTACTGGCTTAATCACCACGCTTGCCAAATGCGGGTTGGTGATCACAAACCCGAGCAACGTTCGAAAATTCGAAACTTATTTATTTTGCCCAATCCGGGAATCGAACCTGGGACCCCGAGATGGCCCGGTATTTAAACCACTCGACCAACGGGTTTGATATACTACTGGCTGTAAATTGAAAACAATCCCATGGAAACCGTAAATTTTTTTACGAGTTTAAATGTAGCTATGCTATTCCAGCCTGATCTGAATTCGTGTTGAATTTCATCTAGATCCTTTCAGAGGTTCTACTATGATTGAGTAACTGTTATAATATTAACTTTTTATCTAGTGTACGAGTATTTTAACTGTCATATAAAATATTTACTATAATGTGTGTGTATTTATTACTATTAGTAAGATTTCTAGGGTGATTAAACGATTTTGGTAACTTTTTGATTAAAACCGACTTAAACTTTCTTCCTCATTTCAAGCTTTTCCAGACGAAATTTTTACGAAACGAGTTTTAGTGGTAATTGTTATCATAAAATCTTTCTGATTGCACGAATCGAAACGTCGATAAACTTATTTAACCTTAATGGTCTAATTTTTCTATAATATTTTTGCACAAGAAGCTACGCAGATTTGGAACCAAAAAATGTTAATTTTAATCTACTAATTTATTCCTCAGATGATAATGAAGATCTTAGGCGAGCTAGCTCTCGTCGGGGCGATAGCCTCGGTGTTCATCGTCGCGGCGCAAGGGAGGGCCGCCGAGAGGGCCGCCGAGGAGGCCGCAGGCAGGGAATACATGAGGGCGTTGGACGAGATCACGTCGAAATCCAGGAATAGAATGACTATTGCGTCGTGGAACTACGAAAGCAATATCACGGATTATAATGAGGAGCAGATGGTGAGTTAAGGTGATACTTAGTTATCAAAGAGCATACAACCTTGAAAAGCCCTAATAATAAGTAAAATACCCGTAAATTAGGTGCCTTACCCTGGATGCTGGGGTAGTGAGTGGTGCCGATTTAAAATAGAATAACCTTTATAGTCAGATGTAGTAAGTGGCTTAAGAAGACGACGCTACCACCAGAATACAGCATTTTCGTGCATCATTGGCTGAACTGCGATGGCAAAATTTATGTCAAAAAGGAAACCAAAAAAAAACCTATTACCATATTTATCCCAAAGATCAATTAATGGTGCATGCATCAGATTTATATCAGAAAAGGCGACTCATCAAATTTAGATTTACTCAGCTTTTATATTCGAATTGTTTCAGCTTCAAATAGCCCTAGAAATTGCGGAGGAAGAGAAAGAAGCCTGGAAAAGCACCATGAGCTACCTGTGGCACGAATACGAAGATCTGGACCTAAAGAGGATGTTCCAGAAGTACTCACAGTTGGGAACATCTGCTCTGCCCGAGGACTTGAACCAGAGGCTTATTCAGGCTGTGAATAACATGAAGACCACGTATGCTAAAGCAACTATCTGCGATTACAAGGACCAAACCAAGTGTGATTTGCACGTAGAGCCAGGTAAGATAATTCTAATCCATGATAATGATTTTCAATTTTAAAAGTCTAAGATCTATCAAAAATAGTTTAATTGTCTCAGATGGGATTTAAGCCACAATCATGAACCTAATTTAACAAGAAAATCTGTAACATTGACATTGTTTTGTCTTGATCGCTACCAAAACACTTTTTTTAATAAATGTGGACAATATCACATACATTGTTCTGATCCCGAAGTGACACAACTAAAGTACCACTAACACCCATACCAGGGAAAATGTAGAAAAACACTTTTTTGTATATATACCCGTCCGGGAATTGAACCCGGGATCTCGGGGCTGGCGACACCTTGGAAACCGGTGTGTACGCTACTCCGCCACGGAGGTTGTGCCACATTGATGAAACAACGCTGGCTTTCAGTCATAGCTTTCAGTGTAATAAAACCGGTCAAGAGCGAGTCGGACTCGCGCACGAAGGGTTCCGTACCAAAAAGGCCAAAGAAACGGGTTTATTGTATCGGACCCCCTTAAATATTTATTTTATTTTGTTTTTAGTATTTGTTGTTATTGCGGCAACAG
The DNA here is from genome assembly GCA_949315895.1 of Anania crocealis. Taxonomy (NCBI): domain Eukaryota; kingdom Metazoa; phylum Arthropoda; class Insecta; order Lepidoptera; family Crambidae; genus Anania; species Anania crocealis. The sequence continues at coordinate 2,571,282 of OX438857.1, read as the reverse complement.
AAATACATAATTTGTGAAAATTTCAACTGTCTAGCTATCGCGGCTCTTGAGATACAGCCTGGTGACAGAGCGACGGACAGACGGACAGACGGACAGACAGCAAAGTCTTAGTAATAGGGTCCCGTTTTTACCCTTTGGATACGGAACCCTAAAAAACGCTGGCATTCAGTCATAGCTTTCAGTGTAAAGAAGGAAAAATATAACCATAGCTTAGTAACTCAGAATTAAAGGATCGTGGATTGATGAAGAAATTTATTGTTAAAATTAAGTGCTATTTTCATAGTCCCTAATATTCTGTCTTGCATTATTGCTATATTTTCATCTATGCATTTTGATGTTTTTTTAAATTACAAATAACAACTATGTTTATGAATGTAAGAGTACCTATATGGGAATAAACTCTATTCCCTGTATCTTCCATTTCACAGAGGTGACCGACATCTTTGCTAAGAGTGAGGACCCCGAAGAGCTGAAGTACACCTGGCTGCAATGGCACAAAGCTGCAGGAGCGGCATCCAAAGGAAACTTCTCGGAATATGTGCTCATGGAAAACGAGGCTGCCAAACTTAACGGTATTACTAGATTTGATGTATTGGCTCTTGTGCTGTAACATAGACAAAATTTAGGACAGAGAATTAGCTGTTTTAGAAAATATGCGGATATTTAACGGGAATGGAACATAAAATATGAAATGTTTCCCATGAAAGTCATGCCTAATTTTTTCAGGTTTAGAGACTTGATATGTATTGATATTGTATTTATTAATTACTGGATGCGATATCTGATAAATTAAGAAAGCATTGATAAAGGGTCAGAAACAATTTACTGTCTTAGATTTTAGTCAGTGTCAACTAAAGCTAATACATTTTTCGCTGTACTTTCAGGTTATGATACAGTAGCCGAGTGGTGGCTGAGCGAGTACGAGATGGATAATGAAGACCAGTTCGCCGCCCTCTGGAACCAAGTAAAGCCTCTTTACCAGCAGATTCACGCATACGTCCGCGGTCGGCTACGTAGCAAATATGGCGAAGATGTCGTCTCGAAGAAGGGGCCAATTCCAGCACATTTGCTTGGTAATTATTAATGACTTATTTAAAATTTTACTTGGGTTTTTGATTTAGGATTTATAACAAGTACCTTATTTATTATGAGTTTCCGATATCTTAGCACTGTTGCAAGCGCCATGATTACAGGCGCCCGGGTCACACACGACCATGAAAGTTTAAATCAGTAAAATTTAAGTTGTACCATAATTGCAAACATTCAATAAAAAGCTGGATCAAACCATCAGAATGTAGGGTTTCTTAATCTTGTATAGTTAGTTAATGTTAAAAATACTGTCATCATTGATCTTAGTGCATTCTCTCCATCATATTATTCTACATATTATAGAGTTGTAGCTAACCTCATTAGCGCTTAGATGAAGGTTCATTATGGTACATTTAATATTATTGCAGGTAATATTTGGGCTCAAACTTGGAACAACGTTGAGAAGTTCACTCGACCTTACCCTGAGAAACCAGATGTTGATGTTACTGCCGCTCTCATTGCTCAGGTAATATTACATGTAACAAGTCAGTAACGGTCAATAATTACCCACTATAGGGCATTCTTTGAATTCAAGCTACCACAAGAAAGACTAATACACCTACAATACTTTTATAATGGTTTCTTTTAGTGGTAAACGTATACCGTATCAATAAATGTAAACATTTTAAAGTTATTTGTATTTTTCCTTAAGTCAGTATTTTTTTTACTTTTAAAATTCTGTACAATATCTGGACTAGTTACGGGACATCTTCTATGTTAAAGATATTTAATTTTATGATTTCAGAACTACACACCTCTAAAGATGTTCCAAACTTCTGAAGAATTCTTTAAATCCTTGAACTTGAGCGGTATGCCTGAACTCTTTTGGGATAGGTCCATCATCGAGAAACCCAATGATGGTCGTGACATGGTGTGTCATGCTTCTGCTTGGGACTTTTACGATGGTGAAGACTTTAGGTACGAGTGATTTTCATGAAATATCATTATATTACTAGAGAGTAATCGCTGGAATCATGCGCAATGGTGATTTATAATTCTAGGAAGATGAATTTTTCACATTCAGATACTTACAAAATCAATAACTCCATAGTCATATTAAAAATAATAAGTGGTTGTTGAGTTCAACTACCTAGACGACCTCTGTAGCGGACTGGTGTATACACCGGTTTTCAGAATGTCGTCTGAGTCGAGGTTCCGGGTTCGATTCCCGGACGGGAAAATGTTGGATAAAAGTGTTTTTGTAGTGTACAAGTTCTTTAAGTAGTCACTTATTTTGTAGAAAAACACCTTTTTCGTACATTAACCCGTTTTCTCGAGTCAAGGTATGCCTTCGTTGTTTCTGATTTTCACAAAACAATTGCTTTAAAAATATAGTCACTTACTTTGGGATCAGATGTGTAGATGATCTTGTCTACATTATTATTTATTTATCTCAAGTGTGTCATTTGCATAAAGCTATCAGTTTATACCTCATTATCAACCTGCAACTTGTTTCTAGGATCAAACAATGTACTGCAATAACTAGTGAATTCTTCACCACCACCCATCATGAAATGGGACACATTCAATACTTCCTCCAATACAAAGATCAGCCGGTGGTGTACAGGGGAGGAGCAAACGCTGGTAATCATTCTTACTTCTTCTAGGATCAAGCAGTGTACAACTTTGACCAGTGCCTTCTTCAAGACCACCCACCATGAAATGGGGCACATACAGTATTACCTCCAGTATAAAGACCAACCGGTTGTCTATAGAAGGGGTGCCAATCCTGGTAACTAAGAGAGTTTCAAATGCATTTTTAACATCTAAGGCTGTTGTCCCACCGCTGACGATGAAGCCAGTAGTGCTAGAAACTAGAATCGAATTGTCGATCACCGGGAAACTAGTGCATAGTATGATAAACTAATGGAAGGAGTCCTCACTGGTAGTGTTAACAGTCAGCGATTAACTATTCATAGTTACATATATTATATTATGCATCTCTTTCGTTTACACAGATAAACAGTGAACGTTATTGAGCTAGAAAATAGTCGATAGTAATTTGCTTCTCCGCCAGCGGTAGGACAACTACCTAAAATCTCGCATAACCCATATAAGTATTCAGTTTGTTAATCGGGAATCATATATTTTTTCAACTTTGACATCCCATGGATTGCAAATTATGGGGTTTCATCCTGGAGTAACGTTGATTTCTTAAACATCACTTGTATTTCATATCTTTATTTGCATGATGCATGCTGCATTGCCTTTTATGTCTACAACAGGTTTCCATGAAGCAGTTGGTGACGTGATCGCTCTATCCGTCTCAACACCCAAGCATTTGAGAGTAGTGGGGCTTTTGGAAGATGGACCTGATGATCTTGAGTCTAACATTAATCAACAGTTCAAAATGGTGAGTCAAGACGTCATTTTCATTTCCATTTAAGAATCTAAAGATATTTGATTGATATTTGACGACCATTTGGATCAGCGGTAGTTAACGCTGCTTCTGAGCCATGGGTCGCGGGTTCGATCCCCGCACAGTACAAATATTTGTGTGCATGAACATGTCTGTTTGTACTGGTCTGGGTGTTTTCTATGTATTATAAGTATGTATTTACAAAAAAAAAAAAGTATATAAGTAAGTTTATCGGTTGTCTAGTACCCTATACGACAGGGTACTTAATAGTACCTTAATTTGGGACTAGATGGCTCAGTGTGGCCCGGTGAGGCATGTCTTAAATATTTATTTATTTATTTATTTATTTTAAGTTTTTGTTCCAGTTTCTTGTGGTTACTTTTGATAATCACATTTTGTATTCTTTATTTGATATTTTATATACTGAGTTTATATACATTTTGTATTGCTATTTTCAGGGCTTGGAAAAGATCGTGTTCCTACCCTTCGCATACCTACTAGATTTGTTCCGGTACAGCGTTTTCCGTGGAATCACTGGACCCAGAGATTACAACTGTCACTATTGGCAGCTTCGGGAGTCCCTTCAGGGAGTTGAGCCTCCAGCGCCTAGGTCTGAGGACGATTTCGATCCGGCTGCTAAGTACCACGTGTCTGCAGATGTTGAATATATGAGGCGAGTAATTATTTACCCTCCTTTGATAATACTTACTAAATAGTAAGTACTGTATTATTACTGATTTGCACCCGACTACTTAATAAATTAGCCTAGGATTCGAATTACGGTCAGTTGAATTTAAGAAACGATATTTTACAAAGTGTTCTGTTCTGGAAGGGGTGGAGGGTTTATAGTCTTGATTTAGAAGGCTCATTAAGCCGTTGGTCCCGGCTTCTGTCATGAGATGAAAGTCCACTAAAGGATTTACATCCTTGTTTCATTTTTGACACTTAAAACTCAACACTTTTACTGCATGCAATTTACCAAATTACAAAGTGATTCGGTCTTTGTTACTATAGTATAGTTTGCGCATATGCGACTTGGAATACTCTGCCATCAGTGTATCCTTCAAAGAGTTCCGTACCTAAATTACGTTAGAGGATATCTGTAAAAGGTGACTTGGGAACTCTGACATCAGTGGCGAGTAAGAAAAATAAGAATTCCCAATGGAGGGCCATCCAGGGCTTTATGTCAGTTTTTTTATCGCACTAAATGTGTTCTGTCTATTGTTTCCAGGTACTACGTCTCATACATCATCCAGTTCCAATTCCACCGGGCGTTATGTCAGCTGGCCGGCGAGTACACCCCCAACGATCCCTCGAAGCTGCTTTCCAACTGTGATATATACAGGAGTCAGGCCGCTGGGAAGGCTTTAGGGTGAGCGTAAATTTGATTATTCCAAAAAAACATAAAAACTTTTGCATTTATATGTATCTATTACTCGATGTTATCCGGGGCTTAGTACTCGTGGAATATGGTATTTGAAACCAACTTTCAAAAACTGTAAGTTATTTCAAGAAAGCCTATGTGCTATTCCAATCTGTAGTACCTACGAGTATATCTGCGCAACAATATTTTATTTGAGACGTTCTGGCGTAATAAATAACCAACATCCATCTAGACTGTCACATTCATTTATGATTAGGAAAACATGAGTATTGTATTGGGCGTTGCCTGCTAAAAATAGATTTAAATTTAGAAATAGAATGATGCGTTTTTTTTTAATAAATGCGACTTAAAACGCATCTTAACTTAACTTGAACCTTCGTGCTATAACAATAAACTATTACTTTCCAGTGACATGCTCCAAATGGGCTCATCAAAACCCTGGCCAGATGCAATGGAGGTGCTCACTGGACAACGCAATATGGACGCCAGCGGAGTCTTAGAATACTTCGCGCCTCTACACGAGTGGCTTATAATGGAGAACGAACGCACCGGGGAATTCATCGGCTGGGAGCCTAGCACAGTTCGTGAGTATCAAGGGATTATAATTGACAATGTAGGATAAATTTACAGTTTTTATGATATTTCAATACATATTTAGTACTATAATAAAGAATGTGTTCATAAAATAACATAAGCTTGTGCTTATCAGGACCTGTTAGCAAGGTTGTTTCCTTTAGTATGTCTTCATTAATTCTCCAACAAGAGGATGTAGGTCTGATGGAACCATAAATACCAGAAAGAACATTTAAAAATCTAGTGTACATGAAATGATATTCTTCTTTTAATGATTAATAGGTTGGTCTGGATTCGTTCTATTAATATAACGTAATACTTGACTGTACTACACGATTTAGAAATATTATGTATTTAGCATTTTTATTGTTCTTCTAATTTCGCCGAACAATTTTTTACCACAAAACGTCAAATTTTCTCAATTGATATTGATCTCTAAATGTTGGACTTAAAGTTGAAAATAAATTCAATAACTTTTAACTTTTTGTGTAGGTTGCTGCCGTTGTCTGTTTTTTTATACCGATAAAGAATATCGATCTATTAATCTATCATACCTACTAGAAATTACATGGTCTTACTCAATGATTATTTTACAGCATACTGCACAGAAGAACAGCGGATGGCAATGGAAGATGAAGGATTCAATAAAAAATTGAAAAAGTATGTCTGATCGTAAATTATGATTAAGAAATTAATTTACTAATAAAAATAAATTATTGAACCCATATTTGCATATTTGTTGCGTTTTATAGTAGAATGAAATGCGATCGTATAATTTTACATTAATTGTTTTATTAGAAATATTTCGTTTCCATGGTTTTTCCTATAGTTGTAGTGTAAGCTTCATAGGACCTGACTCCCTATAGAGTTTTGATTTTAACTGGATACTTCCACTTATTTCTTTTATAAACGGTCTTGCTTGTCAGACAGACAGACGCTACGATAACAAATTGATCCTTTAAGAGTTCCGTTTTCCTTTTGAAATCAGAAATCTTTTCCTATAGTTGTAGTGTAAGCTTCATAAGACCTGGCTCCTTATAGAGTTTTGATTTTAACTGGATACTTCCACTTATTTCTTTTACAAACGGTCTTGCTTGTCGGACAGACAGACGCTAGGATAACAAAATGATCCTTTAATAGTTCCGTTTTCCCTTTGAAATCAGAAATCTTTTCCTATAGTTGTAGTGTAAGCTTCATAAGACCTGGCTCCTTATAGAGTTTTGATTTTAACTGGATACTTCCACTTATTTCTTTTACAAACGGTCTTGCTTGTCAGACAGACAGACGCTACGATAACAAATTGATCCTTTAAGAGTTCCGTTTTCCTTTTGAAATCAGAAATCTTTTCCTATAGTTATAGTGTAAGCTTCATAAGACCTGATTCCCTATAGAGTTATGATTTTAACTGGATACTTCCACTTATTTCTTTTATAAACGGTCTTGCTTGTCAGACAGACAGACGCTAGGATAGCAAATTGATTCTTTAAGAGTTCCGTTTTCCTTTTGAAATCAGAAATCAGAAATCTTTTCATAAAGTTGTAGTGTAAGCTTCATAGGACCTGACTCCCTATAGAGTTTTGATTTTAACTGGATACTTCTAGTTATTTCTTCTATAAACGGTCTTGCTTGTCAGACAGACAGACGCTAGGATAACAAAATGATCCTTTAATAGTTCCGTTTTCCTTTTGAAATCAGAAATCAGAAATCGAAAGGTACAGAACCCTAAAAAGAGGCAAAAAAAAGGTAACCTATTTCACTTCTGTTTTTCCTACCTATTCATTCAGAATATTTCCAGTTCCAAACCTAGATCGATGGCAAGTGACTCAATCTAGACGTTCTAACATTTTCAATGGCGGGAAGTCACACAATGGTCAGTGGTGATGTGACCATGACCCGATTAGGTGATTTGAATGAATTACGTGACAATTTTACAAATCATCTGTGGCAACATCAAAGTTCTCAGTCTAAGTGCAAACATGTTTATAACTGGGTCGTTATTGTTTTCTAGCGACAGTGATGAGTCTGTATAAATACAGGTATATACCGATTTAAACTCACTATAATATGAGTTACCTGTTTCGAGATTTCTACCATGTATCTTGCCAACGGACAGTTATTCCGATAGAACGGAAAGTCCTTTCGTAATTTTTTTCTGTTTTATAGTGTTAGCATTTTAGAACTCTTCACCTGCCCATGTTAATTTCACTTGAAATGTCCTCTAAGAGTTAAAAATGTACCCTTAGTATTATTGTTATGTACCCATGCCAAATAAGACCAATGATTAGGCACCTCCAAGGGACTGCGCCTAATCCCTCGCAGAGCTATCCATTAGCACTATATTATACACCACGGTTGAAATTACGACGTTTATGGTTAAATATTGCAATACCATATATAATTTGGACTGAATATTGCAATGTCAATCGTGCCAATGTCTTAGGGTATGTGATAGAGACAGCTAGATTATATTTACATTCATTGCAATCCATATCAGAGCCTCTGTTTTCGTATCGTACCGACAATTTCAGAGGCCTTGGCTTAAAGTAATTATTACCAAAAATACCCTTCAAATTGTGACCATTAATTTTAAAATGCTCTAATAATACCTCCTGGGGTCGTCAACACTAATTCACTATTGTCGCGTAGTTTTTGTCATTAATTCAACTTTGTATGGTCCGAAACCATCAATTACCTATGTCACTGGATATTTCCTTATACAAGACACCTTTTTTGTCTGTTAAGGCTAAAATCATCATCTTGACAAATGCGTAGGTGTGTATGTAAGGAGTTATATAAAGAACGTGAGGCGATAAATTAAAATAACATGCCTTTTAGTAAAACTGGCTCCACTACAATTCTTGGTATGGTCTGGGATAAAAATTTGAATGGGAAAGAACATGTGAGCAGCCTTTGCACAAAATTAGATAAATTTGTATTTGCACTTCGTCGGCTGAGACCAGTATCTTATAGAGACTGCATTATCTGCTTACCATGGATATGTCTCCGTAGTCTTACGATATGGCTTAACTATATGGGGGCACTCTGTAGATGTTCATAGAGTATTTAAAGTACAAAAGAAGTGCATCCGGCCCTTATGTAGTGCCGGTTATTTAGCCCACTGTAAACCTCTATTCAAACAATTAAAAATGTTACCTCACCCTGTCGCTATATTTTGGATATCTGCATGTTCATAAGGAAACATCCAGATCTCTTTTGCTTTGCATGACACGGTGCTTGGAAAGAGCAACAGTAGAGACCCGTATAAATTATTTATACCACCTCGAAGACTACAACTATCTTCTAATGCGTGACGATTACGGGCATGTATTCCTCCTGAAGCCTGAAGCCTGTGTCCTCCAGCCGTGGACTGAAATGGGCTGGGGGTGATGATGGTAATGTGCTTTTTATGACTTCAGATTCCGCATTGGATGTTGAATTAATAATATGCTCCTGCGCAAAGCTGACGAAGTATTACAACGTCATCAGAATTAGTATTCGTAAATTAAAGAAATTATTTGCTGCTAAACTTTACCTTTTATAGACTGCATGTTTATGTTTGTAATATTGTTGAGGTGCCTTTATAAATAAACATTACAATGAGATGCACAGAACCCCAGCCATCCTAAAACTAATTATTGAAATAGTTCTAATGTGAAAAGCCTTCGCAAATTCGCAATCAATGAATATTAATACAAAGATGAATATGCATCAAAGATGTTGCTCTAATAATTTATTCAAGGAGCCCTAACTGTCAATCATTTTGAAACAAAAAACACAATACACGTGATGACTTATTTCTGGGTGGAGTCATTACCTTATGACGGTTAGCGATAGAAGCGTAGAAGCGACAAAACAGTGTAACTTTGCAAGTATAGACCACTTTCTGACATTTTTTCATTTTCAAACATGAGTTATAAAAGATCTCATAAAATAGGAAAAACTTTGTCAAATGTAGAAAAATATTTTTTTTAACGTCTATGTCATTTTTTCTGTTCTATCGAGTGATAGAACTTTATTTCAATTAATTTTAGCTATAAAAATAATACAGTTAATTAACTCTAGCGTATGTAGTTTTAAACATCCATAACTATATAGAATTTTAAACTACCTTGTTGCATTTTGAACCCTTAATACTACACGGGGTTTACTGCAACCGAGTGAATAATTTTAAGGTAAAAAATAATAATTTTGTGCGTGGGTTCATGTCCCACCTGAGGAAGCCGATTTTGTTTTTTGCCAGTAATTGAATTTTTTTTTAAACACTGTTTCATAATACCTAATTTAATTTGCTTCGATAATATGAATGGTGTTACAAGGTGTATGAAGAGTATTTATGCTTTATCCGTTCACCGTAGCAGCGTTGGTTAAAAAATAGACCGTTTTTTTTCTTAGCACTGTTTTTGTCCACTGCAGAATGAGTGATTTGTTTTTGTCAGCGTATTTTCCGGTCCATTTGACTGCATGACTTGACCTTCGTATGAAATATTACGTGAACCCTAATCCTAATGTCATTAAATGTATGGAGTTTTGTCTTTGAAGATGTGATTCAGACGGAAGACCAATTAAAAATACAATGAATAATAATAGCTATTCAGCATAGCTTTTTTTATATTTTAGAGTTTCTACGGTGTACGTGAATCGTAATAATCGTTTTTAAGATTAATGTCTATCATCTTCCAACATAATCAGTCCACAGTTGGACATTGGCTTCTCCAAAGCAAGGATATAGACTTATTTAAGCATTAAGTATAAAGGTAAGCTATTTTCCCCTTTTTTTTGTACATTAAATAGTAAATAAATAATCGCCACGCTTGGCGGTTGGCGATCGCAGTTTGGCTAATCGTGGAGAAAAAAAAACTTCAGTTCATCTTACTTTAGCAGTACCTACCTACTCCATAACATGACTCTTACGATACCCATAGAAAGATAAGGGTAGTGCTTTTTAGGGTTCCGTACCAAAAGGGTAAAAACGGGTCCCTATTGCTAAGACTTCGCTGTCTGTCCGTCTGTCCCTCTGTCTGTCACCAGGCTGTATCTCAAGAGCCACGATAGCTAAGACAGAAATAACGTACAAATTGTCACAAATAACGTATTACTGTTGCCGCTATAACCGTACCCATACCTACCATACTTCCACTTAACACTAGGCCGGTTTTTTAACTACAACCGTTTATTAGTTATCCATAAAACCATGAATACAAAGCGATTGCGAAGTAAGTACTACTTCCATTGACGTCAGTTAGCATAGTTAGAGGTTTAGGGCTTGCTTTAGGTCAAGGTGGCCGTTTCGCCAACCGTCAAGTGCAGAGCAAATGAATGACTTACTGGTATGCAACATTTAGTTTCTACTATACATTTATCAGAAGGTTTAGTTATTCAGACTATTTTCAACAAATTACTACTGTCAATTGCTGACCTCCCTGTACATAAATTCAAATCATATATCAAAGTTGTTTTAATGAAAAAGGGCTATTATACTATTAATGATTATATAAATGATAGGAACGTTTGGCTTTAAATTGTATCAGCTCGCACTGGCATATATCTTATGTATTCTTATCTTATGTTTATTTAAAAAGAGGCTGACAATAGTGACCGAGTTTCTTGCGCTGCTTCTTCTCGGCACTAGCCCACATTTGTCCCGAAGCAGTGGTAGGTTAAATATTGGGACGTGTAAAAGCGCCTCCAGGGGCCTATTTGCAGAAATAAAACTGATTTTAACTGAAAAAGTGGTTAAAATTAAGATCTCGGAGTCCCGGGTTTGATCCCCGGGTCAGACAGCAAAAAGTTTTGAATTTTCGAACATTGCTCGGTTCTGTGATCACCAACCCACATTTGGAAATCGTGGTGGTTATGCCAGCACCCGTCATTGCAGTGGTAACTTGAATGCAATGATGGAGTCCTTTTCCCTGTAGTAGGATAAATAGGCTGTTAATTTTCTTTACTTTTGGTACCATTTTGGTAAACTATTGAGTGTTCTTGCGCGTAACAATTGTATTAAAATAACCTTTACTACTATGGTTTTCTTGACGACCCAATGGCAAGTTCGAAGTCATGATATAATACGTATTTTTCCACTTTAACTCCGGACCTTGGATGCAGCTTGCGTGCAGCCGACCGAGAAATTACAACAGTTTATTATTATAACAAACTATAAGTAGATAATTTCATGCCAATTTTGACAATGCATCTGTTAAATGAAGATTTTAATTTGGCGCCTTGATAAAACAATGTTTTTATTTATTTATTTAAACTTTATTGCACAAACACTAAAATGAAGTACAACAGGTGGACTTAATGCCTTAAGGCATTCTCTACCAGTCGACCATCGGGCCAAGCAGAAATAATTTTGTGGGCGGTGCGACATAAAAAGCAAATTAAAAGACAAAAAAATTTCAAAAATAATAATAATATACACAAAATATACTACATATACAATACAATATATATGTATATAAACTACATACAATTACTAAATAAATTGAAAATATGTAAATAAATAAGAATAAGATGACGACTACTGCTGTGGAAGCAAAGTAAATGACGACTACTGCATTTTACCTAAGAAGTAAGACCTAACACGTTGTTGTTAAAAAACTTATTACATTTATTTAAAAAAAGATAGGTATGTTATATTTGATTTTTTTGCAATCAATAATGAGTTACAGCATGAAACTTACTCGCGTTTATCGAGATTCTTTAACTTACTAGCTTCGTTTGCCTAGGTTTCAAAAAAGGGTTCAAAGAGAAACGAATGGTACTTATTGTGTGCTTTATAAAATAAATGTTAGCCAACAACGCCATCTATTGTCTTTGCCACGTGACTTCATACAAATTACTACTGTTATGTTATATTCTTGCGGGAACTATAGGAACTATGGGGTAAACTATAGCCTGTATTTCGAAAGAAGAAAATTATTCTTATATGGAATTATATCATTAATCAAATCTTTCATATCAATGCATAGTTATCACTTAATTTAAATAAGTACCATTATTTTGTAAGCCATCATCCTGTATACCAAGATTACCAAGCGAGTACCGAACCAGTTGGATTCTTGTGATGGCAAAAACTAAAAGAAGGTGCGATTGTCCTCAGCGCAACATCAAGACGGTATGCGAATCATGTAAGGTGGAAATTTTTCGTGGATCTGTATAGAGTGGCTTTGAATGGATTACGAAAATGTCTGTCTGTGATGATGATAAATGTTAAAATAACTTGATTAGTGAATTTGAAATCCGATTAAATCAGTGTATATCAGTAGTCAAACTCCCAGGGGTGTTTGTGGTACGTTGTTTCTGATATCCAAAAACCAGTTATTTTATACTTACCTTAGGATCAGAACAATGTATGTGATTTGTCCACATTTATTGATTTATTTAAGAGTGTGCTAATGATAAGGAATCCCTGGATAGAATTAGAAATTTCATTGAAAGTGCTATCAATCATACTACTCGAGTGACTTAAATAGTTAAAAATCCAATATAGTGTTGGATTTCCATATTTTTGTTTATTTTATTGTGCTTAATAACTAATCATGAAAAATTATATTTATTTTAGTCTAGTCTAGTAAAAGTAACGGGCCTAGATCTCGGGGTCCTGGGTTCGATTTCCGGGTCGGGCAACAAGTTTAAAATTTTTGAACATTGCTCGGGTTTATTTGGTTCATTCGTTTATCGGGTATTTTACCGGCATTAGGCATTTATATGGTGATAATGCCAGTGCCCAGTACCCATTATGCTGATAGATAGAAAGAAAAAACGTTTATTTGGTACAATTAAATAATGTAAACCAAACAAAAGAAATAGAGCAAAATGGAAATTAAAACTAAAAAAGAATTATACTTAAAATAAGGTACCAAAATGGTCTTCACTCAGTATAAGGCAATGACGTCAGCAAGTACGTCACAGCCACTGGTATTCTGCGAAAACCACTGGAACAGAGAGCGCTCAGCCTCAGATTACATTAGTTTTTTTTTACAATCTTATAAATATGGTAACTGTGGTAACTTGAATTCAAAGATGGAGGCCTTTGCCCGGCAGTGGAATGATTGGTAGTTATTTACCTTTTTTTTAACATGTTTTTATAGTTTTCAGAATTACTTATGGCATTATCAAAAGAATATAATACTTTTTAACGGACTTCAAAAATGCGCATTACTGTACTCGACCATATATTTTTACCACGCTTTTATTAGCTTGGGTTGTATCTATCTATGTATCTATGTATGTAATGGAATCTTTGAGCATAAATTTGACCGATTTCCAGAAGTTTGATTAATTTGAAACTTTGCACACGTATCAAGGGCCGATGACAATGCAATAATTTAATAACAGTTTTCCCAGTTTTCCTCTGTAAGAGGGAGTAAAAGAGATAGAGCTAGCGCGCGATCTGTATCAATTATGTTTCCTGCATAGGTTTGGACTTACAGTCGGTAAAGAAGGAATCAAATCTTATAAACTAAACTAAAAAGTAAAAAATAAATTATAGTTTAAAAAACTAAAAAAACACGCTTTTAAAACAGATTGAACTAATTTTTATATATGTATATAATTTTTACACTAAACATCAAAGTATCATCTCTATGTAAGCCCACAGCGTCTCAACGCGCGATACGCAATTTTCCTATTGTGCCAGTTTTGCCGTGAGAACCGCCATGGGTAGAGTCGTAGCACACACATAGTATAGCTCATGGCGTATGGTGCATAGCCTGCATACTAAATGCGTAGTTATTGCTTGCAAACTCGTCAAACGAAGGGCCTTACGTTTAATGTACTCGTATATCATTTTTAGGCGCGCTTGTGTCACGGCTTGTGATAATTAATGGTAACGATATCTAAGCATACAGGATGTTATAAAAGGCCTGTTCGATGAAAACGCCGGTGGTTTTACAGCTTGAATAAAACAGCTTCTGGAAAAAGAAAAAAAAAAAGTTGTGCGTGTACTAGTGTACACACGTAAGAAGTGAAACTTCTTTATGGCCTTATTTTTCGAAAAATGATCTACATGCAACTTTCCAGAAATTGGTTAAATTGGTTAAATAGGTTAATTTGGTTAAATATTATTTCACTTTACCTTTTTGCTATAGTCTGAACCAACCGTGGTAGGGGCAAGAAAAAGATGGCGCGTAACCGAAAAATGTGACGAAAATGTGACGCAAAACGTGACGGTACATTTTTTCCAACGCCGATAAAGAAGTTTCACTTCAATTAACTTCTTTTTGTTTGTACAGTGCTTTTTTAAATCCCACAAATTTAGATATCGTATGCACAACTAAATTAATATTACAGCTATTGTACCCGTCACACAAAGCAACCATATAACCTCTAAGAGGTATTTGTGAGTTATTAGTATTTATTTTGACACAGCCTTTTTTTTGTCAGTTAACTGCACAAATCGATTCAACTTGAGTGTCTTAGGACACTTATCACATAATTTTGACAGCTTTTAGGTTATTTTTTGCACATTTCCAAAATAAATCGGAGGCCGCTGTAAGGTACTGAAGCACAGCATGTTGGCATATCCATAAGTCATTCCTATTTTCAAAATTTAGTTGTAACTCATTCGTTCCCGTTTTAATTTGTTTATTGGTTCTTTGGATTTATCTTTTAAATGTGATGAATAATTGGTACCCACAAAATGTTGTAATAGGTCTCTTGTAAGTTTGAGCAAGAGTATCTTGCGTTTTCATTTTTAATCAAAAGATGGCGCTGTACTTAGTTACATCACGGTTACATATGGTTTTTTCGTTATAACCACCTTCCTCTCTAGCTGAATTTCTTCCAAGATCGCGGGAAGCATCGTTGGATGCTTCAATTTTTGTAGCAGACACTTCTGAGCTATCTCGGTAGATACTGCTTAATATTAATAATTAAGTAAAGTATATACCTATCCTTTGTACCTATCTTTGAAATCACAACAAATACTATTAATTTACACTCATTCATACTAACTAAAAGTATGTTAAATGTTTAAAATTCTTTACCTTTTGTGTAGGTACACATGGTGAATTGGAATTAGGGCACAATCGGCAAACAAACAAAAAATAACGGCCAAGTGCGAGTCGGACTCGCGCACGAAGGGTTCCGTACCAATAAGGCC
This sequence comes from Anania crocealis, assembly GCA_949315895.1. Taxonomy (NCBI): domain Eukaryota; kingdom Metazoa; phylum Arthropoda; class Insecta; order Lepidoptera; family Crambidae; genus Anania; species Anania crocealis. The sequence goes on along the minus strand of OX438857.1, from coordinate 2,555,775 downwards.
AAAAAATCGGGTTTGTTGTATGGGAGCCCCCCTTAAATATTTATTTTATTTTGTTTTTAGTATTTGTTGTTATTGCGGCAACAGAAATACACAATTTGTTAAAAATTTCAACTATCTAGCTATTGCGGCTATTGAGATACAGCCTGGTGACAGAGCGACGGACAGACGGACAGACAGCGAAGTCTTAGTAATAGGGTCCCGTTTTTACCCTTTGGGTACGGAACCCTAAAAAGGTTCTTCTCTCACGCCAATGTTTGAGTATTTTTGCTTCTTTGTTTCTTATGTGAGCATCAAGATTTTTTTTCTAAAATCCTTTAAAATATTTATGTCTCAGTAATGATTTATTATACCATAGGTATCATTGTCCATACACAAAATAAGTTTTCAAATGATCTGTACCACAGAAGCATTTAAGAGTATGTTTTAAGTCTAAGTCGGTGAAATGGTGATTTGTACTTATAAATCACAATTTATTCTGAATCCAATTACGTTAATTTTATAAGACCAATAAAACAACAAGTTGTATAGAGTATGAAACTAAATCGGCGCCAAACAAACGAACAAATGAAAACGACTGATTATTTATTATGTTTTGACTCAAAATTGGCAAACACCTTGTATCTCCTCGGTAATATTTTCCAAACGAAACAAAAAAAAAACAATTATTGTAATAAATTACAATGCTTACCAAGGTGGACCCATTTCAATTTTATTTTTCTCTAAACACACAAGCTCTCTTTTTCCGAAGCCATAACAATATATCCAGTAAATTTTGTATTAACAAAGGATTTTAAAAGTACTAAGAAAGTGTTTTCCTTCTAGGTCATGACTTCCTTTTTCCGTAACGTTATCGCATCAGTCTCGTATCTTTATCGCTTTCACGACGCGCCTAGCTGTTAACTAAGATAATATTTCGTAAACTTACACAGAATAAATGTGTCTTTATTACCCAACGAAAATAAACGCAAGTTGTCAATCATTATTTTTAGTAAAGTAACGGGCCAAGATCTTGGGGTCCCGGGTTCAATCCCCGGGTCGGGCAACCAACGAAAAAGTTTAGAATTTTCGAACATTGCTCGGGTTTGTGATCACTAACCCGCGTTTGGCAAGCGTCGTGATTGAGCCAGTACCCATCATTGCTGTGGTAACTTGAATTCAGTGACCTTTTCCCTGCAGTGGGATGATTATAGGCTGTTACAAGCTAACTAACTAAAAAAAAAAATTAAAGTAACGGCCTATAATAATCGCACTACAGATAGGGGTCAAACCCAGGATCTTGTCCCAGTATTCAAGCCTATTTCAACCACTAGTCCAACGGGGCATTATTTCTTGTATCAGTGAAATAACTTTTATAGAGTCGATCTAAAATGTTTAAAATTTTAATAGAAAATTCCCATGACCTACACTATAAAATTACGATGCACCTTTTTCCCGATGCAATAACTATTAGTTGTTCTATGGAAATACCACTTAATCTTATAAAAAAAATCGTCAACCCAAGTCACACATATTTTTTAAATCAATATGAAAAAATATGTCTCAGTCGGGACTCGAACCCGCATCTCCTCGCATGCCGGGCGGGATCGAGTCCCGCCTGAGACATAATTTTTCAAGTTTATATACTGATATTATAATTGCAATTTAATTGTTAAAATATCAAATAAAGTCAATATGAAAAGCTTGATATTTTCCATTAATATTCACACTAATCGCATTCGCAATCGCTGTTCAACCAACAGTGGAGAGAAGGGAAGACACACTAGTTGCCAGTTGCACTAAACATTCATTTACATATTCATTACATTCATAATGCTTACATTTAGGTGTGCACGGCGCAGTCCTCGAAGTTTGTCCAAAATATGTGTACCTTGGACAGATATTGCAGTTAGGTAGAAACAACTTTGAGAATGAGGTGAACAGAAGAATTCAGTTGGGTTGGGTAGCATTTGGGAAGCGACGTCGAGTCTTCTCATCATCGATCCCACAGTGTCATGACATACGGAGCCGAAACGTGGACACTGACGGAACGGCTGGTCCACAAGTTCAAAGTCGCTCAGCGGGCTATGGAAAGAGCTATGCTCGGAGTTTCTCTTAGGGATAAAATCAGAAATGAGGTGATCCGGCAGATAACTAAAGTCACCGACATAGCCCACCGGATTAGCAAGCCGACGTGGCAGTGGGCTGGCCATATTAGCCGCAGAACCGACAACCGCTGGTTAAACGAGTTCCTGAGTGGAGACCGCGTTTTGGCAAACGCCCTCAGGCCAGGTGGAGTGATGATTTGCACAAGATGGCTTGTAGGAGCTGGATGCGAGAAGCCGAGGATCGACCTAAGTGGCGTGCATTTGGAGAGGCCTATGTCCAGCAGTGGACTGCGATAGGCTGATGATGATGACATTTAGGTGTAGCTTTAAGTTAGAAGATCATTATGGATCCTCGTGTCCTACAACACTTATTGGACGAAAAGGGTGGCAAGCTATTTACATTGCCTTAACGGTTTACTTTTAAGAGTTCACATTCTTTCAAAACACTTACCGACCTTTTTAAAGGCATTGACACAAAATATGCGTACGCGCACTAATAGTGAAACGGTGTAAGGCGCGGCACACACGGGATTGCATTGTGTATTGTGTAAACATAAGTGTGGCACTGGTTTAAATAATGTATAGTTTGGAAACGTCCTTCGGGGAATTTTCACTGTTAATTGTCTCGTAACTTTGCCTCGGTAATGACTTAGGAGGTACAAACGCGTCATAGATCATTCATGACTTAAGTTTAATGATTTAATAAACTAACAAGCTTTTGCCCGCAGCTTCGTCTACGTACTTTAGGAAACTTATATCCTTTGCCAAGGTCTATTACATATTCCGTTTCAAATTTCATCAAAATTAGTTCAGTGGTCTAAGCGAGAAAGCGAAATAGATAATGTTATTAATTTTTTAGGATTAAAATATAGCCTATGACACTAAAATAACGTGGCCTTTTATTGTTAAAAGACTTTTCAGAAACGTTTCAGTAAATCTAGATATTAGCCCCATAAAACCTGACATAGTTTTATACTTTACCTCTTTATAATACTAGCATAGACTAGCGGCCCTTCTTTGCTCGGGTTATAACTTATAATTTAACGGATTTCTATACGGGTAAAAAAATTAAATGAATATTTAATTTTGACACACTCTTAGCTTGGCAGACTTTCTACGCTTAGAACACTCGATCAAGATAGCTTACGTACTATTGCAGATTTTTACATGAAGTAGTAAAAAAAAGTAAGTAACAGCCTATAATCATGCCACTGCAGGGAAAAGGCCTCCATCATTAAATATCAACAGTTATAATATCGACATTTAAAACATCAACACCGTAAGACCAACGATTTAAAATCTCAACACTTCAGAATGTCAGCTTAGTAAGTCAATAGTTCATAAGATAAATAAATAAATAAATAAATAAATATTTAAGACATGCCACACTGGTCCACACAGAGCCATCTAGTCCCAAATTAAGGTACTATTAAGTACCCTGTCGTATGGGGTACTAGACAACCGATAAACTTACTTATATATTTTTTTTTGTAAATACATACTTATAATACATAGAAAACACCCAGACCAGTACAAACAGACATGTTCATGCACACAAATATTTGTACTGTGCGGGGATCGAACCCGCGACCCATGGCTCAGAAGCAGCGTTAACTACCGCTGATCCAAATGGTCGTCTAAAGAATCAAAGTTTAAAATCTCAACATTTTAAAAAATTAGATCGCTACTCTAGTGGAAGTGCTACAGACATACAGTTAGTTCACCTTAGTATTTTGCATATTTAGTAGGTCTGAGAATAGGTGGTAAGCTTTTTTTTATACTGAGTGGTGGAGGAGTGTCACCGCAAAAACGTGTTTTAATTATTATCTTGTTATTATCTTTAACTACTATCAAATTTTTTATCTTAGTATCTAAAATTTTGGGTTACCTACTTCAGTGCGAAAGCCGTATCATCGAATTTTATTTCTTCGAAAACCTTTCATCAACATCACCATACTGCGACGCCTTGTTAAATCGATGTCTTGTTATGCGATGTTTTCTTCGATCATTTTTTTTCACACAGTTATCAAAGACTAGAGATACACAAACGTTTTACTAACATTACAAACATAACAAAAAATGAATTATCCAATAGGCTATTAAATTTGACAATGCGAAAAATAAAGTGCGAATTACTATTATCAGCTTATATTATGAGTTTAAAAATGGTTATTTAGCAACGGAAGTTGAAAATAATAAACGATTTATTTATAAATCCAGAAATAAAAATGCATTTATTTAAACTTTGTCACGTGACACGAAACGCTCCAGATTGGTCGGGTTTATGATGACATCACCTGCTTGATAACTCGTTTGCCTACTTATGTTTTAATAGCTTTTCAAAATGTTTTGATAATATTTTAATATAATATTAGTGTCCATTGTTTTTGTGTGATTTATTACCAATATTTTACAAATTCTGTCAATTACTTTTACCATGGACAACGATTTTGTAAAGCAGAAAGCGATAACCTGCCCATTCATTTAAACTGTACAAACAAACTAGTTGGTCGGGATCTTTATGTGTAATGTTTATTGAAATCATAAGACTGTAGCTACAATTTTTAGCTAATATTACGAAAACATCGTAAATATTCGAAGTGAGTTGCAAGAGGCATTCTGTTAAAAACATTAGAGGTACCTAGGTATTATAACCTCAAACCAATAACAAAATATTTACATTTATAATTATTAAAAATTATAAATACTCGTATTATGTTTACTTACATCGAAATGGTCCTCACAGAAGAAAATGTTTGTACTATTCGCTATGTTATTATGATCCCTTTGAAATAGTTGCAACCACTTTCGGCACACTTAGACTTTCTTTTAAACACTTACAAATAGTTTCCCTAAGTTTTTATAGAAGTATATTTATACATTTTGGAACTGCATACCATTTGAAACTGCATACCATTTGAAACTCATTTTATTACATAAGTCACTGTTAAAATATAGATCCAATCGCACTTTCGTTATTTGTTTGCAAAAAATGTATGTAGATGATTATGTGCTACAGATCACAAGACAGGCAGGTGATGCCACCGACCCCATTGCAGCGCCCCATATTGACAAAATAGCGTTTTGGCGCGCAATTTCAATTTTCAATCTTCACTTTGATATTTTTCAGCAAATATGTACCAGAATTTAAAACTACTTTTACTGTGTTCTTCAACCTCTACTTTATAATATATAAGAATAGATTTTAAAAACTAGTCAAATAACCTATTCGGTGCAGTCGATCGGAAGTTATGTGCGTACATGCATTTTAGAGATTCATGTTTATATTATATAGATTTATAAAAATAGATGACGTGCTAGATCTAAAATGGCAGTCGAATGAAGACTGATCTTAATAAAGAAGCTTTATTCCAATAACCAACACAAATATTAATGTATGTTAATTGACACCAGACCGTAAGAAATCCGTTTATAATTATGCCAGTAATTCAACCTTTGATTTGTTATGAGATACACTAATTCCATGTTATCATTGTTAAAGGTTACCTTATTTATTCAAATCAATTAAACAAATTATGACCGCAATAAAATCAAGATTAAGCAGATTTCTAATTAATCAACACACTACCCAAAACTAATTACAGCGCAATTGCGTCCTCAGCCTTCCTTACGAGCCTAGAACGGTTGATATAGCTTACAATATACCCTGTATCCTTCTCATAAGGGTCAAATTCACGGCTGTAATTTTGCAACTGACTGTACATACAGACAGACAAAGAACTTCACACGGCCCGAGTTCAGAGGTAGACAAGCCACAGTCGACTGCGCGTGCGCTCTTGAGAACCACGCACCAATAGTTGACACCGCGGTAGAACCGGGTCGCGAAAATGGCCTGCGCATTGTCGAGAGTAATCAGAACAATTTTCAAACTATCAGTGGTATTGTTGATCAAACCGTGCTTAAGTAGCCCACAGCTAGATCTGCCCCCGATATCGAGCACCCAAAGATACAACAACGCCGGCTACGGACTATCCAGCACTCAGTCGTCAATAAATTCCCCGGGGAACCAGTATGACTTGCAGAACCAGAATTTCGGGTTCAGTACAGCTAGACCGGGGCAAAATCCAAGTTCCCCGGGAATATTTCCTGTTTCGTCGACCACGTTCAGGGGTATCAATCCCGATATCAACAACAACGGGTATCCCAGCTTAGATTATGGGAACGGGAGGAATCCTAGCTCGACGTTGCGGCCGTACGATGATACGAACCGTGATGATCGGATAGATATTAATAATGATCCGAATTTTCGGAAGAATGATCCGAATTTCGCTCGGAACGATCCGAACTACGTCGGTGCTAATCCTTACGACTTTAATAAGGGCGTGACTACTAATAGTATAGACGATAGGTTCCACCAAGTGAATTTGCAGCAAGTGAGGGATTTCCTGCTGAAGGCTGACGACCAGGCGTCGAAGGAGTGCACCAACAACGTGGCCGCCCAGTGGAATTTCGAGACAGATGTTAACGATGCAACTCAGCATGCAGCTGTAAGTACTTCATCTTTTATATAGGTCTCCTGAAACTGTAATTTGCTTTACAGGTGTTATGTTATGATTTTGATACATTTTAGCAACCCATGTAAAATAGAGACGAATCCTGATTCCACCTCAATTTTATTTATTTTTTTCAATAATTTTGGCATGTATGACCACGCATAATTTTTAAATCTTTTCACGGGTGTGACAGATATATCTATGTATTTTTTTCTCTGTCAGCACTTAGCTCAAAAATCAAAATTGGTCCTACTTCAATTTAAAAACCACGACCTAGAGGTAGAAAAATAAGATTGACCGCTTACGATAACTAATAAATTTCGTGACAAAATTCAGTTCGTGCAAAACTTGGTATTTATTTAAAAAAAGAATACAAATTTCTAATTGACATATTTGGTATATTAATATTTAGACTTAATTTCCCACCACTGACAAGCTATTTAGAAGGTACCATCTCTACCGCCTTATCTATCACCAAAGAACATGGAAACCACTTTTCCAAGTTCTGTGTCTACCACAGACATAATATACACAATTATGTTCCCTATTTCTCATATTAAACTAATATTGTATTTCGAAATACATTTGTTTTGGAGGAAACATACTCCAAACCGTACTATATTTTCAAATATTTTTATTCACTAGATGTTGCCTGTCTTACATACCGTGTAGTTTAAAATTTGAATCCCGTGGGAAATGTACTTTCTCTGGGATAAAAAGCCTGCTACTCTGTTTTTTTATCTCTAACGCACATAAAGTGGCTTTCTATTGGTTAAAAGAATTTTTAAAATCAGTTCATTAAATATATAGATTTACATCCTACATACCAACAAACTTTACCTATTTATAATATTAGAGATTGATTAGTTACCTGTCTATTAATTATGCTGTCAAACGAGTAAAGTGTTTTTTTAAATCCTTATCATTCAAATCCTGATAGTTTCATGGATCCCCAAGCTTTCATTCCATATAAGGCTTCGCATGGGTGGACATAAGTTTTTTATTTTAAGTATCCCTTATCTTTTCTAGCAATAAATATAGCCTTTGTCACTCTAGGTGAATGTAGCTTTCTTATGGTGAAAGAATTTTTGAAATCGGCACAGTAGTTTTTGAGTTTATTCATTACAAACATACACACACACAAAAATACAAATCTTTCCTCTTTTTAATATTAGTGTAGATGTAGATTTCTTTTCTTTAACTTTCATAGTAAATAGTACAATGTACAATCTTAAGAAGATTAAGAAGAAGCAATAAATGTTTGTTTCATTAATGTATTTTAAATGCTACTCATTTACGGCCGGTCCCAATAATCTATCTATCTTCAGTTTTGGCTTATCGGAGATAGAAAACACCTTCTGTCTCTGATTTTGCCGTCCAGAGAAACGAAGACAAAAGTTGTTTTCTATCTCCGATATGCCAAAACTGAAGATAGATAGGTTATTAGGACCGGCCGTTAATGCGCATTGTTATGTGTGGTTTTCTAATCCATTGCAATTGTACCTTAATTATCAAGAACCAAAACAGTAATAACGTTTAAACCGGTAGCAATTGTCCGAACATTACTATTATTATGTTTTGTTTAACAAGAAGCTTTTCTCACATCGCTGTTTCATTAGTTAAACACGTTAAATCATTTTTAACTGCGTCAGATTTTACGTTATTGTCATCTTGGATAATAGCCATAATGACTTATGTGAGTATGTCATGTGTGAGATTGTTATCATACAATGTTGGTAGACTGTGTACATATTCTGACTGAAGTGACGATTCGAGTTCATAATGTTCTGAGAAATCTTTGTTTATGATTGTAACTTTGACTGTTTTGTTTGCGGTGTCTGTTATCTCTCTATGTCTCTCATTGACACTTCCTTTTAAACTATATACATCTATTATTAGTATAAATATAATATTAATACTGTTAGTAAGTAGTCCATCCAAGATAATGCAAGCAAACGATCTGGGCCCCAATTCCGCTAATTTACAAATTGCTCAATAGAATCGCAATTTCATCTCAATCTTATATTTTGACATTACTACCATAATAAATGTGTCAAAATATACAATTGAGATGCAAATGCGATTCTATTGAGCCATTTGTAAATAAGCGGAATTAGGGCCCTGTTTACGACCATGCGTACAAACTTTTCATGTGGATATTTCTAAAACAGTTTTTTTTCCAAACATTCTCATCCACAAAAACTTCCATTCTCCTGACCATAGTAATCCAAATCATTGCTCCATGCTAAAGTGATGCGCGTACATACATTTCGGTAATTGCTTTTAATTTATTTGGAGTTAACATTGTATGTGTCTGACTATGAATGTAAAGAAAATGCCGACATCATTTAAAAAAAATAACGTTTCAAATTTATTTACATTTTAAGGAATAAATAAATTGATATGTTGTCCGTTCTACACCGTTATATCGCAGAGATTAGAAGTAGTTATGTATGTTCTGAAATATCTTTAGTGTAAATAATATTAACTCATGTTTTGTAACATTGTGTAACTCATATATCCTACTATCATGTCGTAATATAATCAAAATTATCACAAACCCTAGTTAGGTTCGAAACAAAACTCTTGTTGCCCGACCTGGGAATCGAACTCAGGAACCCGATCTTGGCCTAGTACTTACATAACCACTAGACCAACGAGTTGTTATTACACTATATATGAATAACTTTGATATCTTTAAATAAAAAAAATCCATACTAATATTTTTTAATATTATAAATGGGAAAGTGTGTGTGTTTGTCCGTCTTTCACGGCAAAACGGATCCACAAATTGACGTAATTTTTTAAGTGGAGATGGTTAAAAGGATGGAGAGTGACATAAGCTACTTTTTGTCTATTTCTAACCCCCCGCTTCCTTAAAATGGGGGGCGGAAGTTTGTATGGAGCATACCGTAATTTTCAAGGTAGAAAACTAAAAATTGGTATGCGACTATTTGTGACTAACAGAAAAGCCAGCCCCTTAAAAGAGGGGGTGAAAATTTTCAAAAGCTAGTATAATATATTCATGATTAAATTATGCATACGGGAATTCTCAAAAGCCATCTTTCAATCGGTTGCCAATACTGTGGCAACACAGCTTACTTATTACCTCTTTTTTAATTTAATCACATATCTTTGAATCCCTCTTCCACAAATCACTTTAATTACCACTTAAACACTGATTTGGTTGAACTTACACAAACATCTTTAGTATCTCTATACTCCCATACAAATCTTAGGCTTCAAGCGGGAAAAGTTTCCGGGTAGCATTTCCCACATGTCATTAGAACAATGAGAGATTTCAAAAGATAGCCGACTGTACAGAGAGCTCGTCGAGGTAAACACTGTGGCATCTTATGTGGTTGGAATAGAATCGATTTTGCAATATTTTTTTTAAGTGTGATGTGCTCGCTGTACATTGTGGATCTACACTGGTTTTTCTAAGCCAATCGGTATTGTATGTGTTAGAAATTGTATCGTTTAATTACATGGATTGAGTAATGGAAAATAGTGTTGGGAAACAAAAAGTGATCGCTTTCTTCTAGTTGTTTCACAATGTTGAGGAACAGAGTAGATCTATCTCACAAGAAAGCCCAGGGTCGCACAGCGGGCAATTGAGAGAGCAATGCTTAGTGTTTCCCTGCGTGATAGAATCAGAAATGATGAAATCCGTAGGAGAACTAAGATAACCGACATCGCTCGAAGAATTGCGGAGCTGAAGTGGCAGTGGGCGGGACACATAGTTAGAAGAACCGATGCCCGTTGTGGCGGAAAGATTCTGGAATGGGGACTGCGCACCGAACGACGCCGCGACGATCCGTGGGTAGGCCCCCCACCAGGTGGACCGCCGACGAAGGTCGCGGGGAGCCGTTGGACGCGGGTGGCGCAAGACTGATCGTTGTGGAGATCCTTGGGGGAGGCCTATGTCCAGCAGTTGGCGTCAATTGGCTGAGATGATGATGATGATGTGGATTATGACGATGAGACGCATCGGTAAAATGCACCTGGTCCTATAAAAAAACGAAGTCATTAAAGTTTGTTTTTGCCAGACGATAGGCAGTTGAGTCTTACACCATGGGACAACGTAGGTACTTACTCGTAATTATATAAAGAGAATTTAATTTTTTTTATGTAATTAAAATACTAAACTGATAATATTAGAATAGTCTTTTATAGGTGTTATTAATGAAATCATTGTGACGTCATCCTCTTTCTCTACTACCATTTGTATTCCTATGCCCAAACAGGGCAATGAATTAAATAAGACATAACGTGAAATTCTATGAATAATCCTTTCCAATAGGATGATTTTAACATGTACCTACCTTAATAAAAAGGTCGTATATTTACATCACCTGAGAACACTGCCTCATTCATACTTAACATAAATAACTATAGCAACAAGGACATTATATACGAAATAAACATTCGCATGCGTAATCGCGGTAAATAACAGCTATGTACTTATAGTGTGGGAACTATATGTTTATCGGAACTAGGTCGTGATCTCGGGACATTTTTTGCTGTTTTTTGTTTGTAGATAACTTTTTTCTTATTGTGCTATGAACATGTATAATATTGATCTGATTAGTGATAACGGTGGATAAGTATATATTGTTTTACATTCGACGAAAAAAAATAAAAGGATCTAAATTCGATGCGTAATATAGTATAAACAAAATTGTATAAATTTTTTACTTGAATGACCGATTTCGATGGTTTTTTTTGTTGGATATGCTGAAAGTTAGTTCTGTTTATATAAAAACAACACGAAGGGTAGAAATACAGGGTTGTCAGACTTCAAAAACTAAAAAAAAAGGTAATGTTTTTCACAAAATCTACTTGGACAAAAAGCGATAAATACGCCACAATTTTAAATTCGTACCATCCATGAACTATCAACAACGTTTCGGAAATAGGGTTTGCGTAAAAGACATAATATTGTAACCGAACATACGAGTAGTCTAGAAGAGCAACTTGAAAAATACTTGTGTTTTTTGCTCTTTCGATTTTGTTTGCTTGATTTGTCGTTTAATAAGCTTCGCTAGTTTAACCCCAAAACGGGTCGCCATTCAACCATAAAGGTGACTTGATCATTCTGTTTTGTAACCATTGTTGTCTCTTGTCCACAATGCAACGACGGATGTTACACTCTGAATCAATAGATACCGACTTTGTTAATAAAGTTCTTTAATCGATTTGTCACTGCTATAGATGTAACGTGAATCAGCTATACAAGCTAAAATCAGTGTTATTTCTGCAAATGGGCCCCAGGAGGCGCTTTTGCACGTCCCAATAGTTATCTAGCACTTCGGGGCAAGTTTTGGGATAGCGCCGTAAGAACTAGCGCAAGAAACTCGGTCATTGTTGTCAGCCTCTTTTTAAAGGATCAAAACTAACTTCTGACTTATAGTATGATTTAATCGCTAATTTACTAAGGCAATCTATGCTAATATTCTGTCTTGACTAATGTTATCTGTTATACAGAACCGAGTCAAATAACATTTGTTATGAACGTAGTTTGAGGCCTTGGACAGGATTAAGGGTAATTTTAATAGTGAATATGACCCCTAAAAGGTGGTAAAAGGTGGCTGGGGATTTGTATAAGGAATGAATAATCTTTCAATTTGGCATCGAGATAATGGTAAATATTTAATGTGACCTTTAAGAAGTGCGTTATAATTAAATTCTAAGCAAATGAGGTCTTGGAATACAAAATAGAACTACGAATACCGACATCGCTCGAAGAATTGCGGAGCTGAAGTGACTGTGGGCGGGATGCATAGTAAAAAGAACCGATTTGGCCGTTGGGCGGAAAGGTTCTCGAATGGAGACGACGATCTGTGGGTAAGCCCCCCCACAGGGTTGACCGACGATCTGGGCGTCGGTCGCGGCACCAATAGCTCCTGAAATCCTTGGGGCTTGGAGGAGGCCTATGTCTATCAGTTAATGTTTGACGACCTCCGTGGCGGAGTGGGGTACACACCGGTTTTCAAGGTGTCGCCTGCTCCGAGGTCCCGGATTCGATTCCCGGACGGGTCAATGTAGAAAAAAAGTATTTTTCTAAATTTTCTCGGGTCTGGGAGTGTGTGGTACCTTTGTTGTTTCTGGTTTCCAAAATACGAATGCTTTACATACTACATAGTTACTCAAATTGGGATCAGAACAATGTATGTGATGTTGTACACATAAAAAAAAAAGAATCGTTGTGTGGTAGTTCTGGGTCTTGCTTCTACTCTACTTATAGTGGCGTTTCTATGTCAGAAATCAATGGCAATCACCGCACTGTGACCCTGACTGATAGTGGCCAAGGTCATTTGTGGCATGGAGTTCTAGACGCATATCGTTTATAAAATAAAAATTGAGTAATTTAATTGATTACAGCGTTATCTTAGTCTCAGTTTTATTTCCGCTATCGTTTAAAATATTACATGTGACATGTAACTCATAAAGACTTATATTATTTTTAACTAATCGCTTCCCTAAGTTAAACTAATTATAACGACATCAATAATTCAAATGTCACACGTACAAAACTAATCCAGAAACAAAAGAAGGCTGAAACAAAATGGAAGACCAATAAGGGGGTCATTCAAAATGGCGGAACTAAGCATATTGTCATCTGGCCATCGGGGCCGGCCTATAAGGCCTGGGACCATGGAACAATAGCGTAATTCATTACACCAAGGTCCTCTTATGTCGTATAGGCCATTAAAGTAATCAGGTGTTATGGGTACTTATGAGTATGCATGTGATGCGATTATACTTGAGTATTTGACAATTCAAAGTCAAGTAGAGTACGACATAATTATACCCTTATCTGTTCTAAAAATTTACACATAATCCCATATTTTATGATCTCGTTTTCATATCTCCTGATTCATATATATTTTTGTACTTATAACCTAGGTATCATGAGGTATGTAAAGACATCATTATCATCAGTTTTGCCAAATGGATCCGAAGACACTGCTGCCAGTCTTCTTCTGACATTACTTACTCCTTTAGCCACTTTTTATGACATCCATAAAAAAGGGGATTGTGCTATTCTTTTAATGTGCCGGCGCCACACGACATAAAACATATTTGAAAACAAAATGCATCGAAAATTATACATTTAACCCAAAATATAAGAACCCATCTTCGAGTCGGCAATCAATGAAAATTGTTTAATTTTCAAAGATGTAAGAGCTGGCTTAAATTTCTTCATTAATAAATAATCTTCGTCGGTAAACTAATTTTATCAAAAAATATATAAAAATCGGTCACCGCGGTATCGTTAATTTCAAACTGGCATTGCAAGGGCTTACCAACGAAGATATGCAAACCAAATGTTCTGTTTAAGACCCCCTACACACTATTCATGTTATTTAATATTTTAATAAATAGACGACCATTTGGATCAGCGGTAGTAAACGCTGCTTCTGAGCCATATGTCGCGGGTTCGATCCCCGCACAGTACAAATATTTGTGTGCATGAACATGTTCTGTTCTGTTTGTACTGGTCTGGTTGTTTTCTATGTATTTTAGTATGTATTTACAAAAAACAAAGTATATAAGTAAGTTTATCGGTTGTCTAGTACCCCATATGACAGGGTACTTAATAGTAGCTTTGGGACTAGATGGCTCAGTGTGGCCCAGTGAGGCGTGTCTTAAATATTTATTTATTTAATTATTTAATTATCAAACAGTTTCTTCCACACAAACCTTCTTCAGCCCAATTTGTTGCAGCCAATCTGAAGTAATTTGCATACATGCATTACGGTAATTTATTTTTATTTATATAGATTATATGTACTACATCCGATAAAAACCTTATTTGTCTACGTTATTGTCAAAAGGGAATAAAGAAACAATTTTAAATCCAATTCTATCGTTAATTCGTCAGCAAAACATATAAAACTATCTGCCAAAAAAGCAAAAAAGCTTCATAATATCGAGTATTGCATAGTTTGATAAAAAGTCTATAAGCTCAGTACGTGACGTTATTTGGGGGCACGTATTTGCACGTGACACGGACATTGGAAGATATTAGCTGTAGGGGAAAGAAAAAGAAACAAAAGTTTCCCCGTAAATGTTATCGAAATCAGAGATTATATACGAAATAAATGTTTGGGAAAGCCCATAAAGCTTTGCCAGGGGATATGCTGTTTTTGTACGGTTGTAGAACAATGTCAATGCGGGTAGGTGGTCGTTACAAAATAATATGACCTACGCCCCGTCGCAAATGTAGGTATGTATATCCGATCTTAAGACGTAACTTTTTTACTTCTTTCGGTTATCGCATATTCGAACCACTTATAGATTCCTGATCCTCAATGATATAAAGCCATCTGCTGCGCGATTAAACTTTTGTGTTTCGAATATACCTAATATAACTACACATAGTCATCATCACCTCAATCAAATGACACGACGCCCACTGCTGGACATAGATCTCATTGTCTCTACATCGATCGGTCCCGTACGCATTAAGCGGTTTTCCGTGCCCCTTGCTAATTTGTCGGTCTGCCTGGTGTGGGGCTTACCCACAGATCGTAGTCCGGTGCGCAGTCGCCATTCCAGAACCTTTCTGCCCCAACAGCGTTGGTTCATCTTACCATGTGCGTAACGTTCTAATATTTAAATCCGCATAGTATGTGTATTGAAAATTGTATGTTATGTCACACATATGTATAATCACCTGATTTCAATGTTGGATATTATAGTATTTAAGTAAGTATCAAGTCAATGCCATTTGCGTGTTCTTGTACACTGGACATTTAATTTGCATCATCATGCAAATTGTCCGGAGATATATTATAGTTTTTCCACAAATTAGCATGCGTATGTGTGAGACAGCCATTCATAAAAAACTTACGTGTTTGAGTCATATATTGTTAATATATAGTTTCTACTAAGAAGTGTTTATTATAGTTATGTAAATTGATCTAGTTTCTCAAGATTTTAAGTAAATAAGTAGCAAATTTAAGTAAGCGTGCAACTTATTAAAAGTTTTACGCAGTTTTAATAAAGTATGTAAGGCCGCCCGGTATGCATGGAGATGCGGGTTCGAGTCCCACCTGTGACATCATTTTTCAAGTTATATGAGAAAGAGCTGAGGTATGTGAGAATTTAGTAGATGATTACTCGTAAAACTACAAAAATAATCTAAAAGACAAGTACTGATTTTAGAAATTAAACCTACGTAAGCAACAACAAACGATTTCGAGGAATGTGATTTTTTTATATTGTTTTATAGTAACGTTCCTCAACATGAAACCAAGTAACTATGATTTCTATTACTTCTTACATATTAGAAATTTACCAAAGGTTATTAAGCAATTATACATAATTCCTCCTAAGTCCACGAGATAATATTTTAGCAGTGACGTTATCTGCTTTACCATAACAGGGCTCTTTTGGTAATGCTGATAGTCCGATTATGATTATGATTGGAGTCAATCTGAGTGACAGGATTAAAAATAGTGTGATAAAGGATCGATGTGGTGTAAAAGAGGATGTAGTGATCAGTATTGAAAAAGGAATGCTTAAATGGTTTGGACATATTGAGAGGATGAATGAAAGCAGGTTGACTAAAAAGATATATATGGCGAGTATGAATGGAAATGTTGAAAGGGGAAGGCCTCAACGAACTTATCTTGATCAAATCGGGGAAGTTCTAAAGAAAGGTCAGGTCAAGAGTACCCTAAACCGGCGAGCGAAAAGATTAATGAATGTGGATGAAGCGGAAGTAGTCTGTAAGGATCGTAGCAAGTGGAAAGATGTGGTCTCTGCCTACTCCTCCGGGAAAAAGGCGTGAGTGTATGTATGTATGATAGTGAAGTTTGCGTTGGTTTGTGATACTAAAAGAAAAGCTATGAAAACGTTAATTGTTATGCACTAAATATTCTAAGAATCTTTACGAAATATATAGCTACATACGATTGCAATTACCTATAGCTAGAGACTATAATAGGGTAGCCAAATGTAATCCGATGACAATACCATAATCTGCAATTTGTATATTTTACATAAATAAAACTAGAAGTTTACCGTGTCTTCCTACGCGTGACTAATTGCATTTTATTATCAAATAGTGATCTTAATTTTTTAAGGATACAAAATAGCCCATTCTGGCCCGTAATCTGTTTCTGTACCAAATGTCATTACGAGCTTTTCTTGTGATTAAGGAACAAAAAAACATCCAAATTGTCGCATGATATTAGTAAAATAGAAATTTTGTACAAAGCTCATAAGATAAGCCTTCTCATTGCACGGTGTTAATTTGTGAACATCATACAAGGATTTTCCCAAAGTGTGATATCACAGTGCGCAGTGTCAGATCGCGTCACATAATTCGTGAGCCTTCACCTTGGCGGAGCTCTCACGGTAATGAGTGTGACGTCACAATGGACCAGTTTTTGTGTTTTTGACCTGCGCCCGCGATGGGCTGAAAATTTAGAGCTATGAAAAAATTATAATTAAGAATTATTCAATGAAACATATTTAATTTTATAAACTAAGGAATAATCCGCCACATTAATATGTTTTGTTTTTTCACAATGGCTATAATTTGTTGTTTTCTGTAATCCTATTTTGTTAATTACGGCTTGGAATATACTGATATGATTAAGAGATGGTTAAAAAAAATGAAGAAAAAAACTGTCTACTCTGCAAAAAAGTCTTAAAGCTGGTCATCAGGCTTGGCTGGCTAGTTATGTAGTGAAAATTGATTTTATTTAATAATTATCTAAATTCTATCGTCATGTTTGTTTGCAAGTTACTTGTGTTTGATTTAATTTAGTTTATTTAATATACTATCTATATCTACTTTAACTGTTGTTGGGTGAATATGTGAAGCAAAGTTGTTACTTAATGTAAATAAATGAGAAGTTTTCGCTTAACGAGAAACGCTTTTCAGTAAAATTATGTCATAGCACACAGTATTCAATAATGCACTTACCACTTAATGAAAATTGACATCTGTTTTGCAAGTGACCCTGTATTTTTGTTATATGACAAAGTTGCAACTAGTAGCAAATGTTTCGCAACTCAATCGCTTTTCACAAACCTACGTACACTTTACGCTAATTGTCTACTATTTAGATGTTTGCTCCTGACCTTTCCAATATCGGTTCACGTTGCTCTCCAAATTTCAATTTTGAACCTTAAGAAGCTTTAATAGAGTCAAAAATGCAAATTTCATTTTACATCAGAAATACGTGTTTTACATTTTCAATCTTCAGAAGTGTTAATAGTTGTGCACGCGACTGTACGTCAGTGTGTAAACTTGAACTAGATTTTTTTGTCAATGAATGCCTTTGTAGAGTTTTTGTGTGTATTTTTTTTAACTATTGATGTTATTGGTTTGACGCTACGTGATTTAAATTTTAAAATAGGAACACAAGAATACGGAATTGTTATCGATTTACTCTTTTTGTAGTCTCACAAATGAATTAGGGTAGATATCTGTTATTGTTACTGTATGCTTACTAATAAAAAAAAATAAGTTTCTGTTTTGTCTGTTCCATATCGATAGCTACGCATAATAAAATTGGAACTGATTTTGTTGGATATATTGAAGCAAAACGAATGTTATCTTAATATAATAAAGATCTAAACTCAACTATTTCATATATGTTGAGCTAAGCCGAGAAAAAAAAAATTTAATGACGAAACGAAAAGTTATAAGTCGTAACGTAACGTCTTATACAAAAATATACCTCATCCTCCTTTTTTCGTCGGTTTAAAAGAAAGAAGAAACACACAGCACACATAATATTGAACGTTGTGTTAGTAGCAACAATAACTTGAACAAAAATCCTGCCTAAAATGGTCCTTCCCTACTCAGCATTTTTCGTGACATCTTTTAGCGATACATTTGTTTATTAAGAGTCATTATACCTAATTACGTAAATCTACCTACTTATACGAATATCGCTGACTCCTAAACCTCTAAGGAGGACACAACCGAATATTGCAAGATGACGAAATCGCTGATGCAACTCTCGTGCAAATTCAACGTGACCACGCCATCGCGCCACCAACCCCGAGATCATCATCATCGCCGCCACTTCGTATCCAACCTCGATCGGGTCAATTTGTACCTAGTTGTAATTTAATTATTAATAAATTAGTTTAAAAAATTAATTTCGGTTTTTTCGAACCTCCTGCTGTCGCTTCTATATTTGGCGCAGTCGGTAGGATTCTCGCGGTCGGTTTCGCGCTTCATCACGAAGATTTCCGTCATAACGAGCCGCCCGTGTGGCTATCAAGTCGCGTTCGAGAATCCAGAACCAGAAGCCAGCCAGCTAGAGGGTATCCAGACATCGATACACAAGAAAAGCCGAAATATGTTCATGTAAGTGCACTTGAATCATTCTCGTGTTTCCTATCCTATCCTATCTTTAGTCCCTAATTTTAGTCACAATTTTTCATCCAAGAAATTCTGGATCCCGTGGGTCTGCATCTAGCAGGCAACGCAGGGAACATTTGCTAGACTTAAATAGGTTATTTAGTTTATCAGAAGAAATGGAAATTGATCCCGATAGTATTTACAAGGCCTTACGCCTTGTTCCCGATTTTGACGGGAACCCCAACGTCTTAACTAGATTTATTAATATTTGTGATAGGTTATGTTCAGACTATTTGCGAGATGATCCCAATAGTCAACTTAATAATTTGTGTCTCCTAAACGGCATCCTGAACAAAATCACGGGACCCGCCGCTACCATTATTAACTCAAATGGCATCCCAGATAACTGGTTAGGGATTAGAAATGTCTTAGTACATAACTTCGCTGATCAACGGGACGAGACAGCACTCTATAACGACCTCTCCCTAGCTATGCAAGGCAATAGTAGCCCACAAGAATTTTATGACCATTGTCAAACTCTTTTTAGCACGATAATGACCTATGTTACATTACATGAGACACTAGGAACCACTATAGACGCTAAGAGGGTTCTGTATAAAAAGTTGACCATGCAAGCCTTTGTACGAGGTTTAAAGGAACCGCTTGGATCTCGTATAAGGTCTATGAGGCCAGACAGTATAGAAAAAGCTTTAGAGTATGTGCAAGAAGAATTAAATATTCAATATCTTCAGCAACGTAACGAAAGTATGCCTAGACACCAACTAGCCCATCGCACACCAGTTGCCTTACCTATAGCCTCCTCAATGCCTAAATTTAATAACTTTAATACTATATCTAATTTTAATAATCAGGCAGCGCCGAGATATAATCCGCCGCCGCCTCCGCTCCGCTTATCAGTGCAACCGCAACCTTTTAAATTTAACTCGCCTAGTATCGCACAGTCTCAACAGCCGCGTATGACCCGCACACAGCAAATGTTTAGTGCACCACCACCGCAATATAATGCTCAAAGTAACATGTTCAGGTTACCACCTAGGCGTCAGCCTCAGTACCAGCCGCCTCCTAAACCTATGAGCGGAGTACAGCAATTCACACCCAGACCTTTGCCACCAACTTCATTTGGACACGATTGGCAAAGATTCGGCAATCCCCCACCAAATAATTACTTCAAATCACGCGAAGTCAATTTAAATGAATGCGCATACGACGATCCATACTACTCAGATTACTACTACGACACAGAATATTATAATGACTTAACTGATTGCAATAATTACGACGCATCTTATGACTATGACTATGCCAATAGAGTTCAGTATTACGAGCCCACTGGTCACAATAACGTAGAGTCAAGTAACGAGCCACAAGCATCTAGTTCCACAGAACAGGATTTTCAGATAGCCCGCCCGTCAGACAAGTTAAAATAGAGTTGAATATACAAACGCAACGGCAACTTCCTTACATTCAAATTTTAAACCCGCCGCTTAAGTTATTAATAGACACCGGCGCAAATCAGTCGTTTATTAGTCCCGAATCTGTTGAGAAATATTTCTGTAACTTTCCTTTAGATTACGACCCTTTCGAAGTGACTAACGTTCACGCAACCAGCCGTAATGACTACTCTATAACACTACCGTGCTTTCCCGAACTAAAATCCCAAGATAAGATAAAATTATTTGTGTACCGTTTCCATAATTATTTCGACGGTCTTATAGGCCTAGATCTACTCACTAAATGGGAAGCGAAGATTGATCTTAAAGATCAGACCCTCTCAACCCAGTTTGCTGTCAATCCTATTAAGATGTACAACTCGCTGAACGTCAACCTCTATGAAGACATTATCCCGGCAAACTCTTCAAAAATAGTTCGAATCCCAATTAACGCCCCGGATGGTGACGTCCTCGTCGAAGAGCAAATTATCTGTAATTGCCACATTTCCGATTGCATTACATCCGTTAAAAATAGCCGCGGAATCTTAGAAGTCTATAATCCTACAAATAACGATATAATATTCTCATTAGACCACCCAGCGCAGGCACAAGTTTTTAATATCGAGTGCATGCGAACTGAGTCCGTGCCTACGTCACGCGCACGCGCCGTCATTTCGCGCCTTAGGACAGATCATATGAACGCCGAGGAAAGAGCTAATATAGAGACTTTATGCTCGCGTTATGCCGACGTATTTTATTTGGAAGGCGAACCACTAACATTTACAAACCAAATTAAACACTGTATTAAAACGACAGATGATGTTCCGATTTATACTAAAAGTTATCGCTATCCTTATGTACATCGACAGGAAGTCCGTGATCAGATAAATAAAATGTTAGACCAGGGAATAATTAGACCTTCCACGTCAGCCTGGAGCTCACCCATATGGGTTGTGCCCAAGAAGGTTGATGCTTCTGGTAAAAAGAAGTGGCGTATAGTTGTGGACTTTCGTAAACTGAATGACAAGACAATAGACGATAAATATCCAATCCCCAATATAACTGACGTCCTTGACAAGCTTGGCAAATGCATGTACTTCACCACACTCGATTTAGCATCTGGATTTTACCAAGTGGAAATGAATGAGAGCGATATACCCAAAACAGCCTTCAATGTGGAGCATGGGCATTACGAATTCTTGCGTATGCCTATGGGTCTTAAGAACTCACCTTCTACGTTCCAAAGAGTGATGGATAACGTCCTCAAAGGCCTACAGAACGAAATTTGCCTGGTATATTTAGACGATATAGTCGTGTTTGGTTCTTCGCTCCAGGAGTCCATAATTAACCTTGAAAAGGTTCTCCAGCGGTTACGTGAATCCAACTTTAAGATTCAGATGGATAAGTCCGAATTCTTAAAGTTAGAAACAAGTTACCTTGGTCATATCATCACCAGAGACGGCATCAAACCGAACCCAGATAAGATTTCTGCAATAGAGCAATATCCCATTCCAGAAACTCCCAAACAGATCAAACAATTTTTAGGTCTTATTGGATACTATCGTAAATTCATTCCCGATTTTGCTCATATCACAAAACCTCTCACTCAATGTTTAAAAAAAGGTAAAAAGATAACGTTAGACTCAAACTACGTACAAGCATTTGAAAAGTGTAAAAAACTCTTGACAAACGACCCTATACTACAATACCCCGACTTTACTCGTGAATTTATCTTGACCACAGACGCATCAAATTTAGCTATTGGGGCCATCCTATCCCAAGGCCCAGTAGGTTCAGATAAACCCATCTCATTCGCATCCCGTACTCTCAACGATAGTGAGATAAATTATAGTACCATTGAGAAAGAGTTGTTAGCCATAGTTTGGGCCACAAAGTATTTCCGACCGTATCTGTTTGGACGTAAGTTTAAAATACTTACCGATTACCGCCCACTTCAGTGGATAATGAATCTCAAAGAACCTAACTCGAGATTAACTAGATGGAGGTTATAGTTAAGTGAATTTGACTTTACTGTTATTTACAAGAAAGGTAAAAGTAACACAAATGCCGACGCCCTGTCTAGAATCGAGATCAATAATGAAGAGATAAGTAGTATAACCGCGAATCCCTCAGAGAAGCCAGCATCTCTATCTAACTCCGACACTCTAACCGCTCACACTAGCCATGAACACCCAATCCTCGAAGTCCCCATTACCGATGAACCTATAAATAGATTCCATCGACAATTGCACATCACTATTGTAGGTGACGTCAAACGACGGCCCGTAATAACAAAGCCATTTGACACCCATACTCGTATTTCGTTGCAAATTAGTGAATCGAATTTAGAATCCGACATTATAAACGCAATTAAAGAATATGTGAATCCCAAAGTTAAAACTGCACTTTTAATAAACCCACCTCTCGCCATGTACTCTGTGATCCCAATCATTCAAGATAAATTTAAGAGCTCATCTATAAATCTCATACTCTCTAAATCTGAAATAGAAAATGTTAAAGAGTATCTCAGGCAACAAGAGATCATTCGTGATTACCACGATGGTAAAACCAACCACAGAGGTATTAATGAGTGTTATCTGGCACTATCTAAACGATACTTTTGGCCTAAAATGAAGGAACAGATATCTAAATTTATAGGTGAATGTTCCATATGTGGACAAGCGAAATACGATAGACATCCAATTCGACAGAGATTTAACGTAGTACCGCCAGCAACAAAACCGTTTGAAACCGTTCACCTCGATTTATTCACAGTTCAGAATGAGAAATACTTAACATTTATAGACGTCTTCTCTAAATACGGACAAGCATATCACCTGAAAGATGGTACAGCAGTCAGTATCCTCCAATCCTTATTACAGTTTAGTTCTCATCATGGCCTTCCGTTTACAATAGTTACCGATAACGGAACTGAATTCACTAATCAATTGTTCGCCGAATTTGTTCGATTACATAAGATAAATCATCACCGAGTTCTAGCCCACTCACCAAATGATAACGGAAACATAGAGCGTTTTCATTCGACTTTGCTCGAACATCTCCGCATATTAAAACTACAGAAAAAAGACGAACCCATAATAAACCTTATGCCATATGCTCTCATAGCTTACAATAGTTCAATACATAGTTTTAATAAGTGTAAGCCCTTCGATTTAATCACAGGACACTTTGACCCTAGAGATCCTATTGATATAGACCCAGTTCCTCACTTATTACAGCAGTACCTTGTCAATCATAAAGAACAGATGAAAACCGTGTATGATTTAATCAATGACACATCCTTAGCAGATAGAACAGCCCTTATAGAGAGTAGGAATAAATCCCGCGAACCAGAAATAGAATATATTCCGGAGCAACAAATTTTTATAAAAAACCCTAAGGCCAGTAGACAGAAAGTAGCCCCAAGATTTACCCAGGACAAAGTTTTAGCCGACTTACCTATCCACATTTATACCTCCAAAAAACGGGGACCAGTAGCTAAGTCTAGACTGAAACGAATTCCTAAACATGCTAAATTGTTGCATAATTCTGCCGATACTGATCCTGACGACAACAGCCCAGGAGATAAGACTTGAAACATTGGATGACGGACCAGGACTTTTACCGTTCAAACTGGGACCAACTAGACTCATAACACACTACCACACCTTTTTACAACGCATTCAGTTAAATGATGTCGAAGATAAAATCTTACAACTTCAGAATCAAATTCAAGCTTACGAGACTAGACTTCCTAACGAAACTTATGCTTTATATGAACTCCAGATTAATTATTTAAATTCTAAATTGAATATAGTATTAGAACAGTTACATAGCTTAGAGCCCAGCCGAACTAAACGAGGCCTTATAGACGGATTAGGATCTGTTATAAAAAGTATATCGGGTAACTTAGATCATTCAGATGCGATTAAATATGATAATGCCATTAAAACACTTCACAATAATGAGAATAAGATTTCATTTGAGTTAAATAATCAGATAAGCTACAGTAAAGATTGGATGACGAAAAACTTTGGTATTCTCTCTAAATTAGTCAAAAATCAGCGTATTATTAACGGAACTTTAATTTTTATAATGAATAAAGAAAGTCAGCATTCTGAGACTTTAACTAAATTTGCAAAGTTTGTTCAGCTACTAGTTATAATTACTGAAAATATAGATGACTTATTAAGTGAGTTAATTACAGTAGAAAATACTTTAGCATTTATTCGTGCATCGAGCACACACCATTCAATGCTAAAGATTAACATCTTAAGTAACATGTTAATTAGATTAAAAAATATATACGGTAGAGATAGCATCTTAGATTTAGAATTACGGGAATTTTATGATCTTATAAAGTCCGCTTATTACTTTATAGATAAAGAAATAGTTTTAATATTCAAATTCCCGATTGTGACTAAAATATCCTATGACCTATATAAACTATCAATAGCACCTAATAAATATCATCAAGCCCTCATACCTACTTATCCTTTCATTGCTACCAACGAGAATGCATTCGTGTACATAGAGGCAGAATGTCCGAAGTTATCTCACGGCTATCTCTGTGAAGAAAACATCAACCATCAGATCCGTACCGTACCTGACTGTATCCAGCATCTCATCTCACAACAATCTCTGGAGAAGACCTGCAAATTTACAAACATCACTCTGAGTAAAGAAGCAATGGAAAAGCTAGACGACCAACACTATGTTATCTCGCTGCCACATCCCACGAAGATTCATCTTATCTGCGGCCGAGAAGACTACACTCAGCTTCAAGGAAGTTACTTTGTCACTATCCCACTCACCTGCCAACTACGCACACCCGAATTCACTATAATCAACGATAGTGACGAGATAAAAGGTCAACCTCTTAAGATAATGAAGATACCGAATATTGAAATGCAAGCCACAGATTCATCCCGCATTGATTTGCACTCAATCAACCTGCAGAGCCTTCACAGCATCCAAGATAAAATAGCGCTCCAAACGCCTGTACAAATCGACACACCGCCTGCCGAGATATTATACCACACTACCATACCATTCTATTGCGTACTATTAAGTGCAACTGTACTCATCTTCGTAGTCTTGCTACGACGCTACGAGATACTTACCTGCAAACGTACCAGTAATCAAGAAAATATGAAGTCCGAAACTCACGAATACGAGAGCCCGGATAAATCTGTAATAGAAAGAGAAAGAAAACCGGGAAGCAGTCATATTACCATACCAGCAACATTTCCTCTCAAAGTTCTCAAATAGTTGCTGATCTGTGGGCGGAGGAATTACGTAAATCTACCTACTTATACGAATATCGCTGACTCCTAAACCTCTAAGGAGGACACAACCGAATATTGCAAGATGACGAAATCGCTGATGCAACTCTCGTGCAAATTCAACGTGACCACGCCATCGCGCCACCAACCCCGAGATCATCATCATCGCCGCCACTTCGTATCCAACCTCGATCGGGTCAATTTGTACCTAGTTGTAATTTAATTATTAATAAATTAGTTTAAAAAATTAATTTCGGTTTTTTCGAACCTCCTGCTGTCGCTTCTATATTTACCTTAATCAGATGACAGTACCAAAAAGTTATATTTGAAATTTTTGCTGCATCTTATAGCAAGAAAAGAACTTTGTATATTGGGAGCTGTGCTGAGAGCCATCATACCTAGACAGGTGGCAGTTTCAGAAAGGTCCCTATTTAGAATTTTTTGCGGCATCTTTCAGCAAGACATTTGTGTATTGGGAGCCAACATACTAAGATAAGGTGGAAATCTTTTCACTGACTCAGTCCTCAGTTTTCCTTCAATTTTTCTAACCCTCCACGTCGCGTTGCGCAAGCGACGCATGGGAGTGTCCTCCCTCCTCACAATAGATGCGCGTGTGAATTGATAGTGTCCCATTATGTGGTGGCATTGAACTAAGTAATTGTCGTTTAGCTAGAAATTTTCTGATAAAGTTTAGGAACTTTGAAATTATTTGACTGTCAATTAAAGCAATGTCAGATCTTGGTAAACAGTGGATTTGTGACATATTTGGATTTGTGGATATTACAGCTAAAGTTTAAAGAAAAGTAACAGCCTATATTCATCTTCCAGTAAAGTAAAGGCCTGAATTGAATTTAAGTTACATTAAATGATATTTATGCAATTTAATTGCAATTATAATATCAGATTTAAACTTGAAAAATTATGTCTCAGACGGGACTCGAACCCGCATTTCCTAGCATGCCGGGCGCGGCGCTATACCATTAAACCACCGAGACACTGCGTCACAGCGCGAATTTTTCAAGCTTATTCTTTTCGCTGTAAGCCAGCGTTGTTGCCAGTTTGATGACACATTACTGAATTCAAGTTATCACAGCAATGATGGCTACAGGCATAATCACTACGCTTGCCAAATGCGGATTGGTGATCACAAACCCGAGTGATGTTCGAATATTCTTGTTCGGGTATCGAACCGAGCACTGCGCCCGGTTTGCATGGAGATGCGGGTTAGAGTCTCACCTGAGACAAAATTTTTCAAGTTTAAGTATTGATATTATTATTGTTACTAAAATGTCATATAAAAGTACTGTTCAATTGTCTTAGAGTTCGTTAATCACCAAATAATTCGCTTGAAAATAACTTTGATATACTTATGACCGACAGGAATTTGCTTTTATTAAGTTCAATGAACTATATTTAACAATGTATTTCTGTACCTGAAATACAAATAGCGTCTATTTTAGAATTACCGCAGGGAAAAAATACGGTCTATTGTTAGATAATATACTTACTTATTTAATTGAAATTTTTTTGTCAATTCAATCTAAAGATACAAATTCAATTGTGTTACTGATACCTTATAATTATAATAAAAACGGACAAGTATGAGTTGGACTCGCCTATTCGTGATTCAATACAAATTTGTAGGTACAGGCAACCTACCCAAAAAGTTAAAGGCCATTGAATTGATTTTCAACTTTAAGTCCAACAAGTAGAGATCAATATCAATTGAGAAAAATTTGACTTTTTGTGGTAGGTTGACGTGCTGTTGTCTGTGCTTTTGTATTATAACCTCGCATCATTATCAGCATCTCAGCCGAACAGGGTTGAAAAAAAAAACCAGTTTTTTAATATATTTTATAAAACAAACAGTTCAAAATGTTTAAAACTTGTGTTTTTTTTACCTCTATTTAGGTACTCATTCTAAATCAATTATAGCGAATAATAATCCATTTCTAAACTTTTTCCTAATTTACATTAGTAAAAATTAGTTAACAAATCGATAAATATTTATTTTCTGTTGCGTATCAGATATCTCTGATCTGATCTAATTATTAAAAATTATAATTATTATTAATCAATACAAAACACTTTTCATACATTTAAAGTATAGTGTGTATGTTCCTTATTTAGTTATTAATTCAATATTAAAATTATTATTGTTTGTTTTTGATTAAATAAATTACTTCAAAAGAACATGTTTTAATTTCAATTCCAAATAAAGTTTTTCTTATCTTATAAATAGTAATTTAGGAATAAAAATACAACAAAGCATCTACTTCTAAATTTATATTTAGAGTCAACATATTTCGACGGCGACGGTTTCGTGCTACCTTCACTAGATCGTCAGTCAACCTGGTGGTGGGCCTTCCCACAGATCGTCGTTCGACGCGTGGTCGCCATTTCAGAACCTTTCCGCCCGAACGGCCATCGGTTCTTATTACTATGTGTCCGTCCACTGCCACTTCAGCTCCAAAATACGAGTACTTCGAGCGATGTTGGTTATCCTAGTTCTACGGATTTTCTCATTTTTGGAATGACCTCGCATACCGTTGCTTAATCTTAATGATAACGTACTTAAGTAAAGACTTTTCTTTAAATTCAATTTCAAAATTTACAGTTTTTAGATTTTCTCTATACTTATATTATAAGACGATATTTATTAATTCCATAGTTCTAGGTCAATGGGTAATAACCCTCAAAATTTTAATACGCTTGAGAGTGTCGAAAAGTTTTTTGAGATATAAACAGGCGCATCTTTTCTCGTTAACATCAAAGAAAATAAAGATAAACTTAACATAGAAGATTGATTTTTTCAATTTAACATTTTCCGATACGGAAAACTAAGTTAATGTGTTTAACTGTGCCAGTGTCTACCACGTGACAAGGCGTTGTTAACTGAATATATTTAATAATAATACAATACATAAACAATTAACCTCAAAGCAGTTTCAAGATCAACTCGGACCGTGGGAATCGCTAGTAACTTATGCAACTTGAGTTGACCAGTTCCTTTACATAAGTAGGTATTTATTTAATACTGAAATGATGTTGTTATAACCATAAAGGAGGATGTTGTGAATAAATACGTTTGTTTTATATGGTCATTCCATTTACGCATTTCGATGGTAACATTTTTAATAGTAAAATCATAAATAAACAGCAGTGGCAAGTTGAAAATATAATAATTAAAGAACAATGACATGGTGCTATACAAGGTTTTACATGACAATAATTTGTGGCGTTAATGATTAAAAACATATTTAAATAATAGCAAATCTTTAACGTAATCAGTGCTAGGTAGTTAAAAAAATATATTGTTGAAAAGAAGCCGCAAAAAAGATATTATGTGTTTTATATTTCCGTGTACGCCTGTTATTGTATTCTATCTTTGAGTAAACTATTCCAAAATTGCAAAGCAGTGCCAGTTTTTACCAATAAGTCTCTTTTTAAAATACATTTTAGGAAAGATGGCGTTATTATAAGATCTACTTTGTAAATTACTGCTTTGTATTCTTAGCAATTTTATATATTGATGTGCATTTTAAGTGATAAAAATATAGCACATTTTTTTATCGGTAACATAAACGCATTGAACAGAATTTTTAAATTACTTTGGAGCTTTTTTATACTTGCAATTAATACTTGATGTACCTTGGGTTTTTAATTAAAATCTGTTTTCGAATAAAAAAAACATTAGATAAGACCATTCTGAAACACTAAGATAAACCCATGCCATTGTTCTTTATGGGTAGGTTTATGTGTTGATCACTGTATCTACTACTGAAGTCAAGGTTGTGATAATAAGTCCGTTAAGTTAATTAGGCGCGGCCTCAGTATGGATTGAGATGTTTTACTTTAGACTTCGAACTACTAGAGATTGTTGTTTTTAGGGTTCCGTACCCAAAGGGTAAAAACGGGACCCTATTACTAAGACTTCGCTGTCTGTCCGTCTGTCCGTCTGTCACCAGGCTGTATCTCAAGAGCCGCGATAGCTAGACAGTTGGAATTTTCACAAATTATGTATTTCTATTACCGCAATAACAACAAATACTAAAAACAAAGTAAAATAAATAATTAATGGGGGCTTCCATAAAACAAACTCGTTTTTTTGACCTTTTTGGGTACGGAACCCTTCGTGCGCGAGTCCGACTTGCACTTGGCCGATTTTTTATACTGTTTTCTTGAGTTTACGCGAACACTATACATTGAAATGAAAGATATGTTTACGGATTTAGTACACGTGGTGGCATGTAGATACCTCATCTCTCATTACCTTCTCATCCCATTATCATTTTTACTAGTTTTACTTACATTTTTTATAATTTTATGTATTTTCTAGTTATTTTAAATTTCTGTTTAGAAACTTTTTGGTTTGCTTTATATTCTTATTTTGAAATTCAAAATTGTTCGATAGTGCCTCGTCCATTTTAGGCGAACACGTCAAGGAGTGGAGTTTACATTTGGCTTTCAGTAGACACTATTCTCGGCTTTTGATAAAATATGATACATTGTAAAGTGAATTCCTTGCACATCTTTATTCGGTGTTTCTGGGCCCTTAAAACGTAGTGATTACTTGCTCAGTGGACCCTGGTACGGTCACGTAGATCGCCGGGCCTTCTCCATTCAGTGCTGCTGGACCCTGGCGGTCACGTAGACCGCCGGGCCACCTCCATTCTGCGCAGCTGGACCCCGGCTTGGTCAGGCAGACCGCCGGGTCATCTCCCCTTAGCTGCTCAGTTGGGTCCTGGCGTGGTCTATCGTCGGGCCACCTCCACTCCTCATCCATGTTATAAATTGTTATGTTGTGTAAATACACCTCTATATTTTTGTAATAATCTTGTTATTTTACGTTTTTAGGGAATAGTTATAGAGAGGTAGGTCCCATTAACTTTCCCCTTACTTCATTTTCTTTTGTAGCGTAGCAGAACCTAGGTTTCTGAGGGTATTCCTCTTCAAGGGTACCCCAGATATTTTGTTACGTTATAACGTTTATTTTTGATTTAACCCGACGTTTCGAATCGCAAATCCGTTATCCTTAAAAAGCAGTTTACATGATCTGGATTTTAGTCTGATTCAGTAGTCTGAGCTAAGCTAGACTGATGACAGAGAAATGAATTGCTTGATTGTATGATCATACCTAAATAATGTCAATGATAAAATCAGTCAAAATCAAATCGTTAGTAAAAATCAGTAATATTTGTTTTATTTCTGCAAATAGTTTTCGCCTGAAGCACAGGTTCTACTTAGTTCAGGCAAAAGATACTATCTGCACTGTGTAACTTTAAGTAGGCTCATTATAATGTGATTTGATATCTTTGTATATTAAATAAACGATTTATTTTATTATTTATTTATAGGTATCTGGAGGCGCTTTTCACGTCCCATTATTTAAACCAAACATATTATTATCGCTTCGAGACAAAAGCACAGATGACTAAATAGTTACTGACAAGAGTCGGCAAGTGTCGAGGAAAAGCAGCGCAAGAAACTCAGTCACTATTGTCAGCCTCTTTTTAAATAATTATGTTTACTAAAAGTAAATGCCAGTGCGAGCTAGGACAATAAATTCCATACATTTCTATCATATCGTCATTGCCCTTTTTCATCAAAATTACTTTAAAATATAATTTAAGTTCATATACAACATTTGGGGTGGTGGGATCTACCTCCTAGTGGTCCACCCTGGGCAACGGCATCTTTGGTTTTATAACCAATGATGACGGCTAACAGATCCCTCTGCGGTAGTAGGCTTTGTAAGAGGCCGCCTGGATGCTACCACCATCCTGCCGGAGTCCAGCGCCAAACAGTTTTTCTGTGTTCTGCTG
Source organism: Anania crocealis (assembly GCA_949315895.1). Lineage (NCBI taxonomy): Eukaryota > Metazoa > Arthropoda > Insecta > Lepidoptera > Crambidae > Anania > Anania crocealis. Next base: position 2,524,279 of record OX438857.1, on the reverse strand, counting down.
GTGTGTGGGAGAACCAGTACCTCTGGGTAAGCTCGCTCCATCTTAGGCTTCTTCTTAACCGTATAGTTAAGTATGTAGTCAAGAGCAAGCCCATTATTAATAAAAAAAGAAAAAGAAAATTTCAGCAATAAACTGTGGTAATTCGTTATAAATGCATATTAAATGCCCCAGTGTTAAGCTTCAATTAGTTTATTTTGTACTAAAATGATTTTATATCTGCCGCTACATGTGGTAGTAGTGCTTAATTAATTATTAATTACCTACTGAAGGAAGCCATAAAAAAAGTGTGAATGTACCAGCTTCGGTTATACGGTCTTCAATTACGAAGCCTATTTATAAATAATTGCTTTTGTGATCTTATCGCTAATTAACATCGGGTTTTCCGTGGAAATGTGCAAGCAATATGTTTTTGTTATTTACATCGTGCTTTTTGAGGATGATGTCATGTAAACAATTTGTCCGATCAAACAGGATTCTGCTGCCATACAATAACTTTTGTGGAACATTCCCCCATGCTAAGCTACGGATCATCTGACATTACTTTGTATGGAGAATTTATGTGTTTAATAGAGGGGATGATGTTCAAGTTACTAAGCCTAAGATTTTTACTAAAATATCGACTAACAGACTGTAGGTGCCGGGATTTCTAGTACCGATAAGGGATACGGGTTAGGGTGTCGCAAAGGGGGTGCACTAACCTAAACCTAACCTAACCTACTTTCAGCGCAATCGTTTCTGTCACTAAATGTATCATAGTCTGCTTTTTGACAAAAGATTTGCTTTTTTTTACATATATGTCAAATGAAACGCGTTTTATGTATGGCTAAGCATCATACATTTTTGTTACACTATTATCGAAAAAGAAACATTTAATGATATTTAAATTGTATACAAAGTCCAGTAGGTTAGGAAAAGTGTAGGTTAGGTTAGGTTAGAACAGTGACCATACAAAGGCGTGAAGGCGAGAGAGCGGAGCGAGCGCAGCGAGCGTAGCGAACGTGCCGCGGCAGCGGCCGCCAAACGCCTTAAAAATACAAATAAAAAACCGATCAATGATTCGCGCGTAAACAGAAACACTAGTGTATAAAAAAAAATTAGAGGTACTATTCGTTTAAATGCCAATCAGCTGACTATGATACATTAAGTGACAAAAACGATTGCGCTGGAAATAGGTTAGGTTTAGGTTAGTGCACCCCCTTTGCGATACCCGGACCGGGATACGGTTAGGTAGATTTACTTTTATGGTTTAAAAAGTAGTCCCCTTTTGTGAATGATGTCGGTCTGTCTGCTCAAAGTAGGAGATTGAAAGTTCGAAATGCATAAAGTCAATTTGGTGTGTTTTATTAAGTACTTTTCAACATATGTATAAACTTAGCTCGCAAACAGTTGCTGTAACACTCTATTTCTTTGAACGTTGCTTGACACACTACCGTGTCTAGACTATACTTATTCTTGATGATTAGATGAATCATTCACTACCATCATGACACTGAGTCACAGCGGTTATGAGCTTGTAGTTTCATTATGACACTGAATAATTGCATTGTCTGTAGAAATGATGTCATTTAATGTCCACCATTGATTATAAATATGATTTACATCTGTGTGATACTGATCTTATTTAATTGGTGATGACTTCACTTGTTGATGATACATAATCTAATTGCTAACCGACGTTTAAAAAGTTTGAATAGAATAGCAAACAAAATACAGGCTTGCATAAGTATAGGGTGATGAATGGACAAATTGCAAATAGATAGATAGATAGATAGAAAACACTTTAATGCACAAAACACAAGATAACAAAATATTACAAACAAGATAAATGTACAATTAGGCGGCCTTATCGCTTTAAGCGATCTCTACCAGGCAACATTTGGGTAGAGGAAATTTAGTTTTAGTTGAGTAGGGGTGCAAGACAAGCGAAGTATAACAGATACAATAACATACATGTTACTAAAATACAATAGGTACACATATACCTACATATACCTAATACCTACTTATACAATACAAATAATACATATACCTACTTAAAATACAATCGTATCTTACATTATGTGCCGTTCGTCAGTATTTTTTTGTTAAATTCTTTTTAAGTTAGTATACTGGAGAAAGCTTGGTCAATGTGGTGCTAGCCTACAACAGAATAGCTATTTATCTCGTCGAGGGGCGCCTGAAACAGTTTAGCCAGAAGACCTACAGTATTAGTCTTTACATTTAGTCAATCACATCGCCATTCCGCTCGACAAGAATGACAATTAAGGCAAGATCATGATTTAGAAGAGGCCTATGCCGAGCAGTATAGTTTAATACAGATCATAATGATGACTGAATGAAATTGAATCGAATACAGATCATAGTAATGACTGTATGAAATTGAAGTAAACAGTTAGCTGATAAAAGTTCTAATAATGTTATTTATGCGATGTTTAGGGATATTTCATATGTTATTTATACGATGTTTAGGGATATCTCAAATATAATATTGAGTGAGTTTTCACAATACTTTAATATACCTATCTAATTCAACACATAGCATGTCCAAAGTGATATCCATCAAGACCCAAGGTTACCCACCGAAGGGCTGTCACAAAAACTGACATTTCCAAAGAATTAGTCAACTATTTTCACCGTATCCAATTCTTCATACATCATGTCCAAAGGATTTTATGTTAACACCAAGGCTCAAGGTCATACTGTAGGGCAGTCACGGGAACTGACATGTGTAAAGAGTTTGTCAACATATTTTCACGGTTTTTTAAATTTTCGCCTCGGATGTCCATATATGGACGACATAAATGGCTGGATGTTTAGCATGCACTCCGTCGGCCGCCATTTATCAGTGATGACACGTCACCTTGACTTACAACAATTAAGTGTGTTTTGAAAATGTTATTCTCATGGCGGATGAATAATAACATTTTAAGTTTTTTTATAACAAAACAGACCAATTCTTTTATTATTCTCGGATCAATTATATCCTTTTCTATAGACTCTATTCTATAGCCGGACCCCTAAACTACTACATAGCGAAAAATCATGACGATTCCGCAACAAAAAATAGTCAGCCTATCTGTGTCAAATTTTATCAAAATCCGTTTAGCCATTTTGGCATGATTGAATAACAACATTCGCGCATTTTAATAAATGTATGTATTTAATAAATATAACTTTAAACAACTGAAACTACATTGAAAATCATATTGCAATGAGTTTTGGACAAATCTTGCTGGTTTGCTTTACTTAATAATACTCTATTATAAAGATTATGTGCAAACATTATGTTAGTAGAGGTTAGTAGTTTGCTGGCTTTATAGAAGAATAGCATTACTCTTTCTTGAGTTACAAATGTCGTAGGAGGCAAGTAAATGGAATACTACCATTGGCATTGCCAAACAGTAGATAAAAAAAACACAACTTGTAGGTACATTAATTTCACACCAAAAGTTTTTTTTTTTCATTTCATTGAGATTTCCTTTAAATCCTGATATACTAAAAACTAATTCCTCATACATTTAACAACTTGCTTGTTTATTTCAGCTGGACGCCCAACAGCGCTATACACTCTTCCAGCGAGGCCTATGGGAGGCGGCCCAGCAAGTTCCCAGAGGAGCGATCAGGGACTACCCCACTTTCAGACAGTTGAGGCTCCTGTCCATCATCGGACCTTCTGCTTTGCCGCCTGATCAGCTGGATAGGGTAAGTCAAATCTGGTATTTATTTGTCTGGAAGAAAGAATAAGGCATGTCCTTTCCTTATCTACTGTTCTGAGGTTCCATATATGCGATTAATGCGCCCTTTAGATATATGCGATTTGCGGACGTTTCAATGTTGAAAGTGACTTCCCTGATTGGCTTAGGTGTGAGTGCTCAAGGTACCGCTATTTCTGATTTCCTAATTCCCTTTGGGATCAGAACAATTAATGTAGTAGGTAGGTACTTATTGTCTATATATATTTACATATATACAACTAGCTGTTGCCCGCGACTAAATACGCGTGGAATTTGGAGAAAATAAAATTTTACAACGGGAATCGTAAATTTTTACCGGGATAAAAGGTAGCTTATGCGCCATTCCAGCATAATCTATCTCCACACCAAATTTTATTTAGATCCGTTCAGCCACTCTAGGGGGATTGAGTAATAAACATCCATCCAAATATTCGCATTTATAATATTAGTAGACTAGCTGTCCATCCCGGCTTCGCGTATAAGGCGTAATGCCTTTATCTGTTTATGACCATCATTTTTTTTTTTTTGACGGACCTATCATTGAAACCTTATATGGAAGGCTTTAATCAGTTAAACCGGGCAGATTGTGGCGAGCGCTGAAGGCGCTCAGCCTAGGTCCGCCACGCTAGCGGTACGCCGGTGCGGCCGAGGGTGAGGCTTCGCGAAGCGAAGCCTCAGGCTCGCTCGCACCGGGGCCCATACTATGGCCGTCATTAATTACCCTTAAGATGCTTTTAATGTGTATATTCCTAAAACAGTTTTTTTTTCATACAAATATCAAACATTTTCGTTCTAAAACCATCTCCTGACCATTACAAACAAACAAATAATTATAGGTAAAAATTGAAGCAGTCGATCAGAAGTAATGATATTTATGTGAATCATAGACAAAGAATAAATGTAGGTTACAGTCTGTGGTCTACATAGATAGTTTTTTTTCTTTCACGCCATCTTTATTGCCATAACAGAAACTAAAAAGATAACATGATGACATAAGGCATGTACTTCCGTGACAATCGAAATAAATTTGATTAAACCAACTCGCGGGGCCAGCTAGTTTATTATGTATATGCACAAATAAATTTGCTTTTAACTGTTTCTTAACATACCAATTGTTTTATTTAACTAATGATCAAAGAGATAAAACTGTCTATTTTTCCATTCCAGTACAATCGTCTCATAAACGACATGCTAGCAGTTTACAACACTGCTGAAATCTGCGCCTACAACGAGCCCTTCAAGTGTGCTCTCCATCTTCAGCCTGAGCTCCAGTTCATCATGTCGCACTCCCGGGACTGGGACGAGCTGCAACACGTTTGGACGGAGTGGAGGAGGAACACGGGCAGGCGGATCAGGGACCTGTACGAACAGCTGGTGGACTTGACCAATCAGGCTGCTAGGCTGAACAGTGAGTGTCTTTATATACTTTATTTGATATTTTAGCAATTAAATTGCAATTACAATATATGTCTCAGGCGGGACTCAAACCCGCATCTCCTCGCATGCCGGGCGGGCGCTATACCATTAAGCCACCGAGACACTCCTAACATTTGATGAAGCAACGCTGGCTTACAGCGTTAAGAATATGCTTTAAAAATTAGCGCTGAGTCGCAATGTCTCGGTGGCTTAATGGTATATGCGAGGAGATGCGGGTTCGAGTCCTGCCTGAGACATAATTTTTCAAGTTTATATACTGATAGTGAGTGTCTTTGCTTTGACTGTATTGTTTTGACTGTAGGGATACTAATGGATCGACCGATGAACTTGTTATACATATACATACCAGCGATGCATAGGCATCCGATGTACCTAATTGTAGATTGATAAAAGAAAATTCACTTAGATCTTTCTAGAAGCAAACATTAATTAAAAAGCTACTAAAACTCAAAAGCTCAGCTTCTAGATTCACTAACCAGGCAACTATTTAATTAGTTACGTAAGTATTTTTTCATCCTTGTATGTTAAATGTATATTTGACTGTCTAAAATTTGGCACAATTAAACGACTCCACTACGGTTTGAAACAAAAATTTTGGGCAATGAAAATTTTTAGTAGATTTTGTTAAACATTATATTCGAATCATTAATTCTCATCTGCACCTTTGAAATCATTTGATTATTTATAGTTATAATTACTACTTACATAGTTTTCATTCTAAGAAACAAGACAAAATTTTTCAAATTTTTCAAGACGTAAAGCCTGAATCTTTACTACTGCACAATCATATTCGCGTCGTAACATTGCTATGAATAATATCTTAGGAGGACACTGACAGCATTACTTTTGCGCACACAAATGTGTTTTTAGACATTATGGGTATGTGTTTTTGTTCTGATTATTAATTCAATATTTTTCAGATTTCACTGACGCATCAGCTTATTGGATGTTCCCGTACGAAACCGTTAATCTCAGACAAGATGTTGAGGAAGTTTGGGAACAGGTAACTACATTAATATTGTTTGATTTATTAATATCTTTAACTTTGATAGTTTTCACAATTGCTAGCTTCAAAGGTTCTATACATGACAATACAGTTGTGTTTTGAATACTATAGTAATTTTAACTACTAGGTAATACCTCATATCTTTCCCAGACTAACTGATAATAAATAACCCCTTAAATCAGTACCTTTGTACGAAAAACTTTGGAATTATGCAATACTTATGCATTTGATTAGATACCAAATTTATAAGTATTTAATGACATCATTGGCTTTAAGCTTTCTGAGCCAGGCACTATACCGCACTTATTTTTAAATTCATGACAACCAACAAAGCATACACCTATAGATATCAACGGTATATTAAATAAAGATTCAGATTCTGATTAAATCTATGCATACACCTTAGACAACGATCACAGACAACACTTAAAAAAGTCATGTGTTTTTAATTGTAAGGTCTGGTAAGTAAATTTTGTAACCCGATTCCGAAATAATTATTCCCAGGTGAAACCACTATACGAGCTTCTTCATGCGTACGTGCGCAGGCGCCTGCGTGAGTCCTACGGCCCCGAGAGGATCTCTAGGTCGGCGCCTATACCCGCTCATGTCCTGGGAGACATGTGGGGGCAGAGCTGGTCGGGCATCGCGCCGTTTACTCTGCCTTATCCCGGGAAAACGTTGGTCGATGTTACCCCGGAAATGACGCAACAGGTGAGCTTTGAACCAAAAAGCGTTTGGGGTCGAAACCGTGTTGCAAGGCTTGTAACTAAGTGCCTACAAAATTGTAGCATGATATGTTTGAGGTGTTATTCAGACATTAAACTTTTGGTACGAGAAGAATAGTGACTAATGGCCTATTGCTAGAAGAAGACAGGTAGCAGCGTCATCGACTATTACATACCCAAACTGCAATCGCCTACTTGCCTGCTAAGCGTAGCGATATAGGTATCCTCCTTTTAGCTTTTTGCCCGTGTCCAGCAGTGGACTTATATAGCCTGGTGATATGGTGATATTTTGTTAAAGTGGGTTTATGGAATAGGTTTGAAAAATTGCAGCTTAAGTACTCGTATGTAGTCAAAAGCAAGCCCATTGATTATAAAAAAAATTGATAAAATTTTTTATTCAAATATCTACCACTGTTGGGCTGGCAGTTGTTCTTGTGCAGAGACCGAGTTGTGTCCTGTTCTTGATGATTTCTTAGAGCAAAGTTTGTTAATATTTAAACCCTCTTAGAGAGGCTCAAATTTATTTGTTAACAATTAGTAGTTTAGTACCTAGCAATGTATCATTAATTTTGTTTGAACATATTTATACATAATTTGGAATGGCCGTTACTTAGTTGTGTTGCATTAACACAAATAAGTACTGCAATACGAGAATTTCAGTAATGTCGGTTTTCTTTCTGCAACTAGGCTACAGGACGCGCTTTAAATATCCCGACATTTTAACCTATCACAGGACAGGGAGTAGCTAGAATTGAGAATAATTATTACTATTCGTAATGTCTTATTGACTGTAGTTTTGTTTTGCATCTAAAATCTTTGTAAACTTGTTTATGTTTATAAAATGTACATCAAACTCAAGTCTCCACATACCACAAACCTTTTGAATAATCATTGTCAGCCTTGCGCATTGATATACTGTAAAATTATGCCTACATACTGATAGTTTTATATCGACTAAGTTATCATCTTTCTATGTAGGTACACTAATGTATATCTATCTACTCCCAGGGCTACACCCCCCTCACCGTGTTCCAACTGGCCGAAGAGTTCTTCGTGTCGATGAACATGTCGGCCATGCCGCCCGACTTCTGGGCGCTGAGCGTGCTGGACCAGCCGGCCGACCGACACGTGCACTGCCAGCCATCAGCCTGGGACTTTTGCAATCGACATGACTATCGGTACGTCGGTATCTCTTCTGTTTGATAAGCTACCTAGTTAGCTTTGGAATTTCTGCAACGGACATGACTATCGGTAGGTCTCCATATTTTCTGTTTGATGGACTACTTTTCTGTTTGATACGCTACTTACCTAGCTTAGGAACTTCTGCAACCGACATAACTATCGGTACGTCGGTATTTTTTTTGTTTGATAGGTCAGAAAGAAGAAGACCATTGAAAAGAAAGAAGAAGAGGATTGGAAAGGAAGAAGATGATAAGAAGAAAGAAAGACTTATTTATTTGTTGAGACTCAAGATACAGTGACATTAAAATTTGTTACACACTTAAATGACAATTTCATATTTATAATCGTCAAGGCCGAGCAAAAAGGAACCATAAATAGAGGAATCCATTTTATTTCAACTAAATTTTTTGTTTGGGCCACTTTAGTTTAGGAGTAAAAGCAAAATGTATGTATACACACACACCTACACATGGTATAAAAACATAGATAAGTGGACCAAGTCTACTAGCTAGTCTTGATGCGTCCATCTCATATGCTATGCGTGGAAGACCAGAACACAATACTGGTCTTCCTTTGGGGACACAACACAAAACACAGACTTTAACAAACTGTTACGAATCGGTCGTCGAAACGGATTTTATGAAAATACTTTTTTACATCTCGTATAAGTATTGTCTATTTTTAGTTTTCCTCTTTTTATATGCATGTTTTTTTGTGTCATTATTATTGTGTCATGCTTGATCTGTTACTTACCGACCTCAGTAAAGTACTCTCAGATATTTTGTCTTACTGTTATTTAGCTTTTTTTTTAATCTTTAATTTTATATTCTGCCTTAACACATTAAGCACCATGGGAGTCATCTGTGACCTCCAAACAATAAAATGTTAATTGTGTCTAGTTCCTCGGCAGTTAAAGGCTTAAGCGCTTAGGACCACCTGGGTAGGGAAAAAAAGGGGACTTATATCTACGTTTTTCCTCTACCCAAAGGTTGTCTGGAAGAGATCGCTTTTAGTCTCCAAAGTTTGATTGATTTTCGCAAGTTTTTGCGCGATTATGGCGCTTGCAACAGTGTTGTAATATCGGAAACTCTTAAATAACAGGATGCGTGGTATAAACCTCTTCTTGCGAGTGGGAGTAAATGAGCATAAAAATTTAAATTAGTATTTTACAGAAACACCAAATATACGAATATATAATACGAATACAACACAAAAGCAGAGTGATAGAAATAAACTTCATTAATAGGCACAATATTCACTTCTCTTCAACTTCAGCACAATATTAAATTATTTCAGAATCAAGATGTGCACACACGTAGACATGAAGGACTTGGTGACTGCCCACCACGAGATGGCGCACATCGAGTACTTCCTCGCGTACAGGAACCAGCCGAAGGTGTTCCGTGACGGTGCTAACCCTGGTAAGTCATGGAAACCCCTCTTTAAGTTCTCTTGTTTCGCTTTCCCCTCTAGATGATGATGAACTTGATGGTCTAAACTTTATTCTTGATCAGCAGTGAAATAATGCGTCTCCAAATGGAGTGTCTTGGCAAGTAATCACCACGCTCGTCAGGGCGATATTGCAAATGATGAAGAAAAGATGCTCCTGTCCATCTTCTTCTAACTGTAAACCTTTAGTTGCTTCTTACGAGGCTGCTTCGTCCAGGACGAAACAGAATAGTCCTATTCCATTCAAACCGGCACCAAACGATATAAGTGTTGCTACATCCCACTGCAGAGCTAAGGCCTCCATCATTGAATTCAAATAAACTCCACAATATATACTCGAGGAAATGATATTGTTGTTTCTTTAGTTAAGCTACCAAAGAATTAAACGTAACTTGCAATTCCTTTTAGAAAAAAATTTTAGTTTCACTGTCATAAAATAAAACCAATTTAATTGTAAACTATAATCACATTATATTCTCAACAAAAACTAAGCTATCATCTACATAAATAGTTGTGTGAAACCGAACACGAATCCTAGAGTCGCATATGTGAGGCGATGCGCCGGCGCAGAGTTGCACAAATCCGTGTTGCAAGAGCAGTAAGTGACGAAGAGATCTGCTGTCCCTGTCTGGCGGCGGCATGGCTGCTCGCTCAGCTCGTCGGTTAAATATCCGCACTGGCGGACTACCCGAACTTTTCCGTGGACTGGAAATCAAAAGAACTTCTATAAATCAAAGTTAATGAATGTACTTTCACTTAGGATTGAAATGATGAAATGATATCTGCAGATATAACATTTTTGAACAAAAAAGTTACATCATTGACGAAGGATCAATTTTGGCGCGTAAAAAATTAAATGTTTTGCTGTTTCTTATTAATGTTTGCAATTTAAATGAATAAATTTTAGTGCTGGAATTTCGGGGTATATTCTGCTCTAAGAAATTATAGGTTCCAATAAAAAAACCTTAAAAGTAACTAGCAAACAAAACCCACAAATTTTTAGTCTATGATTTTTTGTTTGGCACTGACTCATGAGTGGTGGATAATTCACGCTTTTTCTTGATAATATATTTTGTAAATAAGCCTGTTCCAACCATCGGGATTGATTTATTTCTGACTTTTAACAGGTCCATATTACCAAGGATCTAGTAAAAGTTTATGATGAGTGAGTCATACATAACAAAATAAACATACAAATTCTCTTCTATCAGCTGGTTGACAATGAAATGGAACACTAAAATACCCGTTTTGTAGGTGTGGTTATTTCAGAGGTTTAGTTATAGATTGTATAATAACAAGTTTTTGTTAATGTTCGACCTCACAGAGGAGTAACGATGATTCAAAGACAACGGTTACGCTAAACTTTTAGTCACAAAATTGGATCTTAAATGCTTCGGAAAAGCGTAATATTATAACAAACGGTAACTTTGTTAACATTTTAAAGACAGATACTGTACTAAAATACTGATAGTAGCACTTTATGCAACGACTATTAACTTGTATGTATATTATCTTATCTGTGTAAGTATCAAGCAACTACATACAGTAAAGAAAAACTGGTCACTTAATTAACGGACTGACTTTCCATCTTTATGGAGCGGCAGAACGTAGACTCCACATCGGGAATGTGCTCCAGGGGATCCTTAAGGGAACAATTGACGACCCCGAGGCTGAAGGAGTCAAACTCCTCTCCACAGCGAGGGTCGAAGGCGCTGTTACAGTCGTAGCAGAGGATCGATGAGGCTGGAAGCAGAAGATTATACAATTTCAAAAGATTTTCTTCTAAATTTATCTACAGGAGTTCAACAGCTTATTAAACTGAATAAAACAAACATTTGAATGGTGAATATAGACTATTTCGGCTCTTCTTAGCAAAACCAAGGATAAAATCAATGAATAAGCTGCAATCAAATGGCAACTATTAATGGAATTGCTCTTGAGGTTGCTAAAGAGTAGGTGCATTATGATGATCAATTCGAAGCTGGACATAGGTCTCTCAAAAGGAAAGTTTTTTCGAAATCACCAGGGTTGGTGATCACAGTAAAATCAATAAAATCAGTTTTATTTCTGCAACTTTGCCCCACGAGACGCTTTTATACGTCCCAGCAGTTTCACCTCCTACTCATGGGGCTAGAGCTGAAAAGATATTTGCTCAATAGTGAAAAGAAAACGCTGTTGCATCTCTTATTCAACTGGTAATCCATTTGTAGTCACCTTTAGGTCGAGGAAAGGTGGAGTTATTTTATTTCAAACTGACACTATTTGAAAGGGAAACCAGAAAATGTGTCAAGTTTAGTGAGCCGTGGTTATAATCCAATTCAAATCCCGTTGTATGGTTTCCCACTCGCAACACAAAGTTATTTGACCTGCATGAATATTAAAGTTAGGACGAATTGGTACTCGTACATTAGGTTTATACCATGTACCTTATTTATTATGAGTTTCCGATATTTCGGCACTGTTGCAAGCGCTATGATCACGGGAGAACAGTGCCGAAATATCGGAAACTCATAATAAATAAGGTACATGGTATAAACCCCGAATTAAATAACTCTAGTGATAGTGACCATTAAAGTTTAAATCAGTACACGCACTATTAATTATGTATGTATAAATGATAGGTTGTAAAGCTTAAATCAGCTTTTGCATTTGTATTGTATGACAACATAAATTTATTTGTGAATCAAAATATTGTAGAAACGTAAAAACACAATTAAATTGAAATAATTTAATCTATACCTACTAATATATAAAGCTGAAATTTTTATTTCTTTGTTTGTTTGTTTGAACGCGCTAATCCTATGTTGGATAATCCAATTGTCGAGGAAGGCTATAATCTTTTAGAAACTTCTCAATCGCGATCATAATAACGGACGAAGTCGCGGGCAACAGCTAGTTTAGATTATAAAATTCAAGACCAACTGTCATTGTTTGTACTTAATACCGCAACAACAATAATTAACGTTTTTCTAATAATTTACCTAAAAAAAACCTCATTAGATCTAACATAAAATAATAATTAGAGGAATTCACTGCAAAATATAGTCACTTAGAAAAAAATAATCGTTTTTGAACTCTAAATTTACAATATAATTTAACTTTGTAGTTTAAATTGCGCTCTGTCTAACTACGAGATTCTCTTAGAGTAATCACTAGCTCATATTAGTCCACCGCTGGACATAGGCTTCTGCAAAGGGAGGATGTTGCCATAATCGCCACACAAAGCTAAGTAGGCGATGACAGTTTGGCCAATGGTCAAACGCTTCTGCCCGTCTTCTTTTGGTACTGCTAGTCGTCTCTTACGATACGCATAGAAGGGACTGTGCGTGCAGCTATAGATTCTGTTATTGTGCCAACTTTTAGGGTAACATTTTCATTGAATTTTACAATAAACTCACCATATTTTACAAAACCAAACAACGAAATAATGAACACTGCTATGCTACCACCAGACTTCATTATAAACTAAGTATTATCAGAACTTAAACAGACTGTTACTGCAAAACGAACCTCACAGTACTGAATTAGATGTGTGTTACAACTCCCATAATTTAATTAGTTGTAGTGAGCACCAGACACTGTTGCAGACCTATATAAAGCTATATACATCTTCATAATAACAGTTGAATATGCTTCCGTGATCATGGCGCTTGCAAAAATAGGTACGAGTAGGTATGCATGTGCCGAAATATCGAAAACTCATAAAACCAAAGTACATACATCGTAGAAATTTCGTGATATGATAGTGACTATGAAAGTGTAAATGAGAAAACCTCAGTAAACAGTTGAATTTTAAAAGAAAAATTTTTATATGACCTTGTAAGTAGGAAGGAAGACATACTGGCTTTTAACAAAACGTTCTTTGTATGAATAAAAAAATATCTATTGCAAGTTTGCCATACATAATATACTAGTGAAATGAGACAAGAAAAAACATAACTAAATTATTTTTGATATTGAATATGGGGAAAAATGTAGATTGATAACAGTGAGACTAATATTGGGTGGTGTAAAAAGGCGCTTTTCGGCCTCCTGGGATCTATTTGCCGAATTAACACTGATTCTACTAATTTAAATCCTTTACTAATAATCTTGAACTTCGATCTTTGCGCATGGCTTTGTTTGTTCGCATTTAAATAAGTACCTACCTATGAAGTTAGTTCTAAATGTTGAGTCGAAAAACTAAACAATCAATGAAGTTCCCGCCGACTAAAGTTTTGTCTATTTATTTCGTTTGTAAAATCTTTAGCTAAACACAACATATGAGACAAAATAAATAGGGTGATACACAATCAGTGAGAGACAGACGTCCTTACTAAAAGAGCACCCATTGAAGTCAAAGTAGTCAAATTATTTATTTGCGAATTATTGAACTTTCGGTTGTTACGACTTTGGTCAAATTTGATATTATTCAAATCGTTAAATAGACAAATCTATACTAATATTATAAAGCTGAAGAGTTTGTTTGTTTGTTTGAACGCGCTAATCTCAGGAAGTACTGGTCCGATTTAAAAAATATTTTTGTGTTGGATAGTCCATTAATCGAGGAAGGCTTAAGGCTATATAACATCACGCTGCGACTAATAGGAGCGAAGCATGAGTGAAAAATGTTGCAAAAATAATCGCGAACATAACGGAAATTGACGCGGACGAAGTCGCGGGGAACAGCTAGTTAGAAATAAGACAGATTGGTAATTACATGGACCACTGAATTTGATCAAAGTCGTTACACCCGAACTTCAACACCTATAGTCATACAACGTTAGGTTGAATTTGCATTATAGTAGGTGTAGCATATGAGACTATCAGCTTCTTTTTAAAATTTACATTTGTAAGTGTTATTTTGTATGGAACAAGTGTATAAGTTTACAGTAAAGTGTAATTTCATAACATGTCATCTTATATCTTAATTAGACTCAAAAAAACTCCTGCGCCGTTTACGTCACTCGACTAAGTGAAAGTGTTGATCATAGTGAACTGATCATACTATGTTGATCAGAATGATTAGCGAGCGATATTATGGTAGAGATCGTCTAAGCTGAAATGACGCGCCCCACTATCGCATTAACGCACACAAGCAAATTAAAAATATGGACGCAATACATATACAAATGCCGTTGTAATTGGTCATTCAGTTGCCGGTGAGATTCAAAGCTTTTCTTGGATTTGTTGTCCAACTTGTCATAATTTGCCTTAACGCGCGAGAGAGCGGACGTCTTGTTTCATACAATACGCCAGAGCTGCTCCCTAAGAAGAGCGTTGTCAGATTTATCACGCGACTAGTCAACCGTGACGTAGGCATACAGATCGTAGTTCGTGGAGCAGTCGACGCTCCCACACAGATGAAGTGCCATTATTATTATATTTTGCACTCACACATCGAAATCAACTAATTAAGTAGCGGGGCGCGTCATTTCATCTTAGACAAGCTCTATTAAATCATGCAAATTGTAACAGTCTATTAACTTAGTAACAGCAAAGGGTCATGACGAAATATCGAAAACCGCTTACAAAAATGAAATATCGTACGGTACCTCCGTGAAAATTATGGACCACAGATATAATAAATTTAGGCATGGTTAAACACATTATAAACAAATGGATTTTTTGGACCGGATAGAGGAGGTATTTAGGCTTTACCCGAACACGTTAAGACCGGCGTCACCGATATTTATAATTTATTAAATCTAAGACTATGTGTAGGCAAATTGTTAATCCCGAAATAATGCTCGGACACCGTTGGAAAGCTTTAAATTTAAAATTTCACGCATACTAAACCGCAAACAACATCTAGTTAACTATAAAGTAAAACTTATCAAACACACAAAAAGTAGGAACTTTATTAATTTGTATTAAAGCGCCATCTATGAGTGAACATCAGAAACATCATAGCATGTGTCGCACTATCTCAAAAGTACTTCTTCACGCCAACAGATAGCAGCAGGTGTATGCAATAAAAATAAAATCAAAAATGTTGTTATAACAAGAAATACAAACATGTCGCTGTTGACGGCATAGATCTAAGTTAATCTATATCATAAAAAAACATCTAAGAGGGGATAAATAAAAGAAAAACTGTAGAAATAAAAACAACAATCACAAAATTAATCATTTGCTGACAAAGAAGCACCGACAATCATCACGATCTATTATTATTTGTGTAAAATAAGTTTTTTAAGGATTTAAAATACAATTCCTTGATAAATTGATAAAAAACATAATTTCAAGGTGTTTTTTTTAATGTTAAAAGATGTTTCATTTTAATTAATAGCAGAACAAGTGATGTCAAAAATATTTTCGGAACGGAACGACACATCGATTAAACAATTTACACTCTCCAGGAATTACGGTTCAGTAAGCATCATCTTAGTTATATTTTACGTAATTAACGAAACTGTTCGTAGTTTCCAATTCGAATCCAATTTTTGCATACATACTTCCTGTAGTAGACGATTGGATAAATAATAAAATCGGCCAAGTGTGAGTCGGACTCGCGCACGAAGGGTTCCGTACCAAATAGGCCAAAAAAACGAGTTTGTTGTATGTCACCAGGCTGTATCTCAAGAGCCGCGATAGCTAGACTGTTGAAATTGTCACAAATTATGTATTTCTGTTGCCGCAATAACAACAAATACTAAAAACTAAATAAAATAAATATTTAAGGGGGGCTCCCATACAACAAACCCGTTTTTGTGGCCTTTTTGGTACGGAACCCGTCGTGCGCGAGTCCGACTCGCACTTGGCCAGTTATTTATATTACATCAATGATTTAGAGAGACCTATGATAGTGCTAGATGTTTTCAAAGTTCACGCAATCTCGTTGTTCCTAATAATCAAAACATCAAGACAATAGCATTATCATTTAGTTCACCTTTAAATGGCATTTATTTGAAGCATTTCTTGCACTAACACGTAATGGGGACACCGTTTCTTTGCTCACCAGTTGGCGCCACTGTAGACTGAGGTCCGGAGGTATAGCTATCAAAGGCGATTGGCGCCGAAACAAAGTGTTATATCTTGAATCTAATTAAGGTTATATTGTTTATAAATAACTATCTTGATATCAACAAACTAACTTCTGAAATAGTTGCTCTTGAGGCCGCCTATTTTTGCGCTTTTTCTTAAATCCGCTTTTAAAGCGTTCACATTAATCGCCAAATAATCCATATTTGCGATATTTTACGAAGGAGATCACTTTCCAGCAGGTAAATTAAAGAAATTATAATTTATGCAACAAATTCCGCTAAAACCAGTACAAAGTGAATGATATTGGACCTCACGCGACACTAGCACCTCTAGTGGCAAATTCACTAGCGATAGCCCCCATTGGAAACGCGGAACACCTAAACTGTGGTTACTCAATCGAATGTCAAGGTGTGATCGTTGTCTGCTGTATATGGAAACTGATGTCTAAGCTTGGCTTTACTTATAGAATGAAAGCTTTGTTGTCACGTGTTACAATGGTTTTCATAAGTATTTTTGTCGTAGCTGTGCCCTAAGGTTTAACTCGCGTTTTTGTTAGAGTCTCTTATAGTCCAGTGTATCCTATTTGTCCGAACTCCTAGGCTCGTTTAAATTGTGCATTTAAAAACAAAGTTGTGCCACATAAGCTTGAAAGAAAATGCAAACCTTTTACATAAAAAAAATAATGCAGTGCTTAATGTATATGCCAACTAAAAATAGCTTACTAATTGCACGCTTTGCCATAAATATATACCTATGTCATGTTTACATGTTTATTTATTTAAACGTTAATTTTTATCAACTGTACAAGTCAATTTGCACCAGATAAACCGATATATCGGCAAAAAATCCGCGTTCCGAGTCGTTTCCGCGCCGGGCTCGGGTCGCTTCCGCATCGGACCGCTTTCTCCCACCGCAGTTTACGTTTTTATCGTAACGATTTTTTAATTAACATTATGGGGTTAGTAATGAGTGTATGATTATATTTAATATTTGATAATCCTAGGCCAGTTCGCATCTACTGAGTTTGATAAACTTTGGGTTACTATTAATTCGATAATATTCCTAATCTTACCCATAAAAGTATGCAAGCTCTGTGGAAATCCATTGTCTTCTTATACAAGTATCGCACCCTCGTACATACCGCATTCTCCACTATATAGCGTTATCGATTACTTATAACTCTCTCCGTAAAGATACATAATTTTTTTGCAATCTGTATTATGATAAACTCGCGAGAGCCCGAAGTTCTTTCGTAGCTAATGCCTCCCAGTCTTGCGAGAGTGCTCAGACCTCTTTATTTATTTATTTAAGGACAGCTAACAAAGCATACACTATGACAATATAAATATCATTCTTAATTTACATTTTGTAGTGATGCCTTAATTAAAGGTTACCACGACATGACAACTTATACATAACACGTGGAAACCGAGTTACTCAGTTTATTGCAGAATTGAACTTGAAACGTATGGTAAAATATTTTTAACTAGTTGTTGCCCGCGACTTCGTCCTCGTCAATTTGTGTTATTATGATCGCGATTATTTTTGCAACATTTTTTCACAGATGCTTCGCTCCTATTGGTCACAGCGTGATGTTTTGTAGCTTAAAGCCTTCCTCGATAAATTGACTATCCAACACAAAAATATTTTTTATTCGACCCACTACTTCCTGAGATTAGCGCGTTCAAACAAACAAACTCTTCAGCTTTATAATATAAGTATAGATAAGTACAAATGATCTATTAAGCTTTTAGTGATTGATTATGAAAGAAGAGAAATGTATAGCAGGCCATAATATATCTTTTATTTAAAATATTTTTCCATCATCATCATCATCTAAGCTAAACGACGTCTACTGCTGGACATAGGCCTCCAATAAGGATCTCCACAACGATCGGTCCCGCGCCATCCGCATCCAACGGCTTCCCGCGACCTTCATCAGATCGTCGGTCCAGATTCATATACAATGTGTCCCGGGGATAAGTGACCGCCCGAAATTTTTTGAATATTTGTATAAAATTAAGGATAATTTCTTTTATATTTGGGACTTACCGCCTTTGGTTTTTTTTTAATGATTTTTTAAATTTTTTTAGTAAATACGCGTGACGTGCTGCAGTTTTTTAAGATATTTCCTAAGTTTTTACATCTTTTTTCATTCTTTTTTCTTTATTGACTAGCCGACATCATAGTTTATCAATTAAAATTATCAAACATAACTAAAATGTAACAAAACATTTATTAAAAAAAAAGGAAATTAAAAATTCAAAGAAAATAACGCCTTTTTTTTTAGTTTTTTCAAAATAAGTCTAATAAATGCCCCCTTAATATTACTTTTTTTAAATTTAATAATAAACTACATGATATTTCCTACAATAGCTCAGAACAATGTTTGCTGCTATTTCAAACAAATGCAAAAGTACAGTCAGTTGAAATTTGACTCCTACTCGGTAAAAAAAGAGCAAAGTCTTCATAGCTAACTAAACCCGCTGTTGACACTGTCAGGCCTGTTATTTTTTGTTTTGTTACGAAAAAAGGGTCAGATTCAAGAGTTTGCAATTTGGTGCATGTTTGAAATAGCAGCAAACATTGTTCTGAGCTATTGTAGGAAATATCATGTAGTTTATTAATAAATTAAAAAAATGTGATATTAAGGGGGCATTTATTAGATTTATTTTGAAAAAACTGAAAAAAAGGCGTTATTTTCTTTGAATTTTTATTTTCTTTTTTTTTTAATAAATGTTTTATTACATTTTAGTTATGCTTGATAATTTTAATTGATAAACTATGATGTCGGCTAGTCAATAAAGAAAAAAGAATGAAAAAAGATGTAAAAACTTAGGAAATATCTTAAAAAAACTGCAGCACGTCACGCGTATTTACTAAAAAAATTAAAAAATCATTAAAAAAAAAACCAAAGGCGGTAAGTCCCAAATATAAAAGAAATTATCCTTAATTTTGTACAAATATTCAAAAAATTTCAGGCGGTCACTTATCCCCGGGACACATTGTACATCGGAATCTCAATTTACATTATTATTTATTTATTTATTTCTCTTCCACAAAGATTATTACTTAAGTCTAGTTACATAATTAGAACATATTTTATCTTTGTGGAGACTGGTATCTGTACAAGGGTACCAGGGTACCCTGTCTGACCGATTACCAGGCTCTCACCTTCGGATCCACATTGAGCATAACTAGTATTAAATAAGAAAAGTTTAGGTTAGTAAAAAGACAGTAAGAATGTATGTGTGTGTGTGTGTGTGTGTATGTATGTGTGTGTGTGTATATGTGTGTGTGTGTGTGTGTGAGTGAGTGTGTGTGTGCGTGTTTGTGTAATTAATTAATGAATGTGTCTCCTATACAAGAATCTCGAGATGTTCAGTCTCTGAATACGTAAGGTTTTGTAGTCACAGCGTCAGTCGTTTTTTGCATTTGTAATTAGAGAGGGAGTAAATTGCAAGCTTAGAATTTATCTTGTTATATACAATGTGAAATTTTTACCACTTTCCAAATTTTAATATAGCAATCTGCGAGGCAAAAAACAAATGACGTATTTTTTCTTTTTGTATAGCCCAGTACAAAAATGTCAAGATAAAGCACTTAGAAAATGTCCGCCAAAACTCTAAAATTTTTGATACGGCATCCTAGTAACACTTTTTTTACGCGATGTGCATCTCATTCATTTATTACAATACTATTCATGAGCTTTTGAATTTCCCTTTATACCTTAACAGGTCTAGGACCGTAAAATTGAAAACTATATCACGAAAAATATTTTTGGCTGACAACTTGATTTACATTTTTTACTTCATAAATAGGCTCTAAATACGATATTGAACGCATATAAAAATTTTGGAAAGTGGTTAAAATTTCACCCTGTATATGTGGGCCCAGGAAAACAAAAAACCTGTGAGAAAACCGAGTTTTGCTGCTAACAGTGGGTCTAGCACGAAAAATTGTCGAATTCAAATCGTTTGCGTGTTCGTATCGCCGTCGAAATATTTAGTATGAAAATTTAAACAGCGCTCGCGCGGTCAAAACGAGAACTACAAAACAAAGCACGAACTTTGTGTCGTTTGCTTACGATACGCAAACGATTCGAAGTCGATAGTTCTTTGTGCTAGACCCACAGTTTTACATAATTTGTGTTTAATGCGTTTGTCTTGGTTTAGGAGTGGATTATAACTTAGAAGTTTGTGTTTTTTTAGTATCAGTTGTTGAATAAAAAGTTGATTGTATGAAAATAAAAAAAAGGATTATATAAAATTTCTGACTTCACTATACTATTTACATATGCTAGTTCAAGCTTGATAAACAATTTACCTAACACCCTGTATAATATTAGTATAAATAGCTGTTACCTACCAGTCTAACTGTTGATCACTGATTAACCACTGACCAGCGATTAGTCGAGTAATCGCGTCAGTTCACTTGTAATAAAGCAATCAATTTGATTGACATTCGAGAACTGGCTAGTCAGTTAGTTATTGATAAAATGCAAGTCTAGACGCCTAACACGAACTTGGAAAGCTATGGCTATGGTTGAATAATTTTACAAATATTCGTCAGAACTCTATCATTATCTTTGCTATAGAGAGATATAGCATCATATTTGAACTTTACATACTTTTGTTTGTGTTCATATATTAGAAACAAAACGGCTTCTTTCAATAGCACATCTAGTAATTTTAAGCCTTTACTGTTGTTAATCCAAACACTTGAATTAGATGTCCAACAATGGTTAACTGTGTCACTTCGTCGACACAGAGGTCCAGACAACTTTTAGCGGAAATTCGCCATTTACCATGTTCAATTCAAGACCTACCCCTGAGAAGCTTTGTAGTTAATACCTAGATACTAAAAGCATTACAGCAGAATTGCTGAAGCAGGTACGCAAGCCAACAAACAATCACATTTACAGCCTACCATTTGCAAACAGTATGGCTTCAAAGACTAACTCCGAGTTAAGTAAGATAGTTTCATCTCGTGACTTTACCCCCCCCCCTCCCTTTCAAACCCAGACCAATTTTGAAAACATCAGTTTCTTCATTGAACAGACCGGGACCGGAATCGTACTCAGAACCATTGTGTTGGACTTGTGTACTACTATACCAACCGGGTCGAGATAATGGAGTATTCTCGAGCCTATAACGTGACTTGCAATATGCAAATATCTAAAGACAAATAATACATTTAGAATTCCTTACACGCACAATTTCGTACACTCGAGAAAATTCGGAAGTGATGTACAAACATACAATACATACAGATGGTTGCCTTACGCAACAGATCGCATTGTTTTGAATCAAAAACATACTCGTAGTTAAGAATTTTCAACATAGTCATGCACTAGTTTGCTCAGGTACATTGTTTTTTTTCTTCGTGTTGGCAATCTTTCTAATTAAGTAATATATGCAGAATCGCAGAAAACTTGTTTGATGGTAACGTTGATAATAGGAAAGATAACATAACCATAAAAGTTCAAGTTGGAAAAAGCTTCAAAATGAGGTTTTTGCTATAATCGTCACGTTTGGCATCCGAGTTTCGAGTGTAGTTTGGCCAATTGTTTACAGAAGACCCTGTTGCACCTCTTCTTTTGGCATTACTTTTTATTATGATGAAGCAAGTCGTCATTCATATGCCTTATAATTTTAAATAAATAAATATAAATAAATAAATATTCAAGACATGCCACACTGGGCCACACAGAGCCATCTAGTCCCAAATTAAGGTACTATTAAGTACCCTGTCGTATGGGGTACTAGACAACCGATAAACTTACTTATATACTTTTTTTTTTTTTTTGTAAATACATACTTATAATACATAGAAAACACCCAGACCAGTACAAACAGACATGTTCATGCACACAAATATTTGTACTGTGCGGGGATCGAACCCGCGACCCATGGCTCAGAAGCAGCGTTAACTACCGCTGATCCAAATGGTCGTCAAAAATTTTAATCTCTTCATTGGTTAATATAGGTACTAGAATTTTATAAGAAGCTGATCTAGGTTTCCCTCGTCCTATGGATGTTGTAAGAGGCGACTAAATGAGTTCCGCCAGAAGAAAACTGGCAGTAGCGCCTTTACTCCACCACAAGCAAAATTTTCAACCCGCTTTCCTGGTACCGCGATTTTACCTGAATCCTCTCTTTGCAGAGTGCTTTTCCCGGCTGTGGTGATATTGCGACACACTGACCCATAAGCGTCTAGCCATTTATGCAATACCTCTGTAATGTTTAGTTTGCAACATATAATTATTGTTTGAACATAATTCGCTAGCGCGGATAAGCCGTGGTAAATACGTCGTTAACTTGGACATAATAATCGATAATTTTGAAATGAGTGTCGGAGGAAATGAGCACTTACTAGTTACAAGTTAAGCAGTTGTATGAGATGAGATAAAAACAGTCGTGCAGTTATCTTTAACTATAACGCCCCGTTGGTCTAGTGGTTTAAATACCGGGCCAAGATCTCGGGGTCCCAGGTTCGATCCCCGGGTCGGGCAACAAATAGTTTCTAATTTTCGAACGTTTTCGAATGATGGAGGCCTTTTCCCTGCAGTGGGATGACTATAGGGTGTTACTTTTTACTTTGTGCAGTTATCTTTATTGCATCATGGGCGGTTTTTAGAAATTCCTTAGCTGAAAGTAGAAAAACAGAAAATTGTACTGTTATGATGTTTTTAGCAATCTAATTGCAAAAAGTACTCGTGGCGTCGTTCTTTATCCGGTTTGCATAGGAATACGGGTTCGATTCTCGCCTGAGACAAAACTTTTCAAGTATAGTATAGTAATACTGAAAATCATAAACTTCTTGGAATCCAGTTAGATGTTTGCCTGTTTGTTCGCATATTATTAGCAATATGTTTTCATAATGCCTTATCTCATCTTTCACTTTAAGTAAACGTTTTTTATGTTATCTTTGAGATGGTGAACATTACATAAATATTTGTCAAATTATTTATTTAGTAGCCGATTTGAAATGTATGCCATGTTATTAAATGTTACATGATAAGGACATTAATTTTGAATTAGCCGTTTTAGATTTAGATAAGGAAAATTTATTTACTTTTTGCATTGTATTTTTACTTTTGTATATGGACTAAGATTACTTTAATTTTACCTCTGACCCTCAATTTTCTTCCAGGTTTCCACGAAGCGATAGGCGAAGCGATCGCTCTGGCGGTTGCATCACCCCGCCACCTCCAGACCCTCGGACTGGTCCAGAAGTCCGTAGACGATACAGCCCACGACACCAACTACCTGTTCACCCAGGCCATGGATAAGCTGGCCTTCCTCCCTTTCGCCCTGGTCATGGATAAGTGGAGATGGGACGTGTTCACTGGAGACGTTAGGAAGGAGCAGTACAACTGCCACTGGTGGAGACTCAGGTTCGTAGTAATCATGCTTGCTTATTCATTATCATCATAGCAGCCAATTGACGCCCACTGCTGGACTTAGGCCTCCCCCAAGGATCTCTATATCGATTAGTCTCACGCCACTCGCATCCAACGGCTTCCCGCGACCTTATCAGATCAATGGTCCACCTGGTGGAGGCCTACTCACAGATCGTCGTCCAGTGCGCGGTCACCATTCCAGAACCATTTATTTATTTATTTATTTAATCTTTATTGCACAGATTTAACAAAAAAAAAGTACAAATGGCGGACCATTCCGCCCCAATGGCTATGGGTTCTTCTTACTATGTGTCTCGCCGCAATTCTCCGAGCGATGATGGTAGTTCTTCTACGGATTTCCTCATTTCTGATTCTATCACGCAAGGAAATACCAAGCATTGCTCTCTCCATTACCCGCTGTGCGACCTAAAGCTTTCTTATGAGACCCATACCACAGATAATAAAATACTACTAGTCCTATGGACTTAGTATGCTAAGCGACCACGTTTCAGTTCCATAAGTCATCACTGGCAACTTTTTTATTAGATGAATTTTACTTTTAGTAGTAAATCATTACAGTGCTTAGACACATAAATAAATTTTATATTATTTTGTACATCACAAAGCCTAAACTGCCACAAACCATTTCTGTTCAGCTCAATGGTTGACTGGTAGGACACAGTGCTATAGGACATGGATTCAACGTTTTGTATTTCAATATATATTTGTAATACATATTCATGAACGTCTAATAATAAGTTGAGTGTTTAAGTAAACTTACGAGTGTGGATCCGGAATATAAAAATAATCGGGTAGAGTTGGGATCGGGTAGAATTGGGACGAAGCCAAATAATAGCATCGCTTCTTCACTTTTTATGGGTGCTATTTGGCCATATTGTAATTGCCAAGAGTGGCGATTATGGCAAAATTCTCCTTTTGGAAAGATAGATAGATGAAAGTAGTTTACGTTCTTATAATAAGCAAACAGAGAAGAGAAAAACAAGTTAAAATTCATATTCTTTTTAATATGGTAGTTAGCCGTTAGCCCCGATCAAGCTAAATATAAGCATTTAGCGTGTATTTTAATTAAATTTCTGTGCACACTTAAACTAATTGTGTCTGCACATTAACAAGTGAGAATTTAACAACATTCCCACGGTTTCTTATGGTCCGTTCAAAAACATTTGCATAATCAAATCATTATGCAAGTAAGTTAGCCGTGATTCTTCGATAAGAAACTGAAACTGTTATTATTTGTTTCAATGCTAGTCGATTAAGATCTGCTTAAAAAAGTTTGTTCTTTTGGAATTTCTATCATGTTATTATGAAGTTTTCGATGCTATGGCACTGTTGGAAAAAATTACAGAAGAACAAAACATTAGTTCTTCGGTTAGACACATTCCGAAACAAATAAGTTTGTAATGAAAGTTTAAATCAATTCAAAGCATTAATTGCATAATAATATAATAGTTCTGTACGTCTTACTTTAGATATATCATTTTTTATGTAACAGATTGTGCATTGAATCTCCCTATAAGACACTGAATGTGTAGTCATGATTAAGAAAAATAATGAAGGAATAAGTAGTCCGTAAACCATAGGGTTTAATTATCAGGGTAGGTATTGTATTATTTCGATTTAATATGAACACACCGTTGGATTCCTTTCATTGCTGCTATGTAACACACTCTCTGTACTTATTTAATTCTTCTTGGACCTTCTAACTTGAGTTAGTTGTTTAGTTAGGCGATAAATAAAGCTTGCAAACTGTAGCGAAATATAGGACACTTATAGTAAAATAGTACATAAATATGGTAGAAACCCCATAACAACTGACTCTTACACTTCCTGCAGATCTGATGGCAATGGTTTTAGATAAAATACAGGCACAGACGCCACCAATCAGGTTAATCGACTGACGCCATTATTATTTTTTGTATGACGTACATGAGTAACCCTAAATTAGTTAACCAATTTTATTACTGTATGATAATATGATACACAATTGTTTAAAATAAAGGATGGTGTATCACAGCTTGTGATTTGAAGTTTTCATAGCCAATTTAGTAAGGCTCGAGTTCACCAACAGACGGTTAAAATTTAAACAGCGTTTAAAATATTATTTGACATATTTGTACGGGAATTGTGTCAAATTAATCGTCAATCTATGTTTACCGGCTGTTTAAATATTGGTGAACTCGGGTCTGTCAAATAGTTCTATGTTAAACGGCTTGTTAAGGAAAGTTGAGCTTTGCAACTTTTGTAAGACCAAGGCATCTTACCTCAAATCCTAGACCAGAAACGAGCTAATAACATTATGGAGAGAACAGAAGTCAATAATTGGCAAGTGAGGTATCCTGTTGTTGGCTGCTCGTATCATTAATTCTGTGGTTACGTGGTTTTACTTACATTATCTCATCGTCATATTACGTTATAGTTAAATTACTGGGTGTAGGTACTTTAGTCTACAGGTCAGAATGGGTTTAAACTATTCAATCATCTTCTTAGAATTTATCATCATCTAATGATCTTCTTCTAAGGTTGAAATAGGAAATGCAATTTTGATCATCCCATTTGAAATGGGCTTCCATAAAGAATCAAAATTATTATTCGTATTACGGCATAAACGGCCGTTTCTTTTTTGTTCGTTAGTTTAGTTGATTTTGCACTGCTTCAAGTGACTATGGATTTTAGTAAATGGTTATGATTTCTTCTCGATACCTCTGCCCGTTTCTGAGATAAACAGTATCTACAGGCATACGGTCAGACGAACGGATAGAAAACGAAGTGATCATAATAAGAGTTCCGTTTTTTCCTTTGAAGACACGGAACCCTGAAAACCTAAAATAATACGATTCATCTAAGACCCACTGCTTTAAAGGCCTAACGCTACGCAAATCGAGTTGTCAGCCACTTAGCAACCAATCATGCCTTCTCACTACAATGTATTGACTGCATATTCGTAATAGACTGCGCCTTTTATGCATCCATAATTATTAATTTCCAATCATTCGCAGGGAGGTCCGTATTACCACAAAAGACAGATAGGTGCAGAAGTCAATCTACATACAAAGTGCGATTAAGCAACACAGCTCACAGACGCCATTTGACGACCTCCGTGGCTGAGTGTTTTTCAAGGTGTCGCCTACTCCGAGTTCCTGGGTTTGATTCCCGGACGGGTGGGTCAATGTAGAAAAAAGTGTTTTTATTTTTAGGTACTTGCTGAAAACTGCTACGTTTTTTTTAAAAGACGCGATATCTCGGTCGTACCATTACGAGTAGGGAATGCAATCTCGTTCTCGCGATATCTCGTTTTTGCGAGATCTTGGCCTTTTTCAGCGAGATTGATCTCCGATAAAAAAAGGGCGAGATCTCGTGAGCTTAACGAGATTGCACTCGAGCATAAATCGATTATAAAAGTTTTATTCTAAAATATTTTTGTTTGATATGTGAAGAGAAGACTCGTTGTTTCTATGATTTGTTATTTGATGGATACGTACGTCAAAGTTTATTAAATAAGAAGTTAGGTAGTTAAAAATTATAGACAGATACGTCAAACAATGTTTAATGCATAAAAGTCTATGGAAAAAATCGGGAAAATATTTTTTTTCCTATAATGCTTATGCTATTTAATATTTTATTCCTAATTAATTCAAATATTGTAATTATTTGTGAAGAAAGACACAAAACTACCAATCTCGCGAGATCTCAAAATTGGCGAGATCTCGCAGTATTGTTATTCATAAACTTGCGGGATTCCGCTTGAGCCCAAATTGCGTGAAATTTGCATTCCTTAACGAGCATGAGTGCCATCCGCTTGGGAAACGTTGGTGAAGTTTTTGTGGAAACATGGTGCAAGTTTAGTTTTTATCTGTTAAGAGGAAACACAAGGGCCGTTTTTCCATACAAACGTAGTCCCCTATTTCCTCCCTGGATAAAGCCAGTACAGCAATAATTTTTATTACAAAAATCTATGGCCACTATTAGCATGTTTCTGTATTTTCTGTTTTTTCATAAATTAATTAATAAAAAAGATATGAGCCCTCAAAAAAACGAATAAATTCGCCAGATTTTCCGCTGTCAAACACCCAGAAAACAAATTCGGCTAATTTAAAAATTCTTTAATTTTTAATGAAAAAGTATTTAAATCGGTCTAGTTTTGGAAAAGTAATCGGGGGACTACGAAACGTTGATTTGGTGTGCTTTTAGTAGGTATTTTCGGTCCAAGAAGCAGTTGTCTCTATCACACCCTGCGGTGAAGGCGTTTGGCACTGCGCGACAGCAATAGATTTTACAAATACCTATTTTTCAATTCTCTAGCCCGTAGTGTTTCCTCTTAATATTTCTCTCTGCTTCATTCTCAATGATTAATTCAACAACTAGATACGAGTGAAACTACCTGTAACTTAGAACTTTAAGTATGTATTAGCATTGACTGTGATCTGTTTGTGTACTTATACAAATAAATAAATAAATAAATAAATACCCTGATAGTTTTTTGTGCATAAGCCTAGGTCGATGACCCTAGTGCGACCATTGGGTGTAGGTATGAAAAGTGAAGTACATACATGATATTGACTTCTGTACTTAACTGTTTTATGCTAATTGGCCGCGCCTTTTATGCATCCATACTGATTAATTTCCAATCATTCGCAGACAGGTTAGTATTACGTAACGAAGAAGACCGCGTTATGATCTATTGACCTAGAAGCGTAGAAGCCACGGCTGATTACTTAGTGCGGTGGAGCGTGAACTTTACGTCACATACGCCAGGTGTATAGCACGACGTAGAGCAGACAACTCATTCGATTCGAAACAACCCTGACTAGTAACGTCTTATACATTCGAAACTGTTGATGGAAGTTTCGCAAGTATATAACGCAGGCCATCTGTATGATGAACCTAGACGAAATTTGGATCAAAGGTAGATTTTATTATGAAATAGCACATTCGCTACTTTATACCCCAGAAAGCTCCGCGATTCCCTTGGTAAAGATACTTTAATGAATTTGACAAAGCAAGGAGTCGAAATACTTATAATTCGATTCTCAATGGAAAGGTGTTTGAAGATTGTTGTCAGTTTTCACATAAACATCGAAATTTCCTTATAACGTTACGTTCCTCTAAAATCTATAAACCGGTTTGGCAGGATACAAATGAAAGGTAATTAACATAAAACTTTACCTATTTATAACTAATTCATGATTTCAAGATTATGTTTTATTGACTTACTTAAAAAATATTGATCTTAGGCTGATCGTAAAAAAATGATTCTATTCTACAAAACCGAGTAAATGAATAGACATGGGTTGGCCGATTTTATTGAACAAAAATTACGGCATCTTACCTAATGTTGGTAACTCCAGTTAACTAAGCACTAATGAGCAGTTGTCGGGATAGTGATTTGTTTGAGAGATTAACTTAAAATGGGTTGGGTTATGTCTAGATTCCGTGCAGGTAAAGCTTTTTCTTCTAACCGTAAAGATACATTAAAGAATACACCGACTTAATCAAACAAAATGGAAACATTTTGGCTTCTTCCGGTGAGATTTGAAATCATGACCTTTGGCTGATTGGGCGACTGTTCCAATAACGTATTGTGCTTTTTGCTAGCTTCCTTGTATCAATACTTTTGGCCGAAAAAGATTAGCGCGAGCCACTTGAACAAAGTAATAGCATAGAATCATCCCGTTGCAGAGCAAAGGCATGAATTCAAATCACCATACCAATGGTTGATACTTGAATAAATTCGTACACAGTCGCTCGGCTAGTAAAAGACCATAAACCATCCGAGACAGTCGAAAAATGTTTGTTAAATTTTTTTTTAAATAATATTAATATATACGTATATGTCGCAGGGAAATAAGGATATCAGGGATATCACGAAATCCCAGTAGATGTCGAATATTCTTGTTTATTACGTCTTCTTACTGAAACTATCTAGCGATATGACAAAATACCAATTTATCGTCAGTGATATGTCGTTCCACTAAACTAAATCTAGTAAAATGTCGGAAAAGCAGATACTGACGAATAAAATCGAGCCATGCATTTCTCTCGATAGATAGATACTTTCAGTAAAAAGACTTAATAAACAAGAATATTCGACATCTACCGGGGTTTCGTAATATCCCTAGGGATTTCATGAAATCCCTGATATCCTCATTTCCCTGCGACTTAAACATGTCACAGCGAACATTGATTGCAAATATCAATGCATACATTGTTGCTATATTGACTAATACATTAACACACGCACCTGTAACGTATGCTGTAACCATAATTGGACTATCACTAATGAGTCTAAAGTAAGCTACTAGCAGTCATACACACACATACATAATAAGTAATGTGGCTAGCCGGCTGAGCGATGGGATTGCGGTCTTCGAACGGCCTTGACTCGGTAACGGGTTCAATCTCAGACGAAAGCGAATGTGGTTTGGTCCAAGCTATAAGAGTTTTGTTGCTGTTATAATATTTACCGTCGGGTTAATTGAATATTCTCTTCCCCGTCTTATTACTGTGGTAAAAGGCGACTAAAGGCGTACTGCTACTTCTAGCTTTTCTATCTACCATTTTGGCCATGTTTTATTGTAAACCCGCCAGCCAATTATTGCGATTATGGCATAATAATCCTTTCTATTTTTGTGATATTTTAAGTTAAATATCAGTATATAAACTTGAAAAATTTTGTCTCAGGCGGCAAAAAAAAAATAATTTTGAAGTTTATATACTGATATTATAAGTGCAATTAAGTTGCTAAAATATCAAATAAAGTTTTAAGTTAAACTTAAATAACTTGACTAAAAATTAATTACTTTTTGTAAAATGTGAATTTGTGAATTGTAAATTCCCATGTAGTAGTCTTTTTGTACTCTTACCATTAAAGTGAATTACCTTTAGTTCGTTCAAAAACCTGATTAATACTAATCTAGAACGTCGAGTTTCTTGTTACTATAGTTTTTTAGTATATCTAGGTACATTATTTTGTGATATTTTTTTTGATATGATTGTGGTCAGTTTTTAGTTTATAATAAATAAAATAAATAAATATTTAAGACATGCCACACTGGGCCACACAGAGCCATCTAGTCCCAAATTAAGGTACTATTAAGTACCCTGTCGTATGGGGTACTAGACAACCGATAAACTTACTTATATACTTTTTTTTTTTTTTGTAAATACATACTTATAATACATAGAAAATACCCAGACCAGTACAAACAGACATGTTCATGCACACAAATATTTGTACTGTGCGGGGATCGAACCCGCGACCCATGGCTCAGAAGCAGAACTACATTTGTGTGATTGTTTGAAAAAGTATGTACTTTTTTTTAGTTCGAAGCTCGTATTCCTTGTATCTTAAACTAACTTGTAAAACACTAACGGCCGGTTCCAATAACCTATCTATCTTCAGTTTTGGCATATCGGAGATAGAAAACAACTTCTGTCTTTGTTTCTCTGAACGGCAAAAACAGAGATAGAAACTGTTATTAGAACTGGCCGTTACACTGCAACTTCCAACTTGGCTCGC
Organism: Anania crocealis; assembly: GCA_949315895.1. NCBI lineage: Eukaryota > Metazoa > Arthropoda > Insecta > Lepidoptera > Crambidae > Anania > Anania crocealis. The sequence goes on along the minus strand of OX438857.1, from coordinate 2,492,838 downwards.
TAGTAAAGCAAATGTACTCTGTAGTTACTCAAAGTTACAATGCTACCCATACGCCATTAAATCCATTCGTTACATCACTCAACGCTCACAAACCGACCCTATTTCATTTGAGTGCGTTTTTAATGTTTTTATTGTGGTAGTGGGCAAATCGCAGAATTCAAAGTGCGTATTCTGTAAACATAAAATATTTTTAATTATTGCGGTTTTCAAAAATGTGCGTTATGTCAAAATAATCATATAAAACCTTTGACATAATCAAATGATGAACAAACGCTAAGCTTTATGTAGTAGATGACAATAAAGAGAATATCAGGAGGATAGATAGTCTATTTATTGCACACCATAGGAAATAAAGAAATTAGAGGTTCCCAATGTAGGCGGTCTTATCGCTACAAGCGATCAATAGGTTGGTACCACTGACCTTGTCTTCACCATAAGACCTACAGTATAAAGTCCCTAAAAACTAATTATAGTTAATGACAATTTCAATTAAAATAAATATTTTCTACAAGCCTAAAATTAAATACGTGTTAATTATTAATACTGATTTGCTATAGGTCAGCACTAGCGGCTTTGTCACGAAGCGACCACTGTCTCGATCGTACTGGCATACATACTGGCATAGCTTCACAAACTTATTTTGTATACCTCACTAATTAATCAAATATACAGATGGATCTAAGATACCATTCGGTTAATTACAACAATGATATTGACGGCCATTTTGTTTGTTGTAGGGAACAGTATCAAGGCATCAAACCACCGGTCCTCCGTTCCGAGCTGGACTTCGATCCTGGTTCAAAGTACCACATTCCAGCCAACATCCCCTATATAAGGTAAGGTATAGTTTTAATGTCAGATACATTTACAATGTTTTCTCCATAGGATTTTTGTTGTTGACTTCTGGTTCGGAGACACTCGGGAGGCGTTAAGAGTGTATGACCTGAAATCTTAACATTTCCATTTTAAAAGAAAACATAAGTTGAGTTAATATAAGAAAGTCCCACCGAAATTATCTGTCTTTTGAGAATCTTTCAGTTTTAAATTGTAGTTTAGCGCTGATTGGCCTATGTGAAGGCCAATCAGCGCTGAACTACAATATAAAAAAATTGCAAATTGCCTTAAAGTATATTTTTGAATAAAAAAAGTATTTTCAAAAAGTCCCGCTACTCATCAGCCAGATCTGGAGTTCCGTGTTGGGGTATAATAGGAGAGGTATATGACAAGTTTTCAGCTTGTCTCAAATTCCTAAATAAAACTTTGTGCCAGCTCTCCTAATATTTGGCCAATGGCGGAGAGAAGGCGCAGATGCCTGCTTTTATGGCAGTTATTTTATGCACATGACAAGAAGAAATTGTATTACTCGTATTCTTATTTAGGAAGGCACCGCTTAGGACATCGTAATTCTATCGTAGTATCATTTCGTAATTAAATTTAAGCTGGCTGCTAAATATCTTAAAATAGATTTTTTGAGATACATAATGTAACAGATAATGTAATATATGGAAATATAGATAACTTCAAGTCGACGTATTTACGAGTGTTACGCAACCTCATTAGTAAGTGTAAATTAAAATTAACAGTAAGTTTTAAAAGCACTTGCGTAATTCGAGTTCGTTTTACTACGTTCGCTACATCGACGTTTTTCTGAGAAAATCTTGTAAAGCTGTGTTCCGGATATAAGTCGATGAATACGATATAACAGCTCCATAAGAGTTAATTTATTAGCAGGTAGAAGTTGAAGTCAACTTGAGTTGAGTATGTCAGAGAAATTTAATAAAAATCCAATGTTTTTTTTTAAAGGAGCTCTCAATATTAATGGGCTGGCGAAAAAGATGAAAGGTTTTGATTTTATGTACCTTTTTAGGGTTCCGTACCTCAAAAGGAAAAAACGGATCCCTTATAGGATCACTTTGTTGTCCGTCTGTCCGTCCGTCCGTCCGTCTGTCAAGACCCTTTTTCTCAGGAACGCGTGGAGGTATGAAGCTGAAATTTATATCAATTACTCAAGTCTACTGTCCCTTGAAGCTGTGAAAAAATCAAACTTCTAAGCCAACGCAATCAAAAGATACAGCCGTTTATGCCGCAAATTTTCGACACTTGCAAGGGAATCAAAACCTACAGGGTGCTTCCCGTGAACTCAGAATCTTGAAATTTGGTACGAAGCAACGTCTTATAGCATAGATAAAGGAAAAATTACGAAAACCATAAATTTTTAGTTACATCACATAATATATATTTTTTTAATAATTTTAAACTTACTACCCATTTCCTCATAAACGCGTAGAGGTATTAAATTGAAATTCATACCAAATACTCAGGTCTATAATACCTTTAAGCTGTAACAAAATCAAACTTTCATTGTCGTAATGAACGAACTTTGTAAACCTTGCAGGTTTGTACGGAACCCTCGGTGCGCGAGTCCGACTCGCACTTGGCCGGTTTTTTTTATTTATTTTGGATCACGCATAATTATGTATAAGCTTTGCAATAAGTAATACAACCTCCACTGGTCCAAAGCTTTTTTTGTACGTGAAAATACTGTGCAGCTTCTTTTGACATTCTTCCTATTTAAATCTCATTTGGAAATATTACGATGAACGTCAAAACAATCGTCAAAAATAGTTCGCGATCATCATTGTTGTCATATTAAAAATATGATCACACATAAAATGAGGTAAGTAGTTAATTTAAAAACTTTCTTTTTTTTGTATTAAGAAGGTGTGTTGACTATTAATTCTTAGAATAACATAGTAGCGGAGTAGTATATGTCTACCAAGTATTGTCTTCCACACAATACTTAGGTGCGAAAAAACAGTTCTCTTGCTTTTGTTCGACAGACAGATTATACGCGATAGTTAAGTCGTAACTTTTTCCGCATTCACTATTAGTGTCAAAAGAAAACCAATTATGTATGTTGTTAGTGTTTTATTAACAACTAGCTGTTGCCCGCGACTTCGTCCGCGTCAATTTCTGTTATTATGATTGCGACTATTTTTGCAACATTTTTAACTGATGCTTCGCTCCTATTGTTCGCTGCGTGATGTTATATCCTTCCTCGGTAAATGGACTATCCAACACAAAAAGAATTTTTCAATTCGAACCAGTACTTCCTGAGATTAGCGCTTTCAAACAAACAAACAAACAAACTCTTCAGCTTTATAATATTAGTATAGATTTTATGCTAGGTGATTGTCTTATCAAATGACAGACCATACCGAACAGTAAAATATAGTTACTGGCAGTAGATTAACAAAGCTATTTCACAAGAAAACATTTATTTAATGTTTTTGGTCATTTTACGTGTGCTATATTTGATGTTTTGAATTTGCTTTCAGTATGAAATAATAGTCTTCTTTGACCTCTCATTAAAGATTTCAACTTTGGTCTCTTAAAGAAAGCTGGTGCATGCTGTGAGATTACTAAAATTAATATTATAAAAAAAATGGGTCATGGATATGTGACTGTGCATAAACTTTTACGAGGTTGTTTGATTTTGATGTTTACATTTCTATTGAAAACAGTAGTTAATACGACATAAATAGACGAAGAAAAATATTTCTGCATGAAAAATTAAGGCTGTAAGGAATACCTACCAAATATCATACTGTTTATCTTTTTGAGTACGTATAAATCTGAAGTTTTAATTCAGAGTTGTAAAACTCCATGTTTACTGTGCCTTAAGTGCATTAAGCATCACTTCTTAAGCATCACTGATGTCATGTTGCAAGGTGTAACAGCTCTGGCGGAATGACACAACAATATATAAAAGTTTGGTTTAAGAGCAAAGTCATGACGTTTAAATTTTTATAGTTGATATCTAATTTTGGAATTGTTTTTCTCACCAATAGTTGACTAACTATTAAAGATGGTATGGTAGTAAAACTATTATGTTTATGATCGATAATAGTGACACCGTTCATCAAAATCGATTTTTTAATCCTTTTGAACATAAAATGATGTTTCAAACCTGCTGGTATGTAGCTATTATAGTTAAACTTGTCTCGATTTACTTTCAACTTCATATTCAAAACAGAAAGATTCATCCGTCCAGTTTCGGAAACAAGCCTCAACAATATTATTATTTTATCATTATCGCAACGCTGGGCAGGACCAGAATATATGTTGCCAGTATTCTTCTGGCAAATCAATTAAAAATTAATAGTATGTTCATATGTGGTTAATTCATATTATGTTTTATAATTTCAATCTGATAATTAAAAAAAAAATATATTTGTTATAATGAATCACCTGTCTTGCAAACCTAAGATTATTTAAAATATAACAATTTATCGCTGGGAGATCTCTATAAAACAACACATAGGATTGTATGAGAAGAATCCCACACTCGTCTGGATAGAATCCACGGCCTTTGCCACGCTTCCGTGTAAGGTACTACCTATTGAAGTTTTAAAAGTACTGGCAAAATTACGGATTTATAAAAAAACAAAGCTAATTGATATACGAAAATGTTTATAGATCAAATATCCAAATCAGAAAAATATGCTTAAATTCCGGATTCGAAAAGCTTGGCTGACTTTGTCCAGCTTTTGGTGTCTCCAAAATACGAAGACTGACACAAAGAAGTAGATTAATTTTGTTGTATAATTTTAATTGTTTTGAGACTGATTTTCAAGCAAATAAACTTAAAAAACACCAACAGCTAAGTAGTTGAACCAAATTTCTAATTTTGTGGTACAATAATCCAACGCAGCAAAGAAACTAGAACACCAATTATTGAAACTAGGTTCAAAAAATCATGATTTCATTTTAAAGATGCTACGTTTTGGTATCTAGTAATTGATACGTGCGTTCTGTTATTACTAGATGAGAGCGCCGGCCGCCTTGCGAGGACTTACGTAAACTCTTATGCAAGCAGTGCATATCTAGACGTTTCCTCGCGACGTTCTTACTAGGAAATTAATTTATGTTACCAGTGCTTAACATAATTTCGTATTGAAGGGCCATTACAAATTTTAATTTGTAAACACAGTAAGATTTTCCGCATATTTTTATGCGAACTAATAAACATAGTTTTGAAACTATATATAGAATTTAGGTCAATTGTATTATAATGAGCAATTTTATTGTAGTGTTACAAAATCGGTAAAGATAAAAGCAATTATTTTATATGGCAAGTATGTTTTCTTTTCGTTCGGATTAAGTAAATATTATAAACGACTTTGTCATTGGTTTCGTAATAACGGTTTGTTTTGTCGTATTGTAGAAAACGAGAGTTTATGCCTTTACAATGTATCTTTAACTCTTTGTTATGGAGCAAGTCTTTGTGTGTTTTTAATTTCTCTTCAATACAAATACTAATACTATTTGTATCGTCTTTGATTGTAATATAACTTTTGAATTCAGTATATTGTAATTTATGTCGTTATGATTCTAAGGAGCCGTTTCAGTATTTAGAGATTTGGTGAATAAATAGGAAATAAGTTAGAACATAGTAAGATTTATCACTCTTTTAATACTTTCGTTTACTATTTACATGCACTCGTACAGACCAGTCGTAAAAATAAAACAATACTTAGCAGACAACTAAATAAAAAATAACATTTAAAGCTAAAGTCTAGGAGAGATCAGTTCTGTTAGTGGTGGTATTCCTCGTGGCCACCTTCGTAGCCTCCGTGGCTCTCCAGACCCTCGTGGTGGTCGTGGCTGATTTGCTCATGACCATGGAAGCCATGGTGTTCATCGTGGTGCTCCTCATGGTGAACCACATGGGGAACTGGCACCTTCACTGGGTAAGGAACGTGCTTCTCCACGTGGTACGGAACATGTTTCTCGATCGGTACAGCGACGGGTCTGTCAACGGGGATATGCACTGGAATGGGGACTTTCTTCTCAACTGGGTATGGGATCACCTTCTCTACTGGGTAGGGCGCGGGCACTGGTACTTTGACGGTGTAAGGCACTGGTTTCTCTACGTGAACGGGTACGGGGTTGTCGTAGGGAACCTTGACTGGGTAGGGGATTTTCTTCTCTACTGGGTAAGGAACTTTCTTCTCGACCGTATAAGGGACAGGCTTCTCGACGTGCACTGGGACTGGGTTGTCAACGTGCACTTTGACTGGGTAATGGACGATCTTCTCAACGGGGTAAGGCACGTTCACTTTCACGGGCACCTTGACGGGGTAATGCACCGTTTTTTCGACTGGATAAGGATGCGGGACGTGCACCTTTACCGGGTAAGGCACGTGTTTCTCCACTGGGTAAGGCACTTTTTCGTAAACCTTCACTGGGACAGGCCTTTCGACTTCCACTTTCACGGGGACCGGAACGTGCTTAGTCACCGGATAAGGCTTAGGGATGTATTCAGGTACTTTGATGTATTCCTTTACTGGGTAATGTACGGTTTTCACGACTGGGTAAGGTTGCGGTACATGCACTTTCACTGGATAAGGCACATGTTTCTCGACGGGAACCGGAATGTGCTTCTCCACAGGGTACGGCACGGGCACTTTCTTGACAACAGTGACGGTTTTCACGTGCTCTTCGTGGTGGTGCTCGTGGCCACCGTGTTCTTCGTGTCCGAAGTCATGGCCTCCAAAGTCGTGACCTCCGAAATCGCTGTATCCGAAATCGGAAAGTCCTCTTTTGTCTTTTTTAGTCTCGTCCACCGATTTGGTGTCTTCAGCCTTGGTGTCCTCCGCCTTCTCCTCTGCCGTGACCAGGCTTATAGCCACGGCCAGGATCAAAGACGACCTCTGTAATAGAAAATTAGGATTAGCGTGCTGATTAGATTTTTAGATGACACATCACTGCAGTCCTTTTTTAAATGTACTGACCAATAGCTTCATGTTCGCCTTGCTTGTTGTTCAGCGAATGTTGCGCCGGAGTGTGCTGTGTTTGCGGCGCGTTCTCGTTTTATACGCGTGCCAGTAGTTTCGTAGATCAATGTTGCAAACACTTTCACGTAGCTCGTGGTGTGTGTGTAAAATTTATTTTTTTAAATATGTTTTTTTAAACACATAGGGATGGTTCGGGATGTTTGAATTTAGAACAAAATCGCTGGTTATTAGATAACTGAATTTGGAACTGTAATCGATGTGTCAAATCGGTAGAGTTGGATCGTGTATTACTTAATTGAATGTGTATTTTTGTAATTATTACAGTCTTGATCGGCTCAGATATGGAAATCAATAAGTTATTTATTAATTATGCATATTTGTATTACTGTTGCAATGTGAAATTAATATGTGGTTCGGACCTGACCCAAAAACCTTAATACACTTCTTAATGTTTAAGTTTTAAGTGCAGTTGATTTTTAATTGAATTGAAAACGAATATAAGAATTTTGTTTTTGACCAGAAGAAGTATATTGTGTCTTTGCACGTAATCCGATTATGAATAACGCGTACAAAAACATTACCAGTTTTTATACCAATATTAATCGATTTACCGTTACAGAATTTTTCTCATGTGATTTCCCCTTCTTTGTATCCATTTAGTATTTATTGCAAAATACCCAATTTAGTGGATATATTAGGATTGTGCAAGTTTCTTTTAAAAAGTCCAATTATCATTGTTTCTATTTTTATGACCCATTACCGGTTAAGACCTTGCCCGAGTCAGAGTCGTTGACCTGCGATTAAACTGCCATACAGTTTATCAACCGACAAAAAAGGAGGAGGTTCTCAATAAAGAATTATTTATTATATATGACCTATTATATGCGCATAACGTTTTAGAGCGTAGATAAGTTTCGTATTTTACGTTTTTGTAAACTTTTAAAAGCTTTTTTAATGATGGGTGGCCCTTAATCGAATAGGCACTTTTTGAGGTTATCAGAAACAACGAAGGTGACCTCGGACATAATAGCAAAGAGTTTTTCCTATTGACGCGTCCGAGAATCCAGCCCAGGCTCTCGGAGCTGGTGTCACCATAAAATCCGGTGTGTATGCCACTCCAGTACGTAGGTCAATAATTTCCAAGCTGCAGACAAAAAATAGTTTTATAAAACTATTCTGAACTTCTAATATTCTTTACCAATTGATTAATATTGTCACTCTTAATCATCATGGGTATGGCAGAAAAAGCATGAAAGTAGAATAAATGCAGTAGAAATGAGAGCGCTAAGAAGTATGTTAGAAGTGAAATTGAGTGACAGGATAAGAAATAGTGTGATAAGAGAACGTTGTGGTGTGAAAGAAGATATTGTCACAAGGATTGAGAAAGGGATGCTTAGATGGTTTGGGCATGTAGAGAGGATGAATGAGAGAAGAATGACTAGACAGATCTACAAGACGAGTGTGAAAGGGAACGTTGGAAGAGGAAGGCCTAGACGAACCTATCATGATCAAATCGGGGATGTTCTGAAGAAAGGTCAGGTCAAGAGTACTCTAAACCCACGAGCATGCATGAAAAGATTGATGAATGTGGAAGAAGCGAAAGATGTATGCCAGGATCGTAGTAAGTGGAAGGCCTTGGTCTCTGCCTACCCCGTTGGAAAGGAGGCGTGATAATATATATGTATGTATGTATGTCTTAATCACCATCAAACCTTACGTCATCAAACCTATAATCATCCCACCGCAGGGAAAAGGCCTCCATCATCGGATTCAAGTTACCACTGCAATGATGGGTGCTGATATAATCACAACGCTTGCCAAATGGTGATCACAAACCCGAGCAACGTTCGAAAATTCGAAACCTTTTGTTGCCCGACCCGGGGATCGAACCTGGAACCCCGAGATCTTGGCCCGGTATTTAAACCAATAGACCAACGGTGCGCTCATATCTAGTCATTAGTCCATTGCATTATAATTACTGTATTACCTAAAGCCGGCTTCACTTGTACTAATGGTCGATATTGGTTACATAGTAGTCTATAATTTTATAGCCATCTTGTATCATTTCTTCGATACATTCCATTAGATAAGTACTTATGCAATTCATTTTGAGTTAATTAATTCGCGACTTTGACCGCTCGAGTGTCGAAAATATGTCATCGATTAAAAAATTGAATTTTCATTCGATTTTCATAAGCCTAGACAAGGTCGTATTATTTATTAACTTTATGTCACTTAACTAATTCTGTTGGGTAAGTGAAATCGCTTTAAATATAAGAGTATATTGCATGCCAATAAACTTATATTGCTTTATCCGATTAGGAGCTACAATGCTATTGACACATAGAATAAACTAACAATCACAAAACACTTAACACTTACGGGGTTTAATGCAACGGACTACGTTATTTAAAGGTAAATAGTAATTTATCTTCCAAATGCAACAAGAAAGTTTAAAAGCCTATACAACAAACACAATTTTCCAAAATACGAGTGTTTCAAATAGTCACCCGGATTGGGTTCAGAAAAATGTATGTGATGTTGTCCACATTTGTTTATTTATTTACTTACCCTGAAACCCGAAGGTCATACCAAAAACTAAATATTCTGATTTGACATAAAACATGATCAGTACATGGCGATCGTAGTTTGACTAATGATTGTAATGATAGAGATAAGACGCTGCTGCCTATCCTCTTTAGGCGGTGATACTTCAGCAGGCTTTTACATCTCAGAAGAGACGGGCTTTGCAAAATACGACCTTAAGATGCTACACCACTTTTCTAGCGACCATACTACAGCGACCTAATGACCGCAACATACAATAAATGCTTTTAAAATAAATACCTAGTATGACAACTTTTAAACAGAGCGCATCACCTGTCGTAGCCGAGCTACGAAAATTACGCTACGCAGACTAGTTGCTACGAGGACAAGTAATTTATTATTTCTCTCGTTATGCAAAGCTTAGAGTATGTAAGATGTAATAATTGGCTATGTAAATTTTATTTTACAATAAATCTGTATAAAGTGTCATTCTGTATATAGACTAACAGAAAATGTATTAATGTTTCAGTATTATACAAGACCAGTGAAGTGCATAAAACTTGTTTGTGTGTCTTTTATCTTTAGGGCTTAAGCTCTTCTGAGCCAATTATGATTTTACTTTTATTACTTGAGAGTCCAAGTTCACCTCAAAAATTTTCCTTGCATTACATTTTACCGACGAAGTACGACAGAGTACAAATTGTCCCTACTTTCAACGTGGCAGAAAACACTTATGAACCTCCTGAATCAGTTTCCACTTTCGACTATCGCCTGTAGTTCTTCTCCGGTTTGGACTGTTCTACTTTGAATCATTCTCCAGCCTTTTCCTGGCTCTTTTGCCGTCGCTGGGGTACCATCAAGTAGCCAGTCCATCTCCACTTTAGGCTTTCAATTCTAACTAGAATAACTCAGACTTTTGTTGTAGATGGGAGATCTATGTTTCTTATTCTATCCTGGCATTTCACCCGCCATACCCCTGTTCATTATTTGCTGAAGCAAGCTTTTCCCTTTGCGACTTGGTCATTGCCTATGTTTCGTGCACCTATGACCTTTATATGCGTATAAAGATAAACTCTTTTTTGGGATATGATTATGATAATGAACATTAAAAACTGAGGTACCTGAACTTTAATGACATGGTATCAGCAATTTAACAGGAACTCTCATCTCTATGTAACCCAAATTAAGGTCATAATCAATGGACTGTAAATTTAATTTAAGAAAAAAAAAAACAACCAGCCAGTATGCTATTTACACACTCCGTTAGAGATAATGAAACATTAATAAAGCTGTAAATCTATTTAAAACTCAATTCATTAAATTAAAATGCAAATACTTCATCGCACACGATTATTTTCCATAATATTAGCATATGCTTAACCGAGAATTAAAAAAATATTACTCATTTGACTCTTTGCCAATATAGAATAGCTTGACTTCTTGTATTCTAGTAAGAATTCTTTTAATTCATTTCATTTTAATTACGTACGTTTTATGAACACATTAGGGCCTGTGCAGCGTGATGGCTATGTCACGCGACTTTGGTCGCATAGACTTTTAGCGACTTTCAGCTTCAGAAAATGCAATACTACTATTAAAATACTTGCTGTTATTTTTCGTATATGTAAGGTTAGTATCTACTGTAAGAAAGTACAGGATGAAATTCTAACCACTTTCCAAAATTTTTATAGACGTTCAGTATCGCATTTAGAGCCTATTCATGAAGTAAAAAATTTCAAACAAGTTTTCCATTTTATACGATCCTGTTAAGGTATGAAAGGAAAATCAAAAATTTATGAATAGTAATAGGTATTGTAATTAATGAATGAGATGTGCATAGCGTAAAAAAAGTGTTGTTAGGCGGCCGTATCAAAAATTTTTGATTTCTGGCGGACAGTTTCTAAGAGCTTTATCTTGACACGGCGAGAAGAAAAGAGAAGTGGGAGTTTGTTCAAGAAATCCGTAGTTGCTCAATTTAGTATAGAGAAACTAGTTACGAAAATTTGAAGCGACGGACGCGAAGTTACGAGGACGTGATAAGAGCAAAAGCGCGATATAACGGAATTAGTACAAATTAATAAGAACTACATACAGAGTCTTATCTTTAACTAATTTCGGGTTCGATCCCCGGGTCGGGCAACAAAAAGTTTCGAATTTTCGAACATGGCCCGCAATTTAGCAAGCGTATTGATTATATCAGTACCCGTCATTGCTATGGTAACTTGAATTCAATGATTTAGGCCTTTTCTCTGCAGTGGGATGATTAATTGTCCACGACTGCGTATTAGCTATTCATATAAATTCTGTCGTCGAGACCCGCTGACATTCTGGAATGCCATGGCTCCCGCAGTCGATATTAACTCTGATTGCTAAAACATTAAGGCTCTGGTTGGCCTGAGACTTTTTTTGAATGAATGAATGATAAATTCTCCGTTTGTTCATACCAAAAACAAATAGAATTAAAAAAAAAAAAAAGAAATGAGTTGGTGAAGTTTGAGGTTATCTTGGAACTAGTTGGAACTGTCGCGGTGAGGTGCGCGTGTGCTGTGCTGTGATTGAAATTATATAATTTATGTGTACACTATGCAAATTCAACATGACTTAAATTTTAATGCTACAGAGCACCCAAACCTTATTGCGTGCTCATTTGACGCGAGTGATAACGTTTAATAATAGGGGTTAAAGTATGAAATTGCCGATTATTTTCCCAATTTTTATTTTGTTTATAGCTCTTAAGTATAGTCATATTATTGCGTAATTCTTTTTGTAATGTATCAAAAACTAAATAAAGTAAATTTTGACTAAAAAAAAATGCAATACTAGTGCCTATTACTTCAAAGGAGGTCGTTGAAAAGACCCCTTACAATGTGTCAGCTGACCTTCTTGCTTCAATTAAGTATATTTGTATTATATACTTAGATTTTCAGAAATTTAAATACTATAATGCGTAGCTTTATAACCATCTAACTTTCACCTTTAATTGCATCGAAAACGGTTCAGGCGTTTTTAAAAAAAATAAAAAATTGTTAGTATGGAAAAATGACTATTCTCGATTTCGTCCATACAAAACGGAAATTTCATACTTTAACCCCTAATATTCAATAGCTTATGGGTGCTTGTTTAGAACGTAATGATAGCAGTAAGTGTCTAATGCATCTCTACCATTAAAAAAAACCATCTCGTTTGAAATAGGACTACTTGTATATGCCACATTTATTTTAAATTTCATTTGACGACTTCCGTAACGGAGTGACGTACACACCGGTTTTCAAGGTGTCGCTTGCTCTGAGGTCCCGGGTTCGATTTCCGGACGGGTCAATGTAGCAAATAAAAAAGTATTTTTCTACATTTCATCGGGTCGGGGTATTTGTGGTACCATGATTGTTTCTGATTTCAAAAATATGAGTGCTTTCAGTAGTTACCTACCTACTCAAATTGGGATCAGAACAATGTATGGGATGTTGTCCACATTATTTATTTATATTATTATTTACATCGACATGTGTCAAAGAAACATCTTTGACATTTTATAGGACCAGCTTTAAATCCTTCTGATGAACAAAATGTTTAAATCGTCTCTAGAGAACATTATTTTTCCTTTGTCAATCGCAATGACACTTTACTAAAAATACTTCTAAAGACACACTATTTCAACAAGTCGCTTTATAAAAAGATTTTAACGTTTATTAAAATAAATATCGCACTTTTAAAACATGAACATTTGCATAGTGCATACGTTACAGGCGCTTAACTAAATGGCGTTTCTTTCTTACATTTAGAAAACAAGAACCTTCGACTTTGCGCAATAACTTGCCGCAGCCTTTAAAACCGTTGCATCTCTACATTGCCTTACTTATGTACGCAATAAAATATAACTGCTATCATTAACACTAAGACTGCAGGATAGTATGACCCCGTTAGTGTAGTGGTGCGGCGGTTTTGTGTAGTAGCAAGGGTCCGTGTTTGATTCCTGGTCGGGTAAATTTAGGAAACAACCTTTTGATGATGTTGCTGCCTGTTTCTTTCTGGCAGTGCTCCTTTAGACGCCTCTTACGACTCTCTTAAGAAGGCGTTGATTTTATTTATGTTCTGGCACCACATGACATACGAGTATCAATTATTTACATAATAATATAATCAATACTATGTGATCAGATTTCCATTAGAATAAAGTTAATCATGTAAAATGTATACTAAAGTATTCGAGACAATTTTTTGTTCATTAAAGTAGAATATTTTTCACACACAACGAGATGTTGGATAACACCGAATTAAAGAATCAAGTAACATTTAAGTTAGCAAACACTTCTGGCCAAATATTTGGGGTGTTTGTACATAATTCTCGTTTGGCGAGTGAATTAGACTGCATAGTTTAAGTCAGAAGTCGTCAACCAATGTACGCTGAACTAGAATCTTTTAGATTTTGTGCTCATTTTACTGTGAATTATGGAAGTTACTCAAAAGCATCACCTTTATTTCGTTACTATGAAAATATTTTAAGTATAAAGTCATCTCTGCATCAATGATTAATAATTGAAGCTATTTAATCGTGAATTGAGCTGAATTTTTTTCGTGAAATTAACTATCACTTTTTTCATTCAACGACAGTTTTTTTTAACAGTACGGCTTTCTAAACTTATCTTTACTACTTAAAAGATATTTTGTGATTAACTACGTTTTTCGGCGATGTTTAGTTGGAAAAGATTCATCTTTATGATTTTTGGGATCAATAACTAAAAATTATTATATTATAAATAATTATTCGAGGAGGACATCCGCCGCCGCGCGCCGTTAGATACCAACACGTACTACTTTTGCTCGTCATTTTTAATTGAAATAAGGTGTTCAATTCAAAGTTTATAGTAAGTGATATATACATATCGATAGCCAACAGTGCAAGCCTTGTGGTGATACCATTGGACAATTGGAATTCGGCTGGTATCGTGAGTAAAACTCAAAATTACTTTGAAATAATTGTCCCGTGAGCCGTTAGTCTTGACCTAGGGCAACTCGCGCTAGCCCGCTGCTACGCACACATACGCATCGCCTACAGAGCGCCTGACTACAACTAAGCGCTTTCGTCGCTTCAACGCTTTATTCAACCGCTTGCATTCTGCGTGATTATTTTATAAATTTTGCTATGGCACCTACTGGGAATAAGTGTACAGGATGTCGCCACAACATTACTACTAAAGAATTTCTAGTATGCTCCACTTGCTCTTCAAAGTATGACCTACTGTGCGCTAACATTGGTATTAAAAAATTCAATACTATGAACCAAGAGCAAAGGTTAACCTGGAAGTGCCCGGAGTGCCATAGTAAAAAGCCTAAAACTGATAACACCAATACGCCACTGCGCCAACCGGCTCAATCAGTGCAACAGAGCCCAGCCGATGTATGTGTTACGGACGACACCGCGTCTGACATCAGCAACGTGACTGTACGAGCTCGCCACGGACAAAATTCACAGTCCATTTCATCTAGCGACTGTTTCGTTACCGAGGACTCACTTCGCAGAATACTTAAGGAAGAATTGTCGTGTTTGATTGAGGATAAAATCAAAAAATTAGTATCCGTGCAACTACGTAGTATAAATGACCGCATAGTAGAATTTGGTGAGACTATCTCGTACTTTAATAAGCAACATGAGGAAATGAAGACTGAGTTACATGAGAAGTCAGTTACTATAGCTGGACTGCAGAAGGACAACGAAACGCTGCACTGTAACGTAAAGGACCTTAACCATAGACTTCACCAAGCAGAACAGAATTTAAGAGAATCCAACCTAGAGATAAATGGGATTCCCGAGCACAAAACAGAAAATCTGTCTACTATTGTTGCTCAGATAGCTAGAACAGTAGATTGCAAAGTTCTGGACGAAGATGTGTTCCACGTTACTCGAGTCGCTAAATTAAATAAAGAAAGTGATAGGCCCCGAACGGTTATCGTCAAACTTCGCAGCCCGCGACATCGCGACGATATGCTGGCAGCGGTTGCTAAATTCAACAGAAGTAACCCAAAGAGCAAGCTTTCCACGCAGCATCTTGGTGTTGCGGGTTCCCCGAAGCCGGTATTCGTTGCAGAACATCTGACGCCGGCTAACAAGTCTCTGCATGCCGCGGCTCGTCTAAAAGCCAAGAAAGAATCGTACAAATTCACGTGGGTCCGTAACGGACGCATCTACATACGCAAGGATGAATTCAGTCCCGCAATTTTAATCCGGAGTCACGATAGTCTTGACTTGATCAACCCAGCTCGTAAATCCTGAAGTTCTAACAGCAGTTCCAGTCGAGTTATACTACCAGAATGTGCGTGGTTTGAGAACTAAAACTAGTGCTGTGTTTAAAGCTATTCTAGCTAATAACTACGATATTATTGTATTCACCGAAACTTGGTTGAATTCTAGCATAAGTGATTGTGAAATTTTTGATTCCAGATATAAGGTCTATCGTAGGGATCGTATATTTTCTAAGTCCACTAAAATGGATGGTGGAGGGGTTGCCATAGCTGTATCACGCAAAATTCCTTCAGCGCGCATTGATAGATGGGAAAGTAATTGTGAAGATCTATGGGTTACTGTTCAAATAATGAAAGGGAATATTGCGTCTAATGTTGCTATCTGTGCGGTCTACCTGCCTCCACCAGTCAAATTGGACGCGTTATCCCAGTTTTTAGATAAGGTTGATGATGTTATGAACCAAACCAATGATGTAATTCTAGTAGGGGATTTTAACTTGGGATTTATTGACTGGAAAAGTGGTATCGATGACGCTAATGAAATGATTCCAACTAATTACAACACTGCCCTTGGTTCGGGCTTGATTGACATGATGTCACTTAACAACCTCAAGCAGTTTAATAACATACCGAATAGCGACGGTAGATACTTAGATCTTGTTATGAGTAATGTTTTAGACTTATGCGTGTCGAAACCACTGGACTTGTTGAGTAAATTAGATTATAGACACCCCAATTTATTGGTAACCCTGCATCAGACTGATGTCACTTACCTTCAGCCCAGATGGCGATCTCATTTAAATTATTTTAAGGCTGATTACGATGTCATTGTTTCAAATTTAGAGAGTATTGATTGGGTGGCGGAGTTTGAGAGCTGCAACGGTATAAATGAAACAGTCACAAAATTTTACAACGAGTTGAATAAGATAATCGAAAAGTCTGTACCTAAGCGCAGTTCTAAATCAGCTAAGTACCCAAAATGGTTTACAAAGCCTCTTATTAAACTACTATCCGAAAAATCAAAACTCCGTTCGAAATTTCGTAAATATGGTAATCCCCGCGATAAATTTGAACTTGATCTTTTACGTAACCGATGCCACAAGCTCATGGACAAATGCTATAGTGACTATAAAACTAATATTGAGATTGGTATTTCACGTAACGTCAAAGCCTTTTGGCAATATATTAAAGACAAACGCAAGAACAAGTCTACCATCCCTTCACAAATGCACCTAAATGATGATCTGGTAAGTTCTGGTCCCGAGATAGCTGGTCTTTTCGCCAAACATTTCTCGTCTACTTTTTCTGATGATTCCGTAGCCCTCGATTTTGATATTGCGGACGTGTCGCACAGCGGCCTTTCTAGTCTACAATTCTCCATATCAGATACCTATGAGGCTATAAAAAGTCTCGATATTCAGAAGGGTGCCGGGCCTGATAGGATTCCACCTGTTTTTATTAAGAACTGTGGCTCGTTCTTATCACTTCCTCTAACTCTAATTTTTAATCAATCACTCCGCGAAGGAGTCTTCCCTGACGAATGGAAAAAGGCCAAAATAACACCTGTTTATAAAATAGGAGAAACTTCTAACATAAGAAATTATCGTCCCATTTCTATTTTGTCAACATTTTCGAAATTGTTTGAATCCTTAGTCAATCCGGTATTAAGCAGCCATCTTAACAATCATCTTACTGAATTTCAACACGGTTTCCGCAAGGGCCGTTCAACGCAAACTAACTTAGTTGAATTTATAACTGAAGTGGCACGGGCGGTAGATAATGGCGCTCAAATTGATGCCATATACACCGATTTTGCCAGTGCTTTTGACAAGGTCAACCATTCCCTCCTCATAAAGAAGTTACAGTCAAAAGGTGTGTATGGTGGTTTGCTTGATTGGTTCAGTTCTTACCTCCATAAAAGGCCCCAGGCAGTTGTTGTGGATGGTTACGAATCAAAAATATACTGCGCAACATCAGGAGTACCTCAGGGCTCACATCTTGGACCGGTGCTGTTTCTGGTTTTTATCGACGACATCACTTTCAATATAAAGCATTGCAAGTTTAGCTTATTCGCGGATGACTTGAAAATTTATAGACAGGTGAACTCGTATGAGGAAATGAATCTCGTTCAAAAGGATCTCGACAGTGTTTACTCTTGGTGCAACTCAAATGCAATGTATCTCAACATTGACAAATGCTTTCACATTAAATTTACAAAAAAGAAAAATCCTTACTTGTCTTCCTACAACTTAAATAATAAAACAATTAATGAATTAGAGGAGGTAAGAGATCTGGGAGTTGTGGTAGATAGGAAGCTGAAGTTCACATCACATATAGATACAATGGTCAAGAAAGCTTTCAGTATGCTGGGGTTCCTAAGAAGGAACACTGCCGAGTTTAAGTTGAGCTGTACCCGTAAAATATTATATAATGCGCTGGTCAGAAGTCATCTGGAGTACGCCTGCGTGGCCTGGAATCCAGTTTATACCGTCTACTCCCAGCGCCTGGAGAGCATCCAGCGTGCATTTACTAGGCACCTTGCTTATGTGTCCCCAGGTATCTCGCATCGGGCTCCGTATTATCAAAGATTATCATTTTTTAAGATGAACACGTTGCGCGAGCGTCGTAAGCGTCAGGACTTAGTGTTTTTGCACGGACTACTTAATGGCAAAATAAAAAGTAGCGAACTCCTGGCACAAGTAAAGTTTTCGGTTCCGGCTCACTTGCCTCGTCACCCCATCAAGAAAACCTTTTATTTACCTGCGTCTAAGACCAATCTGGGACGTCATACTCCTATGCCAAGATGCTGTAGCGAATACAACGAGAATAATAAAGCTGCTGATATCTTTCACGATTCCATAGCCAAGTTTAGACGTAAATTGTCCGACTCCATAGCGTAAACAAAGGAATCGCCAAAATTATGAATAACCAGTATTTTATTTCGACATTATCCATTTTAATGTTTTTGTGCTTGTTGATATTTAGCCAGTGTTTAATTGTTTTAATTTTAAATTCTAAAATCTTTAGTGTATGTATGTTGTTACTTTCAATGTTGTGTACGCCTATAATAGGCATATATATAAGAATTTAATTATGGCATCAAAATTTTTATGTGTATTAATATATATGCTGTTGGTGTACCCTTTTGAATAAAATAAAAAAATAAAATAAAATAATTAGAAAATATCACGATGGTGTCCCGGTAATTAGCTTTTTTCAAAACACCGAGTTTTTTTTATTGTCATTTTAAATAATGTCACATCAGATTTATCTTAAGAAACGTGGATAATACAGCTAAAAAGTAACAAAATCAGCATACTTCAATGCAATAGCTATATATCGTATTATATAGTCTGCCTTTACAATTATAAGAAGCTATAAATACTTTTTATCACTTTTACGCAATAACACAACATTGTAGGAGAAAAAAATGAGTACATTTTAAGTGCCTAAGTCATCTATTAAGTCTTCAGACGTTCAGCAAGTCATTAAAACAGTTTACATAATATTGCAAGTTGTTCGATGAGAAAAAGGTTAACGACACCTGTGCTAGATGATCGCGATACATAAGAGCGGTACCAACAACACGGTTCGCATACGCGAGTGTACACTCACTTGCAAGGTAATCGAGCTTGACCACATTATATTGTTGTGTATCAGAAGGGCGTATCGTCGGCATCATAAGTACTCGTAGCTGAACATTGTAGTACCATTTTAAGTTAAATAAATAAATAAATAAATGTGGACAACATCACATACATTGTTCTGATCCCAATTTGAATAACTATTTAAAGCATTCGTATTTTGGAAACCAGAAACAACGAAGGTACCACAAACACCCAGACCCGAGAAAATGTAGAAAAACGCATTTTTTCTACATTGACCCGTCCGGGAATCGAACCCGGGACCTCGGAGCAGGCGACACCTTGAAAACCGGTGTGTACGCCACTCCGCCACGGAGGTCGTCGGTTAGTTCGAAGTTACAGTTAGTTTTTTACCCGAATACTGCAAAGCCAACAGAAATGGTAACGAATTTAGCAGTCTATGTATATTATTATGTATGTGGGTATTTATGTAGGTTTCACATTTGCAGCTAAACTACTTAGCCCATTTTGGTGTATTAGGTATCAATCGATTCGTTATTATAGAACGGGTAACAAAGGCAACCTTTTGTTAAAAAAAGCAACATGGCGAATGCTACGACTGTAGTACTTTGAAAATAAAAATTAATATTGAGTGGGATATCCAATGAAAGAAGACAAAATATTGAGTACAAAAATCTTTAGAAATATTTTGAAAACAATCTAACTTCTACTTTTACAAAATACTATTAAAAGGCTATTGCAAACATGCCTAGTTAGCGTGGCGATTATGACAAAATTCTCGATTTCTCGATCTTGGAGAAGATCGTGTCCAGCAGTTAACTAAAATATAGGCTGGTATAATGTTATGCATTTTTTTTTGTACTCTGTCATTTACCTACTTTTATCGTAAGTCATAATTAATCCAATAAACTATTGTTTTATCCTATTGATATCTATACTATCCCATGACCTATCATTTTTGGTGCTTTTAAAGTCAAATAGTTTTGAAACTTCTCATTTGTTTCACCACATACTTCTACAACTTCGTTGGAGGACGTTTGTTGCAGAAAGTTAACACTCAAATGGATACTATGAGAGTATTTGAAACATAAATATAATTTATCTGAAATAAAAGTTATTTATTTATTTATTTATTTAAACAGTAATGTTTAGATTTTTTTTGCATTGGACTGTATGATAAAACGTAATTTTAATGTGCGTCTTAAACAATTGATGATTAAGTCAAATCAGGTTTCATACTGCAACATACGTATGTTCTGGTTATGAGTTCCTTATTTTGATTGATATAGCAATCAGTAATTTTCTTTGGATTATGTATTGTTGCACTTATGGTACAGTTCTAGATATTATCATATCGTGTCGATGATTACTTCTTTGTATCACAGATTTTTTATTTCATATATTTTGTATTAACTGCATTGTCTTCAAGTTTCTTTTATTTATAATAAGGTTTGCTTTTTTTTGGTACTTAAAAAACGCTAGTAGCAATCAAAAAAGCTCCATTATAAAGAGAAATATTGGGTAACTTTTTACCCCGATAAATTACATATGAAAACTTGGAATCACGTTAAGATATGCGCTATTATAAAAAAAAACGTATTAAATATGCTTCAGTAACAAATAATAAAAATATATTGATAAGTTATAAATTTGTCCGCAAGTGTAACGCCTATTAAGGCCACTTTGTAGTATTCGGTCAGTGGTGTTACGGTTTTATTTCCTGCACACACGATCTGCCTAAACACGATCCGAATAGAGATATTTAGTCGCAAATAATTTGCTGTTCCGTTTGCCTATTGGTGTGGTTTACTTGGCTACTCATTACTAACCGACAACATTCACAACTATCCCTTCCTTCCTAACATTATGTATCCCTAGTTCTACAAATTATGTTTTGTTGAAACTAAGCAACAAAAAATCATATCCGAAAAAAATTACAGATGAAGCAACAACTCTAAATGAGAGGTGTGGTATTTTATTTCGCAACAATAATTTGATGTTTGTGAGCACAAATTTTATAAAACTGGAATATTGCCGATACTGGAATACGGACCGAGACTAGGGTCGAGCGCTAGTTTGTTTAAATTTTCAGTCATGCCATTCTCAAAGAGCCTACCTCTTTATATATCGGATATGTTTCGCAATATCATGTCTAAATTAACGTCAATTATATAAAACTTTAGTTTGGCTCATAAAATTTAATTTCCAATCTAGACTTCGTGTAAAGCCATATTTACAACATAACATCATGACATCGTTAAGAGGAAACACTACGGTCGAGAGAATTGAAAAATAGGTATCTGTAAAATCTATTGCTGTCCCGCAGTCCCGAATGCCTCCACCGCAGAGCGCGATAGATACAACTGCATTTTGGACCGAAAATACCTACTAAAAGCACACAAAATCAAAGTTTCGTAGTCCCCCGATTCCTTTTCCAAAACTAGACCGATTTAAAT
Source organism: Anania crocealis (assembly GCA_949315895.1). NCBI lineage: Eukaryota > Metazoa > Arthropoda > Insecta > Lepidoptera > Crambidae > Anania > Anania crocealis. The sequence goes on along the minus strand of OX438857.1, from coordinate 2,471,193 downwards.
ACTTTTTTCATTAAAAATTAAAGAAAGGCTTTGGCCGTGTTCGTATGTTTTTTTTTTCTAAAGTTTAGCCAAATTTGTTTTCTGGGTGTTTGACCAACGAAATCTGGCGAATTTTTTCGAATTTTAGGGCTCATATCTTTTTTTAATAATTAATTAAAAAAAAAAAAACAGAAAAGATAGAACCATGCTAATAGTGGCCATAGATTTTTGTATTAAAAATTATTGCTCTACTGGCTTTATACAGGGAGGGAACAGGGGACTACGTTTGTATGGAAAAACGGCCCTTGTGTTTCCTCTTAATACGCAGACCATGAAACTTTTGTTGATTACCAGTTGTCAAGCGATAATAGATCTTTCGAAAAGAAAAATCTTGTGTTCAAGAATGTATCGACCGTTTTCAGGGATACATAATTAATATTGCAATAAAACTGTCACTATTACGAAAGCATACACACACACGCAAATACAAGGAAAACACATTTTCTTCTTTGAGCTCCGCACACAGGAGTGAACTAGTTACCTCTCATAGACAGTATGCAAGTATGTAAAAAACAGATTCTCTAATTAAGTACCTAGAAAAGTCATAACATCTACACCACATTATATAAATTTATCTTAGTTTTATTTTTAAACTAAATAACTAATAAGTAACTGGTATTGATAAAAGTCTCATATGCTACTTGATAAAAGGAGTTAATTGAAGTTGCAACGAAACTCTTTCGCATGCCAGTTTCAATAAAAATTGTTACGTAAGCTTAATCCTAACGTACCCTGAAATAAACTCAAGGGCGTTCACATTTCAATCGAGTCAAACAGCCTTTCATTAAAAAGTATAGCGTAAGACATAGTTATTAAGTTTCGCGTACAGTCGAAAAATGCATTTTTCTTAAGACATGCCACGCTGGGCCACACAGAGCCATCTAGTCTCAAATTAAGCTACTATTAAGTACCCTGTCGTATGGGGTACTAGAGAACCGATAAACTTACTTGTATATATTTTTTGTAAATATACATTTACTTATTTCTTATACATAGAAAAACGCCCAGACCAGTACAAACAGACATATTAATGCACACAAATGTTTGTACTGTGCGGGAATCGAACCTGTGACCTATGACTCAGAAGCAGCGTTTACTGCCACTGATCCAATTGATTCATCATCATCATCACCAGTCTACAGTCTACTGCTGGACACGGGCCACTCTAAAAGTAGAATTTCGCCATAATCGCCACGCTTGACAAGCGGGTTGACGATCACAGTTTGCCCAATGGCAAATGGTGCATAGATGAAGCTGCTGCCCGTCATCTTCAAGCAGTACTCCTTAAGTTGCCTCTTACGACACCCATGGAAAGAGAAGTGGTGGCGCTATTCCCTTAATGTATCGCCAACACGCGACAATCAATTGATTAGCAATTAAAATATTACAGTTTACCGGGTTATACTGATGAGAAGTAATTGTCACGAATGGTTTATCAATTTTGACTGGAATCAATAAAATTCCTTGACTTTACATCTAACTTGGCTATAATAGGAATAGTTTGACACCATTCTGACTCCATATTATCTAAGGATGGTGATGATCTCATGGAACAAGTTAAAGAAGCAAATATTAGTGCGTGTAGTGCTACGAGTAAAACAGGATAGCAACACCTTTTCACGTCCTCTGAGGCTAAGGTTAACAGTTCCACTAAACTTGGGTATTCAACATATTTTATGATTACAAAGAGTGTAACTTTAGAGTAATTTTTGATTCATCAGTCGAATATACAAGGTGGAATTTCCACTTTCCAAATTTTAATATAGCAATCTACGAGACATAAACCAAATGACGTATTTTTTCTTTTGGTATAGCCAAGTACAAAAATGTCAAGATTCAGCACTTTGAAAATGTCCGCCAAAATCTAAAATTTTTGGTACGGCCTGCTAACTTTTTTTACGCGATGCGCATCTCATTCATTCATTACGATACTATTCATAAGTTTTTGATATTCCCTTCATATCTTAACAGGTTTAGGACCGTAAAAATTGAAAACTATGTTGCAAAAAATATTTTCGGGTGAAAACTTGATTTACTTACATTTTTTTACTTCATAAATGGGGTCTAAATACGATACTGAACGCTTATAAAAAATGTTGAAGATGATGAAAAAGTAATTTATTTATAATAGTATTTTAAAATGACAAAGTACTCCGATTTCTGTATCAGCAGTATCTGTATTGAGATATCGGAAGCTTTCGACATGTCGGAAGCATTAAATTTGGTAATTTTATGTGTTCGAAATGTTTACCACAGTATTTGCAATGCAACTCTTATTACGTGAATGCGTTGTTACTTTTGTACCAATATATCCCGTGGTAAGGTATATTAGCAAATATTTTTCTTATAAGGTTTATGTACATATTTTTAATTATAAACTAGATAAAAAAAATATATTAATAACGTCATATAATCATCCTACTGTTGGGCAAAGGTCTCCATAATTGAATTCAGTTACCGTAGCAATAATAGGTACAGGCGTGTTCACCACGCTTGCCAAATGTTGATTGTTAATCATAAACCCGGTCGGAATCAAACCAGGACCCCGAGATTTTGGCTCGGTGTTTGAACCGGGGTATTGAACTAACAATTTATTATTGCTTCTTTATTGTTCATACAGATGGTACATACAAGAAGAAGAACAACAACAACATTCAATGATAAAAAGCATTCGGCAGCAGCCAACTAGTAGCTATACTGGCAGTTGTTTAATCTATCTTAATTGCTATGAATATCATCCCTTATTATTTAGTAACGTGTAGTTGGAAAGTATTTGTTTCTAAACGGAGCAAAAAGCATCGCCGGCCTGTATCAGTCTTGCCTTGTATCAGGCTGCGGTTGGACCAAATTTTTTCATAATCTTCACTCTTGGCGGGAGGGTTGACAATCGCAGTTTGACCAACGGTAAAGCTGCTGGCTGTCTTCCTCTGGCAGTATTTCTTTCTTCTTCTTTGGATGACTCTTCAATTGGGAAGGTTGGCCGCTAGTTTTCCAAACCTCTCTCTGTCCATTGCAAGACGGAATAGATCCCTGACGGTTTTGATCCCGGTCCACTCTCGGATATTTCTCAGCCACGATTTTTTCCGGCGTCTAACGCGCCTCTTCCCTTCAACCTTGTCCATTATAATGAGTTGAAGCAGCCTGTACCTATCGTGCCTGAGCACGTGCCCGAGGTACTCGACTATGCGCTTTTCGACGATCCGCATCGATTGCTGGGTTCTGCTGATGGTTCTGCTGACTCGCTGGAGTACAGTTTCGTTCCTGACTTTATGCATCCAGCTGTTGCGGAGCATGCGACGATAACACACATCTCAGACGCCTCCAAGCGTCTCCTGGTGTCCTCTTTTTTTTTTAATGTGGACAACATCACGCCGGGAATCGAACCCGTGTCCTCGGAGCAGGCAACACCTTGAAAACCGGTGAGTACGCCACTCCGCCACGAAAAACGTCGTCTTTTATATTTCATGCCTCGCTCCCATACGTAGTATTCCTTTAGTCGCCTCTTACGATACATGTAGGCAGAGAAGGGAGCCATGCAACATAATTTTATTTTAGTTAAAACATACTATCACGATTGCTACTGGAGATGGTGCTAATAGAAGGCGAGTGATTCATAAATTTCAACCTACTACAGTACCGTTTACACAAGCTACCGGTAACGTTGCCGTAGGGATTAGGGTAACGCCTCAGTATGAGCGGGTGAAATTATTTCTTCGCCTTGGTAAATCTTAACAATGCGCGCGCAGTCTTTCGCATAGCATACGCATGTAAAATACTTATTTAAATCGCTTTGCTTGTTGTTAGCCATTTGCTTGGCGATGGTCTTCATTTGCCGACTAAGATATAAAACAAAAAATGGTATATTATAGATGGATTTCCATCAGAATTCTGAAATCCTTAAATGGGAAAACTACTTAGATTACACATTTGTGTTAGAAGGTAAACTTGAAAAATTATGTCTCGAGGTGAGATTCGAACCCGCATCTCCTCGCATGCCGGGCGCGGCTCTTTACCACACGCTAGTAAAATGTTACATTTGTGTTGTCAATGTAACATTTTACTAGCGCTTTATCCAAATAAACACAAAACAGTGTAGCGAATATATTATAAATGTTGGCTTATCGAACTGTAGAACTTTATAAACCAGCAAGTAAATAACTAGCGAGTTGCAGCATGCATGCATATACTCGTAGCCTTATTTGCACAATTAATAATTTCGCATTCAGATCTATATTTCCTTTGTAAATTTATTGTAATTAGTTAGTGGTTTTTAATATCAGTATATAAACTTAAAAAAAATTTGTCTCAGGCGGGACTCTAACTCGCATCTCCTCGCATGCCGGGCGGGCGCCATACCATTAGGCCACCGAGACACTGCGACACGGCGCGAATTTTTCAAGCATATTCTTACGCTGTAAGCCAGCGTTGTTTCATCAATTGTTATGAGTTTGCACCCTTAACACCCGAAAGAAACATCTTTGCAGATGTTTGACAATCAGTTAAGATGAAACAGCTATTTATATACTTTATTATATATTTTAGCAACTTAATTGCACTTATAATATCAGTATATAAACTTGAAAATTTTTTTTAAGTTTATATACTGATATTATAAGTGCAATCGAGGCATGCGAGGAGATGCGGGCTCGAGTCTCGCCTGAGACAAAAAATTTTCAAGTTTATATACTGATATTATAAGTGCAATTAAGTTGCTAAAATATCAAATAAAGTATAGTGGTTTTTAACTTATTTTGCCGACTTTTGAAACCTTCTCCTTCCGCTGCCAGTGGCACCACACCTTCACCGCTTGCACAACCCCAGCGATTCCGCGTTCGAGAGAATAGTCTCGATCGCAAGCCGTTCTGAATGTGTTTATCTGGATACAGCGGAACTCACAGCACAGAGATGGACTTACGAGGGGACGTTAAAAATAAATCTAACTGAAAATAAAAATGAAAGTGAAAATATATATTTCCGCAACTGAAGTCCTTATGCTTATATAGAGAGGTAGGAACAGAATGTTCTTTGTTGCGAGCCAGATGATCATTCACATCGTTTCTCATCTCTTTAACCGTTAAAATTAAGGCACCCTCAGTTTTTACAATTTTTTTTTAAAGGAGTTAGTTACTATTTAAATTAACTCATTGACCAATGTCCCATCTTTTTTCTTCAAAATTACAATTATTTATATGTCTTTTTACCTTTTTTTCATGTTAAGGTATGTCACAAGCTAGATATTGATTCTGAGGCATTATTATTAGTGAAAAAATTTAAAATTTACTTAATACATTGTTGGTCTAATAGTACCTAAAAAGCAATGCCCCAGATGATTTTATTCTGATCAAATTAACTGTGCAAATATTTTATTAACACATCCAAATTTTCACCTGAGTCGCTTCAAAGTAATTTATTTGAAATTTAAAAATCTGAAATAATATAAAAAATAATAATTTAATATTTAAAAAAGTCATGCGTTAATAATCTGAAAACTTGACAAAGAAAGAAGCATTAAAAAACAATATTACCAATGCAAGCCCCTTAGTTCGGCCCAGAGTTCATTGTACGTTTAGTAACGGTGATTGCATTTGCTTAGGAGTATTTAGGTTTATGTATCAATATACGAGTGTGTAGTTGTGAAATGATGGTTAGTTGCTATAGTTTGCACCATCTTGTTTTTTGCAATATAGTTGCATATCAAGAAGGTAGAATAGGTACAATCGGATTTTTGAAGGTCATAATTTACTAAAAAAAGTCGAGCTTGTATACTTTTATGTTCTAATCAAATCATTTATTTACTCAGAGCAAGTGAGATGATTATAGACTTTTACTTTACTGATACGAACGGATTAAAATTATTTTCAGCTTATGAAAGATCTAGACTGCAAAGTCTTGCCTATCTAACAGATAAGCGCAAGCGCTCGTGAAACTGCGAGTTTTGTAACAGATTACATTTGCATCGACTTGTTAGCTTATTTAATAATCAAATCAGTTTATTGGATAATAGAATAGGACAGCGAATAGAAATAGTATACTTCAATAATTGAATCTATGTAAAGCACCTAGCTTTAATCTATACAAAAATTCAACCATAAGTGACAATATGATTTTAAACGGATAAACGAATTAGGAAACGGATAAATATTTTGAAGATTTGATCTCAATTCATTTATAAAGGTAGCGATTTTAAATATTGTGATCTTACAAAAATAATATATTTATTTTTTCAAGGAATTTTATACAATTGGTTACGCGATATAACCGAATTACACACGAACAAAGTCGCGGGAAAAGCGTTAGTATATAATATTCGCTACTCGCACTGTATCTTATGCATCATCTCTCATTAGCGCGAAAACAAACGAACGTACAAACATTATAGTAAAGACTAGCATTATCGAACGAGTTAGATGAAAAACTTGTACACCTCGGTCGGGATGATGTAACGACTAGTGTTGTACGATACTTAATTTTTTAGGGACAAATAGTAATACTGCAAGATAAACAATGTACCTATCAAGTGATTTTTATCAGAGCAACTAGCTGTTGCTCGCGACTTCGTCAGCGTCAATTTCTGTTATTATGAACGCGATTATTTTTGCAACATTTTTCACTGATGCTTTGCTCCTATTGGTCGCAGCGTAAATTTTTCACATCGAACCAGTACTTCCTGAGATAAGCGCGTTCAAACAAACAAACAAACAAACTCTTCACCTGTATAATATTAGTATAGATAAGCCTAAGTAATCATCAGCTTACAACAGTCCATTGATAAACATTGACCTTTCCAATAAAGGATTTAGCGATAATAGCCACGCTAGGTAAGCGGGTAGGCAAATGTAGTTTAGCCAATGGTAGAGAGACGCTGCTGCCCGTCTTCTTCTGGCAGTAGTCCTTTATTGTCTTCTTACGACACGATGGGGTAGTGCTTTACTATCAGAGACTACATATGATAACTAAAAAATTTAAATCAATATTAAATAGAATTACTTACTTAATTTGAAAAGAGACACATTTAAAATTAAACATCGCTCATGATCAGAATTCAAAATAATTATTTTTAAATTAACGCCAAACAGTATGAGGCAAAAAGTTTACACATAAATCAAAGCTAAACTTAAACAACTCTTAGCACATAACTAACATTTGCATATCACACAAATTACGTATCTAGCGCTTAAGTAATTACTCGGCATCTAGTGTTATCTCGATAATTAATTTTATCGATTGGGTAACATCACTAGCGGTTGCGCAACATGATCGAACAGTGTGATCTGCGCCCGCGGCACGCGCGGTCTTCCGTTAAATTTAATTGCCTTGTTCGAGCTACGAATGGCAGGTACTGTTGGGGACAGAAGTGAACCAGAAGAAGAAGTGTCACTGTGAAAATGTCTCACCTATTTAATTTATAGGTGAAAATTGATATTGCTTATCAAATAGTATTGAGGTTGTATTTGAAGATTTTTCTTTTTAAGTTTGAATTCAGTTATCGATGCCGTTGAACTAAAAATATTTACCTGTTTTAAGGAATGACAAACATCACTATTCAAATATTGAATAGTTTATTACCTGCTATTAATGTTTCATTACATTATGAGATAACAGCTGTTTTCTTATTAGGTACCATGAGCATCGCTGTTTCCCAGTTTTATAAACCAAATTCTTGGACAAACGAGTACGACAAATGAAAGGAAATAAATTATTGTATCAAATATAATACTAGCACAAGCAATAAAGTGAATAGCCAATGCGGTCTTGCTAAGCATATAACAGGTACAATAACATGATCCTTAATGTACAATAAGAACTAAAAATATTTTGTTTTCTCTTTTGTGGACACCCTACGCCATGATACCAAGTTGTAAAGATATTTTGTATCCCAACTGTAACGTAATCCAATTGTAATTACTTGCATAATAAGAGTTCTGCTCGCGACCGTACGAGTGACTCCCGTGGATGTATGCGCTCAGTGTTTCCCGTTTTTTTATCGATATTGTAATCGATGACGTTTCCCACCCATCTACAACATCGAGTTTTTGCGGCACATCACTAGAGTGTTTCCTTATTAGTACATTGTGGGAGTAAACTATTTATGGAAATTATGGTGCTAATAATGTATGGTGTTAATTACTTTGAATTATGATTTTCTGATGTAGTGTTTTTTTTTGCAAGTCTAGAATATGATTTATTACTGAAATGTTTTTCTCTTAAGACATTAAATTAAAAAATACATATATTTTTAATTGTCTCAATTGATCTGGCCCGATGATGAGTAGTAGAACTATAGTCCTATCAAACGACTGTAACAGAACTGCGAGGAGAAGACGAGCAGCAGCGTCTTCCCTCCATCATTGGCCAAACTGCAATTGCCAACCCGTCTGCCAAGCGTGGCGATTATGCCAAGGTCCTACTTTTAGAGAGGCCTGCGTCCAGCAGTGGCCATATAAGCTGGTAATATACCCATAAGATTGAAAATACTGTTAACATTAAAACAAACTAAAATAATGGAATTGACGAAAAGTCTACTAAGTAACGCCCCGTTGGTGTAGTGGTTTGAATACCGGGCCAAGATCCCGGGGTCCTGGATTTGATCCCTGGGTCGGGTAACAGAAGGTTTTGAAGTTTCGAACATTGCTCGGTTTGTGATCACCAACCCGCATTTGGCAAGCGTGGTGATTATGCCCGTACCCATCATTGCTATGGAAAATCGAATTTAATGACGAAGGCCTTTGCCCTGCAATGGGATGATTATAGGCCGCTACTAGTTACTTACTACATTAAGTTATAAATGTAACACCGACTCAAAAATTCTTACTCAATCTTTCAATCGTTTCGACTTAGTAAAAATATCTTTCATCGAACAACTCTCATAGCAATAACAAAACCATTGTAATTTAAGTAAGGACTAGAATACAGGCTTCGAAAACTATACTTTCCAAGTAAAGTTATGCAAACGGGCCCAAATTATGCTGCTCACAGTATAGCTGGACGATTACATCGATCCGCCGTGTATCTGTCAGCCATACTTTACCGCTTATTTCCTGGTGCGCGCGCGCAGTGATAAATCACAATCGTGCCTCGTTCTGGAAACTTGGGTTGTGATAGATCTAGCTTGAGATAAACATTCATAAAAGTGCTCAGACCAGAAAACTGTACAGGGTGTCTTATTTATTGGTTTAATTTTCTGGATGTACATCTTTGGAATAGATATATTTCTAGAGACAGTTCCTAAAATAAAAACGATCAAATTATGGATTCTGGATCTAATGGTGGAATTCTGCAAAAGATCATAACTTTTCCATACATTATGTTTGACTCAGCAATACTTTCTGTATTAAGAAGCTGTTTTATCATTCCTCCAAACATCATATAGGTATTATTTTTTCTTTTCATTCTATGAAAAATAAAACCTTGAACGGAGCAATCGCTGGCCGGTTTTGGTAAAACCCGTTAAATTTGCGAAAATTGCCAATTAGGTTTACATCTACCCTAACAACAGCTTATTTGAAGTTTTACGCTGAAATACTTGAGAATACTTGTTCTATCCTGGGTTTCAGCCACTAGCGGAGAGGGTACGCTACTTGGTAAGGCACTAAATCTGTAAGATCTGTTTTATCTTTGCGAGAAGTTCAGAAGGTGCTTTTAAATTTTAAGTTTCGTTTCAATAGTGAAAACAACTGTTGTCACAAAAATTTTTACGACGGAAAGCATGAAAAACTATTTATTTTGAATCGGTCCGTAATGATTATCAGAAATTACAATAAGTTTGGGACCGACACAAAATTGATGGTTTATTTCACAGAGAGGTTGTCAGTTTGAGCTCCATCAAGGCTCTCATGACATTGGTCAAGTTGATCTGTCAATTTGGCATAGAGATTATTGCTGTTAATTGTAATTGAATCAATTGACCAATGGTGTATTTGCAGATTGCATAATTGACGAAAAGAGAATTTGACGAATTACCAATTTGTCTTATTTCTAATTTGACGATTTGACCTATATCAGACTTGACCAATGTCGTAACCGCCAACTAAGGCAGTAGATATTTATTCATGAAACTTTAGATCCTACACCAGTATTGTAATTGCTTAAAAACAGTCTGAAAACAAATAGGTAATTCGTTTAAATATTAATGCTCTATCCATAATACCTACATTTGCAGCGATCGGTTTTAATAGATAATTAAAAGTACCATTAATGACGTTATTGGGAAACCGTTATAAATAACTGCTAAATAACTCGTTGTTATTTCAAGTAGTACGCGGAACGACCTGGATGTTTCAGACGATGATTGATACAAGCTATTGAGACATCAAGACATAATAAAGTAATTTTACTATGTTCGATCATCATTATCAAACCTTTAGCAAGCTATAGAGATGGCTATGCTCGGTACCTCTTTAAGAAAGAGGTACGAAATGAGCATTTTTATAGGAGCATTAAAGTCTTGCACATAGCCCGAAGGATTAGCACGCTAAGTGTCAGTCTGCTGGTCACACTTATTCCGAAGAGTAGGTTAAAATATTGGGACGTGTAAATACGTCTCCTAGGGCCTATTTGTAGTAATATAACTGATTTAACTAATTTTACATCAATACGGTCACTGAAATAGTATCAAGGAGCACGCCTAGTTTAGGTGAGACTCTGACTATATATGTACAAACTGGGGCCTAGAGAACACATACATATTTTTACCTAGGCGAAACAAAGTCTATTCAAATATAAATTTTGCTGCCTTTTCAGCACTTTACTTTTAATGTATCACCAACGTTTCAGAATATCTATTTCGCATATTATAACACTAACATGTATAATGCTCATCCAATAAATCCAGTCATATTACTATTTCGCGATGTCGTATTACGCGTGCGCGAATCAGCGCGTAAAGTGACTGATCTCAACATTACGTGTCGAGCAATGCACTTAGGCCGTCTGCACACAAAGCGACTATTATCACTCGTTCAGAATTTGACAAGAAATCGGAATCGCACTTACCTTACTTTTATGAGTTTCTATGACAAACTTTACGTGTTCGCGCGTTAGCGAACATAGGGCAGGTATTAACGAGACGGGAATGCCCCTTGACATGAAGTAATCTATATAAGATAATATATCTATTTCGTTATCTTCTCAATTTGTAATGACAAATTAAACAATGCGTTGCTCTGTAAAACAAAGATTTTATTTTAGCTTTCACATTTAGGAACATAAACCCTTATTATACTATCGTAAAGTTATAAACATTACCTGTAAAAAAAAAGAAACGACATTTAAAGTTAATTTGTCGATCTTTTTCTATTAAACAAATTAAATTATTTTTCTGATATTTCAATCACTCAAATGTCAGACACATAGAGTAAAAACAATAATACTGTTTTACTCATCTTCGGCGGATGGCGCCATCTATTGGACCAACTACCACAATGGGTACATTTATGACATTTGAAAAGCGCGCTATAATCAAATATGAAAGAATCCTAGGTACGTCTAGGTATTTCTTTTACATCTATTTTAAGCTTAAAATACGTACACACGAAATACGTATTTATTCATTCATAGTTATTATTATACGATACGATACGAGATACGAGTAAAATTGTTGACCAACTTATATTTTTAGAAATGAAGTTTCATGCATAAATGAAGTGATATATCTTGACGATATATGAAACTTCTTTTGAGTTATATTTTCAGTCAATAATTTATAATAGTGAAGCTTGCCATTGATTGCTTATCATCACTTTCAAACAATGCCTTAGCCTAGCCGTAGGCTATAGACGCACAAAGCAATACACTTATTTTTGAAAGCAATATCTTCTATTTAAAAGCAATTAACTTATTTTCATTTCATTTTCATTTCAAATTGGTTTTTTTAAGTATTATTGTCATCTGAAGAATAAAAGGAATAGAAATTAAATTAAAATGACACCATTTTGATGCATGTCTCCTAAGATTGGCCTCAACAAATCCATTTTAAAGTATTTTAAATCATGCATGGTCAAAAAGTGAATTAATTCCATTTTAAATGTTTTAAAATTAAAAAGTTACAAATTTCAAATTTCCGGATGAGGGTTTGTTGTTGATTGTTAATTTGTCGCCGATTTAGAATTAGAAATTTATTTCGAAATGGCTTTGGCCGGTTTTGTTTTTTGTTCGTATTTTCTTCGGTCGGGTATGGGTTTTTTCTATCAAAATTTGAACCATTCTCTTCATTTATTTTTTGGGACTGCAGATAAGCAATGAAAAACTTTTTTTAATTTGTCAGTTAAAATAATACTCATAGATATAAAATGTATAGGCTTAACTCGCGTTTACTAGGGTTTCACACTAAATTTGATTCATCCCGACGTTCCCAGCGTTGAAGTACGGGTAGAATGTATAGCTCCTTGCGTGAATTCAAGAAACCAATTTAATATTCGATTAGTTGCCTCAGTTGTAAGTAGTTGTTGAGTTCGCGCCCAGCCTTATGAGGCTGGCAAATTATAATTAGATAAGACACGTGTTGGCTGCGGTATCGCGAAATGCAGGAGTAAATAATCAAAAGCGGCTGACACATAACAGTACACAATATGCAATTACATAGCACAAATTACTATTACCTAGATAAATTACGGAAGCCGGTTAATTTTGCTACGAATGTTTAGTTTGAGCTTACATACAAAATTTTATTACTTATAATATTATTATTAAAGCCCCATTGGTATAGCTAGTAGTTTAAGTATCGGATCAAGATCGTTCTGGGTTCGATTTCCGGGTTGGGCAATAAAAGCTTCGAATTTTCGAACATTGCACCGATTTGTGATCACCAACCCGAATTTGACAGGCGTGGTGACTTTGGCTGTATTGCTATGGTAACTTGAATTCAAAGATGAATGCTTTTGAATGATTGTAGGCTGTGATCACAGAACATGGAAAGGCTGTGACTTTATTTGCTTTAAAAATAAAGAACTAAAAACACAGTCCAATTCAAAAATTTAGTTATTCATTTTAAATTTTTAAATCATTCTGTTTTTTCTTTTCGGTGTAAAAGCTGCACACGTGATTTTGGCGGAAGAGTGTATTCAAAACAAGTTCGTCGCCATTAAAGAAAATTAAGAAGAAGTACCAAAAGACACTTTCAACGTAGCTTGTCATGTTTCATACCCACCATATTAGAAATTCAACCTTACTTACGTCAATGATATTATATTAAAACGAGGTAGATATGTTATTAGGGCGTTGTGAAGACTCAAAAACGCCCTAACTAGGCAGTTTTTTGTAATGTCCACGTCGAGTGCAGCCATGAGCGGTAATCATTGAAAATTATAGCCATGTCTTTCATTTGCGTGCTATTTCGCATCTTTTGTTCTGCTTATCAGTGAAACTTGTCAATGTGTGCAGTTTTGGATTGCTTGGAACAGATTTAATAAGCGAATTACTATGAAGGTAACATCTATACTTTAAAATATCATTGCATTACCTACCATGAGGTGGAATGGTACTAAGTTGAAAGAGCACCGAAATGTTGTAGTGGGCATTCATTTGGTGAGGATGCTTTTCGATCGCTGATCGTGTAGGTATTATTTGTGGGCTAAAGCGACATTCAAGCCACCATTAAAATTGCTGCTCTCTCATTTAAGGCAGCACTGCATTAAAAATTTTAAATATCTAACACAAATAATTATAAAAAGGTAAGGGGAAAACTACCCGTTATGCTAACGGACGTCACATGTATGTTTTTTTGATTTTATTATTGCTTCGTAGTTATTGAGATTAAATATAAATTAAAAGTTATTTTAAACATGTAGAAAGTACACTTAATTTTTTCTGTAATAAAATAATGGGTGTTCAGAAGATACTTGTTACACGAGTTAGGTAGTTGTTTTGAGTATGTTAATAATTTTCGGTAGGTACTGTTCGGCCCCACGATTACGGAAGAACAGGCTATTACTTGTTATAATTTAAAATGTGTCTTTTTTTATTTACAGGTAAGTCACTAATTCTAATCACGTCTGCAGTGAACACAGAATAGAAGCTTAGGAGTCAGTGTAAGTAAGTACCTAGTGTAATTTGTGATGCCGGCACAAAAATAGGATAACACCGCCCTTTCTATGGGCACAGATTCTAAAGTCAAATGTTGCATCTAAAGACCTTAACGTCATCTAACATTTAACATCGACAACCAAATGAACATGAAACTTACATGCTAAGCATACTCGCTCTAGCAGCGCCACTCACACGGAAACCTTACGAACTAACACTACATGCGCACGAGCGTTTGAAAGCGAAACTTCCTTTCACTTATGTTTTTTAAATATTTAAGTTCCAAGTATTTTGGCTAGATGGCGCACCCTAGCTGTTTTCGTTTTTGAAATAAATATGAAAGTTGAATACTTTTGGACAGCTGTCTCTGATTAGCCAGACTCAGTTTTGACTAGCTCCAGACAGATAATCGGATTAGTATTACTTTTACTTGATTGGTTTGTCTTCAAAATAGCCGGATGGTAATTTGAATAGTATTTTAACATACCTTAACATTGACTCTCTTTTTTTTTCTAACATTATAGCGCACAAAATAAGCCACTGTTTACAATTTATTACACAACAAATATCGTCAGTTGGATCCGTAGGATATTTTAAAAGCTTACAAACCATTCGCTCAAAATTCAGATTTTCTTTGTTGAAATGTTACGCTTAATAGTATCGAATCATGTGATACGTTTGCAAATTGAATTGAAAGTTTTAGAATAGTAAAATTAATCAAATATGCAATTATAATTTAACTTTAAAATGGTTTTAAACGAGAAACATGCAAATAACTACCATCGCCGTGTTCATACAGTGAATGATTTTTTAATGGAGAAATTCCTCTTTTTTTGTCGGCTAATTACAAGATTTGACGTAAGTACTGTTTTCTTGAGTTTACCCGGACACTATACTATTACATTGAAATGAAAGATAAGTTTACGGATTTAGAACGCGTTTATTTTTGATTTAACCCGACGTTTCGAACCCTTTAAAGCGTTCAGCGTGTCTACCCGTGACCAAGATTTGACGTGTACTTAGAAAAAAAAGCGGTACGCCTCAACATTGTGGTATTTTGAGCGTTACATAAACTTTTTTGAACATAAAAATAACATCTAATCTACAACACCCGCTTGCCAATTACTTATAATACTTTCGAACCTACTAACCTAGTTTCCGAGCGTCAAGGTTACAAATAAAAGTGAAAGTGACGTCATAACGAAAGTGAACTGGTCACGCATAACTTGCAACGAAAGTGAAGTCACTACGTCACTCGACGAAAGTGAATTTGGACCGCGTTGCACGTCACTGTCAATGAAAGCGGCACGTCAGAAAAGGCAGGTAGGAAAGAGAACCCTCCTCTTTCCTACCTGCCTTTTCTAACTGGCTGAATGAACTGTGGCTGAACTGTGTCTACATAAATAACTTTTATTGTGACTTAGCAGTGCAATATTTAATGTGAAATAAATTTAATAATATTGTTTAAGTTTTATTGATTTAATAATGCCTCATCATACAATAAATGGTTAGTGGTTTCTGCCTTCTTGTATTTACGAGTTTACGATATATCGAAAGAATTCTTGTAGAGTTTGTAATGTATTTGTGTGATTGTAATGCTATGTTAAATAGATAAACGTAGGAACCGTATGTGTTTCCCAAATTGCATGCATATTGTCGACTGAGACCCACATGTGATGCTTCTTTAAACTGTGTTAGTGGTAAAGTGTAAGGTAATTGAAGTATATTCATATATTAAAAAGTTTCAAATCATTACGATGTTAGAAATAATTAGCTGTTCGAAATGGAAATACATTGCATTTTTTTATGCTTGTTGTATTGACTACTTAGTGTTGTCATCAAAAATAAGTTGAACGTCTCGTCACTACGTCACTTTCAAGAAAAGTGAACCCAACGCACGTGGTTGTTGCGTCTCTACGTCACTATCAACGAAAGTAAAACTGCACCACGTGACCGCGAGTCACTGTGAATGAAAGTGAAGATGAACTACTTTACCGCATTCACTTTTGATTTCGTTCCATCGCGAATCGAGAAGTGAATTGAGTAACAAGTGAGTTTATGACGCTATATGTAGCGTTTTTTACAGGCATAATTATATATTTAAGATTTTTTTAGGTCAAATCGTGTAGATGAATTTTAAATCAGTTGTTGCTCTTTATAGAAATATTTTTGTGCACTTTATTATGGTGTTACAGAGAGAAAATAAACAACGAAGAGAGAAAATAATTTGAACGCGCTAATCTCAGGAAGTACTGGTTCGAATTGTAAAAATATTTTTGTGTTAGATAGTCCATTTATTGAGGAAGGCTTTAAGCTATATAACATCACGCTGCGACCAATAGGAGCGAAGTATCAGTAAAAAGGTGCAAAAATAGTCGCGATCATAATAACAGAAATTGACGCGGATGAAGTCGCGGGGAACAGATAGTTTAAGATAACGCGTTCAATATTTTTTACAGTTCAAGAGTGTTCTTTATTTATATTCAAAGTTACCTTAATTTTTTTAATACCATTCCCGTCTGTTAGGTATCCTAAGACGCGACTAAACAGGTACTGTCAGAAAAAAACAGGAAAGGTGGCTTCTTTCAAGCATTAGCTTCACTTCGAGTGTGCATCCTCTTATTGAAGCATCTGTCCAGCTATGAACTGATAAAGCTGGTGATAAAGTTGATGATTTTGTAAGAAATATCTAGGATACTGGTGGGATCCTTTAAGTAGGTTTACCACCAGTGTACCTAATTTTACCGTCCACGCGCCATACACCCTGTATAACTTATACCACCCTATATACCTGACAGATTGGCCACCGCTATAAACAAAGTCCATTTACATAAAACTCATTTGTGAACAGAACGACTAATGATCGCTATCTTTGAATATCAATCATGAAAGAAAATTTCCAAATACCCACATTGTATTCCGAACAATGGTCTGCAAAATAATATGTTGCAAATTCGTGCGTATCGTTTATATGCTGGTTGATTAGAATGAAAATCATTAATGCCAGTCTTATCATTTATTTCACTATCAATTGGTTACGATTACGACACTAAGGTATGTAGTAGGTTTGTTAAAAAATATTGTAATGTGTTTATGTTTCACAAGTTTATTCATATAGGTATAAATTTATGGTTTTGTCGCTGCTCTGCATTTGTTTATTCTGTTGAAAGTTTCAAGAAAATATCGTATAATCGTATTTACGGATTATATCGTCTATTTTAAGTCTGTATGCATAGATTTTTTGATTAATAATTATTGCAAAGGTCCTGAGTCAGTGACCTATGATACGTTGAAGGTCGATCGCCTTGTTATGAAACATCGTTTGAATATCAAAAGGCTACCTACAGACGGCGCATTATGAATTGCAAGTTGCCATGATTGTAATTTAAACCGTATTTGATACGGGTGTCTGATAATTTTTATGCAACGTTCTCACCATAAAATTTTACCAAAAACATCTATAATATTTACTTTAATTATTAGAAATGGTAATTCGACCACAATGTACCATTACTTTTCTCGACAAATTGAGCCTTGAAGTCGCTCAAGACAAGAAATTAATTTTATTAGGTAAGTCTTTGCAATAAGACTTATGTTTTTATTGTTTTATGTTTTATTGCAAATTAGTTTACAATTCAATTACATTTTTATTTAATTATAAAACTATAAATTAGAAGTTTTGATAACAAGCCAATTACTGTAGTATGAACTTATTTAACTATGGATTTTGGCATCAAAGTCAAAATGTGGGCACTCACATGTGTCCACTAATTTTTAACTATTTATAGACTTAAAGTTGATATTCCAAAAAAAGCATAGGTTTAGGGAATAGGTGTAATTGAAAGGACCGTTCATCAGCTTTTAGACTAGACATACATACATACATACATATTTTTTTAGAATTCACAGACTACACTCATTTTACTACAGTTACGAGTAGTAAAGACATCGCATTTGAATACACAATCAATAAGAAATGTAAATGAGTTTATATGGTTATTTACAAGTCTCTTTAGTAGCATTTTGAATGCTACTAAAGAGACTACGATATCTTATAACTGAAAACTAAAATAAGAAATTTGTAATTTTTAAACCAAGCCTCTTTTACCCACGGCATCTTGCATTGCATTGCATCGTTTGTAGTCGCCCTTGTCTGTACGTCCAGTCGTTCTACTTAGCGTGTGGGAAAGGGATTGCTAGCATATTGTGATCACTTTGCATTCTCTGGCTGTGACCGACTTACCATAACATTGTTGTCGTGTACTATTAAATTCAAAGGTTTGTGAGAATTCTTGTTTCGTCAAGTACACGCCGGTTTGTTGCTATTTTATTTGATCAAACATTTTCATGGTTATCGAACGTCTATCGACCATCGAAAAAGTTTTGGAAGAAATTATGGAACATTGGTTAATAAGAAAACAGTAAGAAATCAGATTTACGTTAGAAGAATGAAACGACCGTTTTTCAGCTATTGCAACAGACACTTGTTCTTTTTTCTCAACAATTTAGTCGCAACATATTTCAATAAAAAATCTAATTAGAAACGCTGTCATAATATTAATAGCAAAATTTCTAAAGTTTCCACGGTTATAAATGCTGGGCTTGGTCTTGACTACATACTTAACTATACGGTTAAGAAGAAGCCTAAGATGGAGCGAGCTTACCCAGAGGTACTGGTTCTCCCACACACCAGCGGAACACAGAAAAACTGTTTATTTAATTTAAAAGTTTGCTTCTTTAGGTAAATGTTTGTAACAATTTTTTATACTTTTTTAAAGCCTTTACTCATATTTAAATCGAATAAAAAATCAATATTTGTAACTGGCTATTTACGTTAAAAGTCACGCATCGTTTTGTGAAAAAAAAAAACGGGTCTACACTAAAACGGGTTATTTACAAAAAGCTATGTTCCTAATAAAAGAGCTTCAAAACAGTAATCAGGTATCACTAAATAAACGACTATTCAGCCGCGTGAGAATGTTAAGATAATCGTTATTATTATTAGTTAACGTGCGAACTTTACAATGACCTTACTAATTAGTTTCAGTCGTGACGTGACCTGATCGTATCTACACCTAACGAATTTTAGTCAGATTTTATAAAACATTGCTCCTGCATTAATCTTAATATGACATAGTACTAATTAGTTATTCTGTGCTTATGATTAGCGAATTAATTTATTATGATTTTAGGTATCACTAAGCGTATGCCACTGGAAAATGATAAACACATTGATTTGATCAGACCTTTATAAAGGGATATGATCAAATCAAATGATAAAACAAAGTCATAGTCTTTCTTCTAGCATTGGATATAACGTCTCGTTGAGTTCGTAATTGGGTCATCTTCTTTATCTACCTTCGCTGGAAAACATCAAAAACAACCAGAGAAACATCATAGTACTTTGATGACCGACTTTGCTCGATTTAATAAGAGTACACACTTCAAGTGCACGGAATGGAGGAGGTTAAATTTATAAAATTTTTATTAAACTTTGACGACCATTTGGATCAGCGGTAGTAAACGCTGCTTCTGAGCCATGGGTCCCGCGTGGGTTCGATCCCCGTACAAATATTTGTGTGCATGAACATGTCTGTTTGTACTGGTCTGGGTGTTTTCTATGTATTATAAGTATGTATTTACAAAAAAAAAGTATTTATGTAAGTTTATCGGCTAGTACTTAATAGTAGCTTAATTTAGGACTAGATGGCTCTATGTGGCCCAGTGAGGCATGTCTTAAATAATAAATATATTAATATTTAAAATCATCCGCTCGCGTTTTTCCCCTCTCTTGCAATAAATAATGATGCCACGAAATATTTTACAAAAATATCTTCACATGACATTATCTAGACCTTTCTAGATGTTTATCAAATTATTTGTAATAACGCAAAAAGCGGAATTCTCAACTAATGCCTTAGTGTCAACACCGATATACAATAAAAATGAAATGCCATCAAGATTTTCAATTACGCCTAATGGAGACTTATATTAGCTGGCGTTTGTCAATTTTATAACATTCTCGAGTAATTTTCTATAGGCCTTGTGCTGTTTTTGCAGGGTCACTTATGGAGTCCATTTAAAATGTATGTTCTTAGGGTTCCGTAGCTAAGGTTCAATAGGACCTTTACAAAGTCTTAGCGATAGGTAGACCGACAGCTAGATACAGCTGTCGGTCTGAGGGCGCGGTTCTACTAATGCGGAGTTACGCGGAGTGCATAGGAGTGGACCATGAATTGACAGCTGTCGGTCCAAGGGCGCGGTTCTACTAATGCGGAGTTACGCGGAGTACATAGGAGTGGACCATTTGACAGCTGTCGGTCTAAGGGTGCGGTTCTACTAATGCGGAGTTACGCGGAGTGCATAGGAGTGGACCATGAATTGACAGCTGTCGGTCTAAGGCGCGGTTCTACTAATGCGGAGTTACGCGGAGTGCATACGAGTGGACCATGAATTGACAGCTGTCGGTCTAAGGGCGCGGTTCTACTAATGCTAAGTTACGCGGAGTGCATAGGAGTGGACCATGAATTGATAGCTGTCGGTCTAAGGGCGCGGTTCTACTAATGCTGAGTTACGCGGAGTGCATAGGAGTGGACCATGAATTGACAGCTGTCGGTCTAAGGGCGCGGTTCTACTAATGTTGAGTTACGCGGAGTGGATAGGAGTGGACCATGAATTGACAGCTGTCGGTCTAAGGGCGCGGTTCTACTAATGCGGAGTTACGCGGAGTGCATAGGAGTGGACCATGAATTGACCAATCGTGGTTACTGTACCAAAATCGGTGGCTCTTAGATTTTCGGTCTAAGTGCACTGGCACCAAGACTCAAAATACACAGACAGGTTTCTCTCAGTCTCAGAAGTTTTCACGAGCTTAGAGCACTTCGATTAGTCAATCCCAGATTCGCTCCTCTTCACTCCGCTCAGCTCCGCTAATGTGGAAACGGAGCCTAACAGTGGTTTGTGGTTATCTTTTGAACTGTAATAGCTAGACAATTGAATTTACGAACTGTGTCATTTTTTTGTATTTATTTTATAATAAAATTTATCATTAAATGAAGACAATAAATAAATGTTTTGCTGTTGAAAGTTAAGAAAAGACACATTCGAGTCAATTAACATTATCAGTATCTTTTGATTGCTAATAGGTTGATATAAATATATTACCTAATAAATATATAGTTTCTTTGAGGCGCCCACATTTGTCCCGAAGCAGTGCTGCAGTGGTAGGTTAAATATTGGGACGTGTAAAAGCGCCTCCAGGGGCCTATTTGCAGAAATAAAACTGATTTTAATTGATTTTAACTGATTTTAGCTCGCCGAAGTTGATCTTGAGCAAATTATGATAAAATAAAAAATATTCGGGGTACGTTGCGTTAAATCTTGTACGATTATACGGAACCTGTAACGTGCGAACCGCCCAGAGCTTTGCTGATTTTAATGGTTCTTTCAACATTATACCTACTTAGGTAAAGTGTGTTTAGTTAGTTCATGTTTGTAAAGACTAATCTACTCCTACTCGTATATTGTTTGGGTTTTTATCAACTGTTATTGCTTCCGACTTCGTACTGTTTAAATGTACTAATAAAATAAATAAATAAATAAATAATAAATGTGGACAACATCACATACATTGTTCTGATCCCAATTTGAATAACTATTTAAAGCATTCGTATTTTGGAAACCAGAGACAACGAAGGTACCAAAAACACCCAGACCCGAGAAAATGTAGAAAAACACATCTTTTTCTACATTGACCCGTCCGGGAATCGAACCCGGGACCTCGGAGCAAGCGACACCTTGAAAACCGGTGTGTACGCCACTCCGCCACGGAGGTCGTCAACCAACTTTGTTAGTGTGGAATTCGCTTATATCGCACTCTCATTTATATCGAACTCTTGAATCTATTGTGCTGACAGTTAGATCGAGATCTCGGTCATACTGCACCCTCGACTATACGTATTGCTCTATCCCGCTTATAAATAAATAAATAAATGTGGACAACATCGCATAGGTACATTGTTCTGATACCAATTTGATAACTGTTTAAAGAACTCGTATTTTAGAAATCAGAAACAACAAAGGTAACACAAACACCCAGATCCGAGAAGATGTAGAAAAACACTTTTTTCTACAATTACCCGTCCGGGTATTGAACCCGGGATCTCGGAGGTGACACGTTGAAAACGGGTGTGTACGCCACGTTCCCGGTTATATCACGTTCCTTAGACTTACTTCAAATCGCAATAATGTTTTTCGTCAGTATATTTTTTCAAAATTTATATTACTGAATCGAGCGTACTAAAAAAACCTACAGATTTGATCAATCATGTCTAAATTACACGTGTACATAAAAATCAATATCCATGAATATCTATTGTCCTTTTTAGTCTGATTTTAAATTCACCCTAAAGAAACTGAATAACTCGACGCAGGAGGACATTCTTATAGTTTTAATTAAAATTGTACAATATGCGTCAATCTAACAATACCTTGCATCGTCCGTTAATGAGCAGGTATTACTACCGGCTTCCGTATTTCCGAATACCTGCCGAATGCCCCAAACGCACTAGTGAACAAAGTTTCTTTGTAAATAAACCTTATTCGACTTACGTATACTTACGCCCTGTGCAGCGCTGTACATGATAAATTATTTTTTTACTAACTTAAATAAAGTTATGTGACACGAAATAAAGGATTCTAATTTGAATTTGACTTCGCTTGCTATTTTGTCTGTACAATCAACGACAATTTATCGTCATCATCATCTCAGCAAAACGACACTAATGGCGTGCGCAGACGAGGGATTTTTGTCCGCGGATTTTTTTGTCCGCTAAAATAGATCGCTTACTACTGTATCGAGTAACGCAAACGAGGGATTAAAAGTACCGCGTACAAAAAGTCCCCCGAATCACCGAGGACATGCAGAGAGCGGACCGGACAAAAGTACGGGGGAGTCCCCGAAAGAAATAAAATTCGTGTGACTAGGCGAAACAACGCACATCGCGAAAAACGAACAAATGATCGCACACCGTGTGCGTTGAGTTCGCGATAACTCCGCGGCGGACTTTTTATTCGCGGAGCGTACTTTTTTCTCCGCCGCGGAGAAAAGTCCGTCGTCTGCGCAGGCCATTACTGTTGGGCTATAGGACTTCCTTAAGGACCTTCACGAAACGTGAATTTACTGGTCCACCTGATCGTGCACACAGATCGTCGCCCGATGCGCGGTCGCCATTCCAGAACCTTTCCGCCCCGACGGCCATCGGTTCTCCTTACTATGAGTCCCGCCCACTGCCACTTTAGCTCTGAAATTCTTTGAGCGATGTCGGTTACCCTAATTCTCCTACTGATTTTATCATTTTGCTTTGTGTACAGTGTTACTGTTGAACAGAAGGGGTCTACTACTATATTATTTTTTTTCCTTCAAAGATTTTATTTAGCACAAATTTCACATGTGTTTTTCTGCGTAGTCATTCATTGAACAACATTGCTTCACGACGGTGATTCAGTAAAATGCGAAATGCCATTGGTTAATTTACATAAACTCTAGTTAGCTTCGGTATGATGACTGTGGTTTCACAAAGTAAATACGATATTTTTTTATTTTCGAAGAATTAGTCGATTTTTTTTTTTTTTTTGAAAGGACCTATGCTGTGGCAGAAGGCCGTTACAGCTTCACCGGGCGGGTGATTTAGTCGAGGCTCGAGTCAATCCATTTTGTTCTATTTGCAGGAGTAGCACCCCCCACCACGCGAACATGTCCACTGGATTACCTAAACACCGTCGATTTAGTCGAGTTTATTCAAAACACTCACTTGTGAACTGTATTCAAACGAAAGTGCGAACGGTTTTCCGGTTGGTAGCGAGTTGAAAGCTAGTAAATCGGCTAAAATACTGGCCTAATGCGAACTAGGCTTAACACAGCAGATGAACATTAATTGTTTTAGTAAAACGTAATGTGATTCAGAACTTACTGGATATCGGTTAATGGATCCTATCAAGTTGATTGATACCCGCACTAATTGCCCACACAATAAATAACTTAACTATAAGCGAAAAAAATAAAACAAAGGAAGCATAATTATTATTACAAAACACATCCGTTGGCGTTTCCAATATGTTTATTGCGAAACAAAACATGCACCTTTAAAAAGTGCGCGTGCGCAATTCATTTTGTATAAAAAAAAAACCTTGTAAAGATGCAACTTAACGAAACACCTTTTGCTATGCTAATTGACTATAGTCGCATATTTAGTTGTTAGATTCCAGGCTTCAGACTGCGAAAATTAGGAAAATCGTTCATGGGAAATTGTATTCGTATTTTCAATAGATTACCACAGGGTATAAATTGCTGAACTCTCTGTACATAAACTTAATTCGTATGTCAAAGTAATTTTAAATAAAAAAAGGCTTTTACTGTGGCTTTTACCTACACTATTAATGATTATTTAAATGATAGGAATGTATGCACGTATGGTATCAAATTGCTTTAGCTAAGTAGGTACTTGCTTAAACTTTTTGTAAACATTTATTTAAAAATATACTTATAATAGTAACTGAGTTTCTTGCGCTGCTTCTTCGCGGCACTAGCCCAGACTTGTCCCGAAGCAGTGGTAGGTTTAAATATTGGGACGTGTAAAAGTGCCTCCAGGGTCCTGTTTGCAGAAATAAAACTGATTTACTGATAAATAATAGAATCAAGCCTAATTTTGAATTGGCGTTGACAGTCAGTGAATTAGTGTTTGGCACCGACATAAAATTGGTGGTAATAGCCGATTCAAAATTAGGCATTATTTCATTATTTCTACTATAAATATATCAACTAATTTAATTGATAGCCTCCTTTTGCTAGTTTTGTATGCCAATCAATTAATTTAATTAAACATACTGTTTTCTTGAGTTTACGCGAACACTATACATTGAAATGAAAGATAAATTTACGGATTTAGAACGCGTTTACTTTTGATTTAACCCGACGTTTCGAACCCTTTACAGCGTTCATGGTCACTGGTAGACTAAGGTGTTATTCGTCTTTAAGATGGTAATTTGAAAAAATGTTTAACTACCGCCTCTAATTTTTATCATTAGTTCCTTTTCACACAAAATGAGCTAACTGTGTCCGAAGTCTTCGCAGTGTTGCCATGGTTTGTGGACTTCAATGATGATAAGACAGGGTCCCAAGCAGCTGGTAAATTCCAACCATCTTCTCTATTGAAATTAGGATGTTTTTTAATTTCTATTGCTTCGCGTATCATTCTAGGTACATATCGGTTTTCCTTAGCAAGAACTTTAGGTTTATCAAATCTAATGAAATGGTTGGGCTTATCAAACGTATGACTACAGACTGCAGATTTCGTTATACGCATGTTTTTCATATCGGCTATGTGTTCTTTAATTAAACATATTACTCTTTAAAAGTATTCATTCTCAATGTTGGCTTAAATGGGACTAACTGTTAGCTACCCATTAAAAACCCCGCCAGATTCTATGCAAGAAGTATACATTAAAAATGTACACAGTGAATAAAATTTACTTTTTACTGTAGGTTAAGAAGTACGTAAAACCTTGAATAGATGCAAGATAACGAAACACTCTTTCGCAATGCCACTAACAAAAACTAATTATTTCTTTGTTAAAAAATTTGTGTTTAATAAAATATATTATTAGTACCACCTTTTGTAAGTTCTTAAAACTTTATTGCATGTTACATTTTCATACTTTAACCTCCATAAAAACAGTACAATGTATAATCTGACTTAACGGCCACGCTTGCCACAATGTTGATTTTAACCACAAGATAAGCTACGAAAAACCCTTTATACGTAATAACTGACCTCTAGTAGTCAAAACCATGCCATCTTTGCATTTTATCATAAAGTAACTTGAATTGCAAAATACTTTGTTTTGTAAACCAAAAGAAAAGGAACAGTTCACTTGTAAATTTTTTATGTAGTTATTTGTGGTCAACATTACATATCTATATTGATCTGATCCCAAAATAAGTAACAAATAAAAGCGCTTGTAAAAGTCTTTACTTTTTCAATCGCTTCAATTTACTGATACTTTTATCAGCCTTCATTCCACTGCAGGGAAAATTGAATTCAAGTTACCATAGCAATAAAAGGTAATATCACTAGCATAATCACCACGCTAGCCAACTTCCGATTGGTGATCACAAACCCTAACAATGTTCGAAAATTTGAAAATTTTCGCTCTCCGATCCGGGGATCGCACCCGAGACCCCGAGATCTTGGCCTTGTATTCGAACCAATAGACCAACAGGGCGTTTAAAGCAATTGTTTAGTGGAAATCACTAACAACCGCCATTGAATTGATTCCGTCGATGTTTTTGTTTGTTAAGTGTGTGTGGTGTCGGCGCCTCTTCTCTTCCTATGGGTGTCGTAGGAGACGACTAAAGGCATACTTTCAAAAGAAGATTGGCGGCAGTGTCTTCCTGCCACTGGCCAAACTGCGATCGCCAAGACTCCTGACAAGCGTGGAAATTATAGAAAAGTCTTTATTTTAGAGAGGCCCGTGTTTAGCAGTGGATTTATGTAGTAACGCCCCGTTGGTTTAGTGGTTTAAATACCGGACCAAGATCTCGGGGCCCCGGGTTCGATTCCCGGGTCGGGCAACCAAAAGTTTCGAATTTTCGAACATTGCTCGGGTTTGTGATCACCAACCCGCACTTGGCAAGCGTTGTGATTATGCCAGTACCCATCATTGCTGTGGTAACTTGAATTCAATGATGGAGGCCTTTTCCCTGCAGTGAGATGATTATAGGCTGTTACTTTACTTTTTTATGTAGTAACAACCCATTTTCGCCCACTGTTGAGCACGGGTCTCTCTCCTATTTTAGGAGGGGGGGAGAGGAGAGGAAAAATAGTTATTTGTAAAATCTATTGCTGTCGCGCAGTCCCAAACGCCTCCCCCGCAGAGCGCGATAGAGACAACTGCATCTTGGACCGAAAATACCTACTAAAAGAACACAAAATCAACGTTTCGTAGTCCCCCGATTCCTTTTCCAAAACAAAACCGATTTTTAACTTTTTTCATTAAAAATAAAGAAAGGCTTTGTTCGTATGTTTTGCTTTTTTTCTAAAATTTTACCAAATTTGTTTTCTGGATGATTGAATGGAGCGGAAAAACTGGCCAATTTTTTAGATTTTTGAAGGCTCATATCTCTTTTTAAATATTTTATGAAAAAAAGGAAAACATAGAAACATGCCAATTGTGGCCATAGATTTTTGTAATAAAAATTATTGCTCTACTGGCATTATCCAGGGAGAAAACAGGGGACTACGTTTGTATGAAAAAACAGCCCTTGTGTTTCCGCTTAAGGACTTAGTTCCACCACGCTGGCCTAGTGCGGGCTGGTGGACCATGATGTAGGCTAGCGATTAAAGATACATGATGTAAAGCGTGTACGGCTCTTCGATTATGTCACATAAATTTACAAAGAAATTTAATTTTCTGCTAGGAATATAAGTAAAAAGAGACTACAAAACTTATAACCGTAAAGGATTCTCCATGTTCGACATGATTGTTTTGTTAACTCTTTACAAAGTGTTTTCTAACTATAAATCACTTGATAATTGGGCAAATCCTATTACACAAAACATTTCTAAACCTAACGTTGTGTCGCGACAATTTCTGTTTAGCTGTGACTTTGACAACTTATTTGATGTTTTTCTCGTTACTTATATGTTTCTTCATGATGGTGTGTTATCAAACACCAATGAGATAATGGATTATAAATCCTTTCGGTAGTTTTAGATAAATATACAGACAAAATAAATGATTTAAAAAAAACGAGCTTTTGGACACCGTAATTTTAGCCTGTGCATCATTCGGACACCATTATATCGTTTTCCATTTATCTTGAAAGCTAAGACTTTCCTGACTCGCCTTCTACTCTTCTACTGACAAAATTCCTTTAGCTGCTTCTTACGACACCCGTAGAATGAGAATTGGTGGTGCTCCATTTAGGGCGGCACCACAACTTTCGTCTTTATACCTAAAAAGTAACAACCCATTTTCGCTCACTGCTGAGCACGGGTCTCTCTCCTTTTTAAGGAGAGGGCTTAAGGCCTTAGTACCACCACGCTGGCCTAGTGTGGGTTGGTGGATGGCAAAGGCGACGCTGTGGCAACATCACCCCGCCGTTAGACGTTTCTCAAGCCACCCGAAGACCTCCAACAGGGCTTAACGACTATCATCTCATGATAACAGCTGGGACCGACGGGTTGACGTGCCCTCCGAAGCACGGAAGCGCTCAAGGTATGATGCCACAAACGGTCACCCATCCAATTAATGACCGCTCCCATTGTTGCTTAACATTCGTGACAAAAACTGATCACGAAGAAGCATTGGGCTATGAGCGCTTCACAACATTGGGCTATGAGCGCTTAAGTAATAAAATATAATGTATCTTCAAACATTTTATCAGATGTATATAATTGTACACTAAGTACATCGTACTTAGTGTACATTGCAAAATATTTACAAATCACTTGTTCGCTCTGTCGGTCAAATTAATAACCGTCAAACATGTACGTACTTAATCATTACAGCTATTACTTTACGCGGTGACCGACTAGAACAAAAGTTATGTAAAACTTGATTTTGCATCAGCGATGTTCCTTATATCCGATAACGTATCCGAAACTATTTTGTATCCGAAAGAATATTGGTAAACAAAACATATTTTACACAATATAGAAAAGTGCTGGTAACACCTTTCTAAGAGAAGTTGATTTGATTTCTTTTATCATTAAAATGTTAACACGAATTTTTTTATCCATTACGATAGCTGTTATGTTGGATCATAAAAATAACATCACCACGCTCTTCTATTCCTTTGGGTACTGCCGGAAAGAGAGGGGTAGCAACGTCTCTCTATAACATTGGCTAATCTACTGAGCGTGGCTTTTATATCAAAATCTTTTTTAAAGAGGCCTATGTCCAGCATTTGACTGATATAGATTGGTAATGATGGTGATGATAACAATAGCTAGCTCTAGAGTTATTTAATTCGGGGTTTATACCATGTACCTTATTTATTATGAGTTTCCGATATTTCAAATACAACAGTTCTTCCGTGATCATGGCGCTTGCAACAGCGCCGAAATATCGGAAACTCATAATAAATAAGGTACATGGTATAAACCCCGAATTAAAAAACTCTAGTAATAGTGACCATGAAAGTTTAAATCAATAGCTAGCTGTCGAAAATTGTTAATCATTTATATTTCTTCATACAGTTAACCGAATCAAGACTTTCAGGCTAATATAATACTGTATGAGTTTATCTTTAATGAAACTATTAACGTTGGTCGTACTTAATAGTAGGTATATTTTCGGATACGACTCCATAACCGTAGTTCCAAGTGCCTTTACAACTCTATTGCGCATTTTCGCAACTACCGCTAAGGAGTCACAAGTACCACCCGGGTCCTGTCGCAAACCGCTATCCGGACAAAATGGCCGATCCTAATAATACAGGTTTTGTAACGTCACGTCGCGAAATGTCGAACGACTGATGGATCATTAGTCTGCCAATAAAGTTTATCTCTGCAATAATGTTCACTATTAAATATTATCATTTTCTTATTAGTTTAACTAGCTTTTATCCAAATATGTATGTATTAACTAACAGGACGGAATGAACGAATATGGAGCAAGCCGCAGGCAGCTTTCCAAGCCTCGAAACGTTTTGCAACCAGAATATATTGGTTCAGTTAGAAAATTGTAGCGTAATACGTATAATCGATGCAAATGTGTGAGATAATGCCTATGTGGCCATAACAATTTAAACATGACCATATTACGAAATCGAGATCGTTTACAACGTGTTGATTGTCAAGAATGAAAATATACTACGTTCTGTCCGTTGCGACACGGTGTGTACGGCGTATGTAGATCTAGGTCGCTTTATTTACACATTTCGCAAATGCCATCCACGATCCGTATAATAACTCTTTAAACAATAGAGGAAAACACAAATTATCATTAATTTTTGGCAAAGCCAAATTTTATTTTTACATCATCATTTCGTATAAAATTCAGAGAGAAACAAAATTTCAATTGTAACTTAAAATAACAGGTACATAAACTCAAACGTAACATCAGACGAAGGATAAGATCACAACGAAAAAAAGACTATGTATAAAGAGTATTTTATCAGTGCGTATTCGTGGGACAAGAGTAACGGCCGCCCAGTGGTCTGGTTATGAGTAACCACTACCTCCTTTGGTGGCGTGACTCTCACCCCGCGTTCGTATTAGTGCTAGGCTTATATTTATATATCACATTCAGATTACTGCTTCCTGCAGCCTCTAGTAGCTACCATGATGACCATGTTCGTGTCCGTGTTCATGACCGACGTACACTGGGACGGGCACCTTGACTGGGTAAGGTACGTGCTTCTCGACTGGGTAAGGGACGTGCTTCTCGATGTGGACGGGGTACGGCCTGTCGACGGGCACCTTCACGGGGTAAGGCACGTGCTTCTCGACAGGGTACGGGATGTGCTTCTCAACGGGGTAAGGAGCGGGCACCGGCACCTTCACTGGGTAAGGGACGGGCTTCTCAACGTGTACTGGGTAGGGACGGTCGACGGGAACCTTGACTGGGTAAGGCACGTGCTTCTCGACTGGGTAAGGAACGGGTTTTTCGACTGGGTAGGGTACGGGTTTGGGGACGTGGACGGGGTAGGGCCTGTCAACGGGAACCTTGACTGGGTAAGGCACTTCCTTGATGACTGGGTAGGGAGCGGGCACATGGACGGGCACCTTGACGGGGTATGGCACCTTCTTCTCTACTGGGTAAGGAGCAGGCACATGGACCTTGACTGGGTAGGGGATGTGTTTCTCAACGGGGTAGGGCTGGGGCACGTACACCTTGACGGGAACAGGCCTGTCGACGGGCACATGGACGGGGTAGGGGACTTTCTTTTCAACTGGGTAGGGTTGGGGAACATGGTAAGGTACTTTGACGATCTCCTTGACTGGGTAAGGCACGTGCTTGACGACGGGGTAGGGCTGGGGTACATGTACCTTGACCGGTACGGGGACTTTCTTCTCTACTGGGTAGGGGATGTGTTTTTCTACCGGGTAAGGAACAGGCACATTTTTCACAACCGTGATGGTCTTGTGGCTGTGGTGCTCATCGTGCCCTCCGTATCCGTATCCGCCATCGAAACCACCGCCGTAGCCTCCCTCGAACCCTCCGTGTCCGTAACCCAATCCAATGTCGAAGAGTCCTCTCTTCTCATGTTTTTTGTCATCGGACGCCGCCTCCTTGTTGTCGGTCACTGCCACTTCTTTTTCTGCTTTCTTGGCCTCCTCAGCATGAGTTAAGGCCAGAAGAGCCACCAGACTGGCGGCCACGAGCTGTGAATAAAAAACATTTCATTAATTCCTGTGATACGATAAGCTTTAAAAGTAGATCGCCACTAGCGGTAATTGGAAATGAAAATTAATATCAGATCTGCAATTAACTACGAAAAGGCTTAGGTTTAATAAGTGGTCGAGCTAGCGACACAAAGCACGCAACTTCCGAGTTGCGCAACTTCAAACTAGGCCAAGGGATTTTGAGTCCAGATTTTTGTATGTTGTTATGTTTGGATAGTTGTAAATTTTTCATCACTGTCACTTCACTTGCACGTAATATTAAATGAACACACCATTGGCTTCATGATGCTGCACTTGTGGTTGCACTGAAGTCAGCGAACTCCTGAATGCGAATGATGCGTGTTGGTTCGTGCCGTCGCTATATATATGCAGAAAGAGCGGCCGACCGAAGAAAAAATATGGCGACGCGCTGTAGGACCATGTTACACTTTCGCTTTAGAGGGGTTCGGATCCAAGCGCCAAATGCTCCTTGCCCGACAAATTTGAGATCGGACCGGTCCACTGATCGGTATGCATTTACTTAGTCTGCTGTTAGATCACGTCTTGAGAGCTAGGATTTACGCCAATTATCGCTGGGATTTTGTCAGCATTGTTGGTTAAAACAAAGGGCACTGTGTTTTGATTTTATATTCACTGTGAAACTAAATGCTTTTGTGTTTTAATGGTCTTGGTGGATACTGCAGTAGAATTTTGGAACTGTCGAAATTTTTGTGACTTTAAATATATTCCAATTGATAATTAAATAAGTGTCCCATGAACAAGTAGGTCATATTAAATAGGATGTGTTACACTGATTGTTTCAAAACAAGGGCTTGCGATTATGAAACTAAACGCGAAACTGTACGTATTGTGTTTAGATAAAATTCTTAAAAGACGAATGTAAAAAATTTGAAGTCATGTTGTCTTAAAGATCATGGCTAGTTCAAGGGCAGATAGACTATGTGATTAGCAAATATGTTAAATCAATTAGATGTAACAGTGTCGACACATCGGGAAAAGCAATACCTGACCTAAATTCTAATGTAAATAATTTAGTAGCGAGTCATGTTTTTTGATAAAAATATGTCCTTTAAAAGCTTAAGGTGTATTTATAAGAACTCATGCGATGTGCCGTCTTATTTGGGATCCTTAGACAAACTATTGATTTCAAAGTAAAAATATTTAGTTTAGAAAGACATGGTAAGTTTAGTAACTATATAGTAATCTTTAATTCTCAATCATGAACAAAAATACCTAATGAATATTTTTATTATCCTTAAAGGAGGCCTAGTATCCTTATGTCCAGCAGTGTGCGCTGTTTGACTGAGATGATGATATTCATATTTTAACACACAGAGAAAAACTATTTAATTAAATAATTAACACAATCAAAGATCGTAAATCAGTATTTTATGAAGAAAATTTCATGTTTATTGAACGTAGGCGCTCAATCAATCACACTTTAGTTACATAAATACTAAGACTGATAACAAGATTTCATGATAGTGTATCGAGTCAAAGTGTAATTAAAAGCGTATTTGAAAGTCGTAACTTGAGGCTTGATCGGAAGCTGCTAACGAAATAGATATTACTATCACTTTTAAAACAAACACTTTATCTAACGCATGAGCTAGATTACTATTTTGCTAAAATCATAAAGCAAATACATCAAAAGGGTACAAATGAAAAATATAGTTAAGTACTTTGTAATTTTGAGGCTTGTAGTTAATTTGTTTGTCTGGCACCGATTCAAAATTTGTTACCTTAATATTAAGCCACAGATATTTGGTTGCAATTTATGCTTAGAAGATGTGGTTTTTATTGTTTTATTATGTAACTTAGATAGAGTCAACTGAACTGAAAAATTGAACCGAAAAATCTCACAAAACCTTTTCTTTTGGTGAATGTATGAATGTAAGTAGACGGGCGGCTGCGTCTTCTTCCTGCCACTGGCCAAACTGTGATCACCAACACGCCTGCCAAGCGTGGCGTTATACCAAATTCCTCCTTCTGGAGAGTTCCGTGTCCAGCAGTGGACTAATATATACTAATTATGATGTATGATAAGATGACTGCCTCAGTAGCTACATACACATATACTCAGGTAATCAACTTACATGTTGAAATAAACGACACATGTCAAATATTGTTGGGTTTAGTTCAGTTGGGTTGGGCAGCATTTGAGAAACTACGTCGAGTCTTCTCATCGTCGATCCTACAATGCCTCAAGACGAAAGTCTTCAATCAGTGCGTCCTACGCGTCATGACATACGGAGCCGAAACGTGGACACTGACGGTACGGCTAGTCCACAAGTTCAAAGTCGCTCAGCGGGCTATGGAAAGAGCTATGCTCGGAGTTTCTCTTAGGGATAAAATCAGAAATGAGGTGATCTGGCAGAGAACTAAAGTTACCGACATAGCCCACCGGATTAGCAAGCTGAAGTGGCAGTGGACTGGCCATATTAGCCGCAGAACCGGCAACCGCTGGGGTAAACGAGTACTTGAGTGGAGACCGTGTCTCGGCAAACGTAGTGTAGGACGCCCTCAGGCTAGGTGGAGTGATGATTTGCGCAAGGTGGCTGGCAGGAGCTGGATGCGAGAAGCCGAGGATCGACCTAAGTGCCGTGCAATTGGAGAGGCCTATGTCCAGCAGTGGACTGTGATAGGCTGATGATGATGATGATGAAATATTGTGATGATAGGGTAGCGTTATTGTATGGTAACAAATCATCCAAATCCAGTAGATTGGGACTTTTACCCCTTACTTATTGATAATGATGACTGACAGCAATGATTGGTCAATAACATAAGGGCTATCGCATAGGGGATTGTATCTCCTACAAAATTTACCAAAGGCCCAGCCTCTTGTGATAAAAGTTTCAATTGTAGAAATACAGAAATACAATCAATCTTGTAGCCATAAATCAATCAGTACCTTTCTCCTATGACAGCAAACATAAAAGTTTTGGGGTACCTACCATGTACCTATCAAATTATCTATGAGTTTCTGACATTTCAGCTCTGTTGCAAGCGCCATGATCATGAAACAATCTTATTAAATTCAATTGCCAAGAGTGTATTTGCATCACACTGGAGCAGATGCAACTGTTTGACAACTTCACATCTTGTTGTATACATTAGTAGAAGACAGTTAAGTGAAAAAAATTCCATGCCTACGAAAATTATTTTCAAACCTAAATATAATACCTGTATATGAGATATGATAGACATAGTCGTAGATAAAACATTTACTTCATTCATACACCTGTGTAAGAGCATGGAGGAAAGTGTACTCAGTATAATTGCATAAGTTTGTATTTTACCCAAATTTAAATTCTCATTTGTGTCTATAAATCACATCTTTAGACGTAGGTACTCAAATGTGATGAAATACATTTAATACCGCTGCCTTATATTGATAGGTAAGTAAATGGGATATTAGACTTAGAAATTAAATTAACCTGTCACGCTTCCATCATTACGAAAAGTATGTTTTTAATTTGTCTAAACAACGTTTAGTTAATGATAAATAATGAACAAAACATTGTTAATGGTTAATGATAGCTTTAAAAGTGTGTTTCGTAAATATCTATGTGACTAAGATAATAATATACTATAAAAAAACTTAGATAAGCGTTTTTAAAGAATTATTGGAATTTCTTAGTCCCATAATTTTACAACAGCTTTTTTGTGTCGTTGGGAAACTAAAATAAAAAGGCCTCTCTAGTGTTATTTTTAATATTTTCCTTGTAAGTTAATCGATACTGACAAATCCGTTCAAATCAATTTAAGTATACCTACTAACTAAACTACTAATAAGTCTCATAACATATTGGAAGTTGTTAAAATACAATAAATATCAAATTATATTTTAACTGCCTTCTTCTTTTTACAACTGTACGCCTCGTCAATAACTAAAATTAGTATAGCATAAAGCTTTATTAATAATGTCAATACATATATCTTAACGAAGTTTGTTAATACTGACTTGAGGAGTACCTACATCGTAAATATATGAAAATACCACAAGGCATTCTGTCTTTTGACTTAGATTGGCTCTAGTGTGTACACATGTTGACATAGTGAACATGAATAATGCATGTTTGACATGCGTGTGACCGGTTCTTCTCTCGCGTGTGGTTCATTCATTGTTTGGCATGCGCGAGCGCGTGCTATGACGTTTGTTTTGTGTTTTTTATGGGTAGAGTAAGGCGTAACATTGTTGGGTTTGAAATGATCAAGTAGACTGGAGTATTTGGAGCAGTAGATTGTATGATAGATTGAAGACAGACTGATGAACGCGTATTGTATTGTTTTGTAGTATATTTGGGTTATGAAGATGATCTTATACAAGAGTGTTAGTGCTGATATTCATTGTTTAGTTACCATAGTAAAAGCTCTGCCAAAATTAGCTAGCCTCAGTTTATACGTTACGGTTTTCACAAATGTTTTGATGACTCATGATGATGGATTGATTGTGGATATACGGCAATAAATATCAGCAGTGTTCACTCGAGCGCCAAGAATCACCTAGGAGGCCTAAACGACACCTTTACTTTTTTTTATATTTGACAAGAAATGTCTAGATTTTTATTAGTACGTTAGGCAAAAGTGTTGTTTCAAGAGTCGATTTGAGGTGTTCAGCCTTTTAAGTGAGCACAGTCGCAAACACAGACACACATTGACTGATAACAATCATGTCACGTATTGATGTCAAATATGCAGCTCTTCAATTATTTACATGTTTGTTTCTTGTTATTTATAATCCTTCTAGCAGATCCCGTAACTTCTTTCGTACGGAATAACCAAGTTTCATCTCTCATCTTCTTAGACAAGATATTAAATATACAGAATAAAAATAACTTTAATACATTATTTAATATCAAAACCTTTGAAACCCTAAACCTTAACCATTCGTAATTCTAGACCCTGACAGCATTTTTTCCTTCAATTTCTAGTAATATTTTACGTAAATAAGATTTTTATCGATTTTCACTTTTTGAGGGTTGCATTTTCAGAAAGCCTCTTTTTTGGTAGCTAACGTAGGCAATAAAGTAAACTTATGTTTCTAAAATAAGCTTACTAGACTTTGTAGTTTCGTCTACGCGTTGATTATCAATCAGAACAATTATTATTCAACTCATTTAAATTAAAATTACTAAGAAATCAAACATTATTAAGGAACTCAATAAGAAAAATGTAATTGCTTTAATAATTATTTAATTTCTTATCTCCAATCAAATCGCTTTTATGTAATTACAATTAACACTGCAAAAGTGTTAAATTAACACGCTAAAATTGTCCCATGAAGTAATTAAAATTAAAAATTCCATTACTTGTTTCGTACCACTTATTTTCATAAGAATTTGTGACACTTGTTTCAATTGCAACAGGGTTTGAAATAGCTTGATTTTGATTAGTATTGCTGCTTATAAATGGACCACAGATCTGGTCATTGTGTATGTATGTAGATCATTTCTGTCGATATACTCACGATAGAGTTTTCGTAATGCATTGTTGAAGCGTACACTGGTGAAGTTAAACGCTTATTTTTTGTAGACTTTTGCATCTAAACAAAACGTTTGGCAACCGTTCCAAGGGAGCGGATTAAGACGGAGTTTAGTAGAGTCCGCTACACTCCGTAAATTAGCCAATCAAATGTTTTGTTACATTTCTGGTGTAACTTGAAAATACAATAACTTGATTAAAAATGATTTGAATCTCATAGGTAGGACTTGAACCCACAAGCATAGGTTGAATACACTTAGCGGAGATTATTCCAACTGATTATAATGCTGTTTAATATCTCGGATGTTGCCGGTACATAATATTCATATTCATATTCATTTATTTCATCTTTTGGTTACGTTACTCTTAGATACGTCAATTTACAATTTATAATAGGTACACATCTTTATTGTTACAGTTTATATGTCAAGTTTAACCTTATTATTGCATCAAATGTCACAAAATTAAAAGTTAAAACAATATCAGCCATCTAGGAGTATCGTCAATTGAAGTAATAATACAGGGTGAAATATTAACCACTTTCCAAAAATTTTATTGGCGTTCAGTATCGTATTTAGAGCCCATTTATGAAGTAAAAAATGTAAATCAAGTTATCACCCGAAAATATTTTTCGCGACATAGTTTTCAATTTTTACGGTCCTAAGCCTGTTAAGGTATAAAGGGAAGACCAAAAACTTATGAATAGTATCATAATGAACGAATGAGATGCGAATAGCGCGAAAAAAGTGTTGCTAAGGGGGCCGTATCAA
This sequence comes from Anania crocealis, assembly GCA_949315895.1. NCBI lineage: Eukaryota > Metazoa > Arthropoda > Insecta > Lepidoptera > Crambidae > Anania > Anania crocealis. The sequence goes on along the minus strand of OX438857.1, from coordinate 2,433,467 downwards.
ATCTTTTAGATTTTTGCCGGACATTTTCTAAGTGCTTTATCTTGACATTTTTGTACTGGGCTATACCAAAAGAAAAAATACGTCATTTGTTTTTTGTCCCGTAGATTATCATATTAAAATTTGGAAAGTTGTTAAAATTTCACCCTGTATAATTGAAAGATAAATAAATCAAGATGAATCAATTTACTACTTGCAATACTTAATAGACATTTACTGTTATATTTTATGTCTGATTCAACATGATTTATCCGAACTTATTGATGAAACTCCTCTGGTTTATAGCGTCAAGCTTTAAATATCATAATTGATTAGAGGAGTCGCTGGGTAAGCGCTATGGATGCTTCAAGAATCACCTAAGACAATCGAAAAAAATGTATTAAAGAAATGTTATCTTCAAGTTGCCAATCAAAATGCTCGAAATCGTAATCTTAGTTTTTTTTTGCAATGGGTTAATTCATGGTCCTCTCCTTTTCACTCTTCTAAGTTCCGCTTCTGTCAAAACGCATATTAGAAGGTGGTGTGGGCCGTGATTGAGTACAGAGAATGTCGTTATCTTAACGGTTACTTCGAATCTCATACCAACAAACGCCAACGTAGCTGCCCGTCTGTTTAATTTTTACGCATAAGCAACTTAATCGATTTAGATGAAGTTTTATATAGATTTAGTTTTACACCCTCAAATAGACAGCATAGTTTTTGTCACGGAAGGGGTGATTGTTTTCTCATGTAGGTAAGCCCTCCAAAAAGTTCTTAAAAAGCTTTTATGAGAAATCAATAACTTTTCGATTTGGTGTAGAAATTTCAAGAAGCTAAGCAAAGGATCGCGATATAATCGAGACCGCTTTATAAACGAATTTCCATAGGATGCTCTGCTCTAGATTGGAACGAAAAATCAAAGGTATTAAACATAAAAAAACACATGGTAAATTATTCAATGATTTTCCTAAGATGTTTCTGTCCCACACAAAGCCGCATCAACATATTAAACAAGTTTTTTTTTTACTTTAATAAGAAACGGCCGTTTTAAAACCATTTTTTAAAGTCGTTTTTAGGGTTCCGTACCCAAAGGGTAAAAACGGGACCCTATTACTAAGACTTCGCTGTCTGTCCGTCTGTCCGTCGCTCTGTCACCAGGCTGTATCTCAAGAACCGCGATAGCTAGACTGTTGAAATTTTCACAAATTATGTATTTCTGTTGCCGCAATAACAACAAATACTAAAAACAAAATAAAATAAATATTTCAAGGGGGCAATCCCATACAACAAACTCGATTTTTTGGTCTTTTTGGTACGGAACCCTTCGTGCGCGAGTCCGACTCGCACTTGGCCGGTTATTTAACACTAATTTTAAAATGGCTTTTCCATCTGCCACTGTGCGACCCGCATAGACAGATACCACAGATACACCGCACTTAATAGTAATTTCGCAAACGCTTGTTCACAGCGCGAGGGTTTTTGTGCGATTGTCATACCGAGCCAAGGTTGTTTTTGTTCTTGAAATGGAATGTTATTTTTTCATAGTGTTATAACACTACACGTAGATACAGTAGACTTATGAATTCATGGGTTGAATATACGATAACTGTCGTTAATAATGTTAAATAAAGTGTTGCTTCAGGCTGTAATTATAATAAACCACTATTAATTTTACCCCAACAGTAAAAAAAAAGTAACAGCCTATAATCATCCCACTGCAGGGGAAAGGGCTCCATCATTGAATTCAAGTTACCACAGCAATGATGGGTACTGGTATAATCACCACGCTTGCCAAATGCGGGTTGGTGATCACAAACCCGAGCAATGTTTGAAAACTCGAAACTTTTTGTTGCCCGAGCCGGGGATCGAACCTGGGACCCCAAGATCATGGCCCGGTATTAAAACCACTAAATAATTTTATTTGCTTGTACACGGTTTAAAGTGTTACGTAAAAAGTATGTGTTCGTATTTTGCTCCATAAAGATAACAAATGATTTGTCATTATGTTAGATATAAATTGAATGTCAATAGAGAAAATCAATGCGGCAGAATAAGTTATTAAGGTAAAAAGGGAAATAAGGAAAACTTTAATGTTTGTTTCGGACAAAATAATGTTGATATTTTTTTCTTGTCATGTGATCATTCCGCATAACTTTCAGTCAGCGCTTCCTATTAGCTTTGTCTCCGTCATGAAATATGGTACCGAGATCCACTTGCAGAGGGACTGATCTATTTAAAGTTTCTGGCTATTCAAACCTCTTTAACAGGCTATGGTAGGGGTTAGTTAAAAATCTAATTCGGAACGTGATCCAATACACACATAAAGTCAATTTGCTCACTGGATAATCAAACTGAAGTAGCAATGGACCAGTCATATTATGGACCACAGAACATGGAAAAAGGTCTGTCATGCGCCGTTTGTATGGGAAACGATGTCGCCGCTTGCGCCCATCTACACATAAAAGAATTCAAAGAACGCCAAGCCAGCGAATTCTTTTGACGATGCGACGTCAAATGAAACCAATCACAGCGCTCACTTGCAAGCATTTGCTCATAACCTGTGGCGCGCCTGCCCCGCGTACATCGCCTTTATAACCTTTTTTCATGTTCTGTAATATTTATTTATTTATTTAAACTTTATTGCACAAATTAGTAAAATGTACAAAAGGTGGACTTAATTCCAGATGGCATTCTCTACCAGTCAGACCTTTGGGTCAAACAGAAATGTTTTGTAGGCAGTGCGATATTTAAAACCAAAAATAAACTTTACAATTGATAGAAAAAAAATAGGTAAAAAAACTTTTTAAGTTAAACAGTTTTATGTTAAACATACATTGCAATGTTTAAGATAAATGTACTAAAAACCAAAAAATAATAAAATAGATACCGTCGTGGGAATTATAAACATATGCATAGACTAGACTAAAATAAAACCGTGGGGCACGTCAATTGTCTACAAATTATCGACTTTTTATTTTAGACCATTTTGTCTAAAATAAAAAGCCATTTTGTAGCGGCCGCCATCTTGGATTTCAATTTTTATAGTATATTGTATTCTGCTTGTTGAGCCCTTTCATTTGATACCCATATTGATGGGATTAATAAAACATAAATTATCCGCCATTTTGTAGCGGCGGCTATCTTGAATTTATAATGATAATGAATAAACATAATTGTATTGTCACCAAAATCCAAAGTGTATACAAAATTTCAAAAATCCAAAACGTCAAAAAAGATGATCAGACGGAACTAAAAAGTAAAAAAAAAACGCGTAAAATGAACTACATACTCGTATATACAACAGCAATATACATAACATAAACTACATACTAATAATGATTACAATAATACAATACTATGTAATAAAATAAAAAATAAAACAGATGGCGACGAATTTTGGTAGAAGCAGAGTTTATGAGGATGATTGCATTTTACGTATTGAGGTATACATTGGGTTAACAATCCTTGAGTGGAGACCGCGGATCGTCAAAGGTAGTGCAGGACGCCTTCAAACTAAGCGACTGGTAAGAACTGGATGAGAGGAACTGGATGACAGCCGAGGATGTTCAATGACGTGAAGGCAAAAGTCCTTGTCCAACTGTGGAATAATGTACCGGTGATGATGATAATCACTTAAGCATACTTCGTCAACATATTAGTATTTTTTTAAACTAGAGTGAATAGACCCTCAACCCCCAGGAGGCACTCAGGTGCTACGTTAACAATTGATTTCAATTGTGTCTGGAATAACTCACGATCGAGGGATTAATCCCTCACAATTGAAATTAATTGTTATCGTGGCACCCGAGTGCCTCCTGGGGGTTGAGGGATTAAAATAGAATATCTTTATTTGCTTATGAAATGGTCTACAGAAGAATATAAAGAAAATAAATATGATCGCCTATCCAGCCATTGACAAATATCATGCAAATACAGTTTTTTACGTTAAATACATTACAATTGACTTAGAAAATTCAATGTATACAGCTAAATAAAATCTGAACCTTAAATTTATATTTCCATTAACATGATATAACTTATTGTTGACTGTCCTTGTAATTTTAAAAAATCATTAAGAGAATAAAAAGTTCGATCAACAGGCTGCTTCTGCTTAGCGAGTGAATAAGCTCGCTCTATCGTTGGCTTCCTCTCAACTTTAGGGTTCAGTGTGAAGCCAAGAACAAGCCTATTAACAATTATAAAAATGACTCAAACACTATGATGATTGTACCAAGTGAACTTACTGTGGCGACTTGTGAGATTACTGAGTACTAAATCAATTTGAGGATTTTAAGCTTTTTGTTGCTCAGATTTGTCACTGATTAAACTATCGAATTGATTAATGATTACATTCCAATTTGTCTCAGGTGCTAAGTTAGGAATTCATTTTGTAACGGAACTTAGGTGAGTTGTTTAAGGACTTGTAAATAATAATTACTGCTTAATTGGCATAGTGCGCAAAAAAATTGTATTACTTTTTTTTTTTAGGTCAAGTTACTTAAATGTTTTCTAAATATTACATATTTTTAAATACGCGTTAGAGTGGCGTACACATTATCATTGTATTGCTTGCACCTAGGTAGGGTTCCCGGATGAATCAATGTAGAAGAAGAATTTTTCAATATTTTCTCGAAACTTCCAACCTACGAAGCTGGTATCGTTATCATATCTGATTTCTTTGAGTATTTTAATTTTTATTTTAAGATTCTTTGTTTGATAGATAAATTAACAATTACATTGCACAACCTGTTAACCTGTACATACAATACAATCACTTATAAACTACTAATCTATGAGGCTAGTATAAATAATAAATAAATAAATAAATAAATAAAAATAAATAAATGTGGACAACATCACGTACCTACATTGTTCTCATCCCAATTTGAATAACTATTAAAGCATTCGTATTTTGGAAACCAGAAACAACGAAGGTACCACAAACACCCAGACCCGAGAAAATGTAGAAAAACACATTTTTTCTACATTGATCCGGGAATCGAATCCGGACCTCGGATCAGGCGCCACCTTGAAAACCGGTGTGTACGCCACTCCGCCACGGAGGTCGTCATATACTAGCGCATTTCAAAGTTAACTCACATGATAATATAACTCGAACTCTATAAAACAGTTAGTTAAATATAATAGATATTTGCTAAATTATTATATGATATATAATTTACGCTTACTACAGATTTCGTTAAGTAACTAGTTACTTACTTTAAGATCAAAACACATTCAATTTTAATGCTTTTATTTTAACAGAAAATACAAGTTTGTTGGAATGTAATAAAATAGTTATGTAATCGCCCAAGTGAAAGAACAATTTAAAATACAAAGCACATATTATGTATATCTAAACATAACAAAAACATATATTAAAGTGCCTTAAAGGTCTATTATCACTACTCCTAGCAGTTTCAAAGCATATCTATATTCAAGAAACGTCTTCTGGAATGGCCGATTAGTCCATAACAACTATTTATACAAACACAAAAGAGTTATCGCACAGATAAAAGATGAAATTTAAAAAATAAAGAACAGATTAACATTTCATTTTACTTTAGTGATCTACAAAAAATAATACAAAAATTTTATTGATCTTCTTAATAGTTTAAGAGGTCCAGAAATCTTTGTATATAAAATTCTCGTGTCACAATGTTAGTTACCTTACTCCTCCGAAACGGCTTTACTGATTTTTACCAAATTTTATATGCATATTAAGTAGTTCTGAGAATCGGCTACTATCTATTTTTCATACCTCTAAGTGATAAGGGTTGTTCACTCTTAACATTTTTTTTTATTTTTGGACAAAATTTATTGTTTTTATTTTTCTATAATGTCGCATTAAAAATACATACAACCCTAAATTTTGACCCTTTTATTACCAACCCCTATTTGTCAATAGCCATTTTAGTAATTTAATCATTTTTATGGCAAAACAACGTTTGCCGGGTCGGCTAGTATAGTATAAATATTAAGTCGATGCAACCATAGACTTAATATTTATACTATGTTTATGGAAACATCATGAACCAACATCATGATGTTATTTGCCTGTTGGTTATCTAATTATTAAGTCAACTATAAACTGCATCATCTTTATCATCATCAGCCTTATTAGGCTACAACTAGACACATTAGGCCTAAGAGTTGGATTTAGCCATAATCGCCACGGTTGTACGACGCAAATAAACTGTTTTTTAACTTTAGATATAATATCGCTTTTGTTTAAGTTCAATTACGTTTAAATTTACGTACTTACTGCTAGTTATTATTATTTTCGTTAATTATCCGTTCCAGTAGATACTAAGTGTTATAACGGCCCGTTGGTCTAGTGGTTTAAATACCGTACCAAGATTTCGGGGTTCCGAGTTCGATCCCCGGGTCGGGCAACAAAAGTTTCTGACAATCGAACGTTAGTCTGGTTTGTGATCACCAACCCGCATTTGGCAAGTGTGGTGATTATGCCTGTACCCATCGTTGCTACGGTAACTTGATTCCAATGATGGAGGCTTTTGCCCTGCAGTGGGATGATCATAGGCAGTTATAATCAATTACTGTTAGCAGCAAGTATCCTCCGTATTTAGGTGTTCTATGATACGAGTAGACATAAATCACTATAATATAACTATCTGTCTAATGAAGATGAATACATGTTAATATTCGCACTGCATAAATTAGAAACTCAGCAAAATTAACCAGTGAACATAACCTTGCATATAATATCAGTGAATAAAATAATTGTATGTACTGTTTCATTATGTTTTCGTAAGAAAAGCGTTAGCTCACACGACGGTTTGGGTTTAAGGTGCGTTTTTGAGATACGCGTTAAATATCGACGGTATTTTGATGTCCTATAAGTTCATGAGCTACATTAAACGAGTAATATCATACTTTTTAAGCTTTGATAATATACTTAGCACTTTGCGTTTTCAAATGTCTCATTACCAGGTTACCTGCCTGTTGTGAAGCCTATGAAATTGAAAAGAAATTTGGAAAACGTTAATCCGAAGTAGGTAAGTGAAATAGTACTGATTGCAATGCTGGGAGTAAAACCTTGTTGGTATAAATGTATTTATATGCTTACTTTTTTTTTCTTTGTTATTATATTTTTTAGTGTGTGCCAGTGTTCTAAGAAAATTCTTATTACTTTAATTACTAAAATAACAAAATTTCAATGATGAATTTTAGATTAGCCTGCATAGACTGTTAAGATGTTTGTATACATACATACATACATATTATCACGCCTCCTTCCCAACGGGGTAGGCAGCGACCAAGGCCTTCCACTTACTACGATCCTGGCATACAACTTTCGCTTCTTCCATTCTTCTTTATCTAATGCAATAACAACACTGCTAGTCGCCAGCAGCTTTTGTCGGAACCGCACCTTAAATATACATTTTGCAATGTCGTCGGAGACGTCCATGCGGTGCGTATGTGGAGCAAAACGGACCACCGGGGTACTATAAGGGCTGGTGCAAAATATAAAAGCAAGCGATTTATAAACACGAAGTGCGTAACATCAACTGTTATTGCTTTTTAATGAAGAACGTAGCCTTTTGTATACTGGTTTACAAATCCGAGAACACAGTTAGAGAACAGAAAAAATATATTTTAAAACAGTTCAAATAGTATAAAAACAAAATATACACCGTGCAATTTTAACCACCTGTAAAACCAAGCCCACGTTATTGGACCATTATGTATAACATGATGGTAGTGTTTTTTTTTTATTAAAAATAATTTTTTAAAAATTTTAATTTTAGATTCAGATTTTTAATTTTGTAACACGCTGTGACGCGCCCAGACGTATTTTTTTGCTGCGGCGGGGTCTCGGTTGAATGGACCTTACACAGCTACATCTGTGGGCGTCACAGCGTGTTTCAAAATAAATAGCTGAACCGATATTCAATATTTTAATTAAAAAAAAATTTGTAAAAGAAATTAAATAACATTGCCAAGATGTTATACATAATGGTGACATAACGTGGGCTTAGTTTTACAGGTGGTTAAAATTGCACCGTGTATACTGTATATACTGATAAGAGTGCATGTCTTAATAAGTTGCAAAAATAGTAATTTTATGACTAAAAAAAGGCACTCGTTCTTGATAATACATAAATTTTTACTCCGAAGTGCCCCACTGATTGACCCCACGCTTTTCTCTGAATAATACTCATATTATTCAGTCATCATTTTTTCTTGTTTATTTACATATATTAAAAAAATATAACTATTTATTTCACAAGACTTCCAAATTCCTAGCTTCCGTTTTATTTCGTCAGAATAATCCTTATATTCACAGAAGTCAATATTTCTCCAATCAACAGGACTCCAGTGAACTTCAAAATCATCAGCCTTTAACTTGACCCTCAATGATTGGCAAATAATAACGCAACTTAAGATAATTTGAGACGGAATCATTATGATATTATGAAACTGCTCTCCGCGCTAAGACGAATGAGTATTGATTGTAATATTCTTTCTATTGGCTGTAGCTTTGTTATTTTTACAGTGTCGAGGAAATTGCCTTTGCTTTCAGCTAGTGCCAAACAACAATTATTATGCGCCGAATCACAGTTTTGTAAAACGAAGTTTCTTATAACCTTATAATAAACTTATTTTTATCTCCGAAGGAAAAAAACGGAACCCTTGATGATTCCTTTGTTGTCCGTCTGTCTGTCAGGACCTATTTATTGGAATAGTGTGGAGGTAATGAGTAGAAATTAAAACCAAATATCTTACTTAAAAGTTGTCGTAAAAAAACATACGAGTACTACAAGTACTCGTATATACATAAGTTAGACATATCTTAAAATTGGTACATTTTATGAAACAAATAATTTATGATTAATAATTAAGCCATCCTTATTAGATCGGCGCTTGACGATAATCGTTGATAGTAGTTAATGTCTTTGACTCTATTTGATTTTTAATCAAATCATTACACTGTGAGCTTAATGTTTCGCCCTGAATCACGTATCAGTTGTTACATTAAACATTTGTTTTCTCAACTGCAGATGATTAACAAGCTTCATGTTTTTGTGTGTACCAATCATTGATGATCTCGTTTCGTTGTGGTTATCCAATGACCTTGACGTGTGTGTGAGTGGTTATCCGATCGTATGAAGCCAACTAATGACTATATTATGCGTGAACCTTACAAGGCATTTATCAAACTATGCTGCGATCATTGCTTGCAGGCCCTTCCTTTTACTATGGGTGTCGTAATAAGTAGCTATAGGAGTACCGCCAGTGGAAGATGGGAAGCAGTGTCTTTTCTACATTTGCCATAATGGGATTTCCAACCCGCCTGCCAAGCGTGGCGAATATTTGGAAACCCTCCTTTTGGAGTGGCCTAATGTGGAATTGATAAATAAAATAAAATAAATAAGAATCCTGTTAGTTTTCACCTTAGGTATTACCTATTACATGCTTAAGAGCAATCGCAAGAGAAGTAAGCGAATACAGTAGGGAAAAACACGTAACTGAACTGGAGCATAAACTAGGAAATTTTTGTATTTCAGGAATCCAGACATTTACATTTTTGAACGACACATTAATAATTTTAGGAGACAATTTTGTGTATTTACTTTATTTGATATTTTAGCAACTTAATTGCACTTATAATATCAGTATATAAACTTGAAAAATTTTGTCTCAGGCGGGACTCGAACCCGCATCTCCTCGCATGCCGGGCGGGCGCCATAAGGTGTTAAGTATCATTCAAATGATATGAAAATAACTAAATTTGTAAGTGTTTGTTTCTTTAAGATAACAGAAAAGGAATGACTCTCGTAACCCGTTTGATTATGCAAAATGCAAAAAGTTATACGGAGTTTTTGAGCAATCCTTTACGATCTGCCATCTTCTTTATTTATTTTGCACTTCGAATATAGATGGGATTTTATTTGAGTCGTTTGCAATGTAATGCAGTTCTGATGCAACGCTTACTCCTAAGTTAGTGAAATGTTAATTGTTAAGTTTTGAGAAATTTGCATAAGAATTTAGAATTGAGTAAATTAATATTTTAATTTAATGACATAGATTCTTGTTATTACATAATATTTTTTAAGCTAGTGACTGGTCTGACCAAATGGTTAATTTGTGATCAATTGTAGAGAATACAATTATATTATGTTATTTGCCGTATTTTTTAATGATGTCAGTTTAAAACTCATATTTTCAATTTCCAACCTCTTGTAAAAACCAAAACTTATTTCTTTCTTCGTTACTAAAATTGATTTTTAATTTTAATTTGGTCCTATTTTAAAAGTAATTCCTGCTGAGCTGTAAAAATATTACATGTAAAAAGAGCTTATAAAATATGATAAATACATAGTAAATTAAGTGTTTTCATTGTTTCAGGTAAGATTTTGCATCGATAAAAGCTTACAGCAAAGTAAATAGCAGTTATGAGGGAGTTTCTATAAGTTTAGAAAGGTAAGAAAAAGTCACAAAACGAATCAAACACTTAATAATGTCATTATGTTAGTAAGAGGATTTGCAAATAACATGATTTGTTGGTATTCCAGTACAACGCGCCTAAGTGCATAGCTTTTTGCATCAATGTTTTAAGTTCCTATAAAATCCTATGTGTTATTGTGGAAATCAAAAAGTGCGAAGGTACCACAAACAGGAGCCTAAAAAATATAAAAAGTGGTTCTCTAGGTTGATAAGTTCGCGAATCGAATATGGAACTCCAGATCTTCACGGAGGACGTCAAATCAAAGTAACCTCTTTTCCCCAAACTTACGGAACACAGATAAAACCGGCCTAGTGCGAGTCGGACTCGCGCACGAAGGGTTCCGTACCAAAAAGGCAAAAAAACGAGTTTGTTGTGTTGGAGCCCCCCTTAAATATTTATTTTATTTTGTGTTTAGTATTTGTTGTTATTGCGGTAACAGAAATACATATATTGTGAAAATTTAAACTGTCTAGCTATCGCGGCTCTTGAGATACAGCCTGGTGACAGAGCGACGGACAGACGGACAGACAGCGAAGTCTTAGTAATAGGGTCCCGTTTTTACCCTTTGGGTACGGAACCCTAAAAAAAGACACTTATAAAGTGTGTCTTTTTAAGAATCCTTCTCTATAATTTAGCGTTTACCCTTTACATTCTTTCTTTACAGTCTAGTAATTCCGATTACCTTTTATAAAACACGCTAAGTGTTTATTACAGATATTTGCGTTAATTGATGAGATTACGTGTGAGATGAATTTTAAAATGAACACTAATTAATTCGTCTTTGAGCTTGCAAATTAATTGGTGCTTATGTGTTTTAAATGGTTCATGCCCAGTTAGGATTTAGATAATTAACATTTAATTGATCGCAGGATGCCGTGCTAATTGTATTATCGTATTATGTTATTACTTTGTAAGATTACGTTAACAAAGTAAAAACTTATAAGATCTGAATGAAAGTAAGGTATTAGAAAACTCCTTGAAGTCATTAAAAATGAAGTGATTTAAGTATTTTATTTATTTATTCAATCTTGAGTGCAAAAGTAGGTACACAAATATTAAAACTGAAAAATGAAATTAAGCCGTGCCATGCCATATCATTTTGATTCTATAATTTAAAATACATTATCTTAGTTCTTATTTTAAGTATTAGAAACAAACTGTTTGGGACCTTTAAACCAATTTCTAGTAAAACACCCTACCATAAGATTTTAAAAAGTTAACCAACTGAGAAAAGGAGGATCTTTTTAGTTTTTATGTAGAAACAAAAGCTTTTTATGGTGTTTAGAAATTTATTTTATTCGATAACTCTAAGCTTGTCTACATAGAACAAGCAACGTAATTCCATGCTTTAGCACCGACCCCTAATTAGTGCTTTCATGCCGTAAAGAAAATTTATACACCTGATAATAACTAGAATGGCCTTTACATCAAATAAACACTGGTTAGTGACAATGGCGTTTTTACGTAAGGGTAAAGGCTAATTGCAAATCGTAAACACAATAGGCATACAATCGAACGCATCGCTTCTCCGTTGGCACGCGTTTCCCGAGACAGTTGGCAACACCGGACGCTGAGCGGCCTTTACCCGGCGATGCACGATGGTACGTTCTAGATCGGGAGATACGCGATAACTAAGCCTGATACGCAAGTTTAGACACATGTAGCTAGTTTTAGTATAATTTTCTCCATATCTTAAATCTGCTCAGTAGGTACTACTATCCGCAGATGATTTACAGTTCTTTATGTTTACATCTTTCACTGAAAGACATCACCGTCACTAACAGTTTATATCAGTCTACTGCCGTCCACAGGCCTCCCAAAAGAAGGATTTTGCTATAGGCGCCACCCTTGGCTAGCGGGTTGGCGATCGCAGCTTGGCTTGGTGAAGATATATCGCTGCTGCCCGTCTTCTACTGGCAGTGCTTCTTTGGTTTAGCCTCTTAAGACACCATACGAAGAGAATAGGTGATATTGTTATTAAGTGCCGGCACCACACGATGCTGAAAGACATACTAAACGTGTGTGTACAAACTAATAATAAATACATAGCAACAAATTTTTATTGCCAAAAAGATGACGAAAGTGTGTACCGACTTTTTATTTCTTTTTTGTAATTAGACAGGCACTAACGAAACAAATTATTCAGCAACATTCACCTTCAAGGCGCCTCGTGAAAGGTTCTTTCACGTGTGGACACAATAAAACTAATCTCGCTCGTTTTGCTTCTATTTTTGTTGTGCAATCCGACAATTCGAAACAGCCATTAATATGTGGACGTAACACTTGTGATTAGGTATTCCAAATTTCTGTCATATTATCGGACAAATTGGTGCTGGCCTAGTGGTGGTGTTGAACGTATCAGGAATAGCATCACTCCTTTCCTTCCTATCGGTGTTGTTAGAGGCGACTAAATTAGCTGTCCTATAAGAAGACGACCAGAAGAGTGTTCTCGCCACCATTACTAATGGAGATCGCCAACTTGCCTGCCAAGAGTTTGTGGCGTGGCAATTCTGTCAAAATACAACCTATGAAGAGGCTTTTATCCAGCTGAAGACTGATATAGACTGATGATAATAATTTTGAATTAAAATAGACTCTGAAGAAAGAAATTAGACAATATATAAGTAAATTTTTCTTATCCTTTTTGGGGTGCACCAAAATGAAGACCATATTATGAAGACACGTGATGGCATCACTAAAGCAAAAGGACGAAATACTGTAAATTTTATGCAAACCATTTAGAAATGTAATTGCAAGGCCAGAAAAAAGGTGTTGGATAAAAAAAACCATTAATAACCAATATGTAAAACAAAATTCTTATCGCAAGTTTTCTTTTGATATTTCATTTATTTTCTGCAAAATACTTTTACTTAAATACGTTGAACAATAAATTATAGTTTAAAAAACTAAAAAACCACGCTTTTAAAACAGATTGAACTAAAAAATTAAAAATAAAACTGTAGTAATCAATTGAAAAATTCATATTATTGTACAAAAAGCGTGGGGTGCTTGTTATGATATCCACAGATATAGTAAATTATTGATAAAATATTTACAACAATCTAAATCAAGCCGCCCACGCTTTTTGTACAATAATATGAATTTTTCAATTGATTACTACAGTTTTATTTTTAATTTTTTAGTTCAATCTGTTTTAAAAGCGTGGTTTTTTAGTTTTTTAAACTATAATTTATTTTTTACTTTTTAGTTTAGTTTATAAGATTTGATTCCTTCTTTACCGACTGTAAGTCTAAACCTATGCAGGAAACATAATTGATACAGATCGCGCGCTAGCTCTATCTCTTTTACTCCCTCTTACAGAGGAAAACTGGGAAAACTGTTATTAAATTATTGCATTGTCATCGGCCCTTGATACGTGTGCAAAGTTTCAAATTAATCAAACTTCTGGAAATCGGTGAAAATTAAGCTCAAAGATTCCATTACATACATACATACATACATACATACATACATAGATACAACCCAAGCTAATAAAAGCGTGGTAATAAATAGGAGTGATCAATTTCAGTTATTTTTGCACCTCATATTTTGTAGATTTTTTATTACTTTTTTTTTTCAGTTAAAACTCAGAATACTTTTCAAAATGTTACGAAATTATATAATCACTGTCACCCTATTCATCACTCAGTGTAAGACTGGCCTCAGAAAGTTGGTCATCATCAATCATCAGTCCTTACAAACCTATATAATTTCAACTCATTATTTTGCCGTTTATTAACTGTGGTTTGTCTAGGAACAGTGGTGGTTCGCAATTATAAACCGTAAGAATAGAAACACAATTTCATTACCAAACAAGAGTAACGTTCCGATCCAGGTTTCAGACATCGAAAAGAAGGAAGTTCGTTCATGAAAATTTGCATTCGCATTTCCAAAATCTAACCACGGTGTTTATTCCTACAAAAAAATACTACTACACTCTTAATTATTATAAGAATGATAGATATGTACCTATGGCAATAAAATAACGTACCTCGCATAACTTTTTGTAAACATGTTACGATCTACGAAACATTGTAGTAAATCGTAGCACGTTGCTACATACTTTCGTAACAGGAATCGTAGTTGAAGTAGAAAACTAGCAAATCCGTAAAATAGCAACGCTACATCACCCTGATAAGATAAACTATGTTTTAAGAGTTTCATATTCTTGATAAATAGAAAAAAAAAGAATTTGAACTAGCACAAAATGTAACTACATTTTCTTAATTTTCATTTGTTTTTTGTCACCAACTCTGTATTTTACCTACGTGATTTTGGCCGCTACTTTGTACGCGATTATCTCTCAGGAACAGTAGATTATTTTAGGATTTATGCTATTCGCAATGTTCAAAAGTTCTTTTAATTCAGTTTTAATCATTCTGATGTGATTGAGTATCAAAACTCATAATAATATAAGTAAGATTTTAATGGGACTTCTAAATTTTAAGAATCCTTTATTAATCACTATGTTAATATGAGTTTATTCGTTCAAAGCCCTCTATTGACGAACGCTGAAACTATAAAATAACTACGAGTCTACTTTCTAAAACCTTGGTTTATGTTTGCTTAGAGTTATACGGCTTAATGGTTGCTGCTTACTTTAATATAAAAACAGATGGCGCTGTTATAATAGACAATAAAAAAAATATTAATAATGAACTAGTCTGTTATTGAATAGCAAAGAAACAAAAAAGCAAACATTTGCTATGCGTTGTTAATATGTAATGTACTGGCTTCCAATCCCTTTCTCAAGGTATAAGTTTGAATGGGTTTATATTAAATTAATTAAAAACAACATGTATACATAATATCAACTTGAAAAAAAAAACTAATGTTTTATATTGCATTTGAGATATTTGTGATCTGTATGCGACACGATTACATTTGCAATCTTACTAATTTCAGAAGTAAAAAGTTTAAAAAAATATTTATACTCGTATCCCACTTTTAAATTACTTCCATTTTTGAAACGGAAAACTCTCTAAAACAAAAAATAAACAAAAATATTCATTTCAGCTACTTGCGATAGCCATTGGGATATTTAAAACTATGATTCCATAATAAAACCGCTTCGCATCTGATGGACCTACGTAAGTTCTGTTTTAACCAATATTTTTGTTGATCTTTACCCAGTCAAAGGCACATACATACCTACTGTTGTACAATTGTTTGATACAATTATTATAAAAATATTTTTATGCGGTTAGAACCGTATGTAGAGCTAGCGCTGCATTAAAAGATTTTAATTCGGTCAATGTTTCAACAGTTTTTAAGGGCTCATTCTCAAACTATTCTCTCACATAAAACCTCAACAATTAAGACCATAGTTTATCTATAAAAATCCTTCAGTGTGGTCATAAAGAGTTTACGATGCTATGCAAATAGGCATAACTGCTACAATTACAGCAATACTCATTTCGTAAACCTGCAAATTGGATCACTGACAGATGGGTATCAACTCATCTCGTAATATTTGTTAATTGATGTAAACCAATTAATTAGATCGAGGTTGACGTTGATTGCAAGGAATACGAGTTGAAGATTATTTTGTAACGATATATCAATCAATTACATTACGGTCGAGGAATGTTTGGGGTTTTTTATGTTTTTGAAGTAATAAAAACAATTCACGTTGTAAACCTGTAATAAGGGCTTGGAAAACTTTGACTGTAGACATTTTTGAAGAACAGTAGAAGGATACTCGTAGTATCGTATGATAAGAATAAAAATATATCTTACGACTCCTAGAGACTATAAGAATCTTTTCTTATACAATAGATATTGAACCCAATAGGATAAGAAAATGCTGTCGGTCTATGGTAGCTTGTAGCCTGTTGAGTTCCTATTAAAAGCTAGCTACACCTTGGACTTAGATGCGGCATGCTAGTTAATTAATTTAGAGCAATTGTTATTGGATCTCTCTCAGTTAGACAGAGGTATAGTCTAGTTTGAACCACGGGTATAAATTAATCATGATGTTGAATGAGAGCTGGTCACGATGTCCTCATTGCCTCGGAGCAAAGGGATTGTCAGTGATTGTTTGTTTGGCTGCGAAATAAATGCGTTATTTATTTATTCAATGTAGCTATCTAGCTATGCATATTTTGATTAAAAATCCTTTTATTAATACCACCCTATATGAGCTGTAGTTGCTTATTTATATTTATACCTCTGTATGTAAGTAGTGTAAAATTACGACACCTATGCAGTAACATGTTTATTTACCAATTAGACTAGACATGAAATATAAATCAAATATTAGAAACCGCTACTAATACTAGATTGTATTTGCTAATATTTAGCAAACAAGCTTACATTTTGGACTTATCTTTAACCGGTTGCGTAAAAGAAGTCTCAAACAAGTATTTCGACTAAAAAATTTACCAACTGTCCTTCTCTTAAACATATGGACACTTGAAACTTATTCATACACTAGTTGTTGCCTGCGACTTCGCTCGCGTCAATTTCTGTTATTATGACCGCGATTATTTTTGCAACATTTTTCACTGATGCTTCGCTCCTATTTGTCGCAGCGTGAGTTTATATAGCCTTAAGCCTTCCTCGATGAATGGACTATCCAACACAAAAAGAATTTTTCAATTCGAACCAGTACTTCCTGGAGATTAGCGCATTCAAACAAACAAACAAACTCTTCAGTTTTGTAATATTAGTATGAATTGGTGTGTAGGTAATTTTCATATTTAAATGTGTCGAAAAAATACTGAGTGTACCTTTATATTGACAATTAACAATTTATCATAATAACATTATCATTTTTCTCGAAATCCTCTTAAGTTTAATTACATTTCGCTATTCAATTTAGTTTTTTGTCATAGTTTGCAAACGAAAATGACGGTAGTCGTGCGAGAGATTGCATACGCGAACAATAGGACAATATGGGCTTTGTTTCTGTGATATATGTACGTATGCATATAGCAACGTATGGGCCAACGTGCAGACACACAGTCAGACACATAACGTTGCGCGATACGCATTAATTGCTGGGAAATTCGCGTATTTCACATATACGCCCTGGGAAACTGAATTAATTGAATCGCATGAAAGAATGGGAATCATTTTTGTACTTCATAGTTTGATGTTACGTTTAAAGAAAGCTTCGTGATATTTTTCTACCTATCGCAACCTATTTGCGAATTGGTCGTTTATTTTTAAACATTCGCTAGAATTTTTTGGGTTTTCATTTCTAAAAACTTTTTTGATAAATATATATTTTAGTCAAAGATTACCGTGATTTTGAATTTTATTGGTAGGTATTATTAAAGTGTAGGTATTCCTAATTTACTTTATAAACTATAATAATGCTTATGTACGTTAAATCTTATTTTTTACTATTTATAATATGAAATACAACGAAACAACTTAAAACGAAAATCAAATGTTGCAAAAACAACTTTGTAAACTTTCCTGGTTTAACTCAAGATAAAAAAGCATAGAAATTACTCTAAGCTTTAGTAAAATCATAACATAGAAAAATATTAAATCCATTCCATTGTCTTAATTTGTTTTGTAGCTGTGCTGTTCTCTAACTTTTAGAACTAAAATCGCTAAGATGTACGAAACCTGTTTTAATAGCTTGTCGTGATGTGTAGATACTCGTGGACCTGGTTCCGTTGCAACTTTGGACACGGAACCCTAAAATATATCCTTAAACACTATGTGAGTCGGTACTAAGCAAACTCTGTTGAATTGGAATTAGGTATAGATAACTTTAGGTACTTCATACTCGTACTTTGTCTTTTAAGATTTTAAGCACAATTTTCAACAGAACAACTCATATTTAAGGCCTGTAACAGGTGACTTTAATTCAAATTCAAATTCATTTATTTCATTTAAAACTCTAGTACCAGACTTTACTTGAAGTAAAGTCATAGGAAAACTGGAAAAACAGTGTTTTTTTTTGTTTTTATCATAACGGTAATGAATTCATCCTATTAACTTTGTGTAACGCCTCACTGGTCTAGTGGGTTAAATATAGGACCAAGATCTTGGGGTCCTACGTTCAATCCTGAGGTTGGGCACAAGAGATTCGAATTTTCGAACATTGCTTGGGTCTGTGACCACCAACCCGCATTTAGCAAGCGTGGTGATTATGCCTGTACCCTTCATTGTTGCTGTAACTTGAATTCAATGACGAAGGCCTTTGCCAGGACACAGTCTCTCAAGTCACTGCAGTGGGATGATTAGTGGCGTTTTATATTACTTTGTGTATCTATTGTATTTGTGATCTGAAATATTTTAGAGACGGGTTGAACTACTTACTGTACAATAACCTTAACCACGCTTCTGTAAAGTTCAAGACAGCGTCGGTTAACTGGCGACCGCAGAGACTGAGGACCTATACATTTTGTTGTTACTAAAGTAATTTTCTTTGTGTGTCGTAAATTTATGAGAGGGTTCACAGAGCTACTACAAAAAAACTAAGGCTTAAGCTGTGTTTTATTATAATACGGATAATTTTAAACCGATGTCCCTGTTATGTTATACCAATAATATGTCACAAGATTAAAATTTGCCGCATTATACTAGGAACGTATATCTTATCGTACTAACCTTGTCATTGTTTAACTGATGAATAAATCAATCTAGACCTACCACGATAAATTAGTAAAAAAAAATTAAAGCTAAATGGAACTTTATTTGAGTAATGTTAACGTTTCCATTAGTTCATATCACTTAATTTCAATTTTTTATTTATATTAATCATTAACGTATCAGATTATTTTTTTTATAATTGATGATAATAATATGAATTGTAATTTTAAAATAAATAATATTTTTTTCATACCTAACTCCACTCCTATAGTAACCACTCACTCTCTCAGATCAAAGAGTTGTATAACACAGCCGCCATAATAAAAGACCGTGAAGGTCAGCCATTGTGGTTGTTAAACGCTATCTGCCATTATTGGCTTTTACTTACGCCTCGGTGGTTAAGTGGTGTCAGTACCGGTTTGCAAGCCGAGAAGTTCCTGGTTCAATAGCGGGGTTAAGCTATATAATGTGCTGGGATAAAGTGAAAACATATCTTGAATTTATGAGTCATAATGACGTTACGTTTCATTTATATTGGCGCTTCAAAATAAAAAGTAACAATAATTTTCACTTTTTCTTTATTTTTCACATCGCTCGTACTTTACAATCGACTTAAAACTAATGTAATGGTAACTTTTATATCACTACGTACAAGTACGCACATACATACATGACATGACATTTTTATATAAATAAAAAAAATGTACAAAAGTATGAAAAATTTTTCGTTTTGCTGTTGTGTCCCGGCCGGCTAGACTTGGCGAGGCTTATAAATATTTGATCGCTCGGCGGATGAGTACTATGTGACTAAACTATCCTAGTGGTTGTAGTATGAGCCTCCGAAGCTCAGATGGCTGTAGTTGTCGCCGTGGCTGAAGTGGTGGCCGTGGTCGTGCTCGCTGACGAGGACTGGGACCTTCACTGGGACCGGGACTGGCCTCTCAACCGCTACTGGGACGTGCTTCTCAACGGTGACAGGGTAGGGCCTGTCGACTGGCACCTTCACGGGGTAAGGGACCGGCTTCTCGACTGCGTAAGGCACGTGCTTGTACACCGGGTAAGGTTCCGGCACTGGCACCTTAACGGGGACCGGGTAAGGCTTGTCGACTGGCACGGCGTAAGGCCTGTCAACCGGTACGTGGACTGGGTAAGGGACGGGCTTCTCAACTGGGACGGCTACAGGCACTGGCTTCTCAACTGGGTAAGGAGCTGGCACGTGGACGGGGTAAGGCCTGTCGACGGGAACCCTCACTGGGTATGGGACGTGTTTCTCTACTGGGTAAGGCTGGGGCACGGGCACTTTAACTTCGACTGGGTATGGCACGTGTTTCTCCACAGGGTAGGGCTGGGGCACTGGCACCTTGACGGGGTAGGGGACGTGTTTCTCGACGGGGTAGGGTTGAGGCACGAGAACCTTGACGGGGTAAGGCCTGTCGACGGGAACGTGGACGGGGTAGGGTACTTTCTTCTCGACGGGGTATGGGGCGGGGACATGAACTGGCACTTTGACGTACTCCTTCACGTGAACTGGCACGTGTTTGATGACCTCGTAGGGTTGCGGCACGGGGACCTTGACGGGGTATGGCACGGGCTTCTCGACTGGGTAAGGCACTGGTCTGTCGATGTGGACCGGGTACGGGACTCCCTTGACGTAGGTGACGGTTTTAGTGACGTCAGTGTGGGTGGAGTGACCGAGGTTGAGTCCGTAGCCGGAGTGGGCGAAGGCGCCCTCGTCGATGAAGTTGTAGGCACCGCCGAGCCCGTGGCCGTTGCCGATGTAGCCCACGTCTAGTCCGCTGATGCCGTACCCATAACCGAGGTTCAGGAGACCGCGTTTGTCCAATTTCTTTTCTAAAGGCTCAGCCTTCTTTTCTGTCGTCTTCTTCTCGCTGGCAGCAGCGGCTGCTACCAGCAGGAAAACTAAGCAGATCTGTAAATAAAACAAAGTAATAATAAATAAATGTACGAGTATGAACACTTTGACAATGTTCTTTACAATAGTACTAAACAAATAAATAAAAAATAAAAAAAAGTCTTTGAACTAGGACGCACCAACTTGACCTAAATTAAAATAAATCTGTTTCAGGTAAGTAGACAAAGCATATCAAATATATCTCTGTTTGCTATTAGTTGAGTATGATATGATATGATATATAGACAATGATACTCCATCATTTTAAACCTTCATGGCTAATCGTGAACCTCGTCGAATCAGTCTTCCTAAAGTTAATTGCCAGTAAATAGTTAACGTTAATTCTAAGCAGTTACATGATGGAGTGTTAATATTCGTATTGCCTATTCAACATTCAAACACCTTTTTGTTTGCCCACAATAACATTGTAGCCAGAAGGTTCTCTGAGCTTTGTGAATTTTTAATGAGATTTCTTCAGAGCAATCGTCAATATAATCTCGCAAGGAAACTAAGGAAATTTATAAATAAGTAAATATATTATATTATTCTGATACAAAGTAGGTAACTATTTAAAGCACTCGTATTATTGAAATCAGAAACAACGAATGTACCTCAAACGCCCAAACCCGTGAAAATATAGAAAATCCATTTTTTTATACATTGACGTATCTACGAGTAAGTTTGAGTCATTTGACGAACTGTCTATTTTAAATGAGCTTACTACACATTCACATTTCATAAATATTAATGAGGCAATGATTAGTTTCGGTTTGCGGTTACAGACGTATACTAGACTGAATTTATTAAGAAATCGTACATTTAATATGGACAGATTATAAACAACGAGCATGTGCATTCTTTGACCATTGGCCAATGTTCCGTGTTGTTGCCGTCATTATATTTGGTAACCATCGATTACGTTTTATATCGAGATGATTTATTATAACACTGGTTCAATTGTAAAGTAAGCAACTGTTATTTATTTTGCTCAATATATTATTATCTTCAGTTAAATTATTAGGAGGGTGATTATTGTTAATTGAAATTATTTTTAATTTGCTAGAATTTTTTCTCATTCTCATTTAGAAATGCATTCGAAATCCGGCTTTAGTAACATATTTTGTAAAACTACTTGTGTAAAAGGAAAACATTCAGAATTTAAGTGAAATTAATGAAGTTTTTTGATAATAATCTTCGTAATATGCAACTAGTCTACAAGGTAGTCTGGTGTCAGAGTTCATCAAACCTTTTACATGCTGCTGATTACAATTTCCATCTTTTTACAGAAGCCAGGACCAACAGCATAACGTGCCTTCTAAAGCACGACTAGGTTAGTTTCAATTCAGTCCCGATCCAATCTAGTAAAGATAATTTGCTAATTATTGATGCAACTGGCAATCGACCTTGCGTATTAATCCAACCATTTTAATGATGTGTATTTTAAAGTATTACGAACAACATTCACACACATATTGATCGCTTGACTTAATTCTCATATAACGGTCAAATGCGAAGATTTCTTAATAAGTCTGTGATTTATGGACCCGTAACACGAACATCTTATTACTCCAAGGCCATATTCAAATGAATTTCACTTGTCCAAATGATTTTCCGCAATAGCGAATGAGACGCAACTATGTCAATGTATTGGATAACTATCGACTCGTAACTGTCACTATCACGTATCACTGGAGCTACTTATATGTCGATATATCGCGTTATAATTACTTAATAACATTATTGATTCTGAATTTAAAAGTTTTATATGTGATTCATCTTTTATCAGGTTGTGTGTCCTGGACCGTGTCAAAAAGGTCATAGGACCAAGTGGTCTTACAGTTGGTAGTCAGTAGTCACTACTCGATCTCCTATCATCTCCACTGGTTTTTCATGAGCGATAAGCCTTTTGCTCTATCAAATCTATTTAACTTACTGTTTATATAAAATTCTAACGGCGGCTATGTCATGATATTACATTACGTGGGCCCAGGATTTTTTTTTAATATAATGTTCATAATTTGGTATGCCATTATTTTAGGTACCAATTTGATGGCCCACACTGCAAAATTATCATGTTTGCATTGCATCCGATGTTGTTCATCACACTTGCGCAAGCGCACCTCAGCGCAACGCCCATGGGGTAACTTGCTAATAGCACAGATGGACGATAGCCATCTAGGGCTTGCTGTGAGTTAACTGCCTTTTGCATATGCTGATAGAATTTTCTAGAAGAATGTTGTAATAAAAATAAAATTAAAGTTGAGTTCAAGTAATCATCTTCATATGAATGCCAGGAAGTTATGCCTCATTTCAAGCTTCTTAATTGACAAAACATTAACATTTTGTGTGCGTTATACCTATTTAATTTTATTTATTAAGAAGAAGACTAGTATTAAAATTAATTTTGTAATCAACTTCACACGCAAAAATAAAACAAGCAAATCAAATGCTAAACACATTCATTAGCTAAATTAATTACAAACTCGTTGAGTTAGCAGTGACATTTTACGAAACTGAGTTACGAGTATTGCAATCAGTAACCAATACTAGAACCGATCGAATAACACTATTGACATTAAAATCGATCTCTCTCAGAGCAAATAAAACGGTTCACGTGCGAACACAAACAAAATACACTGTTTACTATCGGCAGTTACGTCAAAACAGTCGTTAAGTCAAAAGTTGCGCACGCGTCTCAAATGACGAGAACGCGCGAGAGACCTGGATTTGTTTCCAAAATAGCGGGTTATGTCATTTACGACCTTGGCCTAGAGTCTATTTGCATAGCAATAAAAATAATATCACGTTGCGTAGAGATGAGCATACGCCGATTTAGCTGATTAATCTAGATCAATGTTAATAACATCAATACACATAAAAAAATCGTAATGACCCCCACATAATTAAATAACTATATTTGAAGCGACACATTGAATCGTTAAGGCATAAAATTAATAAAAGAAACATTCATTCGGAGATTCAATTTGTTTTTATTCTGTTTCGCGACAGATTAAATGCGGTATACAAAAAGATATTTTAACAGTAAGTAATGTGATTTTGTGATTGCATAAAATTGCGTGATTTCCCAAATGCAAGCATTATACACACTGCTGTGAGAAAAGTAATGTATTTTTAACGACTAAGAATTTTTACAAGTTATTTCTCAATTAAACGAAAACAATGATAATTAGATGTAATTGTGTGTATGACCTAGATCAGTAAAAATATATTAAGTTATATCTTAAGTAAATTTCGGTAATTACTGACATTTGTAAAGATGCAATGATATGTTTTAAAACAAGTGATTTCGAGTAAACTCAAAAGTAAAATATTTTTAATAATAAAATCAAAATGCGTTATTGTATGTAACTGTTTAAATAATACTTGAAATACGTATTTGGTGACGTACATTCGTAAATACAATTATTATTCCTTTGAAGTCGTCTTAAGTCATAAAATGTTTAGAGAAAATTGTTTGTAATGCAACAAACAGACTGCCGGTTAAAGGTGACATCAGAATATGAGTTTCCATATGAATATGTTAATCTTACGTTTAATGTGTACTGATCTGTGTGGGTTCAGTTTTATAACTTTATAAACAGGAATCCAAAGGACTGCATAATTGTCTCTTAATTTTTTTCGTATGTTATTAATATTATCCAAGATGATAGGACTTTTAGAATGAGTCACAACAACAGTGATTGTAAATTATGATAATTTAAATGTTTTTTATTATTCTTGTTAAGCGATTGGCCCGGCAAAAATAAACCATAATGGATTCATATTTGTCTGATTGGGTTCAAGTCATTGGTAGTAATTTAAAAAGTAAAAGATTTTTTAGTGTTTATTTCTATAACTTCACCCCTTTTTATAAAATTACCGTACATAGCTCTACATTTTAAGAACTTGCAAATACGCAACTCATTCTCATTGCTTGACCCCAAACGATGCTAATCAGAATACGCTGGCGGGTTGCCGTGGGATAACGTTTCTTCTTATGGCGTCTGTCGCAACTACTTACCACACCGCGTGTGGCCGATTTGTTTTTAAGTGCAGGAAACGACTCTATGAACTGATGAAATTTTGATTATAATCGCCTAAATGTTTTACGACCGTGTTTAGGATCTTGTTTTGATATGCCTATTTGTGCGATGAGGGTTAATTGAGAAATGTAGTTGAAGTATTTTGAGGTTATTTTTGCATTTTAAGAACTATCTGATGTTAGACGGTCATACGTACCAAAGCTAGCTTGTAGCCTCCTCGACTTAAGGTATACATTTATTTGGTCATGATTAACCTGTGTTATTATTTACTTGACACCAACTTACAATATTCCACACAATATTATTTTATATTTATGTTCCATTTTTCTTTTTTTATATTATAATATTCAACAATTCCTGACTTTTACACTCTCCTTGAAGTGACAGAGTCGATATTAAAAAAACAATAAATACAATTTTATAATTACTAACGTTTATAACTGCTCATAAACATGGTTTATATCGTAGGCATTTATTCAGTTAACATAAAATCTTACACACATTAATTGTGATAACAATAATTATCCGTTATGCTGTATATAAAATGCGTATCAAATACTAACTATAAAACTGTAAATAGGACACAACATTTACCTTTAAAAAATAAGTACTGACTTAATAGACCAATTTAGTTAACGCGGTATTCTGACATTGCGTGGTCTCAGCAGAAAACTTCGCGTTTTTCCAGTTAAAGTACTGAGTAAATACTAGTAAGCCTTTTAAGGCTCTACAAGCTACGGCTAACTAATAAACTATCGGTCGTGTGAGCTGAGTGTACACTTTGAATGGTCTGGAATTATTTTGTATGGCTAACTATTAAATGGGAAGGTTACGAGTACTTTGTGCTATTTTTTTGACACCACACTATTGAGTATATAGTTATTGTCAAATGTATGTGAACATTGCATATTCTTTAAATGAGAACATAATGTTCATGTTTTTAATGTTATTTAAATTTTAACTGAGAGTTTAGGAGACAAGGGCTGTGATGAATATGATCGCGGATTTGTTTGGGCTTGTAAGTAATAATTCATGGGGTGTGGATTCGAATCCTTCTTTGACAACCGGTTTATATGTTACTCGACCATGAAGGTCGTATGAAAAATCTGACAAAACTTAGATAAGGCTCAAGAAAACTTGGTATTTTAAAATCTTTAATACAATTATACAGACACGCAATACACTTTATATCACAAACCAGTCATTACGGGGATGTCTATAAGAATGCGCGTATGTTTCCTGGATTTCTTCCTAGACCGGACTAGCCTAGTCTAGACTAAAACTCGTCTTGGCTGAGAGTGAAATGGCATTGTGACGCAATGTGCCAAGGAAGGCGATGCCTAGAAGCGACCTCATCGGGTTAGTGCCCTAATAGGTTCTGTTCTGTAATAATTACTTGCGTTTTCAACCATTGACGTGAAGAATAACTATACAAATGTTAATAACTTACAAAGGCATCTTGACTTGTCTTAGTCGTTTATGTGAGCGCAAAGTTCTTTTGTTTTTTTATATCTAGGCCAATGATTTGCGTTGTTAATTAAGAGCGTAAATTGAAATATGTAATTATTAAGTTTACTAAATGTATCTAATTGCGATGTGTGTGTAAACGAGCTATTTCAGTCCATTCGTTTATTTAATTTACTTGTTATTAATACTTTTGTGAAGACTAGTAAACCAATTATTGATCAAAATAATCTACTAGTAGCTTACATAAATTAAAACGAATGTTTCTTTGTCTTTAAAGATAAACATTCCTTACTATGGAGACTATCCGTAAATGTTAGTTATTGAGACGTAAACACTTGTTCCTTGCGAGATTCGAACCCGCAACCTTTGACACAAATAAAACTATGTTTTTGTTATGCAATACATAATTATTACAATCAATGATATTAATTTGATTGTTGTACGAGTATGTTAAAGAGTACCTTTTCTTTCATTGTTTTATAAGTATGAGTTATAAAATCATCATAAAAATATTTTTTTCGTCGAAAAGCGATGTTATTAATTGTCACTTAACAAATTTTCTAATAATTAGTATTGTGTAGCGGATTATTATTTCCATATGTTTTCGCGGATGCAATTATTTAAAAAAATATTTTGTATTGTTAATCAAATAATATTACTATTAGGAATCTAATAATTAGATTATTTGATTATAACTGATAGTAACGATAAACAATCTTCATTATCTTTCCAGTCAATATCAGCATAACTATTAGTATCGCTATATTTGTTTATTCAACTATCCTCTAACTCCTGAGAAAGAACTGCAGAGTGTTGACTTCAAAAAAGTGTGTCAATAATTTAAAGTAAGAACACTAATTGATCACTCCACTTAAGCACGGGACACACGTGACGAAACCGCAACACTTTTTTGAAGTCATCACTTGCACTTCACTGCACATCACTTCACTGCACTCACCGTTATTTTCATTATGCCTCCTATACGGTGGTCGAAGCCGGGAATGGTACTGGATGAATTCGATTGCCGTTGTGAGTTTATATAGGTGGTTATTTGGTAGCACTTTCGCCATTGCCCCCCTAGTAATGGAATATGCGTTGCGTTTTGTTTCTTCTACGCGAGTCCTTCGTATTTGTTCGGACGTTGAGCGGGAGACAGACGCGCCGTGCGTTCTAAACTTGAATTTTTAAATTAATATTATCGTAAATTCTTATATTTATGTTATCGGGAAAAGTCAACACGTGTGTATTAACGTTATTGGAAAAGCTGTAACATCTCATTAGGATAACAGTTTTCCTATCCGGATTCTAAAAAAGGTGTAATCTTTTCTAACAGAATCATAACTTTAAACAAGTCCAATACGTAATGACTGAAATAATTTTACCTGTTACTATACATCCTTTGATTTAGGCCGATATGGGTCGGTACGGGATGTGAGCACATAATTACGTCCTGTGATCATAACTATATAATTAGTTTTCGTAAACGCAAATGTAAGTGCTTAAAACACAACTTTTAGTAGGTAGTATTAAATAATGCGGGTTCCTCGCAAACGATTCTGACTTATAAATACTCGATGAATGGACCTAATTTTCATTATCATTAGGAATTTTTACTTTTAAATAATCTTTATATAATTAAAAGATAGAAAAACTATGTGCAAAGCGAAACGAAACAAATATTAATTTAACTAATAAGCTATGGCGTTTTTTCCATAAAATTACGAGACATAAAGTTTAATCCCAATTCTTTTGTTGCATTCTACAAAGGTTCATTGTGCTCTAATTTATAAAGGAAATGTAGAAACCTTGTGTATTATGACACCGGTTTAGGTAGGCCACTTATTACTTAACATAACCTATTGAATTTGTGTTATCATACTTTGCGTGTTTTGTTTATAGTGCATATCAAAGTAATGTATCAATCGCTCATCCTGTCATTTTTCATAATTAAATTTATAACCAAACACAATTTTATATTGTTTACAAAAGTAAACGAATTACAAAATTTAATAATGTTTATTAATTTGTTAACCAATGGTACCTTTACGTCTGAAAACTAAATTAATTGGTTATTGAAATACTGCAACATACTTTAATCTTGCTAGGTAATCATAACATAAGAATAGTCTTAAGTTAAAATGACTTATCCCTTGGTTAAAAGTCGATTTCAATGTTAAATGTTTGAGTCTGAACTCGAGTCTTTTACAGACATATTAAAGCAGGAAGTAATTTGTGTATGTTGCATAAATTAAAACCAAAATTATTGGACTACGAAATGTAAGCAACTGTGTTGATTGTTGTTCGTTAAACGTTCGTACCTTATTAACGAATTCTATTTAAGCATATAGCTATTGCAAATAACATATATTTATCTAAAAAACTTTTATAAGTATAGCTATAAGTCAGTCAGTAATGCACCTTTTTAGATACATCAAAACAATTAATAGCGATTATTTTATATAAAGTTATCGACTGATCAATTAATTCACATTTTCTTAATCAGCTGCCTTTATGAGTTATCTTTCTAAATCAAAATAAGACTAGATATGTGAACTTTCTTCAATAAAAATAATTCATCAAAATAGTTCAACTCTGCAAAAAGTCATAACAAAACATTCAAGAAATTAATAAGGTAGGTGTCGAATTGAAAATATGTATATGTGTTTGTAAAATACATAAAAAATTAAACAAAATTTAAATATAATTATATATGATGATGTATCATATATAATTATAGTTAAATTTTGTTTAAACTTCAAAATTACTGAAAGATCATTTAATTTTGTTTGTCGTTTTCTGTACATAAGACATCAACGCGTCAGGTCAGTGAAAAACAATTGTATTTTTAACTATCATCACAGTGTAACACGCTTTCAATAGGATCTTGTAACTGGTGTACGTAAAGTAAAAAATATTATCATTATCATTCTTAAGTGTCTGATAATAAGGGATTTGCCATGATCTTTTAGCAAGGATGAACTTCCTTGAGTTAGTTGCATAGTCAGACCGTAAACATTGTAAAAAGTTTTTTTTTTATTGTCCTGACTGAGAATCAAAGTTAGTCTAACCAAAACACATGTTGACATTCAAAATTTGGACGCCTAAAGGACACAGTGACCAAATGGAACCCTATTGATGGAGATTTATTACCAGTAGGAGAGTTATTAACCTATTATTACCTTTTAAAAGAATGCGTTATTCTTCGATTTATCATACTTCTTTAATAATGCAACGGTTACGTATCTTGCGTTACCATAATGATTTGGTTGTAGTAAAATTTAATTAAATAGTTTTGTAGTTACCCAAATTCCAAATTCATGTTTTGGGCTCCATCGGTTAAGTTTAGCTGCAACGGATACGATTTTAACATTACGAAATAACTCATTTAGCCAGAACGCTCAACTGGATACTCAATATTCCACTAGTACCAGTCAAAATGTATATTTAGCTAGACTTTGTGAAACCATAACTCTAGAGCTACTATTTTAAAACTTGTTTAAGTTTCGCAGCGTTTAAGTCAGGAATTCAAGATATTTCTTATAAGATTACAAACACAAAAAAAATGTTTAAATCCTTAATAATATACATTTGAATGTAAGTTTGTCTGTTATGCTTTTACGCAAAAACTATTAAACCGATCATCATGAAACAATACGATAATCACACATTTTCTTGAAGGTGTTATAACTAACATAGGATATTTGGTATCCCACTGTTGGGCACAAGTTTCAGCACGCGCGATATAAAGTGTAGTTCACGCGGGCAAAGCCGCAAGTGAAAAGCTAGTGTTGTATAAATATAATACTCATGCCAATGGCAAGGAAAAGGGTAAAATTAAGAGATATATTACAATATAAATGTATACTGTCTTGCGGTTCGATGTGTAAGCTAAAAAATAAATGAATAAATATTTAAGACATGCCTCAAACAAATCAATATTAAATCAAACAATATTGGGCTTAAATAAAAATACCGAGAAGTATCTGTAAAGAGCCTTTGTAGGTAATCTACACTAATATTATAAAGAGAAAAGATTTGTATTTTTGTGTGTGTGTATGTTTGTAATGAATAAACTCAAAAACTACTGTGCCGATTTCAAAAATTCTTTCATCATTAGAAATTGACATTCACCCTGAGTGACATAGACTTTATTTATTGCTAGAAAAGATTAGGGATCTTTTACTAAAACTTCACGGATCCATCCGTGTGAAGACGAGACTAGTTGAATTTTAATTAGTCTTGACAAACTTTGTTTGGGTTCTTAGAATAAATGTTATATTCGATGGATTCATTTTATTTATTTCTTGTATATTAATTATCACATCCGTACAGCGTTCATTCATTAGTTGTACAAGTATTTGTAGAGGATATTGGGTTTCGAAATATCTGACTCACAACAACCCAGTTAGGGCTGTGTTAGGTCAACCAGATACTTAATTAAGACGGCGAAGTACCACTAGGTCTGCAAATTGGTATACGAATTTGTTTGCGTTCAATGTACCAGTTTTACACGTACTTGAAACTACTGTTTTATGTAGAAATCTAGTATTTGTTTAAATAAGTATCTAGTGTAACTACACATAAATATAAATTAATAGTCTTGTTAACTCTGTATCCATGTTCAAATGTTCTATTGTAAAGTAACAGACATGCTCAGAATATACATAATGCAATATAAAATTTTATCATTATTCCAATTAAACAAATTAGTAATAGTATTAAAAGATTATTTCAAAATTCAGTCCTACTACTTGACACTACAATTGACGTCTACTTGACCTTATTGGTATTACTTAACAATAACTACGATTTGATATCAACAACAAAAAGAACAACTTTTTATGATTTATTAAACACATACATACCCATGGTTATGCAGGCACTAGAAACCATAAACCAATGTTAAAATACTACAAAAGTAGTATTATTTTTAATAATTAAATTATTATATTGACCTATGACGAAAAATGCATATATTTTATCATACATAAATTGCTGGGAAAGAATAAACTGTAGGACATGCAGGACCTGTAGAAGCTATTGAGTTTTATTTTATTTCAGATTATCATTTCTTTTTTGATTTTGTTGTGCCTATTGTTGTCCATTTATTATTTAATTAATAAATTCTAAAATTGCAAACTCTTGCAGCCCGACTTGGGAATCGAACCAAGGACCATTGCTGGGGTTTGTGATCATCCCGCGTGGTGATTATGCCTGCACCCATCATTTCTGTCATAATTCTAATTCAGTGATAAAGGCCTTGGCACTGCAGTGGGGTGATGAAAATGCTGTTACTTTTCATACTTATTCAATTGATACAACAAAGTAAACAAATCCAAGTATTAGATTCGGGAAGTGCGCAAGCGACAGTTTGCGTGAAATTCCTACGTTTACCTAACTAGTCTGGTCAAGTATTCAAATCTAGCCAGTTGCGTTACCTAGTTTTTTATATTGTAATTTAATTAGTGTCTAGAGTTAGCTTCTGTGATTTATATACAATTCGCTGATATATATGGTCTACTACATAATCTTCATTATTTATGGTTGCAAGTTTTATTTGTATGACGAACTCTTTTTAATAATGTGAGAGATGGATGATTTTAAAAGTGTTTATTTCAGTATATAAAACTGTGGGAATTGAACGTTTTATGTTATTTAGTTACCTGACCTTGATATCTGGTTACACTGATCGAGTTATGATTTCAAACTTCATCCCAGTTTAAATAAAATTAAAAACTATAGTAAGAACAATCGTTTTGCTTAATAAACTTTTAATTATATTGCATCTAGATTATATACGTGATTTTAACTATCTAATATAAATCTAGCTAAAACTAACGTTAAACTTCCTTCATTTAAACACAAAACAATATCAAATCGTCATTAACTACGTTTCCCAGTCCATTGTTTGATTATTGAGGAAATGCGTTTTTTCAGACAGGCACACGGACATAGAGAAAAACACACACATTTAAAAAGCTGAGTCCTTGCGATATCTGCGCCTACGCGGAAATTGAATGTATTGATTTAGTATAACGTGAGTTATCAAACATCGATTTCCTTAAATTTGTGTCAAAAACAACTTGGTTATACTTTATAAATTGGTCCGAGGATCGTCATTAATTTGATCAAAGAAAAAATAAATGTGTTTTGATAAAATTTGCGTGTGCGCATTGTTGCCTCAAAACTGTCGGTATTAAAATTAAATGTAGTGCAGTAAATAATTCGCGCTTCATTGGTTCTGTATTTATTGTCTTTTTCAACTCAAATTTTACACGTTTAGAAATAAATATTTTAATAATTTAGTCTATGCGTATCGTATTTATGGCGTTGAAACTATTTTCCTAAATTTAAGTCAATGTTTGTATTGGAAAGATACTCGTACTTTTACCATTTATCAGTTTAAAATCTTACATGTTTCTTTCATGGTTCCAAACATACCTATATATTATATCAGAATATAGAATTCCGCTAAAATGGGCTATTTTAAACACTCAGATGTAGAAAGACAAAACGCACAGAAAAAAGGTAGTCCTTGAAAAGTTGCGCCTACGCGGAAATAGGGTGGACCGGACTGGTTTATTATAACACAATGATTAAATCGAAATATATTTTGCTAGGAAATAAAAAACACTTGGATACAATTTTTTTCACAGCCTTTCCACTTTCAAATAACATTTACCGAACTGGCTGGGTTTAAGCACACATTTATTTAAAAATACTATAGCCAGCCCCTATTAAAATAAATACCGCAAATCCAACTGTACAGGGTCCACAAGAGACGGAACAACTGTTTTACAGGTTTAAAGTAAAGTAAAAAGTAAAGTAAGAGCCTATAATCATCCCACTGCAGGGAAAGGGCCTCCATCATTGAATTCAAGTTACCACAGCAATGATGGGTACTGGCATAATCACCACGCTTGCCAAATGCGGGTTGGTGACTACAAACCCGAGTAACGTCCGAAAATTTAAAACCTTTTTTGTTGCCCGACCCGGGATTCGAACCTAGGACGGTATTTAAACCACTAGACCAACGGGGCGTTTATTTAGGGTTATGGTTAATAATAGGGGTTAATTTGCCGATTATTTTCCCACTTTTTATTTTGTTTATAGCTCTTAAGTATAGTCATATTATTGCGTAATTCCTTTTGTATTGTATCAAAAACTAAATAAAGTAACTTTTGACTAAAAAAAAATTCAGAAATTTAAATACTTTTATGCGTAGCTTTATAACCATCTAACTTTCACCTTTAATTGCATCGAAAACGGTTCAGGTGTTTTTAAAAAAACTAAAAAATTGTTAGTATGGAAAAATGACTTTTCTCGATTTCGTCCATACAAAACGGCAATTTCATACTTTAACCCCTAATAGATAGTAGGTAATAGATAACGTTTAATATCGAAGTTTTAGTAAATTAAATAAAGAAATGAGACTTTCCTTGACGTTTGCTTACATTGCAATTTGGTCGGTCAGATTTATTGATTCGTTTCAATCGCGTGCCCTAAAGCTATTTAAATTTCTGATCAATTTAAAATTTGGTAATTTTTGAATGTTATTAACGAACCTTTGGCCTCTAATAACTTTATACCGGTTTTTTTTTCAGTTGACATGGCATGGTATTAGGCCTATAATTTCTTCAATAATTAATTCCATAGCCTAAGCTGCTCATGCTCTAGTACAGCCTTTATACGAAAAATTGCATCATCGCGTTCTAGTATTTTTCTGAGGAACATATTTTTTTCGTTAAGTCTATTTCAAACACTATCAAAATGCAAAACCGTTATTCTACATTTGACTATTTGATATCCGGTTTAAAAACAAGCCGCATTTACACAAAAACACGCAAACCTTCGAGTCTCAATATTATTGGAAAGGCGGCCACAATCGGCGCCTAGTTCCGGCCGCCCGACCTTAAACCTGCTACCCCGGGGTGAGTTGAGTCATGTAACCAACGCGACATAAGAGCTTACAAGGAATAGAATATTGAGACCTGGTTATTGATTGGAGCTACCCAAACATTAATAAATGATGGAGTCTTCATTTAAAAAATAATTTGTTATTGCTAATTATTACTAATAATATGTGCAATTGATGACATAGAAGTCTTGATAGGTATGATATCAGTGATCATTGTACACAACCGTCTCTGGCTTCGTTACTCGATTTAGGTAATTTAAAGTAGAGAGTGAAGACTAACCAATTAAGTTTTACATGAAGTGTTGCCCTGTTAAGGTACGCTCTTAACTTACATTTGTTTTCTGATTTCACTTTACAAGATAAATACAAGTATAAAGTGTATTGTTTGTTCAGTATCGAAATCCGTTATAGTCTAAAATCCCACCATACAACGACCTTCACCGAGCTGGTTATTGAATGAAAAGTATTTTCTATTTAATTAAATATGC
Organism: Anania crocealis; assembly: GCA_949315895.1. Taxonomy (NCBI): domain Eukaryota; kingdom Metazoa; phylum Arthropoda; class Insecta; order Lepidoptera; family Crambidae; genus Anania; species Anania crocealis. The sequence continues at coordinate 2,398,636 of OX438857.1, read as the reverse complement.
CAAGAAATATATTACAAATGGGTTGCCTAAAAAATCAGTCCAGAGTATGATTAATTAACTGTTTTTTAAAATTTTTTTTAAACTTTTTACTGGTTTGGTTAATAGACAAATTCCATAACAATCGAAATTATGAAGCCCATAGAATATGCAAACGTTAGGTTGACTATTTTTTTCCCTTCACAACCCTTGAGTAGGCAGGTATAAACAGGTAAATCGATACTAGTAACTTGCACCGGTCTGGTTAATTAAATAAAGTTAAAAGCAAATAAATATTATTTAATTATGAACACGGTGGTATTGGTAGTGGGTTAAATGCAAAAACCCGACCTGAAATTTGGTTGTAAAATTTTAAAAATTCTACTCTGGACTGAAATTTTTTAGTCAACCCAATTGCAATATATTTATTGGCATATTTAATTGCATACAAACATTTTTCGTCCAATAACCAGCTCGGTGGAGGTCGTTGTATGGTGGGATCTTATACTATTAAGTCTGATGAAAATCAGTAAATCTGCTTTAACGACCTTTTGTAATAGAACTAGGATACCTAATTAAGTCTTTCTGCCTGGTTTATTTTTAATACGCAATCCAAATTTAGTGACAATTAAAATAACAGAAAACAATAAAATTTGCTAATTGCAACTGCACGATCTACTAAAACTGTTTTAGATAGATTTCCGACATTAGTATTGTTTACCGCTAATTTGAAATATATATTATAGTGGAATAGGAACCATAAAATATATTTTGGGATGTTTCAAATAAATGTACAGTACCAAATTAGAAAATCAAAGCAAAAACCTCAACAACAAACACATCTTTTCTGCAAATAGCGACGAGTCGTTGATTGTTTTTGATCTTAGTAAAAACTAGGTAAATTCAGCAAAACCTTTGCTGCTCTGTCCTTGAACCCGCTACCCTGATCGGAGATTCAAAATCAATAGATAATTTAATACGCACGAAACTAAGGGGATATTGAAATTTGATACGCACGATAGTGTTACGATATAGTTTTAATTACGAATCACACTTAGCTGTGGTTTTAATACAATTTGTTTCAAATTCAAGGTAACACTTGTAATACGCTAATTTAGGAATGTAATAAAAATAAGAAGATTGATATTTGTTTTTAGGAAATGTGAACTGTCAGCCAAAATATTTCTTCTAAATTTTAGGTTCGTAATAAGTAGTTCGTAAAAGTAATAAAATTAATAATGAGAATAATTACAATCTCATTTAAGTAATACAGTTACACAGTTAAGACTTATCGCCAAAAACTATTTCCAGCCTAGGTATTATCGTATAATATGTTTATGTACGTGTACAAATTGGTACGTACGTGTAGAAAGTTGGTTTAAGTATGATTTTTTTCAGTAATGATTAAATATGTATGCTGAATACGTAAGTACAAGTTTGAATAAATATTTCTGGTTGAGATACAAGCTAAAGCATTCTCTACGTAGGATTTGAAGGTTTTAGTCAAAAGAGTAGTGAATATATCTTATTTATTTGTTTCATAATATCTTTGCTCACGACTTTTTTTACTAATACAATATAGCCTGTGTTACATACTAATCCCTTAATAGATACCGTTAGTAATTCAGGTCGATCTTGTTCAATATTTTAAACAAACACATTTATACGAGCACCGTGTATTCTTACGGGATATAGACTATGGATTTGGCCATAGTCGCCCCGCTTGGCAGGCGGATTGGCAATCGTAGTTTGACCAATGGTAGAGTGAATACGCTGCTGCTGGTATCTTTCTGACAGTTCTTCTATAGCTATCTTACACTCATTAGGAAGAAGAAAATGTATGATGCTATCCAATGATTTTACGTATATTAAAACAAAGCAGATATGTTATACTTAAGCGCGCGCGTTGTGAAGACTCAAACACGCCCTAAGTTTTTTTACAACGTCCACGTTGAGTGCAGTCAGGAGCAGCCATTATTTCGCATCTTTTGTTGCGTTTGAATCGCTCAGAACAGATTTAATACGCGAATTACTATGAAGTTAACATATCTATATTTTAAATTATCATTGATGCTATCCTTTTACCATGCTGGCACCACAAATCACTATAGATTGTAAAGCGTCAAATAGCGTCATTTGTAAACAAATTAAAATTATGTCAGAAAAAAGTTGAACCCAAGCGAAAACCTACAGCATCGCAGCAATTCAAATAATTTAAATTGAATAAACTATGCAGTTATTAACAATGACATTTGCGCCGGCGCGTTCTCGCGTGCAGTTACTAAAATATCGGTCCAAGGTCGCAAGAAATTAACTTGAACTTGACGGTTATGTAAACCTTTCTAATCTTTGCTTATCCATTCTGTCTACGGTATGAAGGTACCATAAAATGTTGCTTGTAAAGTTTTTTGTTAATCATAGTTCTGACTTATATCTTACTATTTGACGACCATTTAGATCAGCGGTAGTAAACGCTGCTTCTGAGCCATGGGTAGCGGGTTCGATAAGTTTATCGGTTGTCTAGTACCCCATACGACAGGGTACGAATACTAGCTTAATTTGGGACTAGATGGCTCTGTGTGGCCCAGTGAGGCATGTCTTAAATATTAATAAAATATAAATTAACTAATATTATAAACTATATGTTCGTCCCGGCTTTGCACGGAATAATCAATGACGATATTGCTTGCAAATTGGTTTTTCATAACTATGTTTAACCTCACACTTTTTATGTGGATCTTTTTAAAACGGGCAAAATGCCTAAGTAGGAGAGAGGAACATAAGACCGCTGGCGGTCGCGATAACAATTGATTTTAATTGTGTCTGGAATAACATACAATTTTTGAGAGGTTAAGACACAAAATCATTAAGATTAATACCCAATATTCCAGAAAATTACACGGGAACACGATATATCGGTACCTATGTCTCTGTGTTTTTTTAACCAATAAAAAATAGAAGGTGTTTTAGTGGCAACCATTTATTCCTGCTGTATATTCAACGGTTATCTTTTTATTTAAATATCACTTAAAAGGAAATAAGAAATCCCTGACTTAAAGTTGGTGCTTAACTCCGAGCACTTAAAGAGCATATTTCTTGCATTATTACTTTTATAACCACACTAAACTTGATATTAAAATCACCTTACATAACTTGATACACATCTCGAATGTAACATTGAATTCTCACTATTCAAGTTTTTATCAGAGCGCAATCGGGCGCATCCAAAAATGTAAATTAACATACGAATGTTCACGAAAACTCCTTTTTTATTATGTAAATATTGTTAATTGGGCCAAATATCAACGACGAAGGTTAGTAGGCTAAATTGGTGCAAGATCAGAGAAGGGTACTGGTTCGGTGCTCTTATGGTCAGTAAGGTCAGTTAGGATATCAGCTTATTCTGGGCGGATTTCCGAATGGGTTTAAGGATGAAATCGAATCGGCTAAGGGCATTGGATTATATTTAATAGGTTCCGTAGTTAACTTTGTATTCGAATAATAAATGATAATTTATTAAATTGGCTTGGGTCTTGCACTGAACACTTTCGCACCAGTAAACGTAACAATTAGTTTATTCTCTATAGGAATTCCTTGCAAACAATTTTTTTTTATTTATTTATTTATCATATTAAGAAAATTACATGAACATAAAGGAAATATTAACATCTAAAAACCACGGAGGTTTACTATGATGCTAATGAGTTAAATTTAGGTCAGTAAGTAAATCCATATAAACAGTAGGCCAATAACAACTCGCCAATTGTGAGATGAGCAGGTAGTAAGACATAAATAAAAATACTATGTATAGTATACACAAGAACTAGGCAGGTGTTAGACCGAGTTTAAAATATAACTTTCACATGAGAGATCATTATAAATAAAGAATATTTTATTACCATATATACGTAGTTAATGAGATTTAGATAAGAAATAACTTTTGAGTTTGGTTTTTAAGTTTTCTGGTGATATTTTTTTGCATATAGCTGAAGGTAAATTATTTATTAGCCGCGGTACCTGATACGCGGCCGTCCGCTTGCCGTACAAATTATTTGCATTGGTCTGCCTGAGTCGGTTTTGTGTTATGGCGCGTGTGCGTACAGGGTGCTCCACATAAGACTTTATATCATCACAAAAGAAGTAATGTTTTAATAACATCAGTTCAATTTGGTCATAAACTGGTAAAATTTTACAGTGTTTGAAAATATTGTTTTCATTATCAAGTTGATCATGCATATTCGAGGATAATATATTTTAAAAAATTCTAATTTGGAGATCATAGATTTGTTTGATATATGATTTATATGTTCGACCATAGCTTGTCAAACCATACTGAATATATGATTCAGCCAACGAGTTATAAAGCATAAGCCTAACTTTGAAGGGTATTCGATTTTTTAATATTTTAATATTTGCCAAGAATTGACGCAGTTTTTTGCATACATGTTCAATATGGTAGTCCCAATTTAGTTTCGAGTCAATTATAACACCGAGGTACTTTTGTGTGGCCACAACTTCGATAGTAGGACATTGACAAGTTCCTAAGTGATGAAGGCAGTCGTGATTATGTGAAATTACTGGTTTCGGAGCAGGAAACTTCATGTATGGAGATTTGATAACCATGAGTTTGGTTTTATCGGCATTTAGTACTAAGCCAACGTCATGGCACCATAGAGTCAACATATCCAAATCGGCCTGAAGAGAGTCACACGCATTTAAGATATCCGTATCCGAAACAAGGAGACACGTATCATCTGCAAACTGAAAATAGGAACTGTGTTTCAGACAGTTACCCATCTCGTTAACATAAGAAAGAAAGTGCAATGGCCCAAGGACGGATCCTTGGGCTGTGCCGCTTGTCACATTTTCTTGATACTCTACCATAGTTAGTAACTACCACTGAAAAACAGCGTCGCAGTATGCCTTCGGCTGTTACGACTATTAAATGCTGAATGAGGGCCTTTTGGCACATTCATTGTTATTATTTTTTGCAAATTTAATCCAATTTCGAAGTGCCAAATAAACATATATTCTATATTGTAGGTTTATCTTACCTGTTCTTTGACATAGCGCTAAAGTATTCAGGGAACCATGATGCAGACTGACTGACTGTATATTTTATGAATCATCCATAATTTAGCACTCATGGGCAGGTTATCCCCATGTCTGAGTGCTTTCAATCAAAGAGTCTATTATAGTCCACTGCTTGAGTCTTTCGTAGTATCAGACAGCATTATTTTTGACTTAATTCGATTTATGACAGTTTTTTACCGTTTTTGTGTAAAAATCTGATAAGATTTAAATTTGATTGTTTAATGATAATGGTATTATATTATCTGTGATAATGGTTTCATAAAATGGTCAGATTTTTAATGATATGATAATACGTGACGCACTACTTAACCCCGAACTAAAAATAAATATGAGATCAAGTAAAATAGATCAAATTTTAATAAACATCAGGTTCCAATTGACTAAATTATAACTTACAGTTGCTATACAAGCGGCATTTAGACAAATATCAAAGGGTAACTAAGCCGCGTCGCGACACAAAACTAATGTATGTATTTTAAAGTTATTTCTTTGAAATATATTATTAATACACGTAGAAGACTTAATTCATAACTAAGGTAATTTTATATGTACGGATACTGACCGAAAAAGTTATCAATAAACGTTCAGAATTTTTTTTTACGCTTATTTTGACATATGCGAATTCAATCAGCAAGTATTGCCGACTTCATCAAATAAACAGTTGTGCAACCAATACCGAAATAGCCGCAAAATGGCCTAACAATACTAACGAAAAGTCTAAACGTTTGCGATACGAAAACACCGCCCATTGAGTGGATGGTACGATATAGTCAGCAACATAAACTGTAATATTAGAAAAAGATAAACATTTACGTGATGCGTAAACCAATTTTTGTAACATTTTTTTTTGTTATTCTAAATGTCTTTTTGTTCTGTAAACTGACACAAATCTATCGTTTCACCATACAAATTTGATGAGCTGTTTGGTAACATTACATTTATGTTTATCCTTTGTTTTATATCTTGCTTTCCAATAATCCTTATAGGAGAACTTGACTTTTTAAATTTTGTAAGAAAAAAATAAACAGATATAATAAATAAATCAATAAATAATAATAGATTATCGACATAAATATTTGGCACAAAATACATAATTACAATCTAAAAAAACACCTACCCTTCAAAATTTACCATCCCGCTAATAAATTTTTATTTCATACTGAAATACCTATTATAATAAAATTCATCTGGTTGAACCGTAATATATTTTTTACTGTAACTGATTTTTCAAATGAAGTATCACTGTGCTTACTGTACAAACTATGTAATGACATACAACAAACAATGTAAAACGTGAATGAAGTCTATGCAACACTAGGTACATTCTTAGTTCTGACATGCGATAACTTAGACCCTTGTTCACCAATATTTAAACAGACGGTAAACATAGATTGACGATTAATATGACACAATTCCCATACAAAATATGTCAAATAATATTTTAAACGCTGTTTAAATTTTAACCGTCTGTTAGTGAACTCTACCCTTAATAGCATTTAAGGGGACTACTAGAGCTATGTGTTGCCCCCAATTGATTTAATTTTGTTACTTCTAAACAAAATCAATTCTCAAAAAACAAGAACAGTATCACTTTAGCAAATTAACTCTAGTAATTATTGAATCACTGTTAATCGCTTTTCATTCTGGCATTTTTTCGTATTGTACATTATTGCTAAAAGCTGCCGCTTTTGGCGTTAGCGACAAATTCGACTTTATAAAAAACTAAACTAAATGTGATTCAATAAATAATAGAGTTATAGTTTTTTGAGAATGGGGCAGCACATAGCTCTAGTAGTCCCCTTAAGAGGAAACACAAGGGCCGTTTTTCCATACAAACGTAGTCCCCTGTTTCCTCCCTGGATAAAGCCAGTAGAGGAATAATTTTTATTACAAAAATTCATGGCCACTATTTACATGTTTCTATGTTTTCTGTTTTTTCATAAATTAATTAATAAAAAAGATATGAGCCCTCAAAAATCGGAAAAAATTCGCCTGATTTTCCGCTGTGTTCAAACATCCAGAAAACAAATTTGGCAAAATTTTAGAAAAAAAAGAAAACATACGAACACGGCCAAAGCCTTTCTTTAATTTTTAATGAAAGAAGTATTTAAATCGGTCTAGTATTGGAAAAGTAATCGGGGGACGACGAAACGTTGATATGGTGTGTTTTTAGTAGGTATTTTCGGTCCAAGAAGCAGTTGTCTCTATCACACTCTGTGGTGAAGGCGTTTGGCACTGCACGACAGCAATAGATTTTACAATAACCAATTTTTCAATTCTCTCGCCCGTAGTGTTTCCTCTTAATGCGTACCAGCTTTCATCGGTGTATATTTTGACGGCAATTTTATTTTTAGTGTTCCGTAGTCAACAAAGAAACAGTAGAAGTTTTGCCATAAATATCAGATCAGCCTGTTCGTCGCGGTAAATCTAAGGGGTTTTTAAGTTCTAGAAAATGGTAATCTGATTGATTTATGGTTCTTTAAAAAACCGCAGCAGTAAAATGTAGAAATAAAAAAATCAGATGGTTTGCTAGTCGAAGGAGTTAGCGAACATTTTGTATGTACTTTGAGGAGAAAAAAATGTTACAAGTTCCATGAAACATCAGATAAACAAAGTTTCAATTAATAAAAAAAAAAATTTTTTTTAAAGTTCTACGTCAGTAACAAACAAATCTAATAATTCACCGTTGCTCGACACGCGTTAGGCATTATTTTTACACCATTAGAAAAGAAACAATGAGAAAAAGAAAAATCTAATGTAACATTTTACAATCACACATAATTGAAACAAAAAAATCCTATGTCATAAATCTTTGACCCAGAAAAAGATAATTACAATTAAAATGGTACAATATTCCAACTATTTCATTACTGCACACAGTGATCATAACATGGCGGAGAACAAAGCAACCGTGATTGCGGTGCGCATTAGTGACATTAGTTAGAGCCTGTGAAATATCAACGATGACAGCTGTCAATGCAAGGCCCATTGCGCAAGAGTTTGAAACCATATTAAGCAGTAAAAAAAACTGCTGCTTGCTTGCACAGGTTGTAACAGTATCTTTTTGCATAAAATACTATTTTTTCGGACATTTTTGATGATTTCAGGTGTCGTGTGGTCCCGGCATTTTTTTAAATGTATTTTGGGAAAACAAACAATTGAACAATACATATTGTTTACATACAGAACTTAACAAAAAACTATGTAATTTTACAGTCAACACCGTTATCCTAGATTACCAATAAACATATACAAAGTACCCTACAAATCCATAAACAGTAACATATATTTACTATGTTCAAGTTTCATGTTACATAATTACCTATATATTATTCATTTATTATTTAAAAGTAATCATTTCTCAGACCCTTACGGACTCACATGCATTAAAAGAATAGCGCCATCTCTTTCCTTCCTATGGATATCGTAAGAGGCGACTAAAGGTGCACTGCTTGGAGGTGACGGACAGCATCGTCTTTTTTATTCATTGGTCAAACTGCGATCGCCAATCTGCCAAGCGTGGCAATTATGTATAGTCCTTCTTTTGGATTTGTCCAGACTTATATAGGCTGTTAATTATTTGATGTCAAAAATATAACTAAATTCAGTTTACTGAAAAAATATCATTGGAAATTAAATTTTTCTCAAATGTGTGTCAAATAAATGTTTCTTTCTTTCTTTTTCAGTAAATAAAACGTATTAGTAAAGAGATCAAAGAATTTAAACGATCAATAATTTGAAGTCAAATTGGCTGAAGCCCCGGCAAGGTAATCTCCAATAGTGTTAGAAAGTTCAGAAGGTCAAACGCTGAAGGGTGCGATCTCCGACAAATTGAAGCCACTTAAAAAGCATACTTGCTTAGTTTCTGAGAATGATTGCAAAGTAATAGCTGAGAATAAGGCAATAATAACAGCCCTTGTAATGGTTTTTTACGACCTCCGTGGCGGAGTGGCGAACTCACCGGCTTTGAAGGTGTCGCCTGCTCCGAGGTCCCGGGTTCGATTCCCGAAAAAAGTATATTTCTACACTTCCACGGGTCTGGGTGCTTGTGATACCTATCTTCATTGTTTCTGCCATACGAGTGCTTTAAATAGTAACTCATTTTGGGATCAGAACAATGTGTGTGATGTTGTCCACATTTATTTCATTTTTTTTGTCATCTATGTTCAACAGTGGACTTAGGTGAACTGTCAGTAATAATGATATCAATACAAAGAAAAATAGAGCCAAAAAACTTAGCTCATGCCGTTCTTGCAAGATGAATAATTTGTAATTATTACAAACTAACAAAAACTCTAACGCAACTTATCCTTATAGTTTAAAATTAAAATTCCTAAGCTTACGCACTCTGTAAGATTCACAATGTTTCAAAATTATAACTCATCTTTAGAAATCTCACAGTTAATTAACAAATAGCTATGTCATGGTCACTAATAAGTTCCTTATTATTTGACACGATTAAAATAATATTCATTATTCATACAGAGGCTTTGATTATAGTGGACATGGTAGCAGAAGGCTCACTCATAGCAATAATTAAAAAAAACTTTGCGAAACATTTTTCATTTGTTATCGCAGTAGGTACTTTTAGTATACACATTCACAAACAAAAAATCTACGCATGGAATAATTGGCCATCGACCTAAATTTAATTCAACAAATTAGTTTTGCTTATATTTAGTAAAATAGAAAAGGTTTTATTTTAAAAATAGACTTATGTTTAGAAAATTACATTTTTATGACCAAACTTACTTAAAACTTGCATATGAATTAAAAAAAAAGGGAAATGAAAGTTTCCACGGTTTTTAGTTTATGTTTATTTTAAAACTTATCTTACAAATACCAGTTGTATTTGTAAGATAGTAAGAAATATCAAGACCGTCTTCAAGTTTACGAAAATCATTCATAGCTTCAGCTGGTCCAGCTCAATTTGATCAGCTTCAATGAGCTGAACGAGAATAAATTTTAATAATTCGAAACCTAAGCTACATATGTTCATTCACGCTACCTAACTGCAAAGGAATAAGCCTGCTGTATCTATCTCAATTGTGATGTAATGTTGTAAGGGTTGATGTAATTAAGTGGGATCAAAATTTCATCATTAAATAGTGATTGAAATATTCATTTTAATCTAATACATATTTATGATACTCATAAATTCTTTATGCGTAAAATGGTTTGTTGATTTAGACCAGCAACAAGGGCAGATGTTGACAAATAAAAAGGTACATTAAATCTATACTTAATATTATAAAGCTGAAGAGTTTGTTTGTTTGTATTTTTGTTTGAACGCGCTAATTTCAAGAAGTACTGGTTCCAATTGAAAAATTATTTTAGTGTTGGATAGTCCATTTATCGAGAATGGCTTTAGGCTATATAACATCACGCTGCGACCAATAGGAGCGAAGCAACAGTGTAAATGTTGCAAAAATAATCGCGATCACAATAACATAAATTGACGCGTACAAAGTTGCGGGCAACAGCTAGTCATTAATAAAAATAATGAAGATTAACGATAATGAATCCTTAAAAAAACTATGCTCCTGAAAAGTAAAACCACTACACACAGAAAATTGCAACAGGCAGACTTATGACACTGTACTAGCTTTTCTTTTAGAAGGTGATTAACATTTCACATATTTAATAGTTAACATGTTTTGTAATGTAAATAAATAAATATTTTCGACATGCCCCACTGGGCCACACAGAGCCATCTAGTCCCAAATTAAGCTACTATTAAGTACCCTGTCGTATGGGATACTAGACAACCGACAAACTTAATTATATAATTTTTTTTGTAAATACATACTTATATATAATACATAGAAAACACCCAGACCAGTACAAACAGACATGTTCATGCACACAAATATTTGTACTGTGCGGGGATCGAACCCGCGACCCATGGCTCAGAAGCAGCGTTTCTACCGCTGATCCAAATGGTCGTCTAATGTGTTACATGTGTTACAGTTCTACATAAAAAAATTTAAGAACCAAAACCTTACTAACAAAGACGGTAATCAATCAATCAATCAATCAGTTCATTATTCCTTTACAGGCGATATAAGACATTGACAAATAAATAAATAAATGTGGACACTATCGCATACATTGTTCTGATCCCAAAGTAAGTAACTATTGAAAGCACCATATTATGGAGATCAGATACAACGAAGGTACCACAAACACTCTGATAATATGTAGAAAACCTCTTGTTTTCTATGTTTACCCGTCCGGTATTCGGACCAGGGTCCTTGGAGCAGGTGACACCTTGAAAACCGGTGTGTACGCCTCTCCGCCACGGAGGTCTTTGATGATGATGATTGATACTCTTGTAATGGTTGCAATTTCGATTGGATACGGAATATTACACAGTCTATTATTTAGACTAAACCAAATTGATGGTATATGTACATTAAATTTAAGGTATTGTAAAATTTGTTTCCTCAATAAAAATTAAATTGAGCAAGGCTTTATTCCAACATTGGTAATTATGATTTTCTTTCCAGGTCTATATTTTTAATCTTAAAAAAGTATAAGATAACAAACCATAAGGAAAGCTATCATATACATTAAATAAATTGATTAAACACGTTGTGAAGAAATAGATAATCAACCATGAAACCACTAATACACTAATCGACAGTTTAAACTTAAAGCCAATGGAAACAAAGTTTTTTTTAACTAGGATCTGATCCCTAAACTCTACCTCTATACCCCCTTCATTCATAATAACACAAAAAATGTAATAAACCTATTTTAGCTATTACACTGTTCTGTCACTTTCTTTCAAATGATGACAGCGCTAAGAAAGAACGAGAAAAAACAGGGTAATAGCTAAAATATATATAAATAATATAAATATAAAAAATATGAATAGGTTTATAAGACTGTTTGCGTTATTATGAATAAGGGGTATGTCTAGAGTACCAGAATGGAATGCTAACTGATCGTAATCACCATGCCATTAAAACCCAATAGTCTTCAAAGTTTTTTTCTATTTATACATAGCAATGGAATTTAAGATAGTATCTAACATACCGCATCAAATTCTCCTTGAGACAAATATATTTGAATTTGTTAACATTCGTACAAGACAATCGATTTTAATCAAAGCTCACGTCCGATAATAATCTATCATCATTTCATCAACAAAAAGCTTCTTAATAGATAAAACAAGGCTGTTACAAGGTCGATTCTTAAAAAGATCATTAATTAACGAAATAAATCATTGTTACCTAATGACACTCAGTCTAGATTTTGTTCTAATGATGGTGCAGATTTAGTGTAATTAGTTGTTTTGGTATTTGTTTTGATCATATGTTGGTATGGTATGGTCAGCATTTTTTTTATAAAAGCGTAACTTTGATAGTTTTTACCTGAAGTGGAATTTTAGTTCAGTTTTGCTAAACAAATAGATGAAATAGTGAGGCATTTGATAATTGTATCCATATTATTTTTATATCGAGGCAACTGCACGTTCATATCATATCCTTCATATTTACCTGACAGACATGTAAGAGTTAGTTGTTACAGAGTTTCTGCCACGTAACTTTCTGTTTTTTGTCAATATTTCGGCACTGCTTCAAGTGTAATGATCACAAAGGAATGTTTCTTAGTTCTTCCTTGTTTATGACGCTTAGATATTTCTTTTTAGCCCTATCTTGATCATGGCGCTTAAAACAGTATCAAAATAACGACAAAAACCTTAATCCACCAAACTAACTTTGATACATGTGGTACGGTGACCTTGATACTATAGAGACAAAAATCTCTCTGTTTCTTTTTTTCAATTGCTATATCTTAGAATATGTCTACGAGCTTACGTTTTACTGTAACAAAAGCAGAAGCTTTTGTTACAGTCTATACTTAGAAAAGTATAGAAGAGCCTTTAGCTTTGATTTGATTAGTAAACCAATGTTATACCGACTGTACTCGGCTCCTTACTCCCATTACCTTCGGAATAGAGCACCTTCACCACAGATTTATAACCGCGACAAGTCGTTAACGTTAGACATATCCTAGATCTGTAATGTTACGAGTTTTACGACAAAAATTACAACTACACTAATGACCATGGGAACGATTTGATTGGTCGCCGCTCAGCTTCCGTTCGTTCCTAGAAGTACTCTTATTTTGTAGGAATCTAATAATTGCTAAAAGTTATAGAATGTTTACTTTACAAAGTATTATAAACGCTCTAAAGCAGTTATTTTTTAATGATGACCACGCGATACCTTACGGAGTGGACATATTTTGATAAATTATTGTATATATTGAAAATACAATTCCTTTAGTAAAAAAAACTACTGCTTAAGGGTGGAACAATCGGTTTTAATAGGGGAACCCAAGCTAGAATTGATTTCTTACTCAAACATTTAATTCAATCGAACCCAGAACTTTAGTGTTTAATGCGCATCACCGCGCCATTATACCATCGGGTCATCAATCACCACAAATAATAGGGTGCATAGTTTCAGCTGACTAGGTTTCAACTCGGTAAATCATAGCAGCCTACATAACCGCCGAAGCCAGGAAGCGAAACGAGTACAATTTTACATACCCGCTACTTTACCGACTTCGGACTTCGAGGTCGTTGCAAAAATATTTAAAGGATTACGTATATTGGGAAAGACACTTTAGGTACTAACTTATTCTACCACTCTACCTTGTTTTAAGTCAGAGTATGCTTGACGTGATCCAATATACGAATATTGTTGTTATTGTTTTTAGACCAAATTCAATCATTATTCATGTGCTCTGTTCCCAAGTCATCTGTGGTCGGCGCAGAATGTTTTCCTCTTCCATACAATCCTTTCAGTCGTCATTGAATCGTTAACTCCCTTCCCCTTCCCCTTCTCCATAAATATTTTTGTTACATTCCATCCATCCCTTTCTAGGTCACCCTGTGATAGAGGGTCTTTCCATCCAACAATTCTTTTCAAGTAGGTACGTGCCCTTCGTCTTATCTCTTTTTAGATCAAATACCGTCACATTATATTGTTACAAGATTTTGATTAGAATTTTATATTGAAGCTACTAGATTAGAATTTCATATAAAGATAATTGAATGAACATCTTAAAATAATCAAAGAAAATGCATCAAAACAAAACACGAAAAAGTAAAAAAAAAGGATATACAGCTATATAAACGCCTTTCGAGATATGCCAGTAAGCTTAAAAATAATGAATGAATCGATCAGTTACACGAGTTATAAAACCATTTTTCGTGTTACGTCTTTTACACTCTTTCCAAGTAGACCACAACCAGGACCCCGATTCCGTTAATTTACAAATGGCTCAATAGAATTGCAATTGCATCGCAATCGTATATTTTAACATTGATACCATAGCAAATGTGTCAAAATATACAATTGCAATGCAATTGCGATTCTATTGAGCCATTTGTAAATTAGCGGAATTGGGGCCGAGTGTTCTGGCTGAATCTGTATGTCAGACGTTGTGTTTATGGTATCATCAGATAATTTACCAGATTTATTTCACTTAAGCCTAGCATAACTAGCCTAGATTAGTCCACAACTGGACATGGGCCATTTCAATAGGAGTATTTTACCATTCGCGTGGCAGGTTGGCGATCGTATTTTGGCTAATTGCACACAAAAGATGCTCTCCCAACTTCTTATACCAATACTCCCTTAGTCGTCTTTTGCGACTCCCACAGGGAGAGAAGGGTTGGTGATATTCTTTTTATGCGTCGACACCACACGACACATTTAAACTGTTAGCGTCACATCATATTTCATTCCATAACTTGCAATGTTGCAAAAACCGTTGCATGTCTAAACGTCAAAATCAAAGTCAGCGAATTTGTGAATGGGCTCCAAAGCCTGCGCCGGCGCTGCCTCTTGCGTTAACATCCGGTCTGTCTACGTCCTTCGGATGTACAGTCGTGTGCAAAACTTGCGAGCTTATAATGACATTTTTGTTGTACAGGCAACGGCAGGTCAACCTACCCAAAAAGTTAAAGGTCATTGAATTGATTTTCAACTTTAAGCCCAACAGTTAGAGATCAATACCAATTGAGAAAATTTGACGTTTTGTAGTAGGTTGACGTGTTGTTATATGTACCTTATGACAGGACTGCAAGTGACTGCCATTACTATAGATTCTTAACTTTTGTAGGAGTGGTGAAGAGCCGATTAGGGAAGTGGTTCAATTCCCGGCAAGCGGGTCAATACACCTAAGGAAATGAGATTATTTGAATATGTCCCAGAAACGGTGGGTAGGTGAAATTATAATATAAGTACCTAAGGTTAAGGTTAAGGTTAAGGTTAAAGAATATTTATTTCTCATAAAAAACCATATAGTCACTTACATGAGAAATTAACAATTTTAAATGTAAAACCTACCAATATTTTTATGTTACTTTAATTTTTAAATCAAAAACAAAGAGTATCTCCTCGTATTCCAAGTGATCCTAATTCTAATATTGACATTGTAACTATAATAGCGTTCCAAATATCATGTCCAATGCGCCTGCGCCGCTCAATCGACGGAATGTTGGACGGAGGTGGCATTTTGGTCAAATTATAACAGG
The DNA here is from genome assembly GCA_949315895.1 of Anania crocealis. NCBI lineage: Eukaryota > Metazoa > Arthropoda > Insecta > Lepidoptera > Crambidae > Anania > Anania crocealis. The sequence goes on along the minus strand of OX438857.1, from coordinate 2,383,008 downwards.
CAGGGAACAAGGATTCAGGATTAAAGGGGTTAACCCAATATATAGTATATCATTCATAATACATCGATTTCATATATCGATTTTGTGCACAAACACAACTAGGAATACTTGTAGTAAAATAACTATTTTAATGAACTGAGCGGCTACTGCGATTTGTCTTAGTATAAAGAAAATTTTGATGGTCGTGCTGTGTTTAAGCACTAGATGAGCATTTAAGAAATATTTCGTCATTTTAAATCATAATTATCATTGTTACCAGACACTAAATCAGTCCACTTCTGGTCCTCTATATCGATCACAGTTTGACCAATGGTAGAGAGAAGACCGTGATGCCTGTCTCCTTCTGAATGTACTCATGTTACATTATAAGACCTAGAAGGATAGGTGCTATTCTAGTTTAGGCTGACACCGATAAAATTTACATGTGATGAGTTTATAATAACCCCAAAAAATTACCGTATATTAGGATGCCCTTATGACAAACCACTCTTTCTCCTTCAGGATATCTCCTGACAGTACTTGCTCTAGTACTCGATGTGGCCATGGCACTAGTTTCGCAAGCGCAGCGTTAAACGCCGGCTTCCTCGGGGACTGGTGTTCCGCTGTCGCAAGCGCAGCCCATGACACGATCTTGACAAGTGCGAAGCAGTTTTTATGGGCACTAATTAAAACTAGTTAAGTGCTCAATTAACTCAAGTTTAGATTTATTTAAACCCTAAATAACTTTTATCTTAGGAAATAAAAGCCAATTTGAATTGAAAAATTGAGACACAACTTTACCGGTACAAATATTGGTACAAATATCCTAGCGGTCCATCCTGGGTAACGGCATCTTTGGTTTTCCAATCAATGATGACGGCTAACAGATCCCTCTGCAGTGGTAGGCTTCGTAAGAGGCCGCCTGGATGCAACCACCCTCCTGCCGGAGTCCAGCGCCAAACAGTTTTTCTGTGTTTCGCTGGCGTGTGGGAGAACCAGTACCTCTGGGTAAGCTCGCTTCATCTTAGGCTTCTTCTTAACCGTATAGTTAAGTATGTAGTCAAGAACAAGCCCATTATTTATAAAAAATTTAAAAAAAACCGTATTATTGAGCCAATTTTGAACCGTAGTAACCTGATCATATCACTATAAATAACTACTACTACATACTTATTTACCTTTAAATACTCGTAATTAATTCGGTTGCATTAAATCCTGTGAAGTATTAACTTTTTAGTGCCAAAAATGCAAAAATAAAGTTTAAAATCCTACAACAAACTACTTTTAAACCCAACAAATAATTAAGTTTGATCGTTACGGCCCACTCGGAATTCTGTCTTTTGTTCCCAAGTTTTAACTCAGTGCGAAGTCGGTGCCATACAAAATTCATAGGTCCTCTTCGCTAATTTCTGGCTACTTCACAAGAAACTTATCTGGCGCTCTGATTGGCTAAGATGGTATGCGATAATAAAACCATATCGTGTAATAAAAATGCAACGTGCACAGTTGACAGAGAGAGAGGCATGCGGCGCCCTTCGGCCAGCTCCGGCTGCGGGTTCCGGTAGCCTGGGAGCCATGAACAGTGGACGAGGCATTTTTATAACCATATTTTCTTGAATGTTTTTTGAACTGTTCAGAATAAGCTATGAAATTAAAATTTAAAAAATCGAATTGACACAAACAATGAATGGGTAGGGATGTCGCCTGGTATGCGAAATAGTGGGATCGATTCCCACCTGAGGCAGACAAAAAAAATAATTAAAATAATTATATAATATTAATAGTTATTTTTAAGAAGCCTGAAGTCAATAACAAGTTTAAAGTGCTAAGACTAGTTTAGTCCTAAGAAATCGAATTGTCTTTTTAAAATAGTAAACCAATCCAATGACCCATTCAAGATAGCAAGATTCCAATGGATTGTAAGGCACTGCTGCTGGCTTAGTACCGCGAGCTTCTTTAAAGTCTTTTGTCGAGCAATGGCCTTCGAGAATAATGATAATAGTTAAGGCAAAAAGTTTAGACATGTATGGTAAAAATAAAAATAAAAATTGGTGCATCACAATTCACGATTCTTATTCCAGCCAGAGAAACGTTTTCATAATATTAATATATTGTGACTTTAAATTCAGTAAATAAAATACAATAAATATTAGGGGTTAAAGTTTGAAATTGCCGTTTTGTATGGATGAAATTGAGAAAAGTCATTTTTCCATACTAACAAATTTTTAGTTTTTTTAAAAACGCCTAAGTCGTTTTCGATGCTATTAGAGGTGAAAGTTAGATGGTTATAAAGCTACGCATTATAGTATTTAAATTTCTGAAAATCAAAGTATATAATACAAATATACTTAATTGAAGCAAGAAGGTCAGCTGACACATTGTAAGGGGTCTTTTCAACCACTTCCTTTGAAGTACATAATAGGCACTAGTATTGCATTTTTTTTTAGTCAAAAGTTACTTTATTTAGTTTTTGATACAATACAAAAAGAATTACGCAATAATATGACTATAGTTAAGAGCTATAAACAAAATAAAAAGTGGGAAAATAATCGGCAATTTCATACTTTAACCCCTATTATTTCAATCATGATTTATTTTATGAATAATTTCCACAACTGATCTAGTATACCTACTTAAGTTATCTATACTAATATTATAAAGAAGAAGAGTTTGTTTGTTTATTTGAACGCGTTAATCTTAGGAAGTACTGGTTTGAATTGAAAAAATATTTTTGTGTTGGATAGTCCATTTATCGAGAAAGGCTTTAAGCTATATAACATCACGCTGCGACCAATGGGAGCGAAGCATCAGTGAAAAATGTTGCAACAATAATCGCGATCATAATAACAGAAATTGACGAGGATGAAGTCGCGGGCAACAGCTAGTAATAAATAAATTTATGCCGCATCCAAGTATCACCTAATTGTCTCTTACTACATCCATGAAGCGAATGACACATTGCCAATAGCAATATCGCTAATACATGTCGGTAATTAAAACTTCATTCATACTGAGATTATCTGTACAGATATGGTACAAATTATATTATCACTTATAGAAAGGTCGCCTGACCTACTTTGTTGTTTGTTTTGTCTTGACCGTGAATTTATTTTGGAGCTTTTTTATTACAGTAAAGTAACAGCCTATAATCATCCCACTGCAGGGAAAAGGCCTCCATCATTGAATTCATGTTACCACAGCAATGATAGGTGTACTGGCATAATCACCACGCTTGCCAAGTGCGGGTTGGTGATCACAAACCGGAGCAACGTTTGAAAATTCGAAACTTTTTTTTGTTGCCCGACCCGGGTATTGAACCTGGGACCCCGAGATCTTGGCCCGGTATTTAAACCACTAGACTAACGGGGCGTTTTTATTACAGTAATTTGAAGTAACTACGACAAAGATTATTATTATTTGTTGTAAAGTATTCCTTGTTGTGTATGGCCTATATTTCTTTTAAGATACCCTTGGACTTGACTACCCAATTGAAGTAGTGGTTCGCCTACTACGCTAGGGTCCTGGGATCGAGTTGAGTCAGTTTAGAACACGATATTTTTGAAAAGCTCTGCTTTTTTGTAAGATCAAAGTCGTTAAAACAAGTCACGTCAGAGGCTTTTAGTAAGCTGCTTAGAAAGCTCTGTGATGGTCTATAGTCATCCCACTGCAAGGAAAAGGCGTCCATCATTTAATTCAAGTTACCATAGCAATGATGGGCACAGGCATAATCACCACGCTTGCCAAATGCGGGTTGGTGACCACAAACCCGAGTAATTCTCGATAATTCGAAACTTTTATGCTTGACCCTGGTATCAAACCCGGCAACTCGCGATCTTGGCCCGGTTAACAAACCACTATACAACGTGTTCCTTTTGATATTCCATAACTCTAAGGTTATGTTCTATAGGTAAAAATAATATAAAACGCTCTAAAACATGTGGTTCAAAAACAATAGTTTCGAATATAACATCAATTTTAGTTAAATTTGTTAAAAAAATGTAACCAGCATAGCGAATCCTTAGTTTTGCGAGACGTTGGCAAACTAACACTAAAGTGTAGTAGTAAAGTAGCGGGAGAGCGTAACTTGTAAAAAACATTGACGTGTGTGGGTGTTTCATTGATAAGTAGGTACGAGTTAATCATTTTCATTCAAAAGTTCATTCCTAACAAAGTAAGGGTGTTTTACATAAACAGTCGTGACTTTTTAGAATTATTTTGTATGAAAAAATTAAACAAAATAAAATTAATAATTGAATAATAATTCATATTTAATTTAATTCTTTAACATGGTCTGTTTAATACCCTAGAGTTATGGGATATCAAAAGGAACACGTTGTATAGACTAACGGAGCGTTGAAAACTCTGATACATAAGACTATCCCTGAAGAATGCTTTAAGAAGTCCTTAGACTTTAAATGGAAACAAATCCAAACAAAGGCGCGACAGTTATTTATAATTTTTGATTTCCGAACATATCACGAATCTAGCAAATGTGACTTGTATTGGCATTAAACGGGCGTGTCGCCCGCGGTCCTTGGCATATCATATGCGCGTGCGCACACAGTTCGTTGCCATTTACCAGATGCAATTCGAACCTTTTTGCGAATCGAATCCGATGATATTATAAACTCATTAAACAATAGTAAGTAAAGTAAGTAACAACCTATAATCATCCCACTGCAGGGGAAAGGCCTCCATCACTGAATTCAAGTTACCACTGCAATGATGGGAACTGGCATAATCACCACGCTTGCCAAATGCGGGTTGGTGTTCACAAACCCGAGCAACGTTCGAAAATTCGAAACTATTTGTTGCCCGACCCGGAGATCGAACCTGGGACCCCGAAATCTTGGCCCGGTATTCAAACCACTGAACCAACGGGGCGTTCCACGCGTTTAGTATACCAAGTATATTAAACTAAGATTCTGATACTTTACATACGGTTTTAAGTAAGAAAAAGTGTAAAGTACATTTTTATTTTTAACCGACAAAAGAGAGAGGACGGTCTTAATTCGATGCATGTTTCCCATTAAAACAAAAATAGAATTAAATAAGTTTTTTTTATCTATGACCTAAGTTTTTTTTCTGTTACGCAAAAAGATTACGATTATTACGATTTATCACGGTGCTGACTAAGTTAGTCGTAAAGTTCAAAGTTGGTTCTAATTAAATTTAAAGTGAAAACTCTAATCTTACGAAAAGAAAATTAGTCACGCTTGCTTTATAGCTTACAAGTAAACAAAATAAAAATTATTTATAAAACCCGATAATAAAAGAATTTGAACAAAAATCTGGACCGACAAAAAGTATAAAATTCGCTACCAAATTTGAGTCTTCCGAGGAATCGCCGGCAATCATTGAGCACGGAGTCGAATTCTGTGGCTGGAATCGGTTTTTTTTTCGAAGATCGTTTTCTTATGTTTTATAAATTTATATTTACTCAGAACAGTGACATCAATTTGCGTGATATAACAATAAAATTACCACATTGTTCATGACATTCGCACATTCGCTCTACAGGTTTAACAATTAATGTCATAACTCGCCTGAATTTATTCGCAATAATATAATTTATATCGCCTGGTTAATCCTAGTTCAAGTGAAATATATCTTTCTTTAATTTATCAATTATCTATTGTAAAATTAATTTACAAATCTATGGAACTAGTTGTTTTTGTGTGTGTCTAATTTGTGTTATGTTATGCCCCATTAATAAATATGAAAAGGTGAATCGCGAACGTTGTGGAACAGATTTGCTGTAGCGATGCGGTAATGGTTCTATTTCAGGTCAAACCCATTTCGAAAACGATCTTTATAATTTTATTTTATGAAGTAGTTTGTGTAGCTGATACATTTCCATGCCTGAGAATAAACAATTTACCTGTTGACAAGTTTGAAAAAACCCACAAAACTTAAGTCGGTGTATGATGAATATCGGTGATGTATCGCTTGCACTTTTCTTTAAAATAAAAAAACAATACGTATCACATCTTGGTAAATTCGTATAACACTATGCATTTTTTTAAGAATTATATTCTAGCACTGCTGCTGCACTATGTGTAACTAACAAAATGCAGTTTCATTGACCCCAGTCGTGACTATGTCGACCTATTACGTCACGAGCGATGACACTGTCCGTGAATTCAGCACTCGGTCACACTTACTCATAGCGGTTTGAAGACGTCGTTTGTTATGCTATAAGCCTGCGATACACATAGATTTATTAAAATACTATCTTTTCCCATGGCTTCGCTCGCGTTAAATTCGGGGTAGCAATAAAATTTCACCCGCTCTTTTAAGGGGTTGGGGGCGGATATCCAAAAAAAAAATGATTCACAAATTTGTTATTAGTCACAAATAGTCCACATACCAATTTTTAGATTTCTACCTTAAAAATTGCGGAATGCTCCATACGAAATGCCACCTTCTTAGGGAAGTGAAGGTTTAGAAAGAGACAAAAAGTAGCCTTTGTCACTCTCCATCCTTTCAACTATCTCCAATTAAAAAAACACGTCAATTCGTCGATCCGTTTTGCCGTGAAAGACGGACAAACAAACAGACACACACACACTTTCCCATTTTTATTATAATTAAATATCAATACAAAAATTTATTTTACTTTCAGCTCTGTAACAAATTTTCATATTCATCGTCTTCTCAACTATCAAGTATGATCTTGTGTAAATAATTTTAAAGTCGTCTGTTACGTCTCTGATATGAGTTATTTTACGTCATCATCTTGCGATACAAGCCAAGACCGAAAGCTTAACGTTCCCTGCAAAACTTTACTATAACTTACCCACCCCTTCAGACCATAGGTAGAATACATCTATTGTTTTAATTAACCTGACTGCTAACCAAATCGTATCACAATCGTAATTGAATAGCAGGTTTTTGACAGTTCTAGTATGGGCTAAATATCAAAATCGCCCAATTCAACAACGATTGAACAGCAATTGAAATAGCAGAATAACCGGGTATTGAACCGTATAGACAGATCACTTCAACACTACACCAACCGGGTCATCCAAAAGTATACATACAAGTAAAAAGTATACAAACCAAAGCGTAGTATGTAGATACAGATCCTCTTAAAATGTTTATTCTGGTCAATACCTGGATTCGAAACTCTAATAAATATTTAGTAAAAACCGTATAATGCCTTTCTGAGCTAAATAACACCCCTTCTTATCCTATGACCATAGAGAGTACTAACAGAATATCCGATCACCAAACCGCCCGACAAGCGTGATTATTGTAGCTAAAACTCCTTTAATTTTGATATAATCCTCCTTAAAGAGACTATTTAGTATTAAAAAATCACTTAAGCACTGCTATGTGTAACAGTGGACTAATGTGATTTACATATTTTAGCTTTTTTAGCTAGTAAGTTACGTAAATAAATCAAACTGAAGCGACAATAATTTCTCACAAACATAAAAATGACAATTACGTGAGTTTATTTTTATATACCTGTAATTAAACATGTGATAAACATCAAAGCCCGATAAATTATTTGGTTAATTAATCACTGACGGTGTTTCATACCATATTATCTATTTGGAACGGACTCGAAATGAGAACATTAAATTTACGAATTTTTAAAGTTGACTCTTGGGGAATACAGACTTGATGAGACTTGATTAACTAAACCTAATTAAAATATAAACTATTAGATATAACATTAAAATTTGTATGATACAGACGTCCTGAAACTGAATCATTGTCTCTCTGAAAGATAAATCAGGTACACATTTATTAAGGTAGTATGACAAAATATACGATAGATTCGATTACGATTCAACTGAGCCCTTTGTAAAGGGGCCCAGTTCTTCATATACCTACACCAGTACGTTTTAACCAGAGATAGTAAAAGAGGCGACTTGAGATATTTGATTATAACGACAATTGAAAACTTTCACCCAGGAAGTCAAAGTATCTTTGACTATGTGTACGAAGAGTTTATTAAAGGGGTAGATTTAGAAACTGGGCTCTACATTAAACACTTAACACTTACGGGGTTTAATGCAACGAACCGTTATTTAAAGGTAAATAGTAATTTACCTTCCCGACGTGTTAAGTGTTTAGTGTAAAAATGCAACAAGAAAGTTTAAAATCCTATACTGGGCTCTACATGTTATGATATGTGATAAATTTTTACATCACACTTAAAAAACAAAACAGGGTTGGATTAACTGTATGCGGTCATGGTCAAGCCTTATCACATTAGTTTCCAAATTGGACATTGACATTTCCTCCTTAACCATTTGACGGCAAGACGTATGTCGAATATTCCTTTAATTACCAACCTGTTTGATGTCTCGCTACCTTTACTTGAAGACAGTTTTGTAACGATGATACAAGGCTACATCTCATGTCGTAATCTGGGCCAGAAATTTCGCCGACCTTAGCCGAGAGACTATTTCGTGGCGTCAGTCGCTTTTAATTTAAATCATTACTAAATTCATGTGAAGAAACATACACGCGTCGACATAAGCGGAATTCAACTTGAATGGACTTTACATGGAACGACAGAGATTTAAATTTTTTAAATATCGAATACCAACTAAACCGAGAGATGCTGTACACCTAAGATCTCACTGTTATAATCGTAGGTTAGGAGCCAGTATGTTCGAATTTTAAATAATGTTTTATTTCGGAGAAATAAGAAAAACGTGTAGGTAGATCAATTTCTGCGCAAGCAGAAAGCAGTGTAGTTTATAAATTATCTGTTTCTCCTATCTACAGGCGACAATATCATAATATGCAATAATCATACAAGCATGAGACAAGCTTACTGTTTTCTTGAGTTTACGCGAACACTATATATTGAAATGAAAGATAGTTTAAAAAAAAACCCGTTCTAAATCCGTAAACTATCTTTCATTTCAATGAGACAAGCTTGTTTAGGATATAGGTGAAGTTATCAGAGACAAAATTAACTACAAAAAGTGTAGCAAAATTATCAAAACTTTTTTTGTGGGGTATGTGGTGCCTGCACATATGAATATCGTCACGCATTCTTTTCCTATGTGTTTCTTAAGAGGCGACCGAAGTAGTACTGCCACAAGAAGACGGGCAGCAGCGTCTTTTTCTCACCATTAGGCGAACTGCGATCGCCAATCATCCTAACGTTGTGATTATTGCAAAATCCTGCTTTTGAAGAGGCCCGTGTCTGATATAAGCTGTTGATGATAACGATAAAACACTTTTTTAATGTATAAAACAAACTGTATTATCCTAACAAAATCTGCTGGATGTCGTCAGATGTAAACGTACCTAGCGCGTGTGACTAACCGGCGAAATTATGTAAAACATTTATCCGATGAAGTGTTGCTGATGGTCATGATATGGCCAAAATATGGCCGCGTTATTACATTCGGCTTCATATGGAATAGATGCACTTGTTAAGTTCATGTTGTTGAAATGGTTAAGAATTTTGACATTCCTTACAGTTTTATATGTAGCCACCCATGTAGCAATATCTTTAGCGCCCGGGGTCTTTAAAACTATATTCGGGGATAAAACTGCTTGATTCTCAATTTACTTCAGCCTATAAAAGCGCATTGAAAGAGAAGGAACTTGTCATAACCATCACGCATGCAGAATTCCATGCATATAGGCCAATGCTAGAGCGAAGGCGCTGCACGCTGTTGCCCGTCTAGATCATTATCATTATTACAGTGCCGCTTTTTCAGTGCCTTTATGACAGTGCCGTTGTTACAGTGCCGTTAATACAATGCCGTTACTGAAGTGCCGGCATCACACGATATGAACTGATTTTAGGTTTTTTGACAGTTTTAACATAGCCATCTTTATTATATTTAAACTACACTTAAAGACTACAATATTCACTTGATATGCAAATGAACGAATATGAATACAATGAAAAATAATTCCGATGGCAAAAATTTCACAAATGTGCATATAAACTGCAATAAGTAAAATAATGCATGGAATGTAAACAGTAACAGACAATCCTATTGCACCCAGGGCCGTCTAAGCTGGGGCCCTTGGGCACATAAGAATTTGGGGCCCTTGGGCACACAAGAATTTGGGGCCCTTTTGGAAAGTAAAAAAGCGAATTATAATAACATTTTTTTACAAGTATTACCATTTATTATAATTGGTGACTGATTTGTGAAAAAAGTGTAATGTGCCCGACAAAAATGTTTTGAGAATAAATGTGTGAGAGAAATTATCGGTCCTTCGGGGCCCCCTGAGAATAGGGGCCCTGGGCACGGGCCCCGTGTGCCCTTATGGAGAAGACGGCATTGATTGCACCGACATAAATTTGTAACTTAGTATCTACAAACCTTTTACAAAAAATAAGTTAAGTAATAAGTTACAAAACTTATTTGTGACATTTTGTATGTTAAGTCAACCTAAAGAAAAATTTTATTACTCATTTTTTTAAACACTGCAATCAGAATTCTGATTAAACGAAAATACTGAGCCGTGAGAAAAAACTTTGCAATATCAAAATGGTACTACGTATATTTTAAATTAATTCACATCCGGAAATACATATTGCTTGAAATGCGCAAACGTCATTCAGTAATAAACTTTTGTCGTTAGTTCTGTCCTTGTCTGACAAGTAGGGATAATGTACTTATCTCTTTGTTTAAAGCACTTACTCTATCAAGAGAGAGGTAGAGGGCATGAAGGGCATGCTCTCGGTGTTCGTACTCATAGTGTAATTATGTTGTATAATAAAACTAATGCAACTCAACAGCTGATTTAATTGTAAATACGAAATGTTTATTTGATCCATAAATCGGCCTAGCATGAACCGGAGTTCGCATAATTATTCTGACACTTTAATTTTTCATTTCTGACCAATAAATGAAAGAGGACGTTCTCAACTTGACGAAAACTCAAGTAGGAACATTTAAACCGTGCTTAATTTTTATGTGTTAGCCCGTATCTAATAGTGAACTAATAATAGGGGTTGAAGTATGAAATTGCCGATTATTGTCCCACTTTTTATTTTTTTTATAGCTCTTAAGTATAGTCATATTATTGCGTAATTATTTTTGTATTGTATCAAAAACTAAATAAAGTAACTTTTGACTAAAAAAAAATTCAATACTAGTGCCTATTACTTCAAAGGAAGTCGTTGAAAAGACCCCTTACAATGTGTCAGCTGACCTTCTTGCTTCAATTAAGTATATTTGTATCATACACTTTGATTTTCAGAAATTTAAATACTATAATGCGTAGCTTTATAACCATCTAACTTTCACCTTTAATTGCATCGAAAACGGTCCAAAAAAACTAAAAAATTGTTAGTATGGAAAAATGACTTTTCTCGATTTCGTCCATACAAAACGGCAATTTCATATTTTAACACCTAATATTTAAGCTGGTGATGATGATGAATACTCTTGCATTTCAGATCAGTTCATGACTCTAATTAAAAGTAGGTAATTAAAATTAAAAGTAATCTCTCTGCACGGCAAACGCCTCCGTCATTGAAATCAAGTTACCATAGCAATGATGGGTATAGGCATAATCACCACGCTTGCCAAATGCGGTTTGGTGATCACAAACCCGAGCAATGTTAGAAAATTTGAAACCTTTTTTGCCTGACCTGGGGATCGAACGCAGGACCCCCAGATTTTGGACCGGTATTTTAACAATTAGACCAACGGGGCCTTGTAGATACACCACAGGACTCTTTTTTTTTTCTTTTTTTTTAATAAATAATGGGCTTGCTCTGGACTACATACTTAACCATACGGTTAAGAAGAAGCCTAAGATGGTGCGAGATTACCCAGAGGTACTGGTTCTCCCACACACCAGCGGAACACAGAAAAACTGTTTGGCGCTGGACTCCGGCAGGAGGGTGGTAGCATCCAGGCGGCCTCTTACAAAGCCTACCACCGCAGAGGGATCTGTTAGCCGTCATCATTGGTTAGAAAACCAAAGATGCCGTTGCCCAGGGTGGACCACAAGAAGGTAGATCCCACCACCCCTAATATACTCAAGTAGATATGGTATAGACAACGGCAGGTCAACCTACCCAAAAAGTTAAAGGTTATTGAATGGATTTTTAACTTTAAGTCCAACAAGTAGAGATCAATATCAATTGAGAAAATTTGACGTTTTGTGGTAGGTTGACGTGCTGTTGTCTTTTTTTTCTGTGCTGCTAGCCCGTATCTAATAGTGGACTGAAAAAACCTGGTGATGATGATAAATACTTGCATTGCAGATCAATGTAAGACTAATTTAAAATTAATAAATTCAGAAAATTATCATTTTTTCGTTATCCATTTAAAAATGTTTTGTAGCTCGCAGTTTATGACAAGTTCACAAGTGACATATATTTGCTGTCAAGCTTTACCCACGTAATGACTTAAGTTAAAACCTTTTTGACCAACTAAACTAATCTGACTGTTATTATCCTTATAATGTGCGGTGAGAAGATGCCTTATGCCATAACACTTTCCAGATGCAACCGTTTATGTAACTGTTTGGCCATGCGCAGGAGTGCAGTGATGGGACACTGTCGATGACTTGAGTACTCGATGTTTCAATTATTCGTGTTATTTTTATGCACAAGTAAATATTTAATGATAGCAGGTAAATGACAATGATTACCGTCTCAATTTTCTTTCTTTACTGTAGGATCTCGAAGATTATCTTTTAGCAGTGAGTTAATTTCGATTAATTGGACTCTCGATTTAGAACCAAGTAATATTTAATTGTCCAGTGATAACTAATGTGACACTTTTTTCATATTATTCTAATTTATTGCTTAAAATTTTATATTCAAATGATTTTGAATTAAAAGCTTTGTCCAAACAAATAACAAAGCGTTTGTATTTCTTGAATGTATCTACAGATGCAATTATTAATATGATGTAGGCATGCAATTAAATAATGGTGGTACTACAACCGAATTGATAATTTACTTAAACTGAAGCAAAACCAAAAGTGTGCTATTGGAAAATTTTGGTGGCTTATAAACCACATAATAAAACTATTTCTGCACTACGTCTATATCATTGTAAGTACGACTAAGCCACCAATTATATTTAATGGTTTTGTTACAATTACAATAAGTTATTCCCATCTGATCCCCTGCATTTGATCCACCGTCAATTTAAATTCCCAATCGATCCTCTAATATTTTTAAGGTGCCAACGGATCCCCTAATTTTATTTCTAAGGTAGGTGGGTAAGGAAGGCAGTCAAGTACAATCGGAAGTAAAAGAAGTTTTGCAATAACATACTCATTTATTGAACATTTGTTTTCAAATGTTTTGTTTTTATTTATCAGTTTATCTTATGAGAAAACATTAATTTGCTAATTGACATCTTTAAAATATGAGATGACAGTTTTATTTGGATACCTAAACCTATACAATGATTGTGTTTATTTGGAATTGTTAATTAGCCTTATTTCTTACTAGACATAAAAAAATGCACCTGTAATAAACCAGTGATGCCCAATATTAAATTTTACAAGAAAACTAGGAAATTGTTCTAAAAACATTAGATATTAAACGATAATAAAAAAACTGACAGTAAATGTTTTTAAAATTACAGTTATTATCTATTGCTTCTTATCCTGGCAACCTAAATAAAAATTTATTGGAATGTAAAAAATTATATAAATCATATTTATAACATCACTAAATGTTAATAATTGATGACAAAACAATGATGCATACGATCTCTTAATGATATTTTTAAGAAAAAGGTTATTCTAAAAAATCACAGCTGATATTTTGACTTAAATTAAAATAAATTAAAGAAATATTTGTAAAAAATTGGTCATTTATAATAAACTAAATAAAGCAAAGGAAAACCCTTTAACGTATTTTATTGTTGAATGTACGACGTTACATACCAAAATCCCGTCTGGTCCCCTACAAAGGGGATCAGATGGGAATAGAAAATAATTAAAAATAAAACCGATCCACCAGGGGATCGGTTGCAGAAGATCGGATGGGAATAACTCATTACATCTTTCTTAACTGTCATCTCTCGATACTATTCGATTAACCACTAGTGGGATTACAACACTAAAGGCGCGCCACTTTTTTGTGCGACACCTGTCGCGTTCTAGATAACTTTGGCGAGGAATCCTGGAATTTATAGCCTTAGTTTTTGTGCTTTTATTTATTGAGGAAGTCAAGGAACGATGACAGGTCTAAACAAAATAGTACTTTCAAGTATTACTCAACAAAAATACAAATCGGATCATCAACATAACATACTTGGTAAAAAAAATCTTCTGACCTAACAAACTTAACTCCGGTATTAAACATGCAGGGCAAAGGCCTTCAGGCATAATTATCGCGCTTGCCTTTTTTTTATAATAATAGGCTTGCTCTTGACTACATACTTAACAATACGGTTAAGAAGAAGCCTAGGATGGAGTGAGCTTACCCAGAGGTGCTGGTTCTCCCACATACCAGTGGAACACGGAAAAACTGTTTGGCGCTGGACTCCAGCAGGAGAGTGGTAGCATCCAGGCAGCCTCTTACGAAGCCTACCACCGCAGAGGGATCTGTTAGCCGTCATCATTGGTTAGAAAACCAAAGATGCCGTTGCCCAGGGTGGACCATTAGGAGGTAGATCCTACCACCCCAAAAGCCTAATGCCTAATGCACGTTGGTGATCAGTAGCCCGAGCAATATTCGACAATTCCAATTTCTTATTGCCCGATACGGGCAATCAAACCCAGGACCCCGAGAGCTTGACCTGGTACTTTAACCGCTCAACCAATGGGGCGTTAAAAATGGAGTACACCAACCATCTTTTGAAGTCTTGATACTCCCTCCCAACTACGTAAAGCGATGTGATACTATAGAATCAATATTTTACAATGTCTCATCTCATGAGATTAGCATGAGATTAGCTTGTAAGTTATATTATTGATGTATTATTTTATCATAGGGAAAGTTTTCCTATGTACTTAATAACTAAATCGTTAAATAGTAATTCCTACCCAGATTTAATCAAGGAAGTATGCTGTATGCATTTCAAACCACCTAATAAGGCTTTATTTACATCAGAATGGTCCAGTTACATTTCCTTACTACTAAAACCACCATCTCGGTATTTTATTGATCAGGCAATTCATTTTTTACATTATTTATACGGTTTACGGTTTATGAAGAACTTTATTTCTCTTAAAGAATACAGATAATTCCTTTACAGAGAAACTTAACTATACTGAAAACTATACAAACACTGTTCTCAATGTAAGCCAGAGGTCTATTTAAGTAATAAGTTTTACAGTTTATTAAGAATTGTATTAGTTTTATCATTATCGTAATCATACGTCGTATCGCACATCGTCATCATATCAGATTATTTTTGGGTGATGGGATCTACCTCCACGTGGTCCACCCTGAGCAACGCCATCTTTGGTTATCTAACCAATGATGTAGGCTAACAGATCCCTCTGCGGTGGTAGGCTTCGTAAGAGGCTGCCCGGATGCTACCAGCCTCCTGTCGGAGTCCAGCGCCAAACAGTTTTTCTGTGTTCCGCTGGTGAGTGGGAGAACCAGTGCCACTTTCTGGGTAAGCTCACTCCATCTTAGGCTTCTTCCTAGTTAAATATGACGTCAAGAGTAAGCCCATTGATTATAAAAAATAAAAAAAATCATAGAGGAAGAGTAATGCTGTTATTTTCGAGATGATAGAGAGAAGACGCTGCAACCCATCTTTTTCGGGCATTATTTTTTTATTCGGTTGCCTCCTTTGGACACTCATTGAACGAGAAGCAGTAAGATTTTGTTAAGAATTGTCTAATATAGCGGTAGTTTGGTACCGAATATAAATTTGTTACATATTGTATCTTGTCTATTTTGGGTTTTGTGTCTTTTTCTCTGTATTTATGGTATTTGAATGGCACAAATATTAGCTTAATCGTTTAACGTCGTAGAAATGTTTACATTGATTTTTCCCCAGTGAAAACTAATATAAAATTCATAAAGAACAACCAAAAAGGTTTCTATATTTCGTATAATTATAACCTGTTAGTCAGTAAATCAAAGTGGTATTAGTGTACTGAGTTACCGTAAGAACAGGTTGTTGGATAATGGTAAGGTTGTAAGGAAACGGCAAATGGGTCGCGTCCCGCATTGCGCTGTCATCTCCACAAATCAAGTTTAGCGGCGTGAGACCAAACAGAGAACATTAAATGTGGTACAAGCTTAAGTGGCGAGCGGATTGCAATAAATTATTTTAATAAATACATATTTTTTGCTGAGTAAGCCGTTTTGACGATGCTGGTAACTGGAGTTTACTAATAAAAACCAGAGTTTTCTTATTCTGAATCTAACAATATTTATAACAACTTTAAAAATAAAATCGCTATTTTTAAGCTTACATATTGTGAGACCTAGCCATATATGTACAGTGTGATTTCCGTAGAGAAAACAATATCTTGACTAAAAGTAAAAGTTGTTTTACTTTTTTGCATACTGACTGCTAAAGGCCCTGGACTAAGATAAGTAACATACAGTAGTAATAAACTCATCACTCATACTTCTTGATTACTTCTTTGTAGAAATCTTTAAAGAGTAAAAAAGCAATAATCCCAAAGTTCTCACAATTTATCTTAGAGGATAAACTACCGAATTCATTTCATAATTTTATTGAATTAAGTACCTAGTTGGACGAACAAGATTTTAGCAATGATATTTGCTTATCAAAACTTGTTTGTTATTGACGATGCTCCTAGATTGCTGATATTGTTTTTTTAATTTTTATGACAGTTAATTTTTTTTATTTATATTTAGGACATGCCTCACTGGGCCACACAGAGCCATCTAGTCCCAAATTAAGCTACTATTAAGTAGCCTGTCGTATGGGGTACTAGACAACCGATAAACGTACTTATATACTTTTTTTTTTCTAAATATATACTTATAATACATAGAAAACACCCAGACCAGTACAAACATACATGTTCATGCACACAAATATTTGTACTGTGCGGGGATCGAACCCGCGACCCATGGCTCAGAAGCAGCGTTTACTACCGCTGATCCAAATGGTCGTCAGATGTTATAACTTGTACTTGTGCCTACATTTTTATATAATAATATTATTAAAATGATTTTACGTTACTAAAAAGGAATTAAAAATCTGTTTTGACCTTCATTCTTTAATCTTTAGTATTCGTGCCTTTCAACTAAAAATAAGAGAGAAGAAACAATGAGGAACAAATTTTTTTTGACTGTAATCTCGCTTCAGCTCAATGAAAAAAGGTTACTATTTAACTAAGACGTATGAAATCATAACCTTTGATAAAGCTGATAAGTACATAATTTACAATCCGCTATGCGCTTATGACTCATCTCCGGCGTTCCGCATAACGCCTTTAAGTATCAATAATTTACAATTTGCGCTCATTACTGAGCAGTTGAGTAATTTGGTCGATCGATCGCATTGTTGTGGCTAGTGACCACAAATAACTTGCTAATTTATCACAATATGCCAACAAAAGTTCACTATCTCTGATCGGTTACAAAGTTCTATTTATCAAATACATTTTTATACATAAGTTGTTCAAAACGCAAGGTAAGTAGCTATGAATAAGTTGCTTAATAGCATCAGAGAGAAACAATAAAAATATCTTTATTTCTCGGACATTATAGATATTGAACGTATTTAAAAATTGAACGCTTTTTTCTCTTTTTATTTTGTATATTTTCTCGATTTTTCTCTATTAAGTTAGCCAATCAATTTATTTTATTGATGCATGAGATTAGAATTCGGTCGAAGACGATCCGTAACAGTAAGATGATGAAGACAAGACATCCACTAACAACTTAATATTTTTCGGTTGTTTAACTGTTCGAAGCTTTTACAAATTGAGTGAACAAATTGAACGTATATGCAGCGATGTTGTAAATCCCTATGAGCAAAGGCTGCCATTTGAATTAGCTTCTAAATTGTCGTCTGTAATAATCGTCTTAGCAAAAACTTAACAGGTTTTTTCAATAAGATTTAAGTAATCTAATTCACAATTTAATAGGCAGTTGCGTTATGTGCCGTTAAAAACGTCTGAGGCAATTTATTTAGTAATATTGAGTTTCGTGCCAAAATTATTATTACAATTTAAAAAATTAATACAAAGTATATATACTAAATACTTCTAAACAAAATCAATTTTCCAAAAACTAGAACAGTATCATTTTAGCAAATTACCTCTGGTATTTATTGAATCACAGTAAACTCTTTAATTTGTAGTTAATACAGTCGAAGAATGAAAAGCAGTTAACTGTGATATTATGTGATATATGGATATATGATTATACTAGAGGTAATTTGCTAAAATGATACTGTTCTAGTTTTTTCAGAATTTATTTTGTTAAGAAGTAATAAAATTAAATCTCAAATATTCGTGAAACGCATAATTGTTCTAAACATAATCTCAGCTGCCTTGAAATACATAATAAATCCTACATTTTGCAATAGTTAACGGTAGATCAGATCAATATTTGTATTGTAATCGAATCAATTTATCATGCGATGTCATAACAACTCTACCTTATAAATGTTAGGTAATAACTTACATATTGTTGCAATATTAACAGTATTAACGTCCAACAATAACAACAAACGCAAATTAGGCATCTTATTTAGAAATGTGATAAAGGATAAACACGTATACAACAAATAAAATAAAGGACAATCACATACCACATTGTACTGACCCCAAAGTGAGTAATTATTCCAAGCACATGTTCAAATCAGAAACAACGAAGGCACCACAAACACCCAGACCCAAAAAAACATAGAAAAGTATTTTTTTCTACATACCCGTCTGACAAAATAGAACCCGGGGCCTATATATGTATCAATAATTGTAATATTGGCAGTTTAATGTAGACTCTATCAACCTACCAGAAACCTGTGAAATTTTGCATTTTGTTAGTCTATAATTGTCCAATCGAGTCCAAATCGATTGGGAGATATTTAGTGATGTACAAGGCTCGAGGCCTCCGAGTCCTTTTGGCTACAGCTCGGTGCCGTTTACAGGGCTTGCCTCATTTTTATAACGCTCGAGAACTCGGGAGTCCTTTTCAGGGCTCGTGCCTTTTTGAAAGCTCGAGCCTTTTTAAGAGCTCGATCGATCTCGAAGCTTTTTCAAAACGCTCATAGGCTCACGTTAACTCGCAGTCGTCGATCAATCCGTCAAAAGATTCGAGCTCTGTAACTTGTAACTTGAATCATGTACACCACTGTTTTCATTTATTATTTATTTAAGTGAAATTAAAGTCATAAACATAGATTTGAGTTTTTTCCTGTAAAAGCTTGCCTTCATTTCAAGACTCGAGCTCTTTTAAAGGCTCGAGCTCTTTTGAAGGCTCGAACTCTTTTGAAGGCTCGAACTTTTTTAAAGCCTCGAAGCATGGCTCCGAGAACTCGCGTCTCGGCTAGGCTCGGGACTAAGAGCCTGCCAAGCTCACTGAGTCCTGCCAATTCATCACTAGAGATATTTGCATTGATGTGGTATAAAAAACTAGATAAACAATCAGCATCAAAATATTACCCAACTAAATGTGCACCCATTTGACAAAAGAGTGCACTTTTAGTACAACCTATATGAATCAAATAGTTACAACATGACATAAATATCCAGTGGCGGATTAACCCTAAGGCCCAATAGGCCCAGGCCTAGCCTATTGGGCCTTAGGGTTAATCCGCGGCCAGATTTAGGCGCGGCCCCAATCGTGTCAAAAAACTTATTGTGGCGCATGGCGGGTGGGCTGCACTGCATGGTGCAATCCACAGAACATGGAAAAAGGTTGGAAAGGCGATGTAGGCGGGGCAGGCGCGCCACAGAGGTTATGAGCAAATGCTTTTACTTCTGCTCAAACATCAATGTAAGTGAGCGCTGTGATTAGTTTTTTTTGACGTCGCGCGACCAATGCTTAATTGGCGTTCTTTGGATGCTGAGAAAGGGGCGGCTGATGGCTTGGGGCCTAGGGTGTTCGAGACTGCAAATCCGCCACTGTAAATATCCATGCTATTGCATGCCGACATAATTTGGCCGGGTTATGAAGTTGACACTGACATAAAACCAACGTCAGTCATTCAATCGAGGACAGTTTTAGAGGCCTTACTCCGCAACACAATGTCCGTATATTCGAATCCATCTGTCTCTATCACTCATACCGATGTCTTAAGTATCTGAAAGAGACAGATATATCCGTAAATACGAGTTTCAAGTTGCAGAGTAAGGCACCAGGTGTAATTTTTGTATCAGATTTTGTATCTTGTCGAACGTATTGTTAAGTGATCTATTGGCGGTCTAAAATAGAGAACATCACCCTCACCCTATAGGTGTTGTATGTGGCAACTAAAGGAGTACTGTCCGAAGAATACGACCAGCAGCGTCTTCTCTTTACTACTGACCAAACTGCTATCGACAACCTAGAGACCTTCCTAGAGATGCAAAGGTTTCCTTTTGGCGAATTACATATCAAACCCTGTAACACAGAGATGACATACTTTGTATGATATTTAAGCAATTTTATTACAATTATAATCAGTATTTAAAACTTTAAAAAATATGTCTCAGGCGGGACTCGAACCCGCATTTCGGCGGCGCTTTACCATTTAGCCTACAACATGCGAGGAGATACGGGTTCGAGTCCCGCCTGAGACATAATTTTTCATGTTTAAATACATAAATGACAATAAACACACTCCAAGACAACACTAATACTTAACGTAGTTTTATCTGACAAATAATATAATTATTAGAATGACAAAAAAAATTTGAATGTACGTTTGTTACTCAATCACGCTAGAACGACTTAACAGGTCTTGCAGTTTAATATATTTATATATTATCATAGTCGTTAACATCGCTTAGGTCACTTTTTATCCTAGGAATATTTTTGACCCCCAATAAAACATGTCAGTTTTTCATACTAAAAGGTATTTATGAGATTTTTGGAATACTTAATCCCAGTGTAGAAGTAATAATAAGACTTTGCTGGCATAGACAGGATTTTATCAGCGAACAAAGTCGCGGAAACATTTAGTATTATTCTAAAATTAAAAAATCTATTTAAAATAGGTAACGTTCTTTTGTAATAAACCTGCAACATTGTAAAGTAGTCCCACGGCACTTCATATCGAGTTGCGTGCATCACTATAATCAAGATTTGACAACTTCACCAACCAGTGCAACGACGCATAAATAAATCAAGCTAATATCGATAGTTTTTGGCCAGTTTCGAAAACGAACTTGGAAATTGGAAATTGTTTTAGCTGTGTATTTTATTTAAAGTTTAAAAAAAACAACTAAGCGGCTAGCAATCATTGCTGTCATACTCTTGCAGGGCGTCATAATGAATACTTTCGTTATAATGTACAAATTAAAAATCTAATTAAACATCACTGATGTCAATTGTACAATACCACGAACGTAAAGTCCAACAGTTCGGATAAATCATAAATTCACAATCAATGTATTATTTGTGTACAATCAAGAATCCAATAAGTAATTTGAATTTGGCAAACCAGTACTAATATTTATGTACGTATCATTAAGGTACGGATCCAACTAAAACACGACTCGACTGCAAGTGTACCTACACCTTTACGATCATCACTTGATTGGCCAAGGAATCTCCGCAATACGATAATGACTGAAGATGTAAAAACATAATTATATTGCCAATCGTCCACCAATAAACTTTTAGTATGACAGTTGAACTAGTACCAAAACTATTGCCCCATTTTGTCGCCACGAGTACCCTTCGTAATGACACAGAGTTTCGTCAGACAACGAACCAACTGGAGCGGTGTGCAACGCTAAACTTGCAGCTTAATCGACCAGGGAAATGATAGGTCTGCATGAGATTGCGTATTCAAAATAAGTCATTTCTACTGCGGACGCCATAGAAATGCGTTTGTAGTAGTAAATATTTCGATACTTTTTTTAGGCTTCGGAATGTGGATACTTGGATAATAATAGGGGTTAAAGTATGAAATTGCCGATTATTTTCCCACTTCTTATTTTGTTTATAGCTCTTATGTATAGTCATATTATTGCGTAATTCGTTTTGTATTGTATCAAAAACTAAATAAAGTAACTTTTGACTAAAAAAAAAATGCAATACTAGTGCCTATTACTTCAAAGGAAGTCGTTGAAAAGACCCCTTACAATGTGTCAGCTGACCTTCTTGCTTCAATTAAGTATATTTGTATTATATACTTTGATTATCAGAAATTTAAATACTATAATGCGTAGCTTTATAACCATCTAACTTTCACCTTTAATTGCATCGAAAACGGTTCAGGCGTTTTTAAAAAAACTAAAAAATTGTTAGTATGGAAAAATGACTTTTCTCGATTTCGTCCATACAAAACGGCAACTTCATACTTTAACCCCTAATATTATCGGTCTTTAGAAGTCCGTTGTTGGGTATAAGTATAGATTTCCAATAATAGGGTATACCTTTTTAGCCACTAATTTAAATTGTTTCAAACTGAGGATGTGTTTTTTTTTCTTTTTATGGCTTTACTTACCGTTAAACTACTATTTGATATGTATCCAAAACTTTTAAGTGAATTGTGAATATGTTAGTAAAAATACAGACGACTGACCTCGATTTTTTTAATAGAAATTGCTAAAATATTATTATGATTATTTTTCAGTCACTTACTCGAGTAAAGATTGATTCCGCAGATAAAGTTTTTTCGTCTTTTTCACCCTTCACAAGTTTTAAAAAGTAGGCAATGTATCTTTTTTAGGTTCCAAATATTACTATACTACCAAAATTTATTAAATGAAGAACATAGAATAGCTGACTCACAGACTTTGTTTGGATTTATCTTCTAAATGGTCAACTTAGAAATAGTATTAAAAGAGGCAAGTTAAAGCAAAGATCAATAAGGCTAAAACCATGTTAAAGAATCACATAAACTGTTAAATATCATACTTTTTACAAAGCTTAGGGCTTAGAAACACTATTATTACGTGTGAAAATTGATCATGGTCAAATATAACAATGTCTGCCTCTGTCCACATTGAACATTAACCACCATCTTTTGCTGGTTAACCAGTTTCTTCATCTGACTATATACTCGTATTTAGTTAAGGTCACGCAATGCCACTTACATAGTAATCAAAGACATTTTCATACATTATAATTGGTTTGGAATGTTGTAACGTAAACAGTAGCCATTTTGTTGAGTGCGTTCTAAACTAGTTTTCTATGTATTTGAATTAATAAGTTTCCTTGAGATGGTGTTATGTTATTGAAAATAATGTTCGGTATTACGGATGCCATTAGAATGAATTTATATTGTGTTTAGACACAATTTTATATAACTTTTTTTTCTTTCACCTGATTTACCATGGTTTTTCTTATGTTGTTTTCTGTCCATTTTTTTTTCCTTTTTTAACATATTGTTTTATTTATTGCATACCACCATGTACCAGCAATTTTATATAATATAAACTTTATAGCTTAGCCACTGCTTTGATTTAGGAACCAACCTCGATATCACCCAAAACTCACAACACCATTAATAGTTTAGCAACGCATAGAGAGCAAATACTTGCAAAAATATGTTTTGGTTCAAGTTTATTTTCAGTAGCAAGTAAACATGGATACAATCAAATTCGTTGTATTGGAAACCACAATTTAAGTATTTAAAGAAGGTAATTTATTAATCGTCTTTAAATCCAATTATTGCGATAGCTAATCATAATTTCATGATTGATTAAAACTATAATTGATGAGATAATTGATTAATGCATATTGCCAGGTAAAAAAATTTTTGATTGATCTGAACGTCAATCCTATAAGCCATTGAATAATATCGTCGTATATTCGTTTATATCTTAAATGGTTTATAAAACAATGATAATTTTACTGTAAACACATCAATGAAATCATTGATCTATCGTTTCATGAAATACTCTTAACTAACGAATTTTATTTATATTTTCAATTAGTTTCTGTCAAGAAATGAAATTAAAAAACAGCAAATAAATAAACTTCTTTAAATACCTCTTCACTCAACGATGTTCATCCTTTGCTTCGACTACTGACTTAATAAGTATCTGACAAATATCTTAATTAAAATTGTCGCACCTAGAAACTCTGTGGCGTGCCAATACATCAGTCACTAAGACGATCGATTCAATCGCGATAGTTAAATCTACTTAATTATCGACTTCGAAGTATGTACACGTAATTAGTCCTGTAGATTTAAACATGATAATGATGATTTAGTTGTGGTATACGAGTAAATGCTACAGTAAAGTATTAGCTATGTTGTAAAGTTTAGTTTAGAAACATGCCGTAAAGCCCACTTTTGTGAACAAACAAAGAAGAAAATTTTGAGAACATCTGGTAATTTGTTTTATGAATTTATACTATGAGATTGTTAGCCAGAAATTGGATATATTTAAATCCCTTAAGGGAGGAAGTTATCTATTATTAGAAAAAGAAAAAGGGTTGATAAAATAAAATAAAATAAATAAATAACAAGTTCAGAATGACATGATAAAATCAGTTACCAGGTTTGCCTGCATCTATCTGTATCAAATTCGTAATCATCGTCGGACGACTTCAACCAACTAAAAAACAGTTATTAATTACAACTTATCATCGATTAAATATGAGTGAATTGAAAAAAATTAAAAACCTAAGTAAATAAATTTAAATTTTTGAACCTCCCAACATGTACATTAAAACAAACAATCATTGATACAAATCTAATCTCTTGCCATTAAAAAGAAACTTAACAATACGTAATAAAGAAAGAAAGAAAGAAAGTATCATTTATTTGACACAATTATTACAAGGAACACAGACAGAACATTGCAGTACATAAAGAATTGTCTTCATAGTCAGCTGGCATCCAGTGGATATTTAGATCAATTATATAAGGGCATGTAAATAAGCCGTAAACAAATGTACAAGCAGATTGGTTACATGTATCCTCTTAAACCAGTCGGTTACCGAAGTCGCTGGCGTTGTCTTTATCGCAATATAAGGAAGGTAGAGTAATAGTAGTACCTAATAAACCTTACTTAAATTTGTGTCAGGTGGGATAGAAATTCGTTGTCTAAAACATCCATTTTGAAATAGATTGATATGGGAATCTAATAACAAATAAATCGGATTGAGTTACAAAACACAAATATTTACTGAACGTCTAGATATATATTCATTTAAAAAATAAATAATTAAATTTAATTAAAACAAATATTTTAGAGGGGCTCTGGTGACAAACACTTTGAAAAAAAAATTAATTATGAAGAAGTATTTAAGAAGATCTCATGTCTCTTTTCTTAACAGAAATTTAATTCAATTGTTTTTATGACAATTAATTACGATTTAAGTGGGCTTATAAATTGATCTGTTTCGTAACATATCACTATATCTAAAAAAGATACAAAAGGTACTTATCCTTCTGCATACCTCGAAATATCCATCCAATCCCCCCCCCCCCCACTGCATACAAGTTCTTACATCCCAATATTGTTAATTTGTTGCCGGTATTTCCCAAACACCCGAGGGGACGAACAACAAATACAACAATGCAACCTACTTTTACTGTAGTAATTACTCGTAATTCCTAGAATAATTAAACAGCTTCGATACAGTGATGAATAACGGACTAGATTCCAATTTAAATTGTGTAATTAAATATATTTATTCACGTTGGGCTTCCTGCAAGCCACACTGCAATTATATCCAGTATGTTAGCCTATAGAAATTTGAACTACGAATACAATGGGGACTACCGTTTCTTTGCTCACCAGTTGGCGCCACTGTAGACTGAGGTCCGGAGGTATAGCTGTCAAAGGCGATAGCGCCGAAATAAAGTGTTATATCTTGAATCTAATTAAGGTTATATTGTTTATAAATAACTATCTCAAGATATCAACAAACTAACTTCTGAAATAGTTGCTCTTGAGGCCGCCTATTTTTGCGTTTTTTCTTAATTCCGCTTTTAAAGCGTTCACATTAATCGCCAAATAATCCATATTTGCGATATTTTACGAAGGAGATCACTTTCCAGCAGGTAAATTAAAGAAATTATAATTTATGCAACAAATTCCGCTAAAACCAGTACAAAGTGAATGATATTGGACCTCACGCGACACTAGCGCCTCTAGTGGCAAATTCACTAGCGATAGCCCCCATTGTGCAGTGGTCAGCTTACTACGCCCCAGATTGGATTACCTGGTAATTATACAAAAGGACCTTTACAAAATTGGCTTGGGTCTGGAACCCACCTCGGGTAGGTTATAGTAATGCAATTATTTTATCTGTGGTAATGCCTAGGAGAGCACGTGAACTCATTAGTCTATGCTTATGTCGCAATTTGTATAGCATAAAAAAATTAAGCCACTTCTGCAACAAAAAGTTAAAAAGAATAAGCTTGAATGACTTTTAAAGAAAAAGAAGACTGAAGAGCTTCCGATAGAAAAAAAACTAATAATTGTTTTGCTATAAACAGTTCACGTTTTTACTCGTATTCTAATGTATTCTGTATTCTCTGCTATAGTAGTGGACGATGCTGAATTTAGTTGGGTCTTCTGCATCTACATCTGTTATCGCACAAACTGTCGGGGCGATTATGTTCAACAAATCGCCGCTAACTGGCGCTGCAATTAATTCGCTTGACAGAGTGGAAAATTGACTAGGACCAGACACCTACTGGTTGGGTGCGAAAATTATTATTGTGGAAATTGTTTACTGTAATGTGATAGGATCAATATTAGCTAAACAAAAGTAAGTGTGTGAAACAAGGGTAAGTAATAAGTAAACGAAACAGACATTCTTAAATAGGAATAGGTTGCTTATAAAAGCATATTACAGTTCTCAATACATTATACAGTTATAACAAATCATTAAAAAATATATTGTAGGCAGTAGTAAATAGAAATCATGTATATAAATGCACATAAAAAGAGATGAACATCTTGACATACAACCACATCACTTGATCACCATTATTTTGACTGCAATTTTGTGTTATTTATATCGGTTTTGACCAAAATATTTACTCGCATGTCTCATAATATATTTTTTTATAACAATTTTAATTAATGAAGAATGAAAAGGTCTACCCGTCATCGCGAACGCAGTACTATGGTGTGTAAATGCGAATTAAAGGAGATGTCCCATAATAGGCCCAGACATAGTACACCATTTACAAAAATCAAGAAAAATTTACTGTTTCTGGAAAAAATACATATAAATTTATATAACGTATAATTTAGTGGTTCAAAAATAAACAAGATCGAATAATTTATCAAACTTCATAGGCATTCCAAGATGGCGTCAATCTAAAAAAACTTTTAATGTCAGTAGCTGTCAGATACCCCTGGTCACTTTGGCATAATCATTCACTTCAAGTTTTTGTTCTGCTTGTCGTGTTTTAAATGTAGTTCATTATAATGACCTCATTTTCGATTTCTGGATTTGATATTGATCGACACATTACTTTCATAATGTTTGTTGTTACTACAGCAAGCGATGGCACGCACTCGACTCCTAGATGCGCGATTATGAAACCAAAACTGACAGACGTCATCAAAATGTCATCTTCCGCCATGATGGTTTTGTTGTTTTGTATTGCTATTTTCTTACTTAACTCTTTATTTGAACCACTTGACGAAGCCAATTTAAAAGAATTGGATAATAACAAAATCTTGTAGGTGTATTGGTCTATCTTTTGGGTACAGGTTCTGGGCCTGGCCTCCATACAATTTGGGACATCTCCTTTGTTCCTTCATTTCAAAGTATGGTGCGTGCAGCGAATATTCAAGAAACCAATTGCAATGAAGATTTTCTGAATCATTTGTTTTTTATTAAATGAGTTTCTTTTAACTGTTTCTTACTTTGTCCGCAGATATTTCGTGAGCACAATCCTGCAGTTCCAAATATACCGGGCCCTCTGTGAACGAACCGGACAGTTCATACCGGGTGACCCGTCTCGGCCGCTGCACAAATGCGACATCTACCGCAACCCAGAGGCTGGCAGGATACTGACGTGAGTACATTACAGTAAAAACTCTTTGCTTTCTAAAAGTAAGCCACATAATGCGTCGACATTTAGTGTCTTTTTTTGTCGGTTATATTTAAGTGCTGATTACGACATCCATTAAACAAGAAAAGATGATGCTTTTTTATTTTTGGCTCTACACTCATATTTTTAATATAATGATATTTTTTGATACGCCCTGTACTAAAATTTGTACAGAAAATATGCATCAAGCATCAGTGAAAGACATAAGTTTTTTATAAAATTTTCTGACCTGCCTAGACCCACATACCAAGCTGTATCTGTACATTATCTGGACCTAGAGCATTGTTTACAAATATGTAACATTGAAACCTCAAGGGCCTACTAAAAATATTTACTAGTTTGAAATGACCAGCTTTGTTATCAGACTACTATGATATTTCAATTTTCCAACCTTAGATCATTATCGTTTATTTTAACATAGCACGAATACAATTTCCGACCAAAGGTCAAACAAAACAACGGATATTACCCCCTGTACAGTCAACCTTCAACTAAACGTCAATTAACTTAATGGATTTTGATCTTTGTGGGTTTAACTTTAAGTCTCAGTTTACAGCTAATAGACGTGCAGCTGGTTGTACATTACGTAGTTATCATAAATTACTTTTCAATTACCTGACGGATATTTTTAAAATACAATAGATCGATACACTTTTGCATAAAAAAGATATTTATCTTTTCTAACAATAGTGTTGATATTAAATTATTCCTAATCGTGAGATTACAGCAAAAGGCAATTCAGTAGAACGACTCCACACAAGTGTGCGATTAGTTATATCCTTTGATTTATGTTATTTTTAAACAAATGGTACCTATGAAGGTATTACCTCTTATTTTATCTTTTCCTATGATGATATATATTGCAATAAATACTTAGCATTAAAAAAAAGCGATTTAGGTGTGGATGTGCATTTTTTTTTCTTAAATTTATATACATTAGGTTAGGTAGGTAAATGGTTTATCAAGCCAAAACTAGCCTTTGTTAACATGTGCATATAAATAGAATAGTGAAGTATTTCTTTCCCTATGAGTGAAGTCAGAAATTTTGTACACCCTGTAATTATTATATTGCATTTAATAGGAGTTTTTTTTTTTATAGAGTACTATCAACAAATCGAATTAACGCCGGATAAATTAGAATTCAAATCGTATTTTTCCTATCGGAAATATTTACAATTTGATGCTAGTTACTAGTTATTTATAAGTGAGTTTACTTAACACATATTTACTGTGGTCATTCATAGTCATGAGATAGAGAGGCCTTGACCGGGTATTTAAGGCTTGGACAAAACATTTAAAATAATAATAATTGGAACAAAATACAAAGAACAATACACTCGTAACTGCTGAAATTACGTCGAATGATTTCTTCAATTGTGTTGTCAAAATCCGGTCAAGTTCGAAACATTTGAGCAGTTAATAATAATATACGTTTTTTTAATACAAAGCAATTTTGCTCTCATGATAATTATATTGTATACACTTTCAAAGTAAATCTGGGTACTCTACAGAATATTTATGAATATACGAGTACAGCAGCACACCTACTGAACTAATGAATATTAAATTTTGCTTATAAAGCTAAACTTTATAAAAAACAGTTTAAAAAAAGATAAAAATATTTTTTTCGTTACTATGTTAACCATTTTTTGACTTTCCTAAACCATTTAAACTTTCTTCTTGCTATCACTTGTTACTCTTAGGCCAAAATAAACAAACAAAAAAGTCTTGTATGTAAATGAAATTCGGCTCGGTGATTGGTTTCAGGATACTTTAGTTTCGGAAAAATTTGCGGTTTCCGTGGTTTAAGTCTTTTTCAGAGAGAGTTATATACGATCTATAATCTATTCCTTTACCAAAGTGAAAACCGTTATTTTCAGCCGTTCTTACACAATCAAGTAACAAACATATACAAATTTTCACACCATATTTTACAAATTTTTGCACTTAAGATATTTATTTATTTATTTATTTAAAAGGTACACCAACAGTTTACATATTATACGCACTTAACTATAAATAACATTATCAGTGTTGACATCTTATATGCATACCTATTATAGGCGTACACAGCATTGATGAAAAAAGAAACCTTTGACTAAATAAATAGTCAAGGGAGTTAACAAAGCAACAGTAACTAAATCATTTTAACTCAACAATCCCACCCCAATATAAAACAACAAGTGTGCTTAATGAAAAAATCATAATAATAAAACAGTAAGTATATAAACAAAAATAAACTAAATCAGAACCCATCACTCGTTCAGAAGCTTGACAAGTCCCTTCTTAAACTTAGGCAAGGAATCGTGGAAAATGTCAAGCTTCGTATTACACAGATCATTGTATCGTGAGCAACATCTGACGAGAGGAGCGTGACGACCAAGGTTGGTCCGAGTATGTGGCAAAGCAAACGTCTTTTTTATAGTGTAACGAGGCACTCGAGCTGGCACTGATAATTTGGTACGTTCAACGAGATCAGGACATTTTATTTTACCATTAATAAGACCGTGCAAAAACACAATATCCGTTCGTGCTCGACGACTACGCAGGGTACTCATGTTAAAAAACTTGAGTCGCTGGTCGTATGGTGATCTATGCGATATGCCTCTAGAAATGAACGCTAGATGTCTGGTGAACGCACGCTGAATACCTTCCAAACGCTGTGAATGAACAGCGTACATGGGACTCCATGCGACGCTCGCATATTCCAAGTTGCTACGGACCAGTGCATTGAATAGTGTTATACGAGTAGAATTAAGTCGAAAACCAGCACTGATTCTTCTTATAAAGCCCAGCATTTTGTAAGATTTCTTAACGACGTTATTAATGTGTGATGTGAAGTTAAGCTGCCTATCAACCGTTACACCCAGATCTCTTATTTCCTCCACTTCGTGTATTTTAAAATAAAAAATATGTATACGAATTTAGTACGCGTTTATTTTTGATTTAAACCGACGTTTCGAACACTTTACAGCGTTCATGGTTGTGGGCAGACATGTATACTTAGTGTTTGCATAAACTCAAGAAAACAATATCTTATAAATGTATTAGTAAGAAAGTAGGACGAAACAAGTTTTGAAATAAACCCATTGCCGTTGCATAACCAAATACAGATTCATTTAGATTTATTATTTATGACGTGGTACAATCAAACTAAACCGATATAGAAGGATCGTGTTATATTTAATCTGAACAAGCAGGCTGTTTTCCGATATTGTGCAAATTAACGACTATAATCAATTAAATCAATTACAGTATCCCGATCCTAAACACCGCTTATAAAATTGAAATTATGTCACACAATAACTGGTATTAGAATGACGCAATTATAATTGCTGGGTTGTTTTGGTTCTATGACATAATTTTCAGTATTATATTCTTATTATTAGTTATTACCTAGTTATGGTCCATTATATTTATTATAGTCAAAAACTGATTTTTAATTTACAGCTTTCAACGATAACTATTTTTATAACTTAAGATTCCGTATGTTTACATGCTTGGTATTTAAGTAAATTGATATGGTGGAGAGAAAACTCTGCTGCCCATCTCCTTCTGACAATATTACTATATTTGCCTCTTACGACACCCACAGGGCATGGAGGGGGTGTTATTCTATTATAGGTCAACAAGAAAAGAGGACATCGGCCTCTCAAAACGAGGGTTGGTTGACGTCCCAACGTCCGAACACTGACATTGACGGTACTGAGACCTTACTCCTCAAAACAATGTTCGTTCATTTGTATATTTCACTCAGTCTGTCTCTCTTCTTCATGTCAATTTCTCTGAGTAAGTGACAGAGAAAACAGATTCGTATTTAGGCATCCCGTTACGTAGGGGCCTCTGAATTATCCTTCAAAATCTTTGTTTTGATCAAATCCCTTTAATTTACCTGATCTCTGATTATCTTGTCCACAGGACTTTCACCCGTATTCCTTCAAGACAAAGACCACTTTCGTCGGAGATAGATCTAAAAATAAAGTAAAAATACAATTGCATCGTCTGGTCGCCAGGAAATGTCCACTTAGTTGATGCGGGCTTCTATTAATTCTGTTAGCACCACAGCATTGTGAGTGGCAAATCGAATACATATTATGAGTGATATGCGAAAGTCGGTTGCTATAACTAGTTGTATGTTAGAATATTGTAAATTGTCTTTGATGTTGACATCGTGGTTTTTTTCTAACGTAGAAATTAAGATGAGGTTCGGCAAGTCATGAGACACACAGACAAGACCAAGCAGTGCAATGTAAATACTCTTAACGCTCAGCCATTACAGAAGTTTAACAATGAAAATAAAATTTTGGGCTGAGTTGGGACAGTAACCTAGAACTTTCCGTTAAATAGTTAATTATACTAAAATAGCAATACGTAATGAAGTTACAAATTATACACCATTGTATAGTCTAAAAGTCAAACAAATTTTAATTAAGACAGATAAAAACATGTACGTCATAAACCTAGGCAGATATGTTGTGTCGATTTAACAACTAATATCATATCTTTTATCTGTTGAAAATCTGATCTGAAAATCATGATCTGATTGTTTTTAATTACATATTTAAACAGATAAAGAGATGAGAAATGCTGTAAAAGGTCATTTTGACTTCCAATTCCAATACCAAAAATTTCTTATCTTCATTGTCACAAATGTATTACAAAGTAGAATAAAACATCCATGTAGGTATTTCTTTTCAGCCGCTCCTGCATTAACATATATTGCAGTCGATAAGAACTATTGCAATGCATTTCGTGACCACGTTCGCAAAATACACAGTCAATCCAGAAAGGTCTGTAGTTGAAATGGGTTTCATAGAAAGATTTTATCTGCATCTTTATTCGTCCGCGGCGAGTCGTAGTCGTCCGTGCGACACGACGCGGCGGCAGCCGTATTGTTGCGTTTACATAATATTCACTGGGGAGACTTCTGCACTACATTGGTTCAATCGACGGGTTAGGGCGACCGCGAACGACTATCAAATCTAAATAAAGAATTAGATTTCTTGACAAATGTAAGATTTATCTTCGAATTTTACTCGATTTTAATCGGAATTTACGTTATATGTTGGTTCATCCTGACGTTTTGAACACGGTGGTCACGGGTAGACTTACTCGTATCAAAAAAAAAAACGCTGATTAAAACCGTTCTCAGCTTTCATTACAATGTAAAGAAATTGACCCAAATCGCTGAATGTAATTTTGTTATTAAAACAATATTTTGGAAGATTTTCTATATCATTAACCCAAATCAGGCCTTTTAAAAGGAAAATAAATTGATATAATCACTTTTATCTGGGGCATAAGTGGTCGCAGTTAATTCAAAACGATGGAAAGAAAACGCTGCTACCCTTCGTTTTCTGGTAGAGCTTCTTTGGTTGCAAAAAGGGCTATTCAATATTATTTTAGGCTAAAAGCACATTTATAAAGTTGTCTTTGATATACAACTGGTGTTAGATAAACTGGAACTTGTAGTTTTAAAAAGCGAATTAGATTATATGAAGTTAGAAAACAACTTAAACCATTTGTTTTCTATCTTTTTTTGTAAACTGTTTTCTTGAATTTACGCGAAATGAAAGATATATTTACGGATAGGATAATAACTGACGATAAAAAATAGAGGCGGTAGTTTAAAACTTGTGTCGAAAATTACCTTTTAAAGACAAAATAACAAGTTAGTCCACCCGTGACCACAAACGAACTAACTTAAAACGTTAAATATACGTTTTTCTTTGTATTTGTTTCGTTTATTTTTAAAAATAGAACTACAATCAAATACAAAACGCAAGAGGGCGGCGGCCCTTAATCCGCGACGTGACCGTTTGGCGGTCCTAATTACATCTGTGCGGGCTGCAGGAAGCCGTGTATATGGGTCGCTTACAAAACAACGGCCCGTGCTTCTGACCACGAGAAATGTTGCCGGCCATAATACCGCAGAGACGGACTAGGGTCAGGTAAATGTCGAGATTTAATTGAATAATATTTTTGTTTAATATTCTAAATAAAATTGGGCAGTGGTAGAGACAGCTTACTATGGTGACATGTTTTTAGAATATGAAATCATTAACAGACCTCAAAAATATTTATCGCTATTGATTGAGGTCTTTGGCCTGTCATACCTCATATAGCTCGGGTAATTGCAACAATATGATAAAAGTAAAACTGCCAAAGCTAAGTAACATATTTAGTATCATGAGATATAGCTCTAAGCAGCAAGACATAGGGGCTACGGATGAAACTTAGCAGGTGATAGGGACCTAGTATCCTTATGAAACTTCAACACAGCATCGAAATTTAACTTCTGACAAAATGTTTGAGTTCAATAAGGACTGGCAATTGCAATGAATAGGTATAACTTATGTCATCAGTTATACAACACCTAATTCCGTACCTGTGCCGCCTATCCACTAAATTCAAATCCAAATCTCGATCTTACCTTTCTATAGACTATGTATGGGCTATTAACAAACAATTACATTCAGTTTACACAAGTTACGGCTAATTCAAATGTCTAAAACAACGTTTATGTTCTCAACAGATGTCTTATTTGTAACAAAATGTATTTCATAACTAAATTGGTACTACTGTTAAATCATAATGATAGACAATATACCAATTATAATGTCTACGAGTTTGGGACTTGTCGTTTATCTTTAGTAAATAATTGTCATGAATAGCTAGCAATATATAAACAGTAACACCTAGCAGTTGCCCGCGGTTACGTACTCGTGAAGTTTGATAGTATTCCATGGGAAACATATTTTTAGACATCCATTAAGATTATAAAATCTGTTACTGTTACCATTAACGGACAAGCATCTTCTTAACTGGTGACCACGGATTGGTAAGAGTAGCGTAGGACCCTGAGACTAAGTTGCATGATCGATTGGCATGACTGCCTGACTGGCTCTGACTCATCCTCCAGAAAGTGTCAGGGGCTGTCACCGATGCTGTTTCGATACCTAGAACTGCAACTTTATTTTTATGTCTGGTATTAAAAATTTAATTTTTTATTGGTAGGTATAAGTAGGAATATATATAGGTATATATATAGGTATAGGTAGGTAGGTAGGTTTGAGGTTCACGTCTGTGCATGAAAATTATATGTACCTAATTAAAGAAACTATGATTATATTTATTTCTTGGATATTTAAGATGTTTTATCATCTTCTATTACTCCTATACTACATTATACTCCGTGGCATAACATTTAAAACAAGGCGAAATTGCGGGCCGTAAATAAAGGTTTATTTCATCAAATATCATTAGACCTAGGTCCAACTAATAGTCGTGACTAAAAATTGAACTAGATTGCATAATAGCTGATACTAACGTAAGACAAAGCTTGCTCCTTGCCTTATGTAAACTAGTGGTTAGTGGTTTACCAATGTTTTGGATTTGTATTGATTTTAAACATATCAAAACTACGAGTATCCTCGCCTACACATTATTGAGATACATGTACAAAGTGTAATGATATTTTATTCCTAAGTTTGTTACATAATTTCCACATGAAGTACACCTATGTGGTGCGACGATCTTATTGAGATACTATCAAAAAAAGACAACCAGCAGTGTTATCTCTATACCTGTCTAAAATGTTATACCTTTATTTCTAATTTTTTTACGCCATTTGCAATACAAATATCGTATCTTTATACAAGGCTACACACAGCGTTGTAAGCGTTTACACTTTTTACCATTGTATATGCGAAGAGATATGGCTGATATCACATTTCTTTTAAAAGTATTTCAAAATGCTATAGATTCCCGAGAACTGCTCAGTCTTTTTTATTTGAATGCTCCCATTAAAGTAACTCGTAATTTGAATATACTTCATGTCCCGTTTGTTAGAACAAACTATCGCAAAAATTGCTTTATTTTCAGAACTTCTAATCTATTCAACACTGCTAATGATGATATGGACCTGGATCTTTTTAATACTTTTGTAAGCCAGTTTAAAAATAAATTTAGTAAAAGATTTTTCATGTAAGTTAAATTGATATACTTACGTATGTGTATTTTTTTATTCTTTTATATGTATATGTTATTAATAATATAGCATGTACTGTATCACTTACATCTACGTTTCTTTTTCCCTTTACAATGTAGCAATGACATTAACAAAAAAAAAAAAAAAAAAACTTTATCCGCATTTCATTCCACTGTTTAAAATGCTATATGTGAAAACTTGTAATTGGCTATATTTAGAACATCATTGTATCTTAGTTAAGTACTTAGCTGTAAGTTTTCCAAAGAAATGAAAAATAAAATAAAAATAAAATAAGTTCAACATTGGGCTGTCATGAAATTTAGTTTAAAATGATGCCACCGTAAGATCGCGCTATCGTTAGGTTTCGTTCAAACTAGTTAGGGTTTATACGAGTATATTTTATTGTTCGCTATCCAAATAAAGTCGAGAAGTTGTACTGTGGAGTAAACACTCGGTTTTATTATGTAAATTTGGGTCCATCCATAGTTATACACTACCAGTGGCCTTCCGACACAGAAAAACTGTTACCTAGCAGAATCTGACATTATTATTACCCACTATTTACTTTCATACAAAGAAATACACTTCATCTAATACTTGCACTAACACACTCACTAATTTACCCATTCACTCATACACTGCTTCACCCACACACTCTTTCAGACACATTTTTTTACTCATGCACTTTCTCACTCACACACACACTCTTTCACTCACATAAATCATATGTTTGTACTTGCCTTTTGTTATTATATCTACCTAATATTTGTTTGATTTGTCAATCTTTGATCTTTGTCTAACTAGCCACTAACTCGGCTTTTCACTTAATCTCCACTAAAGTCTATCACTCTTGTTCCTTCTTTACAAATACAGTCGAACACTGAATTTCGAAACACAGGCTTAGCCTAGTTTGGAAATCAGGGTCTTATATTTTTGTGCTATGTATGTATAATTTCACTTGATACCTACTTAATCAACTATGTTAATTAAGTGCTAGCGCTGTACAAGTCTATTATGTGAATAAAGAATTTTTATTATTATTATTATTATTATTAATTACGATCGCCAACGCACCTGTAGCCTAAGCACGAATAATTTGCTTAGAAGTAATCGTATCGTTAACGTAAACAATTTGTATGAGAATCGAAGAGCGCCTCTATTGGACGTTAAACAAACTAAATTTGGCAGCACGAATGCCCTAAGTACAGTAACGTAATCGTACGGTAAACATAACGTATGATGTTTACAGTAACTTTGCGAGCATGAACCGTTTTTTTACGTATAGAATCGTGAGTGACGATAGCTGGCTATCGTAAACTTACGAATGTTTTGACACGGTAAATTTTTCGGTGTGAAAACTTTCGTTGGAAGTAGAAAATGCTTTTTTTAATACATTTCAGTGGTTTTCAATGCATAAATTTACGTAAAAATGCAAGGAACACGTAGAGTTCAACGTAGTGTCTTATATTATTATCTTGCAACAAGGTTACTTAAGAGAGCAATGAACAAAGAGAAACTATATTTAACTATTTTTCAGATGTGTAAATATTTGATTTTTTATTTTATTTAATATCCTGTTACAAGGAAATAAGTCTTAAAACTAAGCAGAGAAAAAAAATTAGATTAAGCGAAACAGAGTTTAATCCACAATTGAAATCACTTAAATAAATCACAAATGTTTGTATTTCATTCCACGTACTTTTCCATTAACTCTACCATTGTAACGTATTGCAAATGACAAGGTTTTTATTATTAAAAGTTTTATGTACACTTGTGTTAATTATTGTAAAATGTTTGCTTACAAAACGCATAGCACCAATGATTTTTTTTTTTTGACGTGACAACGTCTTAAATTAGGTTGCGGCTGGGAGTCACTTATGAAAAAGTGTAACGCTCGGTAACGTTATTTCTTTTAAATTTTAACGGCCTCGGATACTTGTCCATACAGCCAATTCTTTAGTACTATTGTCTTTATTTTGCATTAAAACGTTGATGTTAGACGTTTTAATGCTTTGATGGAGTTTTTGGAGACAGTTGAAAGATTGAAGGAATGTAGAGAAGTCCCCAAGAAAGAGGTGAACTGTTCGCGTTCACGCGCAAAATTCACGGTCCACTTTTCTTGGTTACGACCCATACACCATGTTATTTCACCGAACTGTATATTGTTCACTCGCACGACACTTTGTTTC
Organism: Anania crocealis; assembly: GCA_949315895.1. Classification (NCBI taxonomy): domain Eukaryota; kingdom Metazoa; phylum Arthropoda; class Insecta; order Lepidoptera; family Crambidae; genus Anania; species Anania crocealis. The sequence continues at coordinate 2,344,804 of OX438857.1, read as the reverse complement.
GCAAAATAACACCACTTTTACGACCCAAAAATCACTATAAACAATAAAAATTCGATAAAATAAATGGACTCCAAACGTATCTCACGAACTCCCGCCAAAAAAACTCATGATTATTATTAAACTGTGTTTGACAGTCTGGTATATCGTTCAGAAATAAAAACATATTATAAAAGAGAAGTTCTTAAAAATATATTTACCAATATTTACATTTACTTACCTTACTACAAATATATTGATCATAGTTTTGTCACGTTGTGATTTCTGAGCTGCGCACTAATCTCTAAATACTCACGTTTAGTTAATACATTCATTGTTTCATTATTAAAACACATTTAATTTCACTTCAATAATAATCGAGTTTTGTTGTTTTGGTTATTGATCTGTCAATGACAAGGAGCTGTCAGATGCGCATGCGACTGTCCGTATGCTCCGAATGACTATAATAACGTTACGTTCGTTTGTCTACGTTTAGCAAACGCACGGAACACTTACTCATTTCACAAATGTCGTGAATGATTTATTTTAATAAATATAACAATACTTGTTTTCTATATTTTTAAGATTGTGTGTTGACATTAAATTATTTTATGAAACTTCACGCAGCCGAAGTAATTTTCATGAGCCTGGCAGAATGACGTTTATGACCTTAGACAGATGTTTAAAAAAGGTAATAAACAATAGTAGTATGGCAGGTTTATAAACATTGGGAAGGTTGAAAAAAAAAGCGCGGGAAACGTCGTGTTTGGTGGTCGATTTTTCTTAGCTGTTTTTTGTTTAAATTAATTTGTAGGATATTGGATCAGAAAGGTAGAAGAAAAGTAGTTCCTAGTTATATTTTCATTTAGTTCTATCTATTTTTGTATATAATTAGCTGAGTTTTGGTAAGTTAATTTAATTTTCTTTGTTCGCCATGGAAGAACCTGAGGATCCCGGAGGAGGGACTCCTCAAGTTTCTCAATTTGTTACTGTGGCATATAACAATCATCCAGACAGGGATACGGAGGGATCAGTAGTTGATACTGATGCTTCTGAGACTAATAAGAATGGTATTAAACGAAAAAGGTCTTCAGCAAAGAAAATATGTAAGCATTGCAACAAAAAACGTAGGAAGCATCACAAGTCATCTAACATTGCTTTAAATGACGCTGATTGTCAGTGCGTAACTGACGATACACGCGATAGATCTCCAGCAGTTCGTCCTAGCTACCAATCTAATGTGACCAAAACCTCGACATTATCCACAGCACCGGAACCTACTCCAATCTTACCTGACTCAATTCCAAATGTCTCACATGGTAGAGAGCTTTACCAAGCCTCAGATGTATCTCCATATGTTGTTCATGTGCAACGAGAGCCAGCCTCGCCCAATGAAAACTGTTATGTTCACCCAGTTAGTTTTGGTTTCTTTTTAAAGAAAAACAAATTCAAACACATTATTGATGGATCTTTGAAGAAAATAGGTAGAAACAGATTGACAATATCATTCTCAAGTCACACCAGTGCTAATGATTTTATAAATAGTAATACATTGAAGTCCCGCCATTATAAAGCTTTTGTCCCAATATTTAGTGTAACACGTATGGGAGTAGTTCGAGGTGTACCTTGTGACTGGACTGAAGAAGATATACAAAACAATATTACAGTCCCAATAGGCTGTGGTAATATCATAAAAGTAAGAAGATTAAAGAAAAAAACTGTAGTACAAGGAAAGACTGAATTTACACCAATTGAAACTGTAGTTCTCACCTTTGATGGGCAAGTTCTGCCTAAACGAGTTTTTGCATGTTATAATGCCTTGCCTGTAGATTTGTATATATATCCAACAGTACAATGTTATAATTGCTGCCGTTATGGTCACATTAAAACTCAATGTAGATCAACACCTAGGTGTTTTAAATGCGGTCAAAACCATACAGGTGATGGTTGTTCAGTGGATGAAGAAGATGTTTCTTGTTGTCTTTGTTCTGGACAACATTATGCCAATAGCAAAAAATGTCCTGAATTTAATAGACAAAAATCAATTAAAGAAACCATGGCTAACAGCTGCATCTCTTATTCAGAAGCCTTAAAATTACACCCCCCTGTTTCAAAATCCTATGCAGATGTACTGACTTCATTACCTTCTCAATCTTTTAAACAACCAACGCCTAAATTAAACTCATCAGCTCCTGTAAGAAAACCACCAACTTCATACAAAAAAACAATTTTATTAAAACCAAATAGTCCCTACAAACATGAAAAAGGATATGACCGCTTAACTCATGCAGCACTTATAAAAGATTATAACATACCTCTGTCTCAAAATGGTACAGTAATAAACAATAATAATTTAAGTAACAGTTCCTTTTCTGATTTATCAGTCAAGGAATTAATGTTGACTCTTATAAATACTTTGTCACAATTTAATTCAACTTCAAATTCAACACCGTCCATCGTTGCCCAAATTGAGAACACACTAGAAAATAATTTAACTAATAGTAAGTACGGTTAATCCTACAGTTATCCAATGGAATTGCCGTAGTATATTAAGCAAAAAATCTGATTTGTTGTATTTAATAAATAAATACAACCCTATCGTTGTCTCCATTCAGGAGACTTGGCTTTTGCCAAACATGAACTTTAAAATTTCAGGTTTTTCCTCCATTAGAGAGGATAGGTCTGATGGTTATAGTGGAGTAGCTCTTCTTATTAGCCATTCAGTTGTTTTTAAACATATCCCCCTCCCTCCACACAGTAACACTTTTGCAATAATTGCAGCTTCTATAAATGGAATTTGCTTTGTTGCACTCTATATTCCAAAACCCACCTCAGCAATATATGACGAAATTGACTCCATAATAACTACACTCCCAAGACCTCTTTTGATTACCGGAGACTTTAATGCACAGCACGTGAGCTGGGGAAGTAGTACTTCAAATCATTATGGAGTCAGGGTGTTAGATATTCTTGAAAAAGCAAATTTATGCATATTAAATACAGGCAGCCCCACACGTAGAACCAAACCTCATGAAGGAAAAAGTGCCCCTGACTTAGCGCTTAGCTCTCCATGTTTAGCTTCTACCATTGATTGGGCTACTCATTATTCTACATTCGGTAGTGACCACTATCCAATTTTTATAAGTATTTCAAATATACCAGTTAAAAAAGACTACAAAGATAATCATCGTTTGAAATATAATATAAACAAAACAAGTACAGCTGATTGGCAACTTTTTAGACAACAGATTATACACAGCATTTCCTCACTCCCAGAAATAAAAGAAAATAATCAAGCCTTATGTGCTGATTCCCTTGCTTCTTTATTAATAAAAACTGCCAATAAAGTGTTTCCTCTTAAAAAAAACAGAAAAGGATTTCCTTCTCCCCCTTGGTGGGACGAGGAATGTTCTGCTGCTATTAAAAAGAGAAAAGAAGCAGAAATTACCTACAAAAACCATTCCACTATAGACAATTTTAACTGTCTTTCTAAAGAAATAGCCTCCACTAGAAAGCTTTTTAAACAAAAAAAATGGGAAGGTTGGAAGAAATTTTGTCTTTCAATATCCCCTGATATTTCCCCTTCAGTTATTTGGTCCAATATTCGGAGATTTAGATCCGCTTTCAAAGAATCTACTCCTCCTCTTCTAGATAACACTACATTAGATCAATTTCTTGATAACCTAGCCCCTCCTTTTGTCCCCCAGCAAGAATTGTTACCTTCCTTTATAGCTCTTCCTAATAATGAAGAACCCTTTATCAGTTCTCCTTTCACCCTCACCGAATTGAAAGGAGTTTTATCTTACGTCAAAGACTCAGCCCCAGGGTTGGACGGAATCCCCTATTCATTTTTATCTCATCAAAGTGATGATGTGCTTATTTACTACCTAAACCTTACTAATTCTATATTTCAAACAGGAAACATTCCGCCTTCTTGGAAAGCCCAAGAAGTTATTCCTATTCTTAAACCTAACAAACCTACCACTGACCCATCTTCGTACCGCCCCATTGCACTATCGTCAGTCTTAGCTAAACTATTGGAACATCTTATTAAAAACAGATTGGAATGGTTTTTCGAGAGCAACAATTTGTTATCCAATAGTCAATATGGTTTTAGGAAAGGCAGAAGCACAATGGATAGTATTGCCCTACTAATAACTGATATTCGGTTAGCTTTTTCAAATAATCAGTCAGTTTTAGCGGCATTCTTAGATATAAAAGCTGCGTACGATAATGTATCATTACTAATCCTCAAGGATAAACTCCTTGGACTAAACATTCCTTTCAAAATAGTAAACCTTATTATAAATATGTTATCTGGTCGTTTCCTTCATATTCAACAAGGAAATATTACAAAATCGAGGCAAGTCTTTAAGGGCTTACCTCAAGGCTCTGTGTTAAGCCCTCTGCTTTATAATATTTACACTTGCGACCTTGAATCGGCGATAACAAACGTAGATGGAATTAAAATTCTGCAATATGCTGATGACTTAGTTTTCTACGTTCAAGGGCAGTCCGTTGAAAACTTAAGTACACAGCTCACTTCTTCTTTATCTTTATTAGAATTGTGGTTAGATAGGAATAACTTAAGTTTATCTGTTTCGAAATGTATTTCTATTTTATTTACAAGATCTCGTCTCCCTCCCCCTTTTACTGTTTACTTTAATGAAGATGTCATCCCTGTTGGTAATGAGGCTAAGTTTTTAGGAATCATTTTAGATTCTAAATTATCTTTTCTCTCCCATTGCTATTATGCTATTGGGAAATGTGAAAAGATGTTAAATATTTTACGATGTTTATCAGGTGTCTGGTGGGGATCTCATCCTTTTTCGCAAAAGCTTTTGTATAATGCTATTATTAGAAGTATCTTGGATTATGCTAGCTTTTTTATGGAACCGTGTAGTGTAGTTGCTTTAGATAAATTTAACGGTATTCAGTCCAAGGCTCTCAGAATCATAACTGGTGCAATGAAATCTAGCCCCATTAATGCCCTTCAGATGGAATGCTGTGATCCCCCATTGCCATTACGTCGACAATTCTTATGTGATAAATTTTTATTTCGTTCCTTACAACTTCTGTCTCACCCTTTATACTCTAAATTACATACTCTATCTAATCTGATTGATACTTCCCCGTATTGGAGTCATAAAAAAATTCCATGTTTAGTCATTAGTTTTCGCAAATTCACTTCCTTACAGTCTCCTATACATAGATCCCAGTACCTTCCTATTTTTTGCAATAGCTTTCAATCTTTAATTATTTCTCCTGATATTCACACAAACTTAAATATTCATAAAGATGATCAAAATGCAAATGCTAACCTAAATTTTATTCTGGATAGAGACTGGCATGATTGGCATCACATTTACTGTGACGCTTCTAAACATTCCTTATCGCCTGTAGGAATAGGGGTTTATCACCATCAGTATAAAATAGTTCAGAAGGTAAAACTTCCCCCGGAATCTTCTATATTTACTGGAGAATGTTATGGTCTTCTAAAATCATTAGAGTACATCTTAGTTATGAAATTGAATAAAACAGTTATTTTCACAGATTCTAAAAGTGCTATAGAAGCACTGAATAAGTTCCCATTCAAATGTAATTCCAACAATAATGCTATAATAATGTGTAGAGACTTGCTTTATAAAATTCATCTAAAAGGCCTAGTAGTCCACTTTGCGTGGATTCCTAGTCATTGTGGTATCACAGGAAATGTTATAGCGGATCGGCTGGCAAACGATGCTGTGACATGTGGAGATATCCACCCATATAAAAACTTTTGCAGTGATCTGGCTACTCTTCCCAAACAATTCCTTCGAACATCTTGGGAGGAAGTCTGGAATCAGAGTAGTCAAAATAAAGGTAAAATGTATAAATCAATTCAGGAAACTGTTCCCATTAAACCCTGGTTTTTTAGTATTAAACTTGGAAAGTTAGCTACATCATGCATTATTCGTATGAGATTAGGTCACGTAGTTTCTCCTGCCCATCTTGCTAGACTACGGATTGTAGACAGTGATTTGTGCGAGTGTGGTTCTGGTGTTGGCGATTTAAACCATATTTTCTTTGCTTGTCCAATATATGATAGATCCTGTTTCATGTCATCCCTTTTATCCCTCCGAATCCCCTTTCCAACTTCTATAAATATCCTTCTTAATATGTGTAATTATGATGTATATAACAGTATATCCTTGTATATAAACAAAAACAATATAAAATTGTAAATATTGTATGTAGTATTTTACTTCTCTGATCCTCTCTTTTTAGAATAGAATTCCGTCCTTTTCCTTTGTATATCCGTTTCCCTACCTTTTTAGTCATACCTTTCGCTGTGGCTGATGCACAAGCCGTGCTATGCCAAAAAAGAAAAAAAAAAAAAAAAAAAAAAAAACATTGGGAATTTATTAGGGAAAAATACGTGTCTTGAGGACTGGTTGGTAAAGAAACAATTTAAATAAACGACCAGCCTTTAGTTAATAATAGTAATTGGAATATTAAAATAATGTAAATCAATAACCTAAAAAGTTTGAATGTTTTCTTGTTAGTTTAATATGTGTTTTACAAAGAAATAGTTCTTTGTGTTGTTTCAATTGTTTTGGGGAGATTTGAGTTAGTGAACTGGGCGGACGGAAATTCCTTCGTGACAATGATTTGCATTTTTGCAATTTGGAGGTTTCGTTCGAGGATTTCATTTGATTGATTTCATTCTGGCATTCGGCTTGGTGTTGTGAAGATGTCGAGGAGGACACCTTCGCTCTGGCTGTCGGCCAGGAAACCTAAAGAGAAGGATGGAGGCCGACACCTCAATTTTGTTTGCGGCTTATAATAGCCGTGTTTAATATTTTGATTTTGTTCCGGTTGAGTGCCGTAAGTATATTTGCTGATTGGTGGGATTTCGTTTATTTGGTTGCTTCATGCAGTTCTGTAACATAAGTGGTTTCTTTCAGATCTTTTGATGGCCGCTTGGTTTGGCTACCAGGCTTAGCACATTACCTTACCGTTTTACGCTGACTTTCCGCTGATCAAATGAAAGACGCAAGAAGCTTGTCTCGATGAGATTCGGGTTGGTACCACGCCACGTGGATGCATAAGGTCACCCTACCCTATCTTTGTTGAAGTAAGTGGAAACATCTTAATCCAGTTAGCAGTCTACAATTCCGGTTGCCGTTTTTTAGTATTCCGTTCCTAATTAAATTCAGACTATTCAGTTTAGTATAATTTACATGATAAGTTTGGTGGTACAACTCGCTCAGAAGTAGGGGTAATTCAGAGCCTTACAAAGGACTCACGCCTGAGATTTCTGTGTAGCTTATAAGAGGTGGTAAGCTTAGCCGGAGCAAATAAATATATTTTGTCAATTCATGCTCGTTTCTTTATTTACCACCTCATCCTAATCATCTACATCAACCCCCTACACACCCTCCAACCCCAAAACGTTGCAGTGGCGCCCACTTTTTTAAGGATTCCGGTACAATTTTGATGAATTTAAATATTTTTCTGTATTCCGTTCCGTTCTTGTAATTTTTTCTGATAAAAATTTCTGTAACTTTGGTGATTGGAGAGGTTTCTTTTGAGCATTGTACCATCATACCACCCTCATTTGTCTTAATTTAGTGTATTTTGTTAAAATAGAATTGCAATTATGGTGTCGCTGAAATAAAAATTTTGATATTGTGTTTCCGACGATTAACAATTTTATACAAGTGTTTATTTCAGTATAAAAACTTAATTTAAATTAGTATATTGGGTTTACTTAGCATAGTTAAAGTGAAATTTAGATGAATTAGCTGCAATTTACCTTAATTTTAAGAAAATTTTATTAAATTTCACACATTGTACAATTTTGGTTAATATTTCAAATTGTGATCTTATTACTTATTTTTATTGGACAATTATCAGCGACAACCACATAATTTGTAATATTCTTGGTTTATATACAAAAATAAATCCTTTTTTGTAAAATTTAACATATTAAGATTTTTTTTTTTCAATTTGAGGGTATTCATACACAAAAATGTATGGACATTTTGTTAACATTGAAATGTTAGTCTAGCACAGTTAGTAAGTATCTATTGATGATAATTTTAACTATCCTTTGAGATATATTAAAATTTAAAATATTTTGCTACATATACAGTGTGGTTTTGACAAATTAGTCATACAGGGTTACACAAAAATTTTATCTTATTAAATTTTGTTTTTGTGTTCTCTTGCTACTCTGAAATAATATAAGTACTAGCGGATTTTTTTTAAATATTGTTTTTATAACTAAAATACAGTTATAATTTATTTTGTGTGATATTTTTGAATATTTTGTTTTAAAGGTAGTTTTGTATAACTGGATTGCGTTTACATTGTGCGGTCATTGTGATTAAGTATTTTATTTTGTTTTTTGCGGATTGTAATTCTATTCTGATTTTGTTGCGGATTTTAATTTAATTTCATTTCGGTTTGAATTAATAATTCGCACATTTTGTGATTCTGAGGGGGTCTACCACCAAACAATTTTTTTCCGGTATTATTTTTTTAAACATTTACACCTTTTTTTTTAAGGACGTACTGGTTTACGAAGTTTATTAACGTTTTCAAACTCCGTAATTTTTTTATTGAATAATTTTTTCTTTAAGCATTCACGCTTTGGGTATTAGGGACTTGATAGCTTAAGTCGTTTCCAGTGCAGAAACCAGTTTAGATGTGTTAAAAACGTTGATAGTTTAAAACATATAAGTGAAAGACTACAGTAACAGTAAAATGAAACTTGTTACTGGAGTACTGAAAGATTGCGTGAATGAGATGGAAGAATGTGGATGCATGAAATTAGAAATTCTGGTTCGATTTGGTAGTGCTGAAGCGTCGAGGGTTTTCATTAGTCTGGTTTTTTTTTCGTTAGTTCTGATTCATTCCAGATTATTTCCGTTTCTGCTTTTCCGCAGTTTTTTCCGACTCTTTGATCCTTTGTTTGTTATGGATCGAGAGATTTTTCCGTTAGTTTGGAATGAACTAGAGTTGCGAAAAATTAACTTCTCAGTGGCCTAGATGCGTGTTTTTGCATAATGCCAAGAAAATAATTGTTTTTTAAATATTCCGTTAATTTTCCGTGTTCTGTGGTTTTCCGTTGGTTCTGGCTCATTCTCGATTATTTCCGTTTGTTTTATTCCGACTCTTTGATCCTGTGTTATGGATAGAGAGATTTTTTCCGTTGGTTTGGAATGAGCTAGAGTTACGTAAAATTAACTCTTCAAAGGCGTACATGCGTGTTATTGCACGATACTAAGAGAGTAATCATTTGTACTGGTTTATTTCTAGATTATTTCCGTTGCTGCACTGGTGCAGTTTTTCCGACTCTTTGATCCCTTGTTATGGATCAAGAGTTTTTCCGTTAATTTAGAATGAACTAAGATTAACTTCTCAAGGGCGTGTTATTTTTACGTTATGCCAGAAGAGTAATTTTTTTGGTTTTCCGTTATTTTTCCTAGTGATGTTTTGGTTAGCTTCTCGTAGGCCTAGATGCGTGATACACGATGCCAAGAGAGTTACAAACATCATTTATGTTTTAGTTTCGGTGTTTCAATAGGTTGTCTTCTCGAAGGCTTTTGACGCTTTTATCCAAAATGCCAAGAGTAGTTCACCTGCACTATTTTTCGTTTTATTCCGGTATTTTCTGTGTTGCCTTAGCATCGCTGAGGGCAGCGATTTTTCGTTGGGGGGGGTGTATTGTCACGTTGTGATTTCTGAGCTGCGCACTAATCTCTAAATACTCACGTTTAGTTAATACATTCATTGTTTCATTATTAAAACACATTTAATTTCACTTCAATAATAATCGAGTTTTGTTGTTTTGGTTATTGATCTGTCAATGACAAGGAGCTGTCAGATGCGCATGCGACTGTCCGTATGCTCCGAATGACTATAATAACGTTACGTTCGTTTGTCTACGTTTAGCAAACGCACGGAACACTTACTCATTTCACAAATGTCGTGAATGATTTATTTTAATAAATATAACAATACTTGTTTTCTATATTTTTAAGATTGTGTGTTGACATTAAATTATTTTATGAAACTTCACGCAGCCGAAGTAATTTTCATGAGCCTGGCAGAATGACGTTTATGACCTTAGACAGATGTTTAAAAAAGGTAATAAACAATAGTAGTATGGCAGGTTTATAAACATTGGGAATTTATTAGGGAAAAATACGTGTCTTGAGGACTGGTTGGTAAAGAAACAATTTAAATAAACGACCAGCCTTTAGTTAATAATAGTAATTGGAATATTAAAATAATGTAAATCAATAACCTAAAAAGTTTGAATGTTTTCTTGTTAGTTTAATATGTGTTTTACAAAGAAATAGTTCTTTGTGTTGTTTCAATTGTTTTGGGGAGATTTGAGTTAGTGAACTGGGCGGACGGAAATTCCTTCGTGACAATGATTTGCATTTTTGCAATTTGGAGGTTTCGTTCGAGGATTTCATTTGATTGATTTCATTCTGGCATTCGGCTTGGTGTTGTGAAGATGTCGAGGAGGACACCTTCGCTCTGGCTGTCGGCCAGGAAACCTAAAGAGAAGGATGGAGGCCGACACCTCAATTTTGTTTGCGGCTTATAATAGCCGTGTTTAATATTTTGATTTTGTTCCGGTTGAGTGCCGTAAGTATATTTGCTGATTGGTGGGATTTCGTTTATTTGGTTGCTTCATGCAGTTCTGTAACATAAGTGGTTTCTTTCAGATCTTTTGATGGCCGCTTGGTTTGGCTACCAGGCTTAGCACATTACCTTACCGTTTTACGCTGACTTTCCGCTGATCAAATGAAAGACGCAAGAAGCTTGTCTCGATGAGATTCGGGTTGGTACCACGCCACGTGGATGCATAAGGTCACCCTACCCTATCTTTGTTGAAGTAAGTGGAAACATCTTAATCCAGTTAGCAGTCTACAATTCCGGTTGCCGTTTTTTAGTATTCCGTTCCTAATTAAATTCAGACTATTCAGTTTAGTATAATTTACATGATAAGTTTGGTGGTACAACTCGCTCAGAAGTAGGGGTAATTCAGAGCCTTACAAAGGACTCACGCCTGAGATTTCTGTGTAGCTTATAAGAGGTGGTAAGCTTAGCCGGAGCAAATAAATATATTTTGTCAATTCATGCTCGTTTCTTTATTTACCACCTCATCCTAATCATCTACATCAACCCCCTACACACCCTCCAACCCCAAAACGTTGCAGTTTTGCATCTTTATTGTTTTCTCTTAGATTTCACCTGAATTTCATAACATATTTCAATAATTTTAATAAATAAGGCCGCCTTAGCTGGTTTCCGAACGTGTCATTCATTCAAAGTTCATTCGTGGGGTTACGTTAGGATGACGTCACTTGCGTTATCGTATCGAACTTACTAGACGAACACGAGAGTGCTTCATGCTGCCTTATAACGTTTTACTGCGTAATCGTACAGTAGATGCGATACCTTAACGTTACGATTACGTTGTACATTCGTGCTTAGGCTACAGGTCTCTGTTAGTGAACTGATCTAAGTTGACGATATTAATTAAAGCAATGTTTAGTTACACCACAGTCTCAAAATATATCTTCTTACGAACAGTTTGGTTTAGTAGTTAACGCTGCTTCTGAGCCAAGCGTCGTGGGATCGATCCCTGCACAATACAAATATTTGTGTGCATAAACATCTGTTTGTACCTACTAGCCTGGGAGTTGTCTATGTACACACGGCGGCACATCAGACTATACATGTTGACCTTGAGACCGCCTTTATGCCCTACGTAATAAAAGCTGTTAACGCAGTTCAACTGTTTAACTTGATGTGCTGTCGAGTGTACCTTTATGAAGTGTATATTTGCAAAAACAGTGTCTAAGTAAGCTTATCGGTTCTCTAGTACCCATAGTATAAGCTTTGGGACTAGATGGCTTTGTGTGACGCAGTGTGGCATATATTGAAAATATTACTATTTATTTTATTGTTATTATTAGTTACCTTAAATATTAGGGTTTGGTCCCCAGGTCGGGTATCGAAAAGTTTCGAATTTTCGAACATTGCTCGGGTTTGTGATCACTAACAAGCATTTGGCAAGCGTGGTGACTATGCTAGTACCCATCCTTTGGTAGCTTGAATTCAAATGTTGGGTTAAAGGCTGTTACTTTACTTTACTACTATGTATCTTTATGTTCATGTAACTCATTTCTTTTAAAAGAGTACCTCAAGGCGCAAACAAAGACTGTATTTCCATCGTTTAACTTTATCGATGTAGATCAAAGCGTTGGGCTTATGTAATACACCCAGAACTGTTATATGCTTTGACCGCTAGGCTTCCGGCAATGGCGGCCCGGTTCCAGTGAAATTTGAACCGATAAAGTAGTAAACTTATAAGCCTAGCCTACTTTGGTCACTATTATACCTTACTACTAGTAGCCCAATATAGCCCAATGCTTTTTAGTGATCAGTTTCTGTCACGAATGTTAAGCAACGCTGGGTGCAGTCAGTAGTTGGATGGGTGACCGTTTGTGGCATCATATCTTGAGCGCTTCCGTGCTTCGGAGGTCTCGGCTGTTGCCACGAGATAACAGTCGTTCAGCCTGTTCAGCCTGTTGGAGGCATTCGGGCCACACTCGGCTGTTGCCACAGCGTCGCCTTTGCCATCCACCGAGCCGCACTAGGCCAGCGTGGTGGAACTAAAGTACTCCTCTAGTCGCCTATTACACGACACGATACTATTGTTTTTTTTCGACGCTACACGCACGATACCTCCAATTTTTATCGACAATTAAATGCGTACAGTGTGTCAACGAGCTTCAATGAGGACTGGTGCTATTCTTTTATGCGCTGACACCACACGCCACGAGAAATAACCTCCATTTTTTATCGTCGGTTAAATGCGTACAGTGTGTCAAGGAACTAAATGTATAATAATGCGTTGCACATTGTTTACCCAACTGCCTTGCCCTGCATACCCGCGAAATTCGCTCCAACCTTACATTAATCAGTTAAGTCAAGCAACCCGCAATACACACAACTAATAATTATGGCTACTGTGAATAATTTTGTATCGATGCCAACATGTGTTCTAGGTGTTTCTAATGCAATAACACTTGGATAGATTATTATTAATAGTGTTGCCATGTTTATGCATTAAAGAAAGTGCGAGTCTTTCAAGTAGGTACCTAGCTATAAAATTACTTTTGATATTCTCTATAATAACATTGACAATACATTTCTGAATAATATGTAAAAAAAATACAGTCGAATTGAGAACCTCCTCCTTTTTTTGGAAGTCGGTTAAAAACAGACTGAATACTTATTGCCTGAGACGTAGGTACCTGCCACTGTTTTGTACCCAAAAGTTCTCATTACGACTAAGACGAAAACCACTCGTACGTCAAAGTTCTAACAATTAAAAGCTTTGCTGAAAGCTTCTGAGTTTGAGACAGGTTTCTAAAACAGACGGATGAGGTTTTATTATTTAAAAGCTCGTTGTTTCGCAAGTAAACGTAAATTTGTTCACCATAGAATCCTATGGTAAATATAAAAATAAATTTTCAGTTCATCCGAGAACACGACGCTTGCAACAGCACCGAAAAATATGAAAGTCATAAAAAACAACACATAAACATATGGTATAGTAAACATGAAAGCCTAAATCATTTGTCAGGCTGTTTCCTCTGAACCGATTGTAATATAATTCACACAGATTTTGCTACATAATCAAAAACTTGATGAAACTGCGCTGACTCACAGAGTAAAACGGCTTGACTATATTCGTGGACACCATAGTGGACACAAACATTTTCTTGGTAGCTGAATCGATTAGAGCAATCGCCAGGTAAGCGTTAAGTTGCGGTTTCAAGTCCCACCTAAGGCAGTCCAAACTTTAATAGGGGATTTAATTTTAAATTTATTTATTTATTTCATTACATTACTACAAGAACATACACTGGACCATACTTGTGACTTAGGAATAAGATAACTTAAGCAAAGTGTTGCCATAATTAAAGGTTGCCACGGAAAGCATTAAGTAAACAACTTAAACTTTGAAACACATCAAGAGCCAAATCCTCTTACAACCAAATTGACCAGAACAATTTGTGTGTTAAGCGATATTCAGCAGAATAAATCAATTCACTAAAAAAAAACAAAATATTATGTCAAGTAAGCTGCTTGTGACCCGTAAAATGACTGAAATATTCGAGGAAATGACTAAATGAATCCTTAGATGAACAAATAAATGGAAGAATGAATGAATGAATGAGTGAACATTTATTTATATACTGTTTACCTTTTATTCCAGACGCATCATGGAGCGAGGTTCCTCAGCGCCTTGGTCCCAGATCCTGCAGGAGACGATAGGCGAGGGTCGCCTCAACGGGGAGGCGCTGAGGGACTACTTCAGACCTCTCGAGGAGTGGCTCCGGAGCGAGAACCTCCGAACAGGAGAGTACTTGGGGTGGAGCTACGATGGTGATTACTGCAAGTTTAGGTAAGAAATACAAACGCTGTATGGATCAAGTAAATCTATCAAATCAAATCAAATATCTTTATTGGTATCAAAAACAAGTAGTGCCATAATAATGTGATCGTTAAAACTTGCATTCGTATATTATTAGCGCCCACCTCCAAGACTCCAACATAAAACTTTACAAAGTAATCCTCCCAATATTTTAATAATATATACGCAAAACTTAAATATGTAATGTCAGTGTGTGTGTGTGTGTGTGTGTGTGTGTGTGTGTGAGTGAGTGTGTGTGTGTGTGTGTGTGTGTGTGTGTGTGTGTGTGTGTGTGTGTGTGTGTGTGTGTGTGTGTGTGTGTGTGTGTGCTCACATTCATGCAGAGTTGATGGATAAATGTTTAACTGATTTATCTATGATTTGATTAGGTATTGGTATTATTATGGCTTTATAGGAACTGATCAATCCAGGATTTGTTTACTGGTACTTCTTTGTCCAAAACACCCCATTGGTCTAGTGATTTCAGTGCCCCGGAATAAAATCTCGGGGTCCAAAGTTTGATCCCCAGGTCAGGCAACAAGAGTTTAGAATTTTCATAATTACTCGTGTTTATGATCACCAATCCGTATTTGGTAAGCATGGTGATTATGCCTTTACCCATCATTACTGCATTGCATTTATCAAAGTAGTTAGGACCTACAGTGACGATACGACAAAGGAGGAAAAGTAAAAAAAGTCAAGGTCTATTATTTATCAACCCACTACAGGGAAAAGGCCTCCATCATTGAAGTTACCACTGCAATGATTCGAAAAACTTGTTGCCTGAACCGGGGATCTAACTCAGGACCCTGGATCTTGACCGGGATTTAAACCACTAGACCAACAGGGCGTTTTTGCATACCCGTTTTAAAATATATCTTTTCTCCCTTCCAGTATCGAGACAGCTGGCCTTCAGGTGTATGGGGGATTCTACAACGCCGCCCATCGGCACTTTGACACTACAAGTTTCGTCACATTACTCCTAACGTCATTCCTTGCTACTATATTTATGATGCGTTTGCGATAACCAGAACTTTCATTGCATTTATACAGGGTGAAATTTTAACCCCTTTCCAAATTTTAATATATCAATCTACGAGACAAAAAACAAATGACGTATTTTTTCTTTTGGTATAGCCCAGTACAAAAATGTCAAGAAAAAGCACCTAGAAAAAGTCCGCGAAAAATCTAAAATGTTGGTTATGGCCTCCTCGCAACACACTTTTTACACCGTGCGCATCTCATTCATTCATTCATTCATGCATTCATTAATTCATTACGAAACTATTCTTGTTGTTGACTTTTGAGAGGCTTAGGATCGTAAAAAGCAAAAGGCTCCAATCAGCTAATGAATGTTCATTGAACAAACTAAAACTAACTTAACTTTATTAGAAACCACAACAAAAACAATTACAAATACAGTATGGAACAGTATGAAAAACAAAAACATTACCATAACCTACAAGTGTTCATTTTAAAACAAAGACTTGAGTTACTTATTTCTCTTACATCTTTTAATCCTCTCCTAGCTCCATAGGCAATACATTCCTATGTAGTAAACCTTTTACCGAATTCACAATACATTGAACAACACAATACATCGAAAACACGCACATTTGGGTTTACAACATGAAGAAATCACCAAAATTAAATTTAACGAGTTACCCCGTTGGCTTGGTATTTGCACATAAGCTATCTAAAACTCACATTAAATGTTTTTCACATTCACGATACCATAATAATTAAAACTATGAATAAACTAAAATAATTATGCACTTGCAATAAATTAGACTGACAGCTGCGTTTTTTGTTTGTTTATTGCTCCTTTCAGAACCAGGCAGCTAAGGTCTGAGACCGCATGCTGCCATGGCATTAGTGCGAATTCGATCATTCTTAACAAATACATAAAATATCATAAACACTTACTTACACTTAATAACTTAACCTAACCTAACCCTAAACTAACCTAACCTAACTTATCGAAATTTATGGGTGATTTATACGATACTTTGACTCAGTGAGTACTTTTTGAAAGGTATTGTATCGAATAAATTAAAAAAAACACACTTTAAATTTAGCACATTGCTCTTTTTTATGGCATTGCAAATTGACATTGAATTCCTGCGTGCTAAATGTATCAAAACATTATAAACAGTGCAAAATCGTACATTCACTTCAACCGTCTTATTCTTTCCTTCTTCACTAGTAATCAATCACTAGCTTGTTCATTATTGTGTTACTAGACTGACCGGTGGTACCTATCTGGATATGTTACCTAATGTTGTGGCGAACTTTATGGACGATGTGCCTTTATTGAACTATCGTGATTTTTATTACCAACATGATGGTGCACCCCCGCATTACGCCGCCTCCGTACGAGACTATTTAAGTTCTGAATACGGTGACCGCTGGATCGGTCGCGGGGGTCCCGTCGCGTGGCCGCCGCGATCACCTGATCTGACACCCTGCGACTTCTTTTTGTGGGGTGAGATAAAGCGACGCGTGTATGTAGAAGAAGCCCAAAGCCTCGAGGCATTAAAAGCTCAGATAGTGTTAGCTTTTAATAAAGTGAAAAATGAAAATGTAGTTCTCAACAAACTTAAAGAAAATATTCAAAAACGTGCAAGATTATGTTTGGAGAGAAACGGTCTGCATTTCGAACAGTTTTTAAAATACTAGTAATGTTTCTTTTCTTTTAATTAATTAATAGTTTCAACCAGTAACCAACCAAACCAGTTTAAGTAAGTGTTTATGATATTTTATAATTAAGAATGATTAAATTCACACTAATGACATGGCAGCATAGTCTCAGACCTTAGCCGGTTCCGAAAGGATCGAAAAACAACAAGGACTGTAAAGAATTGACAGGTCAGATGGCTGCATTTTGTGATATTAAGTTCTTGCATCATTGTTGTTCTGAATACAAAATAATTAATGTGGGTTTTAATCATAGTTTTAATAGTGAATACGTGAAAAACATTTAATGAGAGTTTGAGAAAGCTTATGGGCAAATACCAAGCCAAGAGTGTAACTCGAAAGACAAGTTTGGTGATTCCTACATGTTGTTAACCTAAAATGTGCGTGTTTCAATTTTATTATGAATTCGGCAAAAGTTTTACTACATAAGTAGGAATGGATTACTTAAGGGAGCTAGGAGAGGATTAAAAGAGGTAAGATAAATAAAGTACTCAAGTGTTTAAAACGAATTCGTTTTACAATGCAATGTTTACGTTCAAGGTTGTAGGACGACCACTTTTAATTAGAAATTTTTTTGCGAAAAATATTTCAAGGTCAAAAGTTGACCTACATTTTTTATTTCAGAAATGGGCTCTAAACACGATATTTAACTCCTATAAAAAATTCCGAAAGTACATAAAATTTCATCCTGTATAATTTGACATGACTTCCGTATTATGTAAAAAAATTCAGAAACTTAAAGTACAAGTGGGTCAAGAATCTGGTGTACCATTTCGCAGACCAAGTTTAGATCATTGAAGTTTAATTTTACAATGGTTCGACATATTGACAAATTTACGAGAATATATCATAGTTATACATAGAGGTAACTAATAAAATAAGAAGAAAACATATCTACAAAACAGATTTTTTAAAAGATTTTGATACAAAATTAACATGTCGATTAAATATCATTCTTAAGTAACTTAAGTGCTTTTGTAAATTTACCTTTGTATCCTCCTTCTTGCTGGATAGTAAACCAGTTTCTTGATTATGACATACATTATTTGTTAATTAGGTTTTTCACACTTTCTATGATTGTCGAACATACGGATCGTACTTAAAGAAATCTGAGCAATCACAGTCAAAATGTATATTTTAGCAAACATTGTCAACCTTTTGCAAATAGTAATATTTGGTCAAGCACAAAAAGTGTATACACATTTACGTTGACTATGTAACTTCTGAAATTAAGTACTAAGATCCTAATTATATTAAATGAGTAACTAATATAGT
This sequence comes from Anania crocealis, assembly GCA_949315895.1. Lineage (NCBI taxonomy): Eukaryota > Metazoa > Arthropoda > Insecta > Lepidoptera > Crambidae > Anania > Anania crocealis. Next base: position 2,326,362 of record OX438857.1, on the reverse strand, counting down.
TTTATATTTCCAGGGTTACATATTATTATTATATATTATTATATTATTATAACCGAAATATTTTTTGTATATTTTTAGACTTAAGTGTAACTTTAGACTTAGTTGTTTTGTAAATATTATAATGATGAAATAACATGACATTAGAACATTATGTAATGTGATAAATAAATGATTAAAACAGTTTCAATACGATTTCAATACTTTTATTTGTGTTATTATGAATAATCTCTCACAAAGTAATTTAATAGACATTTTTACATAGGAGGAGGGAAACAGACACGTAGATCAATCAATGTTATTATTTACTCAACTGTACTAATCAGTGGTTTCGTAAATCTGAAGAAAAACAGGAATCCTTGTAAGATCACTTCGCTTTCCGTCTGTCTGTCTTTCCTTTAAGACACTTTTGCACACCACACTTGCCAAATGCAGATTAGTGATCACAAACCTGAGAAATGTTTGAAAATTCGAAACTATTGTTGCCCGACTTGGGCATTAAACCTGAAAGTTTTGGCCAAGTATGTAAGCCACTAGGTCAACGGGTAAAGGTATGAAGCTGAAATAATACTAAATACTGAGATATACTGTCATTTAGACCTGTAACATGAAAAAAGCTATGTCTACGCAATTAAGAGGGATATTCGTTTAGTCGCATTTTCATGCATTCAGGAAAACCAAAAGGGTTCCGTTGACTGAGTTTTAAGAAATTTGAGTTAAAAGTTAAATGTTCTTGTTACATCAGTCTTTCAGTACGCAAAGTCGATTCACACTGAATCAGTTTTTTGGTTCTTGAACCATAACTTCTCATAGAATGAACAACCTGACAACAACACTGATAAGTTTACTTATCCGGAAAGTTATATATTGCCAGCGGCAGACGTTGTCCTGCCCGGAAAAGCAGCGCCATCTATCGGGTCCAATTGTGTTTTCAAACCATCAAGAAATCTATTGAATATATAGGTACCTACATAAACATTTTCCAAATCGGCCTTTTAGGAGGAGTTATTTGACAAACACACTTAATGACGAATTGTGTATATTTAGATAAAAAATTGAATGGTGATGGTATATGATTGGTAACATTGTATATATACGCTGTTGGTTTTCTCAATAAAGTAAAATAAAATAAAATAAAATGATCATTGTCCATTGCTGTCACTTAGTGCACCAAAGCAGCTTATCTACTACTAAATTCGATACTAAAAGTTATTAGGTACTTCTTCAACGAACAAACTGAAGGGTAGCCCCAACTTTTCGTAGTAAATTAATTGATATTAATCTCGTAAAGTTGCGCTATGCGGGTCAAACTCATTGTGAATTGAGCGGTCATCGTTTTGACTAATTTGAACCATTGCATGAGAAGGGGGATTCATGATAATGATCTGCTAGTTTAGGTGTTCCATTCAACTGCTTTTAATAAAATTTAAAACTTTTTTTATTCTTTTATTTTTAAGGATTTTGAGTCGTATTCCGACTATGACAGTCCTATTATACCCTTAATTATTAAATTACTCACTAAAACATTATATTATACACAATATAAACCTTACAATACATATTACAACACTTTCGCAATTTCAGAGTAAAGAACTCTGTCCGATCCTGAGTTAGGATCGGCGAGAACACTTTGGACACTGCAACATTCTGCAGAGGTAGGTAAATTAAAATTTTGCACAAGAGCAGTTCGTATTGTAACATTCCGGACACATTCATTTCGACGACCATTTGGATCAGCGGTAGTAAACGCTACTTCTGAGCCATGGGTCGCGGGTTCGATCCCCGCACAGTACAAATATTTGTGTGCATGAACATGTCGGTTTGTACTGGTCTGGGTGTTTTCTATGTACTATAAGTATGTATTTACCAAAAAAAAGTATATAAGTAAGTTTATCGGTTGTCTAGTACCCCATACGACAGGGTACTTAATAGTAGCTTAATTTGGAACTAGATGGCTCTGTGTGGCCCAGCGAGGCATGTCTTAAATATTATTATTCCATCAAAAACTGATATTATACCTTCTAAGACACCACATAATTCAAAATGAGGGGAGTCGCTTTCTCTCATCAGATATTTGAATTTATTTAAAGGGATGTGTCCATAGCGCATCCTTGCAGCTATTATTACACATTTTTCGGTTCAGTTTGGCGTCGGTAAACCATGGTATTTTAAAACTTAAAGTTTAGATAATAACTAGGTTTTTAAGTCTCAAATTAAGAGGAAACACAAGGGCCGTTTTTCTATACAAACGTAGTCCCCAGTTTCCTCCCTGGATAATGCCAGCAGAGCAATATTTTTTATTATAAATATCTATAACCACTATTTAGCATACTGTTTTCTTGAGTTTACGCGAACACAATACATTGAAATGTAAGATAATTTTACGGATTTAGGACGCGTTTATTTTTTATTTAACCCGACGTTTCGAACCCTTTACAGCGTTCATGGTCATGTCTACCCGTGACCTTGAACCGATAGAAGAAAACCAACCAGCCTTGATGATGGTGGAAAATAATATTTAACATCAGAAAAGATTGTCTAGTAATAAAGATCGCTGGAATCATGCAGCTCTATCTATACTAAAACTAGCTGTTGCCCGCGACTTCGTCTGCATCAATTTCTGTTATTATGATCGCGATTATTTTTGCAACATTTTTCACTGATGCTTCGCTCCTATTGGTCGTCTATTGGTTTGTTTGTTTGAACGGGCTATTCTCAGGAAGTACTGGTTCGAATTGAAAAATTCTTATTGTGTTGGATAGTGTATTTACCGAGGAAGGCTTAAGGCTATATAAAGAGCGAAGCATCAGTGAAAAATATTGCAAAAATAATCGCGATCATAATAACAGAAATTCACGCAGACAAAGTCGCGGGCAACAGCCAGTAATCCATAAAATAAATAGTATTCGATCTGTATGACGTCATCTAATTAACTCAAATGTTGATTCGTACAAATATTTATATAGCTACTAAATCTAATAAATATTCTAATTACTCTAGAAGATTGATAGTTGTTTGCATTGAGTTCAATGAAAGCTGATATTAAATCCCGTATAAAATATCCCAATACTGTTCCCGCCAAAATAAACTACGGTTAATGTTGACCTTTTCTATCATTAAGTATGGCCACACAGTAAGCGTTTTGAAACGATTTATCGCTTGTATATAAAGACTGAATACAAACGTAGATACCATGACCGTTATATTATAACGTTAGTAATATATAAAGTAGTATGAGACACGGTAAACCACTTGCCTGATATGAATGTGAGCGCGCTACACCTACTTAACCATTTACGTATATTATGTGATATTATTTTTGTCCGCAGTATATGTATTACGTCCTTAACATGATTAATAGACAAGTGTTATTCTTTATATTAATATCTAGTCCGAAGTTGCTATTTAAAATCACATTTTATTAAAAACTGTAAATTATTACTAAGCACCTTTATCTATGATATAAAAATGAATCGCTGAATGTGTTGCTAAGCGCAAATCTCGAGAACAGCTAAACCGATTTCGATAATTCCTTTTTTATAATATTTCTTGAAGTACGAGGATGGTTCTTACACAGATATTTTTTTGAAAATTGCCTGAGAAAGTAAAAAAGCAACACTTTTCTATACTCCCGTACAAATATAAGATTTTCCGACCCCGCCATATTTTTGATGACAATGACATTTAACTCATTTAAGACGTCAAAATCTAATATCTGAGGCGATACGAAGTTCGCGGGGTCTGCTAGTACTCAATAAAAAATAAAAGCAATTAAGTAAAGGGTGTTAGATATAGCCATGTCAGTCGAACACCCGATCACTAGACTATTTTATTATACAAAGACTTTGAGCTTAAGTGTGGTCACACTTCTTAAAGAAGCAGACAGAAAATTTATTACCCAACAATTAGTATAAAAAGACGATATTACTAAACTTCAATGTCGTTATATTAGTTAACCTTAGAGATATACATATGTATCTTTAATATACTATCAAACAAATGCTAGACGTACAACATTCAAGAAATACAGTGGTTATATGTGCTATTTCTTTATCATTTTATTCAAAGAATTTACAAAGTTAGGTACATACTAAGTTTTTGTGTGCCCAACTTTATTACAACCCTATTTCACTTAATACAACGCAGTCGTAAACAGCTTCTACAAAACCGCCAGTTTTATAGCCCAACAGTATTAAATAAGCTACTTGTACTACCGTCAGCGCCCCTGTGTTTATTAGTGTGAGAGCACAGTGCAGGGGCGCCGCCGCGTCGCTCAAACTACTCGCGTGATATGTTGCCCTGGTACTTTTCATACTAGACGAACGGAATGAGAAAGGATTGCATTGGAATTTCTCAAGTGAATGCCGATATTTGTGTATAAGAAAGAGATAGAAGCTGTTGAGATGCTCTACGATAGTCTTAACACTACTCGTGTGTTATATTGCCCTGGTACCTCTCAGACTGACAAACGCAAAGGGAGAATATAATTTATACATGTTTTTAAATATATTTTTTTACGTGATTAAGTGTCGCTACGTTTTGGGCTTAAATCAAAGGAAACCATAGTGTAGATAATATTTTTACTCAATTCAAATTTGTAGTAAATCATATTAGCCTTAATAAATTATTTTACTAGACTACTGCTACGACAATATGACAAGAAGGGATGGTGCTGTTCAGCTTTAAACCGGCACCACATTTCCAATACGCTTTTTAACAATTAAGTATGTTGCCCTCAGATCATGTTGCCCCAACTTGTAATCACTACATAGTATAAAACAAAGTCGCTATCTCTGTCCCTATGTCCCTTTGTATGCTTAAATCTTTGAAACTACGCAACGGATTTTGATGCGGTTTTTTTTAATAGATAGAATGATTCAAGAGGAAGGTTTATATGTATAATAACATCCATTAAATAGTGGAGAAGTACTGTTATTTTTAAGGATTTAATGTGATGTCGTAAATAATTACATTTTTTCCGCTTACATTGCAAACGCAGGCTGAACCCTACGAGTTTTATCAAAATAATGTACTAAGTATTGTACACATTGAAAAGGTCTACAGAAAAGTCCGTGATGATATATGTCTATCTCTTATGGATAACCCACAATAACTTTTTTTTGTCATTTACTTTTTACGACAAATAATGGCTAATTTTCGAAGCGATTTTAACCAATACAGCATTAATCCTTAACCAATTAAATACCTTGAATACATTGTTCATTTAATATAGATCTATATGGCCCTTTACACCGTATGATTTAAGTGAATATTTTCGAAGATCGTAGCGTTTGCGGCGGTACCGGCCGGCCGCCCGGTGCGGCAAGAGCGTGCGCTGCCTATAAATAGCGCGTCTGAAGCCGGCACTTTGAATTTAGCAGCGATCGGACGCGTTTATTATAAAAACGTGCTTTTCAGCGCGACAACGTATCAGTAATTATAAGTAAGTTACGATAAATAATAGTATGATAGTAGTTTTAAAATATAAATTATGAAAACTTTCATAATAGAGTGCACAATACTCACAGGATGTGGTACCGGAGAAGATGTATTGATTCCCCGAGTCCCTCTGATACCATCGGATTTACCCTTCCAATTTAAACGTTTACAGTTTCCGGTAAAGACATCTTTTGCAATGACCATTAATAAATGGCAGGGTCAAACCTTCAACGTTGCAGGCTTAGATTTGAGCGTTGACTGTTTTTCACATGGACAACTGTATGTCGCTCTTTCAAGAGTGACCTCCAGAGAAAACATGTTTGTATTGTCTAATGACAAGAAAGCTGTGAACGTTGTTTATAAAGACATTCTGTAATATGTTGTAAAAATAAAATAAATAGTTATTAAAAATGTAAAAAGTAAATAAGTAAAAATGTAGTGTATGAATTTAGATATTCCAAAGATAGCAGGAAATCTTCATGGTATAGAGAAAGGGGGATTTCTCCAAATTTAACGCGTGCGGGCCACGGGCAGTAATGAATAAATCAAAACTACTGGATCGATTTTAATCACATAGGCTATATATTTTATACCCGTGCGAAGCCGGAGCGGGCCGCTATGTTTTTATATACAACGTTCACAGTTTTTCTGTAGTGTATTTAGTATCAGCATTGCACCCGTGCGAAGCCGGGGCGGGTCGCTAGTGGCTCATAAAAAGAATACGACCGCCGCGCCCCTCTCTTACTGTGGGTGTCGTAGGAGGCGAACAAAAGTGTACGTACTGCCAGACTGCAGCAGCGTCTTTGTTTAACTCTGGTAGAACTGTGATCTCTAAACAGCTTGCCAAACGTGGCGATTATTGCATCGATTGTCTAGCTGAGGACTGATTTAGGTTGGAGAGCTCAACTTTTAAAGTAAAGAATTACAAACTCCAGTTAGTTACGACTATTTAAATAAGTACTTAATGCATTTTAGGTCAGACGGTCTCTGAGTACACATCCAAATGCCAGCCATTTTAAATTTAAATTTCCTTAATTAACCTTACTGAATGAAACCCGGGAATCTAAATCAGTTCGCTAAATTATAAATTGAAAATATCGATCGATGGAGGTTATTTAGGGCACTTTTGAATTAATAACGAAACATAACTGGATCAAGTAAGTTACTAATAAATTAGGTCCTTATACAAAATGTAGAACCTTTTATCTCTAAAACTACCACACTAGTTGGTTAGTTTATGGAATAATGTGCTGTTTTAATCCTCGTTCCAAATCACAGGCCGTTTATTTCCACCCCACAACACTCACGGCCCTGGGGAGTTTTCTATTTTGGCCACAAATTTATTAATCCCCACGCTCTTATCAGGGCAATAATAACGTTCGCAGTTGTTTATTTTATCTGTGGATACAGTAAACTCTTGAGGACCGGACCCTCGCCTACTCTCGGACTGCGAGACGCCAAGTAGTAAGCTTGAGAAACTTCCTAAGGCGTTCTGCGCTCCTGGTACTTTTAGTTGTGTTATAGTTTTGTTTTCCTAGTAGTAAATTTTAACTAAACTATTCCGTATGCCGTATAAATTCTTAGTACCTTCCTACATTAAAAATAAAATGAACAGTGAACACAATGTACATTATTGTAACACAATGTACATTATTGTACTTTGTTTTGATCCCAAAGTAAGAGCTATCAAATGTTTTTGAAGAAATAGAAACAACGAAAGTACCACATACAAACCACCTCCAAAAAAAATTAGAAAAATAGTTTATTGCTTTGAACCGTTTAGGAATCGAAACCGGTACATAAGAGCTGGAGACACCTTGAAAACCGGAGTTTGACTCACTCAACTACGGAGGTCGTCAATTAAATTACAACTTTGCACATGCACGAATCGTGAATTAAAATTATACAATTTACAATTCATCTTCATGTTTTTGAAGAAAATAATTGTGAATAAAATCTTAAATTAATTAATTTATAAATAGTGTTGTTCTTAAATAATTTGATTCAATTCTCCGCTTTTTTTTTAAATATTTAGTTTACATAAACATTAATTTAACTAAATAAGACTAGTACCTCGTACTTGGCTAGAACTAATGGTTTTTATACTCGTAGTTCCAAAGGTTAAATGCACTCTGACATTAAAATTCCAATTTTACTCAATGTATTATCATCAAAATGTCAGTTAATATAAAAACTTAAAATTAATTTAAAATGATTAGGTTTTAATGCATTCACATACTAGTTACATTATGACGCCAATCTTGTGATTTTCCAAAATAAATTATATAACTAATTGCATAATACTAAATTACGTACATTACTAATTGTTTTTTCTGTTTTTATTTATAGCACGCATTAAGGTAAATGATTTGATACAAATTATCGATTATTTTAAAAAATACTCAAATTGTACAAAATGTATTTCTAAAAATACCTACACCTAAGTACCTATACCTAAATATTAACTTAGTGAATCAAAATATTTTCAATTATTTGTTTAACCTTACATGTCAGAAATGTAAATTAATTATTAAGAACATTTCAGTTTCCCATCGGACATTTTGTCAATGGGATATTATTTTCGCTGTCAACATTTAACTTTAATATAATGTGTTTGTTTGAGAATGTTTGGGTCTGATGATTAGACAATTATTATACAATTTTGCATGCCAACATAGTTAAGTATGTTGATCACTTTTTTTAAGAGAGCATAAACAGTATTTCATGCCAATAAAACTTTCGATTTATTTCAAAAACAAATCTACGCCTAGGTGTGAAGATTACTATCTTTGTTGCCTAACGTTCAATGTACATTAGATGATAAAAGTTGGTAAGTATCCTAATGTTGCTAATGGTTTATTTATTCCGTTCAGAGTAAACAAATTCAGACAAGTTTATCGTACGCTCACCGCATCTGGTATAGTTTGAGAATGCCACATAGATATTAGGGCGCCCCTCCCGCGCGGGTCGACAATGTGTCGCCGGCTTTATTGAACGCTACTACGACTACGGTAGAGACCGCCTACGGTGCTCTGTTCGCCTGGTACTTTTAGTTGGCGATAGAGGTTTCACTAGTTTCTTAAGATGGCGCCGTGTCTTGACTATTGTTATGTCAACCCTAGTCAAAACTAAGGCTAGATTTATTTTCTCAGCTACTTTACCAGGGAGCTATAAGTTGTCTGAAAATGGTAATGGACTCTAGCACCAAAAAGGTGCTCGTTCTATTTTAGTTCGGACTGCCATTTTTTGCTACGTTTTTAGCAAAGATTAATTCAATTATGTACATACATTTAACCTAATTTATACACTATTATACAAATATTAACATATTATTTTTTTAACGAATTTCAAACTTTTGTTCTATGTATTGGCCAATATAGTACAAAAACAAAAATAATATTGTTAGTAAAGATAAAGTTTGCGTCTTTGTACAAAGCACAATCTAATAGTAGCAATACAAACAAATACATAAACACGGTGATAATAATCTAACGTGCTAAACTGGAGTTCAAAGTTTATCTAACTAATTAGCTAAGTTTCATAAATCCATTACAGAAATGAATTAAATCAAAAAATAGTTTTCATAACGAAAGTTTGTTTTTTTAATAAAATATTCAAAATAGTTATCTTGTTAACCTTTAGTCGGCGTCGTCTAATCAACGCAAAACTACGTTTAAGCTCGTAAACATAAATAGGACCATCATTAATATCAATTATCCTTAGTTTCGCTGATGAAGCTGCTGCTTTCTCCGGTTATCCTGCGCTATCCCGATCGCATCCCGGCTCCCGAGGACTGCCCAGTCGAGTGACAACTGCGGGGCGCGACACATGTCCTCCGCGTTTCTGAGCGCCTGGTACGTTAAAGTGATTGGTGACGAGTGCGAATTTTGAAGTGTCCCTGTTTTTGCTTATTTAGGTAAATATAATTTTGGTAATTAAGTCATAGTACAGAAACACTGAGATGGGGTAAAACTAGTAATTGTAATTTTTTGTGATGTAACAGCGGAAGAAGTTATCTCATGTTTATTTATTTGGCTGGATGATTAGAAAGAGCTTGTGATTCTAGAAAACAAACATCGTACAGCACGATTAATGTAGTGTCAAAGTATTCTGCATTAAAAGATACCTACGATTCTTATTATTTAGACTTACCAGTTTTATTGATTCTTATTTATATTAGGAGTTTATATACGAAAGTTTGGATTGAAGTTTGTTACTCAATTACTCCAGAACGGATTCGTATGAAATTTGGAATGAAAAACGAAATCGCGGGAAACAACTTGTATTTAAATAGCTATAACTTACAGTATTAACTTCCACTTGCCTTCATCCTTTCTTTGAACCAACATGTAACAACATTATGAATGTCACATTGTATTTATGACAAGTAACATTAGTGAGTTTTTCAATTGGATTGTAAACTTATGAGGAATAAAAAAATAAGCAACGTCAAACATCAAAGCTGATGAGTTCGTAATTTTTGATATTCCTACGCAGTTATAGAAGTTCTCACAGGGGGATTAAGTAGCTATTTTTGTCACTGAGCCCCCACTCTAGCCTTATTATGACTCTTGTAAGTAAGACAAACAGTCTGAATTCCATCTAAGCACGCCAATACCGACTTCTAGAGAGGTCTTTAAAAACTTAAGCTGACTTAAAAAAACGATGCAGCTAAATAACTTTTATGCTTGACATTTATGAGAACTCTTCGTATCGGGGTAAAAAGAAATTTTTTTAATCAAATATTTAATGTACCTACATCAGATTTATATCTTTTCCTAAAGGTATCGTACGAGGCGACTAAAAGAGTACTGCCAGAAAAAGACGTGGAGCAGCATTTTCTCTTGACCATTGGCTAAATTTCAATTGCCAAGGGTGGCGAATTAAGCAAAGTCCTCCCTTGCGATATAAATCGACTGCTGTTTATCGACGCATTTCGATATAAAATCACAGTTACTACAATAATAATTTTACAAGGGTTTCTTGATCTGATTTATTAGGAACAAATCGCAGAGGTACATTTTTAAATTACCATAATCAAAACCTTTTGATGAGTCAATGAATCACAAATGAACACATGTAGGCACTATTCCGATTTTTGACAGTTTTACTAAAGAGTTCAATGGCATTTTGACCTCTGTGACATTTGTCAAAGACGATAAGACTTTTTTTTCATTAACTGTTATACTTACTAATAATACATAAATCCTTCAAGAATGTGGCCATTATCAAATTACAATATAAATTAGGTTCCTACTATATGATTCTATTATAGAAACATAATATTTAAGTGAGTTTAGTAATTAATTCAATTATAATCCATTTGAGAACTTTTTTAACGCATGTTTTGTGTTTTAAACATCTACATTTTAAATAAACTACATTGATACTGTTATAAACAAATTTAAAAAAATTAAAATTGACACTGATTTTGAAAATTGTTCTTAAAAGAACCTACTTCCTTTGATATTGTTATTCTCAATTTTTACGGTTTCTGACTTTTAATGGTTTAAAAGTTACATTTTAATTTAGTTACAAAATCTATATTTTATCACAAACATTTTCTTACAAATCGCAGATTCTGGTATAGATGATATTTTATTATCGATTAGATGCTGTCATTATAGATTATATTTAAGTCCCTTTTAAAGAAAATCTTTGTTTTTGATGGATTGAATATAAGTGACATCAGTAAAACTATACGAATACCCTCAAGTCATAAGCATAGAAATAACATGGTAAATATATGGAAATTATTCGTAGCTGTCCATACACCTGACGCACAAAAGAAATCGCTCCAACAAACTAAACCAACACTTTAATCTCGCCATTTTCTCAAGAAGGGTAAAAGGCTTTATAACAACCCACAGGCAGGGATGAATAGTGAAATAACATTTGTGCCATTTTGAGGAAAAACATTCAGGTTGAATTTAATGCGGTCTTTATAAGGTTTCTTAAGAGAGGTAGAGATGCTGATGCTTTTTCCAATCCTTCTTCCTTCTGTTGCCTCTGATCATACCCATTAGACTCAAATATGTTGAGAAGTATTATTTACTTTTATGCCACACCTCAAGGAACTTAACACTTTTAGCATTAATATATTCTTCGAGCTCATCCTTTGCGTTTAAGGCAAAGAACCACGCCACTTCGTCATTAGGTCATCGTACAGTTTGTAGTTATTGTCAGTACTTCGCATGCAACAAACGTTATAAAACTCCCAGTGAACCGAAAGTTTAATATCTCATACAGTCCAAAGCCGAATATAATTATGTAACAGCCAGTGCATGGTGGAATCGTTAAGCCAATTAAAATATCGTGCCGACGACCACTTAGCTAAATAACAGATGTCCTATTAACTGTACGAAGCTATGTTTGGACGAATTGTCAGGGACAGGGGCAGTGTAGAAGACGGTTTTGTCCTTCATGGTTAAGATATTATGGAAGGATAAAATACTTAGGCTGTGCTACGAACTTCGAATATAAACACTTAACATGTTTTATTTTGCGTATTCACAAGAAACAAGTAAATTTTTGATGGCATTTCAAAACAAAAAAGGCACGTTAAGCCGTTGCTCCTGTCACAAGATGGAAGTTGTCAAAACAAGTCACTTCAGGAGCCTGTGATAGGCGACTTAGAAGACTCTGACACCAGACTTTTTATTTGTTTTTGTGTTTTTAGTTATCCATTTTGAAAAGTATTATTATTATACAATTATTTTAGATTAATTGTTTCAAAAAGCTCAAAATGATTTATGATGTTGATGGTTCGTAGTTCTAAATCCCTTTGCAAGAAAACAAAAAATGTTTATTCTATTAAATCATTATTTTAGGTTTATATGGTACTCGTACTTTACTACTAAAATTTCAACAAAATTTAATTACTGAATTGTGATACGAATTACGCATCATATATAGTGTTTTATCTAACTAGATCACAGTATCCTCGCAGCTGTAACAATTTAAGCATTCTTATCGATAATTATAATTCAATTAACTAATGACCTGGGACTTGAGAGTTAGTAGGTCACTAGTATTGTTTGAATATCTCAGACAATTTGTCTCGTCACGTATCTTATTATTGTCTGTGATATGAAGTTTTCTTAAAAAGTTTTAATCGTGAAAAAGCTTACGTATGATTCATAATTAAATGTTTTAAAAGTCATCAACTGACGCTATAGACAAGATGATTTTACTACAACGTGTAGTTTTTTCTATGTCTGACCTCGCATATCCTTCCGATTTCATTTTATTTTCATTCCATAGCTTATAGTTTCACCCATTTCTTAACCTTTAGGGTAACAACATTTAGAGTGGATTCTTTAACAATCTCATTGTTTTTCTTAATTTACGCGATTACCAAACATCAAAATAAAGATACTTTTAAGGATTTACTTCGATAAACCAAGTGGTCGCTGTAGAACGCTTGAAACGTCGGCATAGTTAATTCAAAATATGTATGATGCAAAAAAATTAATAACTCAAATATAATCCGTAAATTTATCATCTTAAATTTTATATTTCAAATTTGGCTCAGGTGTCCAATGAGAGTGAATTTTAGAAAAATAAAACTACATTTCAATCTACTCATCTCGGAGAGGAAACATGTCACTAGCCCCAATATATTTCATAGCGCAATATTATTGTAATTGACGGACGGAAGGTACCCATTTGGGGCCGATCAGACCTAGTTGGGGCCTGCGCGCTGACAAAACACAGCGGGCTATGGTTAAAGGTTGATTGATTATATTATCATTGTGTTTCTGTAACGTTTACTGCATCTTCTTTTACAAAAATGTTACCATAAGCGTTGAATAATCCAACAAATCCTGATTTTTATTTTGATTTCCTTGACCTGTGTTGAATTTTGTTAATTTGACACGCAGAGTATTTTTTTCTGCGCTAAATTTATGATACTACAGTGGGAAAATCGACAATAACCCCATCAAACCACTTGGAGGGGCGAAGATTAAGGGAATTCCAGATGGCGTCATATTTGACTGACAGTTTGAGGATTAAAACATTTGTTGAAGGTTTTGGTTGGACTCGATTGTGGCACAGAATAATAATGAACGAGCTCAAATTGATTTCAAGATCTCTCATTCGGTTTCGGCGTTCAAGTTTTGCAACATACTGATTTGACTGTAAACTGTTTTATCATTTGGGAGACGACGTATCCCAAAACGTTCACAATTGGTAGCACTGCATTTCGTAGAACTATTCTACATAATTATTATACATTGGTTACAAACCAACCCAAACAAAAAACCAAATCTACCAACCCGCACCCAATGTGGTAGATTATGTCTTTTTTTTTTTTTTGTTTTTTATTGCGTTCTATAATGTTACAAGGATGTTATAAAATATGATAAAAACAGTTCATTATAGACCCTGTTCGGGCACAACAATACAATTAGTAGTAGACAGAGAGGATGACGCCATAATTACATGATATTTCAGTACAAAATAACAAATAATAAGTGTATACATACTTTCTAAAATTGACTTTATATTCAATTTATAGATATCGATTAAATTTATATTAAAATAACAGCTAATCTCATATTTTTATTAGATTGTATTACTTATTAAACATTTTTATAAATTTGAATTTGACATAAATGAAATAAATTGTTATATTTGTGGCCATTGTATTAATTAATTTGATTATTATTTTTTCAATTTTATTAGATTTTTGTCATTTAGGTATTCATTTATTGTATAGTAGCAGTTATTTAAAAGAATAGATTTTATTGATTTTGAATATTTAATTTTATTTGATTTTTCTTTTATAAATTCCGGTAGTTTATTGTAAATTTTTATAGACATGAATAGTGGGCTTGATGAATGAAGCTTTAGATGGGCAGGCGGTAACATTAATTTGTTCTTACGAACACTTCTCAATGAATGGTTCGAGGGTAAATCCGATCGCTTTGTATAAAATTCGGGGTGTTTTCGGACGAATTTACATATTTCCAAGATGTACATACATGGAAGGGGAAGTATGTTAAATTTTCTAAAATATGGTTTGCAACTTTCTGTCTGTTTTGTGTAGGCGAGATACCCATCATTGCTGTGGTAACTTGATTTCAATGGAGATCTTTGCTCTGTAGTCGGATGATTATAATATAGATTATATACATTACCTTACAATATAAGTTAGCTGTGTTCGCAGTCCATCCATCTTTAATATTCGCGAATACTCAACAATGCAAATACAATTGTGATCTTTGTGATCAGGAGTACTTGGCACAAAAGAGTTTCTAAGCATTGTAGCCTGTCAGCTTTCATCACAAGAGGTCGTCGGCATTGATAAGCGTAAATGGCGCATCCTGCCTGCGCAGGCGCAAGCAATACGCGCGTGCAAACTCCCCCGCTATGTGCGTGTAACGTACTCGTATTTTTGTATTGGATTTAGAAGATTCATGATTATCAAAGGCATTATGTATAGAGTATACTAAAATACTATAGACTTATTAATCAAGTTTAGTGATGGGTTCTATAATAAAATCGAGATTATAAAAGCTCTATTCCAAAATAAATTCTACGTCTTTGCCAAGTTTAATCCACATCCGTTTAGCTCTTTTGATGTCAAACATCAATCCAAAATTTCGCATTTACAATATCATATACACTAAAATATAACATAATTCAAAATTCATATATTTAATTAATTTGTAAATTAAACTAATTGGTTCCAATGGAAATACTCGTAACACGTAGAAATGCATAAAACACTGAGTCGAATCCATATTCATTTCACATTCTAGCCTAAATGTCAGGTCGAGAGGTCAAGTAACTCCTACCGAGGGGAGTCCCGAGGGTATTGAGTAATTGTCGGCTTCACTCGGGATAGTTACGATTCCCTCGTGATTCAAATAAAACATTCACATCTTACTCTCCATTAATTTTCAAGTATTTATTGAATCATTCATATGATAAACCGATTTAAACTTTTTAAATCACTTCTCTGTCAACAGTTGGTTGTTTTGCAGCTTCTACTATTTGAAGAAGTATTGGTAGTATTGGTACGTAGTAAAACCCCGAAACATATAACTATTCTTATCCATCATATTGTTATTATTATTACAATGACGTAGAATTCTACTGGACGTGTCATTTTTAACTAAAATCTTCCAACAAAAAATATACTGCCCTCCATTACTCCAAAAATTTAAACTGTATGTGCCAGTCAGGTATCCTCGCTCTCCAATTATTCCGTTTCGACCTCCTCTTCGAAAATCAGTGCTAGGTGCTAATTCTCCAATTCCCAGATTATCTAAATTGATTAATGGACTTGGTGACCTGGTTGACATTAACGCGGATTCGTTTGCCAAAATCAGGAAAATTTTAAGTTAACAGTACCTAAATTATTATTTTGTTTTGTTTAACGTAAGTACCTATAATATTTAATTTAATTATGTTTAAAGTAAAATAGTTTTGTATTGTGTATAAGTAATACTCTTTCTGTGGGCAAGTGGTGTTTACCTTAAAAGATTGTTACATTTAGTCCATAAAGTAGTACTAGGCTTATACTATAAAACAATGTAATCAATCATCGGTGAAACTTAATAAAAAAAATAAAAATAAAAATGACGACGTTTTTGTTGTAGTGGATCATTGGTCTGCAATTGTCCCGGGTCCGATTCCCAGTCGAGTTACTTTAGGAAACGATCTTATTATTGACTTGAGTCTAAAATAAGTTAGTGCATACGAAAGCCATTACTCCTGTATTCTGTAGCAAGATGATATTCGTTAAAAAGGAAATAAGTCACGTCAAGCCTGTAATACAGCTTGGAAAACTTTGATACTAGTTTTTTCTTGAAGGATAGTCTGATATACAGGATAAAATTTAACCACTTAATACAACAATCTACGAGACAAATAACAAATGGCGTATATTGAATAAACAAAATAATAAGAATGGTATGTTCGGACTTAAAATTTAATCTGTATCTCTCTTTTTCAGGAAGCACAAAGAATCAACCTCGAGATAAACATACAAAGCAGATAAAAATGGAAGTAACGAGTTTAAAACCAAAAGTGCTGCAAAGACGATAGAAAAATTTAATAATGGATTTCAACTAGTTAGCGATAATGATCTCAGTTAAGTGTTTGTGGACGAGGACTCGACTATGGGTGCTAGTGGTGATTATGATGATGGCGGTGATGCAGGCGATTTCGCTGAGTGGACCAAACGTTTGCATGGTGAAGCAGAAGTAAGTCATAGTGTTTTTACTAACTGTTAGATTCCTATACATAATTAGTGTCAATACCCTTGTTACATGAAGGAACATTTAAATTTAAATTTCTTCTTGTCCTATAAGTGTCTTAAGATACAACGAAGGCTAAGTGCGGATATAACCAAGTACTAACTGAGATACGCCTAAAGTTAGTACTGACATAACAAGACCATCAATATTTATTAGTGTATTTATAAAATAAATGTCGTTTCAAGGATTTTTGAATATTAAAGTAGTTCTTTCCTTTTTAGTGGTAGTAGTAGTAGTAGTAGTAGTAGTAGCAGCCTATAATTATCCCACTGAAGGGCAAAGGCCTCCATAATTAAATTCAAGTGACCACAGAAATGATGGGTAGCAAAAAAATTCGAATTTTAGAACATTGCTCGGGTTTGTGATCACCAAGCATTTGGCAAGCGTGGTGATTATGCCAGTACCCATCATTTTTAGTGGTATTTTCATTTTATTGCTAAAGAGGTAAGGTACGGCACAATGAATAAGTGACATACTTGTGAGACAGTTATTAAAAATTAAAACTAAACGGAAAATGCAGTAAGAGAATTGGATTTATTTTGAAGACTTAGAAAACTTAGAAGAACTTTATAATTTGTTCCTATCTCATGCACACCGCATTATTATATTCCCTAATTGATCTAGGTTATTAAACCATCAGGAAGGTAACTTAGCCCTTCGTAACGTATTCTTAAGTAATGTGCTAGTTAAGTTACATAAATTATTGCACTAGAACACTATAAGGAATACAGTGAAGATATACGATACAGGTATTAAGTGACGCAATGGTGGAGATACTAAATCCTTCGGCTAATAAAGCAAATGTATTACGTTATTATTAACAGGAAATTAAGGTTGACATGAATGATGTTGTTAACGTGCTTTAGACAGACTATCTGAACATTTCTACAAAATGATCCTATTTTCAAAATACATTATTAGGGTTATTATTAATTTAAAAATTCACTACTGCTACTTCCAGATTTTGTGAAGAAATGAATACACAAAATCTAGATTAACGGCCAGTTTTTAACCAGTTGTATACCGTCCTAAGAGAGAGATCAAAAATATGAAATAAAAAGTAGAAATTATTAAATAGGGAAAACAAGAATTATAAAGATCATTATCACCTACACACAGTCCACAGTTGGATTAAGGCCTCTCCAAGAAGGATTTTGCCAACAACCAGCATTCGAGAATGGTTGGCGATCGCAGTTTGGCCCATGGTAAAGAGACGCTGCCAATGACAAGAATGACGGAGGTCAAGAAATAAATAAATAAATGTGGACAATATCACATACATTGTTCTGATCCCAATTTGAGTAACTGTTTAAGGTACTCGTAATTTGGTAATCAGAAACAATGGAGGTACCACAAACACCCAGGCCCGAGAAAATGTAGAAAAACACTTTTTGTCCGGGAATTGAACCCGGGACCTTGGAGCAGGCGACACCTTGAATACCGGTGTGTACGGCACTCCGGCACGGAGGTCGTCAAATGGAAATGGAGTTTTTTCCAGTTCCTGCATAGAAGATTTGAAAAAACTTCCCCGATAACACTCGTGGCATGCTTTAAGCTGCCACAATTAATGCTTGTGGAATAAATTTACTTGCCAAATGTTTTTTTTCTTTTTTCTTCTATATTTTGCTGACATCACAAGACAAAGGTGTAGGCATCATTGTGATAAACCAGTTAAAATCTTTTCTGCAACATACAGTGAAGGTAAAACCGTAGGCCGAAGCCAGGTCTACTTTCAGATTAACGAGTTCATGACTATAAGGAAGTTTGATTTGGCAAGGAAAACTGACTGACCTTTTTTAAATGTCAATCACAGTATACCTAACAATGGTTTGGTGTTTGTACAGGGTTTATGTAATGCAAATACACACATTATCCTCCTCAACAAAGGTATGCGTGGCATAACCACGTAATTACATATCAAACAGTCATTATTGATTTCCTTTGGACTTTCTCAACGGACCTTGAGCCTCCATACTATAGCAACTTGAATTTATTACACTTGTCAAGACTTCCAGGTATTTTGCAAACTTTACTTATTACAGATAGATTCACCGCTATTTTATATAAGAATTTGATAATAATTAACATTTTACAGGTTGAAACTTGATTCTTTAGCAATCATATCTGTGCGTATACAAGTTTACCTTCCATCCCAATAATTGAATAAAATAGGATATGTTTACAATCTAGCATCACCTCAATTAAAGCACTAACCAACACATAGTGTACTTACTTAATATACATAACGTAACATTCATCTTAGGTAAGAATACTGAAATTAATTAAAAAAATAGTAAAAATTGAATTCACAACCGCTGATTTTGTAATTTGAGTATTACTTGCTCCGCCAAATCAGTAGTTAGACAAAATACTGGCTTTGAACAAAGCAAGTGGCTTTACCAATAGTAAATTAATTATTGTTAATGATCGACCTCCATGGTGTGGAGCGTGCTCACTAGTTTTCAAAGTGTCACCTGCTCAAGGGCCCGGGTCCAATCCTAGGATGGGTCAATGTAGAAAAGGAGTCTATATTTTTTTGTTTTTATGATTGTTTGCTGGTTTTGATTTCAGATACAACATAACGAAGAGGATTAAATACCGTGCACCGATGTCCGTCCGCACATACGTATGGTGTTTCTCCATGCCACCGAGATGTTCCCTGTGGAACACTGAGATGAGGGATCTCACAAGGCTCGAGGTTGGGTCCTCTATTATAAGTATTATATTAATTGTTTCACCATTGATTAAACATTACAAATTGTACAAAGTGTATTTGATCACAATATTTCTCTTAACTGTGCAGCTGTGGTATCAAGGTAAAAGGGGATCAGTCAAAAAATTGTAAAATATGTTTTTTGCACCTATGGTTTCAAAACATTAAGCGGTCGGCTACTTAGTCACGGATCCGAGCTATATGACAATTGATTTCTATTGTGTCTGGCTTTACCCACATACAAGTCAATAAGTCAATAAATTACTTATTAATTTTTTTTCCCGTGATTATTTCCGTGATAAATATTAATATTTTGAAACCACAGGTGCAAAAAACATATTTTCCAATTTTTTGACTCATCCCCTTTTACCTTGACACCACAGTTAGTACCTACATAAAAAAAGAGAAGTTTTGCCAGGCTTATAAAAACGAGCTCCATGGTAATGAAATCCAACTAAACTATGGTTTTTGTTTCCATATATCATGATGGGTACTTTTCTCACCTGGTCTTATGGAGACGTAATCGTATAAACGTTATAGTAAATAGTAAATTTAAATACATAATTAAATAACTAATTTATGACAAAGTGGACACGACTGAATCTAATCGTAATGGCTGACGACGCAGATTGAGGTGCATGCTTCGTTAGATAGGTTCACTAATTTGCTCACTTCGTCTGTTTTTATCAAAATATATCGGTATTATCTTCTTATAATACCGACTAATAAATTTTATCAGATCAGATAAAATTGTATGATTTATGTTAATTTCAATTTAACCAGAATTACCCATTTTGCATCGTGGGTTCTCCTACAAATTACATACATTAAAGACTGTTGCAAATTTGTTATTAAATAATTACTTGCCGAGTTTCCACGTCAAAAGTTATTATAGTTATTTCTATCATTGAGATTCCATCTAGAACTCTACGCAGATGTGAGAATTAAAGAAAACCTTGAAGAAAACTAGATCATTTGCAAAGAGACTGTCACTTATCTTGGTAATTGGTGCTGCATTCCCGTTCTGTGATTACGATACAATTAATGCTTATATTAATTTTAAACAGAATCAAGGAATTAATTTGTCATTATTATTGTATGTTTAAAAATTCTTCAAGACATTTATAATAAATGGAAGTGGTTACCTGTTAACGTAGCAAGAAATTATAGCCTGTTGCTTTACTAGAAGTGTGTTTTTTAACCCATTTTTAATTTACAACTCGAAAGATTCGTCTACTATAGGCGCTTATAAAATTGAAAGTTTAAAATAAGCCATCGTACTTAGAACAATGTTTGATTTTTGGGTATATATTTTTATTAGTTATCAATTATGATAAATACAATAATAACAAACTTTAATAATATATGTATTGACATATAATTAATAAACCTTTCAGACTGAGGAGCGCACAGCAGAAGTAGCCGTTTGCTGTCCAGGGTATAAAATGAAGGAAGTCTCCTGCGTGCCAATCTGCCCTAACGGGAAGACCGGGAATGGCTGTTCTGAAGGTAAACTAACCTTTTACTACTTTATAATTATTTGCAGACCTTTAAACTGACGTTATAACACAATACCTGTATATTTTAACTGCCTATAAAACTTAAGATTCCATAAACTGTAAGAAAAATGAGAATTTCTGACTACAAAAATTAAAACATAAGTTCAAAGGATTGGTTGAGAATAATGAAACAAATAAAAAACGTCTAATTATGTCGTGTTTGATGCACATTTAAAAGACAATGTAGTTCATACAAATTGATTTACGATTTATCTTCTAAATTTTCTAAATAATTTTATTCATTAAATAACTTTGATACTAGATTCGTTACTTGATTAAGATTTTTGACAGTTACGAGTACATATATATCGTAAAGTTTACGATTTCTTTGAGATAAATTATTTTTTTTCCATTCATGATTTCATAGATTTTCTCGATTGTCATTTGGGTCTAATTGTTAAGAAGATCCTCCTAGTTCATTAGCTGAAAGTGTTTCTACTACGCTCCTGAATCGCCACTATTATGTGCAGTGGCCTGCATATTAGGTTTTACACTTTTGTTGCAAACTCTTACCTATATAAAAGCTTTAAGACCCGTGTTAGCATAATGTGTTGTCGTTACGAAAGGCTTAAACTATGATATTTTCCAGATTGTCAACCAAACCGATGGGGGCCGAACTGTGTGAATGAGTGCAGGGACTGTTCTGACCACGGGTCCTGCTCACCAGTTACGGGGGAATGCGTCTGCCAACACGGCTGGCAAGGTGAGAGGTGCGTCATGGAAATTGCATTGTTCTATGGTATAGTTAATAATATATTATATTTCTTAAGAGTTCATTGTTGAGGAGTTTCTACTGGGTAGGTACCTCGTTTTTTTATGAGTTTTTGAACAGTGGTTTGATTATGGGTTTGACAATAAAAAGTCTTTCTCTTCTTTTTATAGTCGTCTGGCTATCCTTTCGAGTATAATCTTTTCCAAGCCACCTATTACAGGTTTTGACTTGTATTGTTTTTACTTAGAACTCGTAAAAACAAGACAATTCTATTTTTGCGATGGAATTCGGGACCATAGGCTTAAAGTAATTTTCTCCAACGCCTTTTAGATGCACGCCAATTTAGAGAAAATCGTTTCCCTTACTGTCCCGATCAAAACTTGCGGACCTACGCACCACTACAAAACGCGTAGTAGGCTGTCAAAAACAATAGTAGAAACGCCGAAACAGTTAACTCTTATAATATTTATCTTGTAGCGAAACTTAAGTAAATTATGTTACATACACACATTCTAAGCCGTTCTTTTAGATTGGCCGTATTTGTGGTTTTTTATTTTTTATTTAAGACATTTAATTTATTCATAAGACGTTTTTATATAAAGCGTCAGTACTTCTGTACGGCTGTCTCCTTTTCGCCACAATAAGTAATTAATTATAAAACTTATATACTATTATAAAAAAAATATAATATAAGATATTTTTATACTTTTGTTTATCATTATGCTTTTATTTTTCACTACTAAATGATAATCTTTACAATGAGGAGAACATTAGATAAATTAAAATGGACACGAGACAGATATATCTAAACCTAAATTTATGCTTAAATTAGCAGTAAGTCAAGGCAATTACTGTCCGAACTTTATTGTTAGTATGTACTAAAGTAGTATTTTTAATACCTTCATCATATTAACGAACAAACGTATTTTATGTTACAGTTGCGAGATCATGTCCACCCCTACAACGTCAACGACACCAGCCGAGGACTTACTAACTACTTCCAAAGCCGCTACTAAACCCCCTATCACTTCTACAACAGCACTCACGCTTATCACTTCTTCTAGAAGTACTGTAGAGACCACAATGAGGTCAACAACGTTAACAACAACTACATCAGCACCTACTGAGTCACAGATAGAAGTAAAGACCAATAAACCTTTGTCAGAAGATATACTACCGACGGTTTCAACTTTGCCAAACAAACCTACACATCCAAAAACATTAAGTACTTATAGAAATCTAACGGCAACTCCTACAGAAAAATCAACTACCCTCGGTACATACACCGTTGCAGAAACGCAAAGTAATAATGAAGTATTTGTGTACAACAGAACTGAATTACCAAATACAAGTCGAATGAGCACATACTCCACTGAATTAATACCCGCGACGACTCAGATTACTTCTACAAAAGCCACAACAGTAACTACTGCTAAAGTAACACCAGCAAAAAAGGCTACAACACTAAAAACAACAACAGAAATACCTAAAACAGTACTGAATTCAACGATTGTAAAAGAATTGCCAACAACTAGTACAACTCCCAAGATAGATGCGACAAGGAGGCCAGAAACAACAAGATTTACTCTTACAACTATGAAGTTTAAACCAAAAGAGATATGGATACGCCCAGCTCAAAAAGGTGAATCTCCGACTATAGAGACAAAACTAAAGATGTCTCACGAAGTCACACAAGCAAAATACAAAAACGCCACAAAAATAGACATCATTCAGAATACTACACCAAAGACAATCATTGTCTCAATTATACCCACGTCGGTATCCTATGCAACCTTTAAGAAGATTGCACTGTCCACAGCATCCTATTTATCAAATAAGAATGTCACGATATTCAAGGCTTACAGTAAGTCCTCTGAAGGAACTACTATAGCGATGACAACCCAAACATCTACGATGGCACCTTTTACGAATATATCGACAAATAAAAATACAAAATCTCATATTGCAACAACCATGTTTACTCCAAATAAGAATGTTTCCAAGTCAACACATTTCATACCGACAACAAAATGGCCTCCGACCAAATCTGTCTTTGTAAATAATACAACTAACAGCATGATACGCACGTCAAATGCAGTCACAAAAAAACTAAATCCTTCTATTTCTCTTACGACAGTAACCATTCCTTCGACTAACATGACTTCGTCTTCACATAGACGTAACTTAACTAAAGATACAACTGTACAAAGAGTAAATGCAAGTAAAGCTATTGAACGTGTAGCTGATAATCCTCTCAATAGTTCTTTGGATGTCAAGAAAAACCTCACCATAAAAACTGAAGGGAGCAAACAGTCTAATGTAACCACAACGAAAAATGCTACCAAAGTAGATAGAACTAACGATACTAAATCCACCATAGCTAAAACGGCTAACACTAAAACTAATACAGTAACCACTGATAGACCTTCAGGAGATGAAGAATCGTTTCATATTTTGACAGAACCGGAGCATATAACCGCTGTTATGACGGACAAAGGTACAGAGAGGTCATCTGTTGACCTGATCTCGGTGATAAGTATAGCCGGTGGAGTGATGATGGCGGTGATCACAGTAGCGGTCATCATAGTGATGATTGAGAGATGCAAGAAACCACGTTATGAAGATGTGAGGAAAATCAATGATATCAGAATGCAAGTTATGATCGAAAACAATGATGTGCCGCCACCTCCATATGTAAGAAGTATTTTCCATACACCGTTACCTGGTAAGTTTGTTATTTATATTTTATAATGCTTAATTTCGACGCAGTGAACATTGGCCCATTAGCTCAGTTGGTTAGAGCGTCGTGCTAATAACGCGAAGGTCGCGGGTTCGATCCCCTCATGGGCCACAAAGCTTTTTGTTAAATTGTTTTTTTTTTTACTTTCAGACCCCCCAAGTTCTGAAAAATGTCATTATCAACCAATATCGACACTTGATAGGAATTTAAAACAGTTTATGAGACCCGTTGTGGTACAACAGATTTCGCCTATAATGCTGGAAAACTTCAGAGGTACGAATTATTTTTCAAAGTTGATACTAATAAATAAAATATGGCAAAAGTTGTGCAATAATACAATAACAATTATTTTTTTAGGTATTTTGGAATGTCATTACGACCATTTACCACGACGAAGCCATGAATTTACAGAAATATCACGCAAAAGTCACGACTTTGGATCACAGCAAATTCGGTGCTCAGTAACGCCATCTATTACAGCTAGCGAGCAACTGAACCTACAGCGAGTGTCCCTAACGGAGTCTGCTATTGAAGCATTGAAATGTGAAGCTAAATTAGACGTAATTGACACAAGTGCATCAGAATCAGAACCATTATACGCGGAGATACCTTATTGGAGACCACCTTCAGAGCATGCTGTTGAAATAATCAACATGAACGGCGAAGCTGTGACTGAATTATGACCGCAATGTACGAAGTAGTTCAGAACTGAGATAATAGATGGCGTTTTCTTGAAAATTTATCCTCTACAATTTTAATAGTTTTTTATCTTGATGTGTGTAATGTATTGCCAAAGACTTTAGGATTAAAATAAATGATAATGTTTTGTGGTTATTTAAATGTTAACGTTAAGAATAGGCGAAAAACTGATAATATTAAAAGTATATAAGTATATCTGACTACAATTTTATTTAACTTGCTTTTAATTACTTTCATTATTAAAAACGATTCATATATATAATAAGGTGTCGGAATAAGCATAATGAATAATTGATATTTAACAATGAACTTCTTTTAAAACGTTACCTACTCTAGAAAAAAACATAGGGTTGTATAATAATCCCTAAATTCCCAAAAGCTTATTAGTTATATAAAAAAAGGGACTATAGTCTCTTTTTGGAACTGAGGGCAGGGAACGCTTACAGTCATAAGTAGGTGAATTTGTCAAAAAGTAATCTCATATCACAATAATAAGTAAAGTCGAAATATCGTTAATTTATAGTTCTATCACGCCATGAAGAAAAATATAGGTATTCATGCATCTCGCCGTGAGGAAATATAGTACCTACAGGAAATATTTATTAAAGCAAAAACTCAAAAGGGTCCTCCACATTCAACCAGCGATTTTTTTACAGGTGAATATTTTTTCCACATTCTACCGGTCAGTAAAAATTATTCCACTTTCAACCGACAACTTGGAAAGCTAGGTATAAAGTGAACTATATAGGAACCATTTTATTATACAAATAATTATGTACATCGTAAATTGATAAATCGTATATTATTTACCACCTATATTTACCTACATAACATGTGATTATAATGCTATCAAAAAACAAAAACAATACATGTTTGCTTGATTAGAAATAAAATCTACAAATTAAGAAAAGTTATTATAGTTTTAGAAAATAGATAGTAGCAAGAGAGAAAAATGCAATAATTTATAAACATTTCTTACTATTTGATCTGAACGTTGCATTACCTGATCTTATTTTACTTGTATACCTATTTTTTTTTTGCCGGTCATTAAGCCATTAAGAGAACTAACACAAATACAAAAGGTATGTATATTTTATCACTTCTTTAAAACCAATAATATAAAATTTGACGTCATGTCATCATGACAATGAAATACAAAACTTCAATAAAACTCATTAACTTCGGAATCCTTACTTATGTACCTCAGCAATGACGAGTACAGGCATAATCGCCACGTTTGCCAAATGCGGGTTGGTGATCACAAACCGAGCAATGTTCGAAAATTCGCAACTTTTTGTTGTTTGACCCAGGGATCGAACCCGGGACCCTGAGATCTTGGCCCGGTATTTAAAACACTAGACCAAGATCTGGGTAATTATATTTATTTATACATATAGTACATTTATAGTCACTGTACAAAATGTATTTGTGTGGAAACAGCAGTACTGTACCAAGATAAGCAAAGGTCGTGGGTGAATTACTCGTAAAATCTGTTATCTAATTTGCGAAACTTCCTATTTCACTGCCATTCGCAAAATATATGACAGTTAACGTTATTTTAACAAGCTAATTGGTTCTACATTCAATTTCAAATTGAATACTGCAAGAAGTTCGTAATTCTTTCGATGCTCACCACAACCCTTAGTCCCTGTCCCTAAGACCCGGTTCCTGGAAATAAATGCTGAAGTTGCCAATATTTAAATCGGCTACCACTGCTTCGGGACAAATGTGGGCTAGTGCCGAGAAGAAGCAGCGCAAGAAACTCGGTCACTGTTACTAATTTAATTAAATATTAAATTAAATAATATTATAAAGAGGAAAGATTTGTATTTATGTGTGTGTGTATGTTTGTAATGAATAAACTTAAAAACTACTGTGCCGATTTCAAAAATTCTTTCACCATTGAAAAGCTACATTCACCCTGAGTGACGGCTATATTTATTGCTAGAAATCTTATGTCCACCCGTGCGAAGCCAGGACTGGCCGCTAGTTTTAAACCTTTGCCCAGCAGTGGGATGATGTAGGTTAATTACCCACTTTTCGCAGACTGAATCCTGGAACGGCAAGTTTATCTTTATTTCTGGAACTGAAAATGTGTAGGTACGTAATTTTTTTTTTAAATAAGTCGATGTTCTTACATAACGTTCTCGAAAATGTATTGAGTAGCAACTGTGAGTATGTTGATCTCTTTGAATAGCACAGCACCTTTTTGCAGTATAAAAATAGACTCAATATCTGCCGATGAGCCCTATATAACAGAATTCCGTATGACATTATACTGTGAAAGTTAAACCTAGCTAAAATATACAAATCTTGCCGTTCCAACATAATTGCCTTATCTTTCTCACAGCACAAGCAGCAGAACTAAGTCTTCCAGGCAGAGACCTAATATGAGCACCCCATTGCAGTCTACAGTTATATTCTCAATTTAATTCTTAATTATTTATTGATTCCATAATGTAACACAATAATAAATAACATAATGGGCCCTGTAGGGCACGTCAATTAGGAAAGTTGAGGATAATTTTTTCATGAATTTAGCAATTATTCATATTAATTATTGTTATTATTATATAATAAATTATCATTTAAATATTTTCTTATTGTATAATAGTGTTTTAATATCTAAAGTCATCTAAATATATAAAAATGAAAACTGATTTAATGACTGACTGACTGACAGACATATCAACGCACAGCCCAAACTACTGGGATTTAAAATCTGAAAATTTTCACCGTGCTTCCTTTTATAGTGTAGGTGAGCACTAAGAAAGGAATTTTGGAAATTCCGCCCCTAAGGGGGTAAAAAGGGCCCCATAAGTTTGTATGAAACTCCCTCAGTTTTGAAGCTAAGTCGATGAAAATTGGTATCCAGCTACCTGATTAGAAATTAAGAATGTCCGTCTGTCTGTCACCAGGCTGTATCTCAAGAGCCGCGATAGCTAGACACTTGAAACTTTCACAAATTATGTATTTTTGCTACCATTGCGATAATAACAACAAATACTAAAAACAAAATAAAACAAATATTGAAGGGACAAAAAAATCGCGTTTGTTGTATTCCCATACGCGATTTTTTTGTCCTTTTTGGTTCGATATTAATAATGGCAACAGGCACATAATGGCACTTCAAATATTCACAAAACACTCAGTTATATTTCTAACTTTAATAATAAATAATTAAATTAATATTTAAGGGAGGTTCCCACACAAAAAATCAATTTTTTGCTTATTTTTGCTTTATATCAATAAATGGTAACAGGTAGGCATTACATTAACTAAATTAATGTAGGTACCTAATGTTGTTTTCGTAGTCAATGGTACGGAACCCTTCGTGCGCGAGTCCGACTTGCACTTGGCCGATTTTTGTTTATACGGTAGAGACAAATGTTGGGAAATAGAATTACACTGTTGTACCTTATGACATTGTCAACTATATTAAGCAGTACAAAAATAATTCCTAAACTGGGCATAGACCCGTATCTCAGGCAGGAAAAGGTAATAGGTGTGTTGCAACAACACTAAGCAGCTGACTGGTGGATTAAATCAATATAGACTGGTAGACCATTTGACAAGCTTCCATTTAAAAGATAATTTGATAAACTTCCATTTAGTAACGATTTATTTTTTCTAGGACGCACCGCTTTTGGGGGCCTGGCAAAGTTTGTTTAGTGAAACTGCCTTTCTAACGCATCCAAATTATCTTTTTATTTAATATCCTCCATATTTAAAAAAATACACTTTTAAAACATGAAAATAAAACGTTGAAAAAAAATCACCTCACTTCATAATTCCGTGTTGTTTAACTTAGGAATAGCTACCACCACGCACCCACTAATGACTAAGCAGCAGTAATTAATGATGTTTTGCTGACATCATTTGAAGCTGAAGAAATATAAAAATTTATAGACACAGTGGTCAGTACAGTCGAATCAGTTCTCTATCCTGTCAAGTTGTCTGAACACTTTTTATCCTACTGATCATCCTCTACCATTCATGCCTCGAACCTACATTCCACATGAAAGTTTTGTGAAACTACGTCAGCTTTTTGGTATAAATTTTGTTATGTTGTTTATAAGGATTTTTTATAATTAAATATTTGAGGGGGTGAAAAATGGTTGAAAATTTTGTGGTTAATTATTTGTGTTTAACATCATATTGAGGTACTTGAAACTTCGTTTATCGATCATGAAGGGAGAATGACATAGGACTGGCTTTTTCAGAGCTCTACACCGATGCTGGTACTACACTGGTCTTCTGTCCAAACGTAGTATGCAAGCAAATTGTCTTTGTAAAATCGCCTTTTTAACGCTTATGGATCGAGAAAAATGGTAACCTACTTGGTTGGAAATTAATAATGTGGTTTTTTACACAGGGCCACTTCTTCCAGGGCTCTACGCCAGTGTTGATCATATTCGAATAAAGCCTTGCAAGCTGCTTTGAATGGTTTGTTGTACTACAGCGTTGACAGTTTTGAAAGTTTCAAATGATATTGTACTTCAGATTTCATGTAAATGCAAACAGATGTGGTGCGAGCTCGCTTGGACCACGGTTCCCTAGGAGAACTAACACCGGATCCCTAAATAGTTTAAATCGGCCCCTTTCATCCAACTATTGTATCAACGGGCCCCGGTATGTCGGCAACGACGTATCGGCTCCCACTAAGTGCCCACCACCACCTCGCCCGAGATGGGCACCTTCGGCACCGTAGGCAAAGGAAGTGGAGGAAAAGAGTGGAGGAGAGGGGGGGTGAGTCGTGACGAAAACTTTGTAACAGATCAAAACCTACGCGTGCGAAGCCGCGGGCATCAGCTAGTTTTATATATACCCAAAAAGGAAGTGGAATCTACAGAGTCTAATGGCTCTAGAAATGTGCAGAAATAAAATTAGTTTTACGCAATTATATAATATTAAGAAGTATTTATATTTACTTTAAAACATCATTGGTTTTACGGATTTAATTAATAATCGTTACGAACTATAAAAGTGAAGTTAAGAGAAAACATAAGGGCCGTTTTTCCATACAAAAGTAGTCTCCTGTTTCCTCCCCGGAGAATGTAATTTTTATTACAAAAATCTATGGCCACTATTGGCATGTTTCTTTTTTCTTTTCTTTATCATAAATTAATTAATAAAAAAGATATGAGCCTTCAAAAATCTAAAATATTCGCGAGATTTTTCGCTGTGTTCAAACATCCAAAAAACAAATTTGGATAAATTTTAGAAAAAGAAAATTTACGATCACGGCCAAAGCCTTTCTTTAATTTTTAATGTAATTTAATGTTTTCAAAAGTATCTAAATCGGTCCAGTTTTAGAAAAGGAATCGGGGGACTACTTTTAGTACTTAAGTATTTTCGGTCCAAGATGTAGTTGTCTCTCACGCTTTGCGGGGGAGGCGTTAGGGACTGCGCGACAGCAATAGATTTTACAAATACCTATTTTGCAATTCTCTCGCCTTTAGTGTTTCAGTATGATATTTAATAGGATACTCATCGTCATCAGCCTATATCAGTCCACGCTGGACAAAGATTCTCCAAATAGAGGATTTTGCCATAATCGCCACGCATGGCATGCGGGTATCGCAGTTTGGCCAATGGTAGTGAGATGACTCTGCTCCCTGTCCTCTTCTCTCAGTTCCCCTTTAGTCGTTGGATAGCCTTAGTATTCTACTAGTAAACGCCCCGTTGTTCTAGTGGTTTAAATAACGTTCCAACTCTGGGCCCTGGGTTCGATCCCCGGTTAGGGCAACAAGAGTTTCGTCTTAGCTCAGGCACAGATAATATAATACTAGGCTCAGGTTTGTGATCACTGATCATTGATGTGGTAACTTGAATTCAATTAAGTCTTTGCCCTGCAGTGGGATGATTATAGGCCTTTACTTATATGAAAAAATGTATTATTGATTATTAATATTAGCAGTATACTGGTTTTTAGGGATAGCACTGAAATCCTATGTTTTATTTAGACTGGTTAAGGCGACCACTAGAGCGAAGTGCTGCCCCCAATTGATTTAATTGTATTACTTCTAAACAAAGTAAATTTCTAAAAACTAGAACAGTATCATTTCAGCAAATTTCCTCTAGTATTTATTGAATCATATTAAACTTTTCATTTAGTTGTTTATAAAGTCGAATTTGTCGCTAACGCTATAAGCGGCCGCTTTTAGCAATAATGTACATTACGAAAGAATTCCGGAACATAATGAAAAGCAGTTAACAGTCATTCAATAAATACTAGAGGTTATTTGCTAAAATGATACTGTTCTAGTTTTTTTAGAATTGATTGTGTTTAGAAGTAATTAAATTAAATTAATTGGGGACAGCACATTGCTCTCTAGTAGTTAGTCCCCTTAATGTAGAAACCATTTTTCTATACAGGGTGTAAAAAAACTAAACGCAGACCCTGAAGTTACGCAATCTGAAAAGCAAACCAAGCCATATTACAAAATATTATAGCTGGGAAATGATTTTTATTTATGGGACTCAAAAAAGTATTATAATTCGTAGCGTGCAATGTACTTGTACGAGACGAATCCACCTGCGAATAATGACAATACTAAGTAATGTATGAATAAGAAAGAATAGAATTGTCACATTAGCTTATATTACACAACCTTTGAAATATTAAAAATTGCTATTGTGATGGTGATGGGTTTGTATGATAAAAGTAATAAAATATACTATTTAAGCAGCCGTAGCGTAGGCCGCTGTGCTGGAGATGGCTGCTAAGTTCAAAAGTCGTCCGCGCTGAGCCGTACATTGCTTATTGTAATTAATAAAGCCTTATTGTGAATGAAATAATAAAAGCAACCACTATATTTGTATGAAGAAAAGTTTTTAAGTATCCTTTGGCAACAGTTTTTGTAATAAAATGGAAAACAAAATTGTGACTTTGACCCACAATATCTTCGGAACCAGCTGTTTCCCAGGTATGGTCCTAAAGAGTAAAATGATCCTAATGATGGGGACAATACGTGGTTTTCGGATCTGCGTTTGGTTTTTTTACACCCGTTATAGTCTCGGTGTTTAAGCCTTTGCCCTCCAGTGCGATGATTAAAGGCAGCTACTACTAGTCAACATCAGCATGCATCAACCCATTGTTGGACACAGTACTCTCCAACAGAATAATGTTGCCACAATCGCCACGCATGGCGGGTTGGCGAACGCAGATTGTTAACGGTAAAGAAAGGACGCTGCTGCTCAACTTCTGGCAATAAAGCTTAAGACACTTCTTAACACTCCCACAGGAAGAGGTGGTGTCTATACAGAATGAAATTTTAACCACTTTCCAAATTTTAATATATCAATCTACGAGACAAAAAACAAATGACGTATTTTTTCTTTTGGTATAGCATAGTACAAAAATGTCAAGATAAAGCACTTAGAAAATGTCCGCCAAAAATCTAAAATTTTTGATACGGCCGCTTAGCAACACTTTTTTTACGCGATTCGCATCTCATTTATTCATTACGATATTATTTATACGTTTTTGATTATCCCTTTTTACCTTATCAGGCTTAGGACCGTAAAAATTTAAAACTTTATTGCGAAAAATATTTTCGGGTAAAAGTTTGATTTACAGTTTTTACTTCATAGATGGGCTCTAAATACGATACCGAACGCCTATAAAAATTTTAGAAAGTAGTTAAAATTTCATCCTGTATTTGTGCCAGAACCACACACTATTAGGTACTCGTAGTTATCAAATCAGGTGTATTTCAGAGTCTGATTGATCTAAAACTTAGCACAAATATGTATATAAACAAAAAACGTTTTGCTAATATTATGCAAAACAGTCTGCATTATCTCAGCGCTTCCGATATACACATGACGACATACTGGCTAGCTGGAATTAGGGGTCACTGGGAGAATCTGCGAACCGGTCTGCATTGAGGAAAATAACGAGACAATTGTGAGTACCTACCATGTTGTCCCAGAGACCTTACTCCGCAACAAATTGTCCGTACATTCGAATCCATCTGTCCCTTTCACTCATACCGATCTGAAAGAGACAGATATATCCGTGTGTAGAGTAAGGTAAGGAATATTACCAATTTTAGATAAAAATTTAGTTAACCTTAATAATATTATAAATGTGAATATAAGTTGGTTCAACTACTTTTAAACTTTCGCGTTGCATAATTATTTGAAACGATAACGGGAATTAAACGCGATCATACCTTATTATTTTGCCTGACGTTTCGATCGGGTTGCACCGACCATGGTCACAGGCTGACTGGAGACAGCGATGCACTCACTCCGAGGGGAAGGTAGATTCATATAAATCTACCTTCTAAATGTTTATTTCTCCAAGCACCGTCTCGCGGAATAAGGACACGGTTAGTGTGGTGTGTGACGGTGCTTGGAGAAATAAACATTTAGAAGGTAGATTTATATGAATCTACCTTCCCCTCGGAGTGAGTGCATCGCTGTCTCCAGTCAGCCTGTGACCATGGTCGGTGCAACCC
Source organism: Anania crocealis (assembly GCA_949315895.1). Taxonomy (NCBI): domain Eukaryota; kingdom Metazoa; phylum Arthropoda; class Insecta; order Lepidoptera; family Crambidae; genus Anania; species Anania crocealis. The sequence goes on along the minus strand of OX438857.1, from coordinate 2,292,765 downwards.
GATCGAAACGTCAGGCAAAATAATAAGGTATGATCGCGTTTAATTCCCGTTATCGTTTCAAATAATAAGTTGGTTCGTTACGCTTTTACGCAAAAACTATTTAATTGATCATTATGAAACTTTTATCATCATCATCATATCAGCCGAACGACGCCCACTGCTGGGCATAGGCCTCCCCCAAGGATCTCCACAACGATCGGTCCTGTGCTGTCCGCATCCAGCGGCTTCCAGCGACCTTGACCAGATCGTCGGTCCACCTTCTGGGGGGTCTGCCCACGGAACGTCGTCCGGTACGCGGTCGCCATTCGAGAACCTTTCCGCCCCAACGGCCATCGGTTCTTCGCGCTATGTGTCCCGCCCACTGCCACTTCAACGATGCAATCCTTCGAGCGATGTCGGTTGTTTTAGTTCTCCTGCGGATCTCATCATTTCTGATTCGATCGAGTAGGGAAATACCAAGCATCGCTCTCTCCATTGCTCGCTGGGTGGTCTTGAGCCTTCTTATGAGACCCATAGTAATCGACAACGTCTCACTCCCATAGGTCATTACTAGCAACACACACACATGAAACTTTGTACACATATTATTGAAGGTGTTAGAAGTAATATAGGCTATTTGGTATCCCACTTTTGGTACAATTTTCCGCACGCCCTATATTAATGGGTACTTAGTTCACGCGGGTGCGTTTCAAAGCCGCGGGTGAAAAGGTAGTAATAGTATAAAAATTTTGGAAAGTGGTTAATGTTTTATCCCGTATATTACGCTAGTTATTCAAATGTTAGGGTCATTATTTTGTATGTTTTGGTTTCATTATGATCAATAAAACCAAAAGTTTAATCAGATTTATCATACGACCAATATTTATTTACGTTATGCAAGATTTTTCATACAAAATGAAAATGATTATGTAGGTACTACAACGTCATATTCACCTCTGCTTGAAACAATGTTTATTTTTAATAAATACATTAACATTTACATAAGGAGTTTTCGTAAAATGAGTATATTGAATGAAAAAAATAGTTTGTGATATTGCTAAAACAAATGAGGTTATTTGAATATTAATCAATGGTTTAAAACTATTTTTTTAGCAAATAAATTGTACTTAAATAAAATACTACACGGAACCACTGCATGACAATTCGTATTGACAGCACAAGTTGACCTCAAACATATCGCTCGGAATGAATATAATCTCAGTGTACCACCAAACGCTTAGTGAACTAGTCATCTAACAATAAGGTAAGATTATCATAATATGAATAGTGTGTTTATAAAATGTACGACATCCATGTTTGAAGACGTATTTACACATTAACATTATCAGTGCAGTGTTACAACAGTTAATTGGTCGTGACATTGATATTATATTAACTCCTACTGGATCATAAGACCGCCGGCGGTCGCGATAACAACTGATTTTGTGTCTGGAATAACATACAATCGAGGGATTAAAACGAAGCGGACATGTTATAAGCGCGCGCGTTGTGAAGGCTCAAATACGCCCTAATTAGGCAGTTTTTTACATCGTCCACGTCGAGTGCAGTCACGAGCGGTAATCATTAAAAATTAAAGCCATCTCTTTCATTTGAGTGCTATTTCGCATCTTTTGTTCTGCTTATCAGTGAAACTTGTCAATGAGTGCAGTTTTGGATTGCTCGGAATAGATTTAATATGCGAATTACTATAAAGGTAATATATATACTTTAAAATATCAATAGCCTGTGATACATAAATTTAACAAAGTTTAATCATGTAACTGTCTCAACAGTTTCTCTTACTAATAATAAATGCAAAAGTTTGGATGCATGTTCGGTACACAATCACGCTGAAACAGCTGAACTAATCTAGCTGAAATTTACTTTTTAACCCCCAGAATAGTTTCCGTGAGATATTTTCAATTTAAAAATTCCATACGTAGGTACTTACGATCAAGAAAGTGGTTTATCAACCTATGGTTGAAAGCTTGTATCCTATATTTATGGTTGAATGTCATTCGCGCGTCAGAACAACAGGGTTGATTTTCCCATGCAAATATATTGTGACAGCTACTAATAGACATCAAAGTTCCTATCGCTATTTTACTGACACATGAAATTTTGGCAAAACTGACCACTTTCTAGGCCGTACAAAATCGCGGGGCACAGCTAGTATCTTGCATATTACGGATAACTTTAAATATTGTTTATTATTTTTGACTGTGTTAACACTGTATACTGTATACCTGCAGTATCGTATTTTATTTCCTAAAAACAAAAATTTTGTCTCTGGCTGGACTCGAACCCGCATCTCCTCGCATGCCGGGCGGGCGCCATACCATTAGGCCACCGAGACACTGAGACATGGCGCGAAGTTTTCAAGCATATTCTTACGCTGTAAGCCAGCGTTGTTTCATCAATGTTAAGAGTTTGCACCCTTAACACCCGAAAGAAACATCTTTGCAGATGTTTGACAGTCAGTTAAGATGAAACAGCTATTTATATACTTTATAAGTACAATTATTTTATTATATTTTTCAAGTTTAAATACTGATATTATAAGTGCAATTAAGTTGCTAAAATATCAAATTAAGTATTCTAAAAACAACTTTTTTGTATGCAGTATATAAAAATTTGCAGACAAGGCACATACATGAATGATGTTTAAATACCTTATGGTTTCTAGAGGCTTCCGATTCAGTATCTTCCATTTGTACAGTAGAAACGAATACCATTTTAATGCTGATTAAATTCACACTCTAATGTGAAACTCGTATGCTTTGCCTATAGCATTGTATTTGAAATGCAAATGTTACACAGATTCTAGTAACTATATTTAGTAATTATGCCCTATAAATTGACTTAGAGACGATCGCAAAATAGTAGAGTGCTTAGATGTAGGTAGATATAAAGATGAAGCTGAGGTGAATAAGGTCAAGGAACCAGGGTCACACTTAAGCTAGACTAATAAATATAGTAACTTGAATCATAATATTAAGTAAACTCGACTTATCTTGCGACACATAAGGAAAATGCGTTTTTTTATTATTTGGTTAATTCATTGTTTGCCGTGATATTTTTAGCAAAACAGTTAAATAACAAAGAAAAAACTCTTACTAGATAAATAGTTAAAATTCTACCGCACATCTACGGATAAAATATTAGGACGTGTAAGAATTTTCAAAAACATAACTAATTTTATTATGACAGATTAAAAGGTGGTTTCAGACTATCCTTACTAATATACATATTATAAATGGGAAAGTGTGTGTGTCTGCTTGTTTGTCCGTCTTTCACGGCAAAACGGAGCGACGAATTGACGTGATTTTTTAAATGGAGATAGTTTAAGGGATGGAAAGTGACATCTTAGGCCATTTTTTGTCTTTTCTAACCTTCTTTTCCCTAAAATGGGGGGTAAAAGTTTGTATGGAGAATTCCGCAATTTTTAAGGTGGAAAACTAAAAATTGGTACGCGAACTATTTGTGACTAACAAAAAAATCGAGCAAATTATTTTTTATCGACTCCCAACCCCTTAAAAGAGGGGGTGAGATTTTATTATTGTAAATTTTGTTGTGGTTTAATAATATAATACGAGTAGCTTTTAACATAATGATACAGTTCATCATAGCACAACAATACCGCGCACCATACATTATTATAGACAGGTTCACACTTAACTGTACCATATTATATAGCACAATAGTATAGCTTAGTCTAAAAAGAGCTTTACTGATTTAAACTTGCCTAGAATTATGCATGATTGAACGTATTCCGATTAGAATTAGGATAGATTGCAGTAAAACTGTAATTCAATACGGGTGCTGGCACTTTAAGAAAGTAGTTACTACCTCTTTTCGTGCTATGTGAGAGAATAGTACCATCTACCTCTTTTGCTATGGGTGTCGTAAGGCGACCAAATGCTTTCGGCTAGCAGAAGACGGGCACCAAGAAACAGCGTCTTCTCTCCAGCATTGGGTAAACTGCGTATGCCAACCCGTCTGGCAAGCGTGATTATAGCAACAACCTCTTTCTGAAGAGGCCAGTGCCTAACAGTGTTCCTACTGATGAGGGCTGGTGAAGATGATGATGGCGAATCTATTCTAGATTGTGCAGTTTCATAAATGCTTTTGTTATGTACCCAAATATAATAAAATGTATGGCCCATTCTCCTTAGAAATCTCTCGCAAACAAAAATGTACTAACTTTGACATGGTACTAAAATGTACTACATATTTATAACATATTCATTATAGATATCACTATAGCATTTTGCTAAGTAAATGCAAGCGTACCTAAACAAGTTTGCCGTCAAGCTGTTCTACAGTTTGGCAAAATAATTATTTAAGTAATGTACTTGTGTTACTTGGATTAAATAAATAAACTTACAGTGACACTATGCGGCTTCTAATATGTGCCGCGGTGGTGGCCTGCGCGTACGCCTTCGACCTCGACACCCAGGCCGTCAAGTCAGTCAAGGGCGGTCAGCACTTCCAGTACCAAGGAGGTGACATCAACAGGTGACACATACACACACTTGTCTACTATAAAAAAAGGGTCTTAAACAAGATTGAACATAAACAACACTTGTTATTCATGACGTGTTTTGTTTGTGTCTTACGTTAGCACGGGTTTACTGATGTAGATAATGCAAGATTTAATTTTCCAGGTTCTACAATTTTAACAATGGCTCATCTCACACCAGCAGTGGTCATGGACAAGTACAAGCTATCAATTTTGAAGTAGGAGTCTGCTACATTGAAGTACCGTAAGTTTCATTACCATTTAGCACATTCTGATTCTGTTTCCAGCTATGTCTTCTTAACACATTTAGTGCCTGATACACGGCACCGTGGAGCTGTAGGAGGCCACTCCCACGGCGCCGTGGAGAAGCGGGTGGCCGAGCACACGGCACCGTGGGGAGGAGAGATTATCTTGTTTGGATCTTTTTTATGGGTTATATATAACTTATTATAAGGTTAATAGATAAAATAAAACAATTAATCAAGGCCGACTACACGGCGCCGTGGATTATCCTTTTTTTTAATTAAATTTATTAATTATTTTTTTTTAATAAACCATCCTAGGGTGCCTTCTATTAACTATAGATACATTTAAATAATTTGGGCCTACGCGAACATCTCTTATGATAAGGTGGGAATCCAACCTACATCTCAGTATTAAATAGGCATTAAATGTGTTAAATTTGAAAAATCCTGGATTGGGCTTAAAATAAATACTATTATTATGTAACCCGCCTACTGCCACTTTGGCTTCGGCACATGTAGTAAGATAAGACGAACCGATTGCCGTTGAGACGGAAAGTGTCTATAATGGCGACCTCATTAGTGGACCGACGATCTGGTGAAGGTCGCGGGATGAGCCACTGGATGCTGGGGGCGCAATCCGATCATTGTTAAATCCTAAAGCCGCGTACGCACTTACGAACACGAACATAGCGAACACAAACACCAAACATGAACATTTGGTTTGTACGTATGGAAGGCATATTCGAACACGAACGGGATGGGAAGGACTGTGTCCAACAGTGAGCATCGTATGGCTGAGGTGATGATGATAACTTTTCCATAAAGTTGGCAATGATTAGGTGAAATGCATATTTTGTGCTTTTTTTTCATCTTGTAAATATTTTGTTATGTAGCTATTTTTAATGTAATTTCGTGAAATTCTTATCAAATTTGAATGGGACCAACTTTGACCTGTATCTGAACAATAAGGTAAAGTTACATGCGTTGTCTATATTTAAAGGCAATGAATTGAGTTTTCAGTAGAAAAGAGGATTATGAGTAGGTAACAATGTTTACTGATATAATTAGTTATGATCCCCAGGACAGCTTCGTTAGTTCGAGACCCGGCTCACGTGCCAGCTGGCAATGGGGTAAGGCATTAAATGGATTCCTTTAAAATTTAAATAAATGTTTTTGAAACTGTTTTTTAAGCAAATAAATTGCTGATTTTCAGCTATCTTAGCTCTTTTAGGCTGAACTTGGATGGAAAAGTTGTGGGTTCAAGTCCCACTGAAGACAGTCGAAGTTTTTATTCATGAAATTGTATTTTCAAATAAAAATAAATCTACAAATTTCGTTTCGGCGTATAGAGTTTATTGTTTGCCTGGCACTGACTCAAAATGTTTGGTTTTCATACCATATTGCATCGGATAACAATTTTTTTTACTTAGTCAACCATGTTGTGTGGTTGGTGTAGTGATGGACCAATACCCCTTGCATTGTAGTAGTTTCGGATCGGTCGAGTCAATTTAAGAAACGACCTTTTGTAAATCAGCTTTTCCAGCAGGTCAACTCGTGATACCAGAGTCGAATGCAATCCACTTCCAATGTTGAATTTATTTAGTTAAATTAGATTCCTCATAAATAAGAATACATTTTGGCAACATATGAATTCAATTTAGTCCAGGTCAATACTAAAAGATTTCGATTCCACTATAAAGACAAGTCATTCAATAAGAAGAAAAAACATACTAGAGAGATGCACAAATAAAAGAGACTTTCTATAAAACATCACAATAACATCAAGATAAAACAAAGTGCCGTAAGATACCCTTTATTTTCAGTCACGCTCCGACCTTAGCCGCATACGGTCGTGCTGCAAAGGGTACCAGCGCAACATATACAACTTCAAAATCTGCGAGCCTGTCTGCAGCCAGGGTTGCGTCAACGCCCTCTGCACGGCCCCTGAGACATGTACCTGCTTTCCAGACCACGTGAGGAACCTTGCTGGGTTCTGCGTAGCCACCTGCCCTATTGGATGTCAGAACGGATACTGTTCTGGTGGAGAATGCCTGTGCAAAGAAGGGCATAAGCTGGATATAGACGGGAGATTCTGCTTGCCGCATTGCCAAGGAAACTGTGGAGGTTTAGGTGAGGACTACTAATTATTCTTTATAAATTTGGTAATAGTGCCAACTACCGGGCGCATATAAATGTACCAAAAAACATGACCCGAGAAAAGAAGAGTTTGCCCAAAAAATTCCAGCCTAACCATTTATTTTCTGATGTAAAAAAGTCGTCATTCCTCATTCTGGTCGAACCAACTTGAGAAATCAGTAAAATTATTAAAGTCATGACTATTTAACAACTGATATGACAACAGTTATAAGGTCTAAGAAAAAGTCAAGTAAGCATATTTTAATATTTTGCAGGCATTAAAGCTTTGACTTCGACTAGAAAGTTTCCAATATCCTTTAAGTTTCGGAATTTTATAATAGTCACCCTTCAACTTCTGAACAGGTTGAATTTTGCACAATAGACACGTTGTTGCGTTTGTATTTTTTTACATGGAGGCTAAAAAACAACTACAATATTAGTTTTCCAATGTAACGACCTAGCCAAGCTACATCTTCAAGTATAAATATTGATAATAAGGTTAGTAAAACCTTAAATATTTGACCAGGTAACTGCACTGCTCCAAACACCTGTGAGTGCAAGCCAGGCTACAGGTCTACGCCAGATGGCTCATGTCTGGCCTCTGACCGGTGCACCAACGGCGACTATGTGTCAGGCGACTGCCGCTGCCATCACGGCTTCACCAAAGATAACCAAGGCAATTGTGTACCTCATTGCAACCAGTAAGAAAATGTTTATTACTATACTTATTTATTAATACGACCAAGAAATATTCTTCTACTGATCAACTGTTTGTATTTGTTACAGAAACTGTGGGCCAAACGGCAAATGCTTAGCTCCAAACGTGTGCAGCATGTCTCCTGATGTTGAACAGCTTCCTTCTAACCAGAGACCTAACCCTCAAAATCCTGCTAATGGCCCTGGGCAGAACACTTACAATCATAACCCTGCCCCAAATTATCCCTATCCATATAATCAGAATGGATCACATGCACCAAATCAAGGCCCTTATCAGCCAAACCCATCTTATCCATCCAATCAAGGATCAAATTACCCCCAATATCAACACCCGCAAAATGGATCACATACCAATCAGGGACCTCAACCAAATCCTGCATATCCTTCATCTAATCAAGGCCCATATCAGAACCCATCTCATCCATACAATCAAGGACCAAATTATTCCCAATATCCATACTCTCAAAACTCAACTAATCCTCAATACAACATATCTGTAGGCACTTACCATCCTCTAACACCTGGCAGTCAAATTGGTCAAAACTCTCCAACTAATCAAAATCCTTACAATCCCAATGTACAAACCCCTCCAGGTCAGTCGAACATCCCCCAGTATCCCTCTCTTCAAACAGTAAACGTAACGTACCCCCATCCGATGTACCCTGCCAATCAATATGGACCTAACGGTCCAATGAACCCGTCCAACCAACCTGGACAGCCTCAGTATGGTCAAAGACCAAATTCGACAACGGATTTCCAAGGAGGCTATCCACAGAACCCGGTTCACCAAGGAGCTGGTTATCCTACGCCTCAGCATGGATACTATCCATTTAACGAGCCGCCAAACAATTATCCAACTCAACAAGGTGGCTACTACCCAAATGGCTACCCGAGCTACCAAAACTATCCGGTTAACAATAATCAGCAGTATCCATTCGATCAGACTCAAGAGTCATCGCTGTCATCTTTATGCTCGGATCCTTGTGTCAACGCCGTATGCATTGACCACAACAGGTGCAGATGCAATCCAGGGTACATTACGGATGAAAATTACCCTAGTGGTAATAGGTAAGTGGTGCATGCTATTTAAACCTAGCATGTTTTTTTGTAAAACGAGGGGATATTAACACAAAATATAAGTTACGCCACAAACAAAAGCTGATCTTACCCGTATCTCGCCTTAAACTATACTCATCAGAGCCTCATTCCATGTCCATAAAAATATTTAATAAACTCCCAGCGTCAATAAAAAATATAAATAAAGAAACTTCATTCGTTAACAAATTAAAAGAACTTTTGATATCAAAACACTATTATACAATAAGCGAATATTTAAATGATAATTTATAATACAATAATAATAACAATAAAATATGAGTAATAGCTAAATTCATGAAAATGATCCTCCCCTCTCCAAATTGCCGTGCCCTACAGGGCCCATTATGTTATTCATTATTGTGTTACATTATGGAAGCAATAAATAATTGAGTATTGAGTACGAGTATTAAACCAGGAAATTGTAGAAAATGGCCTAAAGTAGAGTCTGGTAGTCTATTATGTATTCTATGCTGGCAGTCGCATTTTATCTACTTATCCTTCAAGAATAACTATGAATTAATTATGAGTTTCCCAAACCGCTTATCCGCCGAAGCGCAATTCCTTTTGGGTTTCCGTAAATTCAAAAGATACTTTTTAAGAAAAATCTCATTTCCAAAAATAAATAGGTAAATTTTATTGATCTTATTGATCTTATTGATTGATCTCTAGTAGTACTACTACTACTAGTAGATAATGGTCTAGAACGACCCTTGCTATGGCTATAAAATACATGGTTTTCTTGGGATAAACATTTTTGTTTTTCTTTCACATAGGCACCTTTTGGCAAAGCAGTACAGAAGTCAGGGCTAGGCAAAATTTTATCTGCAAACAAAATTTTATCCAAAGCTTTTTGGTCCTAGATGCCGCCCACACTGCCCCGGCGGTTGTCTCAACGGGTACTGCGCCGCGCCGCACTCCTGCGCATGCGACGACGGCTACTACCGCGACACAAGCGTCAAGGGCCGCGCTGTGTGCGTCAAACGCATCCGAAGAGCTCTACCAGAAACTGGACTTGTTTTCGAAATTGACGATTATTCGGAATAACTTAATGTACTAAAAGAATGACCTTAATAAAAATTAAGAACTTGTTTCTTGTTTCAAATATTGTCCGACACTATTAAAATAGCATTTTGCCCTATACAATACTAGGACTGGGATATCAATGCAATTTAGTTCACTCTATTTCAAACACATTTCGTTCCAATTTACCGCTTTCCGCTTGCCCTTTTTGAGAGTTACCTATTGGGCAGGAAACAAAAAGTTAGGCTATCAGGTTACACAAGTGAAGCTGTCGACGTGACGTGTGGCGTGCCGCAGGGCAGCGTTTTGGGACCTACCCTCTTTCTCGTCTACATCAACGACCTATGTAGTATGAAAATTCCTAACGCTAGAGTCCTGTCGTACGCTGATGACACGGCCGTGGTATTTACTGGCGACTCTTGGGAGACCGTCAAGGATGGAGCTGAAGCTGGCCTTTCTCGGGTAGCTACTCGTATATGGCTAAGACAAAACCTCCTTACCTTAAACACTTCAAAAACAAGTTATATATGTTTTAGTATTTACAGTAACTCACAGCCTCAAACCGATTTTAATTTAAAAATTCACGAGTGTACAAACAATACTAATAAGAAAACATGTAATTGTCCGTCCATTGGAAAGGTGTCTCAAACAAAATACCTGGGAACAATATATTCCACAGGGAAGCGTCTTGGGACCATTGTTATTCTTAATATATGTGAACGATTTGCCAAGATTCACAGACTATGAAACGGTGTTATTTGCAGACGATATTTCGATGATTATACCGAATCGTAATAAAGATCCAAATTTTGATCAGACAATAAATTATGCTGTAGAACGTGTTGACGAATGGCTCAAGCAAAATAAGCTTTGTGTAAATGTATCAAAGACAGCATTCATACAGTTTTGCAACTATCGGTCCAATCGTCTTAAACTTAGAGTAGTCTGTCAAGATCAGGAAATCCATGAAGTAAAGGAAACTAACTTTCTTGGTATTACTCTTGATCAACACTGTAACTGGAGAGCACATATCTCAAAATTATGCTTGAAATTAAGTAAATTTGTGTATGCTCTCAAACGCTTGCGGTGTGTAGCCGGGGAAGAAACATCATTGATTGCTTACAATGGATATGTTGCATCATTGTTGAGGTATGGATTAATATTATGGGGAAACTCTGTAGACATAACTAAAGCATTCATAATGCAAAAAAAGTGTTTAAGGGCAATTTGTGGTGTAGGGCCAATTATACATGTCGACCTTTGTTTAAGAAATTAAGATTGCTTACGTTGACAGGTCTTTACATTTTTGATATGTGTAAATTTGTAAGGAATCATTCGTATTTTTTTGAACAAAATAATGTTGTCAACATAAGACTCCGCCCGAGAGACACCACTCGACTGATGAAAGTGCCAGGTACTAGTGCTCTATTGAAAAGAAACTGCAATGCAATGGCAATAAAAATATATAATAATATACCCTTAGACTTAAGAAAATTGCCCACTAACCAGTTTCTTAAGCGTTTGCGTGAGTTGCTAATTGACAATTGTTTTTACAATTTGAATGAATTTTTTGACATGAAATAATATTTTGCCTTTATTCAATAGTTTTAATTAATTTATGCAATGAAATCTTTTATAATATTGACTTATTTAATTATTATTGTTGTTGTAGTTTTTTTAATATATATATACTAATATGACATTCATTGGATATGTGACTGTTAAAATGTGAAATTAAAATATAATAAATTGTAAGTTGTAAACATATTGCATGCCACCATGTTGGCAAAACATGAGATCTTTTGTATTAAGTTAGTATCTATGTTGTACCATGTTTTGTGCAAATAAAGATTCTGATTCTGATTCTGATTCTGATTCTGGGGGTAATTGTAGACCAGAGATTATCGTGGTACCCACACATAGATTGTGTCATTAATAGAATGAGGAAGCTAACTTGGATTTTTAAAACACTTAGACATGTTATGCCATGCAACAGGGACAAAGACTCACCAAATTATCTACTCAACCAAATCTAGACTTCTCTGGCTCAATCCATCTTGACTTACTGCATTCCTGTCTGGGGTGGCGCAGCAAAAACTCAATTTCTTGAATTAGAGAGGGCGCAGCGTACTCTTATTAAGGTTATGTATTTCAAAAAAAAACGCTTCCCTACTCACACTCTATATAGCATCAGTGGTTTACTCTCCGTCAGGAAGTTATATGTAGTCTGTACGACCCTCAAAACTCACAAAACAATATCATACGACCCAAGCCAAATTAATAAACGACGTAGAAATGTTATTGCTCAGTCTTATAATAGCAAGACCACATTTGCCAGAAGACAATTCGTCTCACGTTCTACCTTCCTCTATAATAAAATAAATAAAAATATATTTATATATGACAAAACACATCACAGCTGTAAAAAATATTTGGTAAAATGGATTCAAAATTATACATACGATGAAATCGAACAATTTCTCGAGCGAATTATATAAATTTCATTTAACTTCAATTAAGCTAATCATACATGTTCATGTTCATAATAATTCACGGAAGCAAATACACTAACACACACACTTACACACACACACACACACACACACACACACACACACACACACACACATTCATGATCGATTAAAAAAGATCATAATTATCTTTTATTTTTATTTGAAATGTTATTGTATTAGGATAGCTATCTAATTTTAATTAATTATATTATAGTCAAACTTCTTCTGTTCTATTTTCTTTGAAATGTCTATTAAAATATTATTTTCACCCATACTGCCTGTAAAAGAATATATAGTGATGGAAGAGCGGACCCTCCAAACACAGGCACTTTTCGCTTAAATGGAGGCTCCAATGTACTAGTTTGTAAGGCATTAACTTTGTTAACGAAATAAACTTATTTTATTTATTTATTTATTTAATATAAGAGTGCAATTAGTTAATTCAATTTGCAATCAGTTATTTAAATTGCGTATCAAAAGTAGGCTTACAGGATGCTTCTCTAACGGCCGGTCCCATTAATCTATCTATCTTCAGTTTTGGCATATCGGAGATAGAAAACATCTTCTGTCTCTGATTTTGCCGTCCAGAGAAACAAATACAGAAGTTGTTTTCTATCTCCGATATGCCAAAACTGAAGATAGATAGATTATTGGGACCAGCCGTAAGGGGACTACTAGAGCTAAGTGCTGCCGCCCATTTAGTTTATTTTATTACGTCTAAACAAAATCAATTCTCAAAAAACTAGAACAGTATCATTTCAGCGAATTACCTCTAGTATTTATTATATTTCAGCGAATTACCTCTAGTATATATATATAGTATTTATTTAATCACAGTAAACTTTTAATTTAGTTGTTTATAAAGTCGGAATTGTCGCTAACGCCAAAAGCGGCCGGTCTTAGCAATAATGTACAGACAACAGCAGGTCAACCTACCTACCCAAAAAGTTAAAGGTCATTGAATTGATTTTCAACCTCAAGTCCAACAAGTAGAGCTCAATATCAATGGGGGCTATCGCTAGTGAATTTGCCACTAGAGGCGCTTGTGTCGCGTAAGGTCCAATAACACTTTTCACTGGTTTTAGCGGGCTCCGTTACATAAATTGTAATTTTCTTTAATTTACCTGCTGGAAAGTGATCTCCTTCGTAAAATTATCGCAAATATGGATTATTTGGCGATTAATGTGAACGTTTTAAAAACGGAATTAAGAAAACGCGATAAAATAGGCGGCCTCAAAGAGCAACTATTTCAGAAGTTAGTTTGTTGATTAGTTATTTGTAAATAATAAATTTTAATTAGATTCAAGATTTAAAACTTTGTTTTTAAAGTCGCCTTTTACAGCTATACCTCCGGACTTCAGTCTACAGTGGCGCCAACTGGTGAGCAAAGAAACTGTAGTCTTCATTGAGACATTTTGACGTTTTGTGGTAGGTTGACGAGCTGTTGTCTGTTGAATACGAAAGAATGCCAGAATGAAAAGCAGCAGCAGAAGAAGTAATAAAATTAAATCAATTGGGGGCAGCACTCAGCTCTAGTAGTCCCTTAACGGTTATTTCCAATAACCTATCTATCTTCAGTTTTGGCATATCGGAGATAGAAAACAACTTCTGTCTATGAAAGAAAGAAAGAAAGAAAGACGGCAAAAACAGAGATAGAAACTGTTTCCTATCTCCGATATGCCAAAACTGAAGATAGATAGGTTATTGGAAATGACCGTAAGAGATGTTCTACGTCGCTTAGCTATAGATGTTTTGACATATCTTGCTAAACTTATCCTTGGAGATAGACAAGCTTATTAATAAACTTGATTACAATGTCCGAAAAATCGCCTCACCAAATGAGAGTCCACTAGATTATTTGGGTACTCAACCAACTTAGTAGCATTCAAATTTATATCGTGTAAGTCTTCCTTTCTTTGTAATATCATTTGATTGGTGTAAGTACTTCAGATTGAATTATGTATAGCATGACAGATACATAGATTCAATCTCGGACATTTCGAAGTGTCATTTTTGTACGGTTATGTAGTTCTTATTTTTATATCTATGACCAAGTTAAAAAGCTGTAAAATTTAAAGAAAACAATTTTAAAGACTACGAAGCTAGTGTAGATACAAGGATACAAGGTATGGTATGATGAAAATATGCATGCCTGCCAGCAGGATAAATACAGTGACTTAGGAAATATTTTGTAAGATCTCTGTAATATGTATTTATGCAAATAAAATATTTGATTGATTGATTGATTCATAGGCTAAATACTGCTACAAAGCAGTCGAAAACGAATTGAAATTTGGCAAGTAGAAACCCTAAAATTTAGTTTAGCTAGCTCTTGTGCACTATGATTTATTGGACAGACTGTTCGCATACAGAGACTTTCTCTACCCAGCCTAAGGCCTAAGTCAAACCTCATGTTATATAAGTTGATCGATCACCCCAAAGATGGCTAATTAAGTCTATGGCTAAGCCCTGTCGATTTCGTTCGAGATTCGAAATCTTGCGTATTTGGTACACTCAAGGAATTTCTAAATATAACCGAAATTTCTATAATATAGTTATTATACCTATGTAAAACTTCCTTGGGTACACTTGCAAAACGTAGATTACTTGTTGAGTGCTCTTGGACGCTACACTAGCGCCAAATCGTATTATAATTCTTTGTTCTTGAGTTTACGCGAACACTATACATACAAAGAAATGACTCTTTCATTTGTGTCATGTGTCATTTTTACGGATTTAGTACACGTTTATTTTTGATTTTTACGCGACGTTTCGAACCCATTTCAATTCAACGTATTATCATTGCTTTCATTTTCCGTGGAATATAATGAAACTGAATGAATTCGACATCATCTGATGTAAATAGAAATCGAGTCCAGTGTCAAGGGTCTGCTTATAGGTACAAAATAATAGTAAGACAAAGTTTAAGTAAAAAATAATTTAATTAAATCAATAAAGGTACTGAAATAAGTGATTTATTGAATAAATTATGAGAAACATGTTCATGATCACAATCAATTACTTAAATTATAGAAAATAAGTATGAAATACAATTACTAAATTTAAAAAATACTATATTTACTACTATCGCCTTACTCGTATAAAATCCAAATCACTGATAATTCAAACCAAACAAATAAAACATATTTAATTTCAATTTCAAATTAGACAGAGACCACAAGCAGATACCCAAGATTTGGTCGATAGAGAGCAAATTTCCACATATGCGTCTCAACAATTTAATCATTAACAAATTAAATATGAGTAGGTATTAAGTAGTAACTTCCTTTGGTATTTACATTATGACAAAGTCCGACCACAGAATACGTGCTTTTAGATCTATCTAGAGTCGCCAAATGCAAAGCAAACTACAAGGCTTATTACAAGTAAGTAAATTAATAATATTGTAGGTATTGTAGGTAGGTAGGTAGGTAGGTAGGTAGGTAGGTAGGTATTGCAATATTACATTATTAACTCAATTAAGTAATAGGGTAGTCTAGTAAATTTAAAACTTCAGACATCTACGGATTTATTTGAACGATAACGTGAAATTAAAAGCGATCATACCATTATTTTGGCTGACGTTTCGATCGGGTTGCACCGACCATGGTCACAGGCTGACTGGAGACAGCGATGCACTCAGCTACGGATTTGTTCTTTACACAGTTACAGTTCTTTTTAAGCTATTGCATAGCTTCTATCGCGGGCCTTGAGCGTGGAGACCGAATCCAGAAATTCCGTAACGAAAATAACCTAACACACACACCCCCCCCCCCCCCACTCCGACCGGCACAGCGGTGATACTTTTTAGTTTTTCCATCTATCGATGAATAGCAGAACTTTTAATGACTTTTTGAAATATCACGCTTGTCTCTTTAGTTCAGCAACCCGCCTTTAGGTGGCATTTGTTGTATCGGCATAAGTTGATAAAAAATGCTATGCAATAGCTTTACCGCGGCAGTCTCCGAGTGCCACATGTCTATTTTTTTATTATTCATCACAAGGTAATTTTTAATAAAAAACTGGCCGAACTTCGTATTGCCTGAGAAGAAACGAATATAATAAAATAAATAAATGTTGTGTTAGCTCATTGCCGAATTAAATTGTTTTTGATTTTGATTACTTGTCGTCAATTGATTTATAATTTAACTTCGTAGCTTGTGGCATACTAAAAATGTTGGAGAAAATACAAAATTGTTTGTAAAGTATGAACTACTTTACAGACAATTGTTTATAAAATATGCAGTTACTTTATACAGAGTGTTAGGTAAATGGTATAACAAGCCGAAATATTTGCATTTAAAACTATGGTGACGTCAAATTTGAAATCATTTTTTTTAGGGTTCCGTACCGAAAGGGTAAAAACGGGACCCTATTACTAAGACTTCGCTGTCTGTCCGTCTGTCCGTCGCATTGTCACCAGGCTGTATCTCAAGAGCCGCGATAGCTAGACAGGTGAAATTTTCACAAATTATGTATTTCTGTTACCGCAATAACAACAAATACTAAAAAGAAAATAAAATAAATATTTAAGGGGGGCTCCCATACAATAAACCCGTTTTTTTGGCCTTTTTGGTACGGAACCCTTATAAAAGAAAATTATATAGTATGGGAAGTCAGATACTTTAGTATCTGACTTCCCATACTATTTATCTAGTTTTGGCTTATTACATCCTACACCCTGTATAATTATTGCGCCCTTCCACAAATTCAATTTCCGATTAGACATGAGCATTTGTAACAATTATTTCGAATTAATCTCATTTAGTTTTTGGACAGAATTGTATGTAAAATTATATCTATTCGTTTTTTTAGCTTGCAGTATACATCTTTTTCTGTGTCACTATTCGAACATCGCTTTTTTTATATATCTATATATTTTGACATAAAAGTTAGCTTCTAAAGTACTTAAACTAAAATTGTCAACATTTCCGAAAACATCTCAATCTAAACAAGTAGCTTATACTTATATGTTGCAGTTTCATATCCTTTCAACATAGTTCTCTGTAGGTATGTGGTCTAAAAGTCCATCGCTGGGTTGCCCGTTCAGTTCCACGTCATCATAGTCAGGGTCCTGGGGTCCACGGTGCATCAGCGTATTGGGGACTGTGTACACAACACTGCCGTAGGCATTATCTGGAAGGCAAAAACTGTTTATGATACCACTGCGATTGCAATATTGCACCTCGGGTCGATCATTTGACAAGTCACTATTCAAAGTAAACAAAAAAACAATAAATTTATGAAACTGTTTTTTAAGCGTGTGGGTGAATAAACATTTTAATTTTGAATAAAGTTTGGTCGGACCACCTAGGAACCACATTTTTTGTATTTGCAACACTTTTTCAGATTGTCTTGGGGTCCTGCTGTTTTTGTTTATCTGCCTTCGTTGTTTCTAATTCCATTAAAAAAAAACATATAGCTGATCTGAACAATGTAAATGAGGTTATCTATATTTACTTATTTATTTGATTTGCTTTTATATTCAATTTAAACAAAAAAAATATGATAAGTACATTTCTTACTAGCTGGTGCCCGCGACTTTGTACGCCTGAAGTTTACAATTTAATGCTATTTCCCGGGAACCGTACTTAGAATAGACGTTGGGAAATATTTTTTGTTAAACCACATATCTCTTTTATAAATTAAGTTATTTCAGAATAAATACTGGCATGCAGTGCTTACTTAAGTATATATCTATTGTACTGTTAGTTTTTTTTTTATTAGTTAACTGTATCTAGAAAGTAATACTATTTAGTTGTTGGTAAACCAATAAAGAAAATAAATAAAATAAAAAATGTCATGAAAATAATGTATCGCACACCTAGTTTAAAAAGGACGTAATAGGTATCTCAAAATTGTATTTTTAGACACATGGAGAATAAAGTAAAAAACAACAAGAAAACGGATTTATTTGATGATTCAGGAACATTAAATACCCTTAGCGTGTAAAATAGGAAAGTTATTTTCATTACAAGTTAGGTTATTTTTGAGGTACATCTGTTTTGATCTAGTTGTGCGATAGTAATATTGTTGTGATCCTAAAATAAGCTGTTACACCTAGAACTTGCATTTTGTGAAATACCAAATAATTTGTTCAACTCTTTTCAAAAGAAAGCAAATATGTTTCATACCGTCATTAGGGGTTTTCTCATCATAATTCTGCCTGTGACGCCACATCCGCACCAAGATGGCCGCCACAATGACAACGAGCAGTATCCCCACCGCCCCTCCCAGCATCCACGTCAGCTGCAGCCCAGCTAACCTGAAAATATTCAAATACAGTATCTTTTGGTTCAATAGTTTCTTTATCAGGCTTAGAAAAACATCGTGAAAAACTTTGTCTTAATTGTGGCAGCAGACAAGGGCGATGTCAAAAGGATTTGCCATGGATTGCTAATCGCAGATTGGTCGAGAGAATGGTGTTCTTCTGCGAAAACATCTTTAGACGCCTCGCAGGATACACCCACAGTACGAGAGAGAAATGAAGCTCTATTTTAGGCCAGCACCATACGGCACACAATTATTAGGTCGCGGTAGGAATTAACAAATGAACTGAAGTATGAGTGTATGAGTGAATTTCGTTTGTGCAGATTTTTATATTTTACTTTGTAAAAAAAATATTACACGTGTGACTATTTGCAGCGTCTGTCAAAAATTTTAAATATGCTATTTTGGGGTAAATAGCATGGCTTGATTTTTTTTAAATGCACGCCTTTTTTTCAGGACACATTGTCGCTTGCCATTTAGTATAACCCAAAATTATAACCTATTTCTTAGGGATGTGGCAGTCCTCAATAAAACATAATTCCTAGAATAACATTTCGACTGCCTCAGGTAGGACTCGACCCAACAATCTTCCGCTTCCCCGGCAGTTTCCGTTTACCGAACGACTGCCCTCACCATTGACTTGCTCGTCGACACAACAAATGTCTTGGTATGGTTAGAACAGTTTTTTTGTTATTATAATTTAATTTAACGTTATCTCAAAAAAAATTTTTTAGCTTGACTTACGTCGGCGTAGACTCCACGTCTGCTGACTCTATCTGGTAGCACAGTGAGCCGTTCGAGCACTTGCAGACACCCTCTTCGCAGGCACCTTCACACTCTTTGCAGTTTATGCTGAAAGTAAAAAATACACACTTATAAACAATACAACGACTTCGTGATGGAATGACGTACACGCCGGTTTTCAAACTATCGCCTGCTCCGAGGTCCCGGGTTCGGTTACCGGACGAGATAATGTGCGGAAAAAATAATCTCGTTAATATTGGGAAAATAAGTTTATTATCGGGTCTCCGTGTTTGTGGGACCTTCTAGTCTTCTTTGGTTTATTACAAAATATTGACAGTTCTATGATCTAATTATTTAATGGTGTGTGCACATAATAATTAGCGACCAAAATAATTAGGCACATTACATCTTAGACGTCAGTAAAAAAAAGGCAGGCAACTACTTAGTACTGATTGGAGCGCTGATCTGTACATACTTGTGATTTGTACGTATTTAATTCAATACTATTTGTTTATAGGAACCATTTATCTTATTATTACAAAAGAAAATATTCCTGAGCAGATTTAGGATATAAAATGATTGTTAGAAAAAAAAATTGGCAAGGAAAACTACAACGTATAAAAGGACGGAAGAACGTACAACACGTATTGCCCCGGCCGAAAGCTAGTAAACACTTGAACTTTATTTAACTCGTAGGATCGGGGAAAGAGGTGGTCTTTGACAATGAGTAATACATGGAAATACTTACGATGGCGGAAGCATGCAAGTGCCATTGACGAGCTCTAAGCCATCATGGCAGTGATGAACTTCTGCTGGCTTGCAAATATGGCTGACATTGGTCTCCGTGTATCCAAATAAACAATTACAAACGTTGACAGCGGTACAAGTACTGTTAACACAACTTGGAGAGCAGGTATGCTTACATTTATTAGAAATAGCATCCATTTTGTATCCGGGATTACAAACACATGTATCCGGCTTCGTGCAAACCCCGTCAATGCAAGGAATTTTGCATATAGGCACACATATTCCTTTGTCGTTCTTTCCGTATCCATCCTTACACATACAATTGCTGGGAGTTAAACATACTCCATTGTCGCAAGATTTGCAATCAGGAACGCATAAACTTTCATTGTTTTTCTTGTATCCTTCGTTACATAAACATTCATTTGGTGCTATACAAACTCCATTTTTGCAAGAATTGCAATAAGGAGTGCATATATCGTTTTTGTTTTTTTTATATCCATCATTACATGCACAATCGTTTGGTGCTACACAAATTCCATCTTTGCAAGATTCGCAGTAAGGAACACATATACCTACTTCGTTTTTTATGTACCCATCGTTACATATACAATCATTGGGTGCTTGGCATATTCCATTGTCGCACGACGAACAACTGGGTCGACAAGTCCAATTGTTTCCTGCAGTTTCAAACCCATCATTGCATCGGCATACATCAGGTGCAACGCATGCAGAATTCTCACATTTTTGAGAGCATATTGGGTGACATTTGAACATGTCTGTTACATCTTTGGAATGTTGTGGGGCACATGTACATTCGTTAGGTGCCGTGCATTGACCATTCTGGCATGTTTCATTACAGACAGGTATGCATTTATTGTCTTCTTTTCTATATCCTACGTCACATTTACAGTCATTCGGAGCAATGCAGCTTCCGTGTTCGCATTCGTCACAAATCGGTTCGCATTTATCATCACTATTTTTTTTATATCCCGATAAGCATTTGCATTCGTATTCAGGAGCATCACAGGTGCCATAAATGCAAGTACCGCATTTAGGCTCGCAACTAAATTTGTCTTTCTTTTTGTAGCCAGGGTTGCATGAGCATTCGTCAAAATCAATACAGATGCCGTTGATGCAGGGTTGGGAGCATTTAGACTTGCAAAGGAATGCTGGGTCGGAGAAGTCGTTGTATTGGTCGGGTGGGCATCGAGGGCCGCAGATGGTGTCGTTGAGTCGCTGCAGGCCACTGTTGCAGGTACAGACGTTGTTTTTAGTGCACTCTGCGTTGTGACAAGGTGGATCACATACAAACACGCATTTATCATCGATGAATTTTGACCCATTACAGCAAATGTAAGATATTTTTGGCACTATCTGAAAATAAAACAAAAACAGTAGCAATAACTACTGATGTTAAAGGTCTGGTGCAAGGGGCATCTCGGAAAAACGTCACGTGAACTAAGAAAGTAAGATATGACAGACACATTTACATTGTACGAGAATAGCGATCGTGGTAATAACATTAGGATGCCCAAGTTGTTCACGAGTTCATGTGCCAATATTAAATGTTTAATTCTTAAACCGTCATAGTTGAAGTTATAACACAAATTGCCTAGAATACGAACTACTTATTTAAAGTAATGGTAACGTTTTTTTCATAGTGTAAAAAAATTACAATAAAGACTGGGCTGAAGCCATGAAAATGAAATTGGGTACGGCCAAGAAACTGGTCTACCAGTTTTGACAAAATTGCATGTGCAAGTAAAATAGCAATACCGAAGGCTGAACTCGTGGACTTAATACTTATCGTTTTAACTATGAAAGAGATGCACAGTTATGATGTATTAGTAGGTAGCTGTCAGAATTATTTTTGTATGAGAAAATCAATCATGTTGTTTCTATGACACGCGAAACATTTTCAACCTTAGGGTGATAGACCACTTTCTTAGTCATACCACCCAATAAATGTTCATGCGTCCAGCCTATTATATATTGTTAGTATTTTTGTAATACTTTTAAACGCCCCGTTTGGTCTTGTGGTTGAAATACCGGGCTAAGATCTCAGGGTTCCGGATTCGATCCCCGGGACGAGAAAAAAAGAGTTTAAAATTTTCGAACATTACTCGGGATTGTGATCACCAACCCGCATTTGGCAAGCGTGGTGTTTATGCTTGTACCCATCATTGCTATGGTAACTTGAATTCAATGATTGTGGCCTTTACCCTGCGATAGTTTGTTTAATACATAACTTTACTTTACTTTTTAAAAAAACAATGCATTTAATCCAAAGCTACTGGCATGATAAAAGCTTTGCAAGTATGAAGTGCTATTGTATTGTTTCACTCATAGGTTTTGCATACTATGGTTTCACTTACACGATTTGCAACACAGTACATAGAAAGAGGTATTTGCAATGTATAACATACCCTTTTTGATGTCTTCGTACACACTCGCTTGGCCTTTGATTTAGTGCAGAAGTAAGTAGTTTTCATAGTCTCCACTTCACTGAAAACACACAAAAACAGGTAACAGAAGAAGCAATACAGATTTGATGATCTATTATCAAATAACATAATAAGTTAGTTTATACAAGGTTATAGGGCTAACGTTTACTTTTGTGAGAATCACAACTTAAATTAAGATTACACAGCCTATGATGCTATGAGGAAGTTACTTTGAGATTAAAATTTCTACCACGTAACTTGTCTGTTTTAGTTTAGGATATTTTGGAACTATTGCAAGCGCCATGATCACGGAAGAATTAATAAGGAAGTTCTTCTGGTAGAAATCTCGCAGCTACTAACTATAAATTTGATAATGAACATGAAAGTTGAAATTGTTTAATTTTTTAAAATGTACTATTATGTCATCATTTTCATTTCTTAACATTATTTATATTATGCGATTAGGCAACAAACAATGTTCGAAGTTTAGTAAATTTATCATTACCTTGACAAATATTTGCTACTTTAAACTTAAATTTAATAAAAAATGCCATAGAGCAAGCAAATAAATGCTTCTTAAACATAGATATACACCATAAAACATCCAACTTAAATTGTTTCTATCAAAAAAAAAATACAAAATCAATTCATTGCTATGTGCGTGCACCTTTTGTGTTTTCGTTTCAGTGATGGATGTCCTACGATTTTCCAAAATTTCAAGACAGATTGGTGCAATGGTGTCATGGAGCACCTAGTTTTGTACCCTTGTGTACCCTTCAACGGCCAAGTTACACAACATTAACTGTAATAAGTAATAAAGAAATCGCAGTAAGGAACCTTAAACTTGGCACGACTTTGTCTAGATTTCGTTACTTTTTAGAGATAAACAAGCAGCTCCATCGAGACTTGGCTAGTTTTTTACAGAATGTTTTTGGTGGGTCAATTTTACTAATAAAATATTACATTAATTAATGCACCTAATTAATGCACTTTATATTGCAGCAGATTTTAATTGATAATATTTTATTGGCTCAGCAATGTCGCTGTAATTCCAGTCTGTTAAGCTTTTTGTAACAAAAAAATTATATAAACAAAACAAATAACAAACTGTAGACGTAAAATACTTGCAAACTGACCTAAACTCTTTTTAATTTATAGGAAGAGAATATTATAAAAAGGAAATGTTAATTATCAATTTATAGTCCATACTTTAAAAAAGTTAGCAACATTTAAAATGTGTATGTTAGGATGGATGTTTGTTACTCAATCATGCCAAAACGGCTTAACAGATCTGGACAAAATTTTGCAAAGAGATAGGTACTAGGCTGGAATACCATATAGGCTACTATTTTTTCCGAAAAAGAACCTGTTCCCTTGGTATAGTACTATGAAATCCCACGCGTACGATTTCGCGGGCAACAACTACTTAGTACAGAAGTAATTATATTATCTGCCTGTCCGTTATGACGCTGCCACTGCCGCTCAACCGTTTCAAAAATGTTTGGTATAGACATAGTTACGGAAACCGAAAAATGTAAAAGAACTATCATCAAAATAATATGACATTCTCGGTTTGTCCGTAAGTTCTAGTTAAAAAAGTATAAAAATTATGGTGATAGCATAATGATTAGACTTGTTCAATGTCTGGTAATTTCATTTCAATTCAATAGCAAATGATTTCGCAATGACATTTCAAATGCCATATCTTCAGTCTAATTATCAAAATACGTAGCTCTTTTTCAGTGAACTTCACAGGAGGTAGGATTTTTAATTATTATTATAATTTATCACTAAATATTATTGAGTTTTGATTGAATGTAGAAGAAAAACATTTGAGAATTCTATTTTAGCAAAGCCACATAAAACAAACTGGCAATGGTATTCGCAATCGCAGACAAAACTGAAAACAATCAGATTTTCTTGTTTTTGGACTTACGCATTCTGATAATAAGACCAAAGATATAAATAATTTAAATATAAACAATAAAATCTTACAATTGTTCTTTTTTGCATGTGTTCGGGTCGCCATTGTCCAACCCTTGAACGAGAAATGGCACAACACAAAGATAAACTAGCACTGATTTGAACTCCATCATGTCACCATCACTGTTCACTCACTATTTAATTAATGGACACTGTAAACTTAGTATTTATGTCTTGTAATTGTGACTGTTACGATGATTTTGTATTAGCGATTCGTGTTATCATTTCCTGTCGGGAGCAGTCCCACAATGTCACAATTAACTATAATACAAGCCTTTAATAACCCACCCACGCAGCTATAATGAGTAACACTCTGTGTATCAATTATTACATTATTCTTTGCGCAGAAGTAAAACAGTTACACTTTTTCCAACATATATCGCTCATCATTTATATTTACTTTAATATGATAACGAGGAAAGGTTTGTATTTCTGTGTTTTTAACGAATATGTACACAAAAACTATAAATAAATGATGATTTCTTATAAACAGAAATAGCTGAAAGTCTAAAAAAGACTCAGGACGTTTTTTTCCAAAAATCGACACTTGAAGGGGTGGAAAGAGATGAAAGTTTATATGGGAAATCAATAATTTTTGACCAATTTTATTGAGGTATGGAAATACTCTGATACCTTAAATATTACATAGGATATTGTTTGTCTATGAAGTCATCAGATTAGAGTGTTTATGGGGGAAATAAAGAATCGAAAAAATTATTCCTAACTTGGTATAGAAATAAAAGAATAACAAAGGGTGACTCCAAAAAAAGTGATCTCTAAGAAGTATCATATAAATCCCGCATGTTGTTATTTTTTCCCGCGACATAATGACCGATTACAGTTTTGGAATTTTATACATAAAAAGGTTCAAAATTATAGCCTTTCCGATAAAATTGAATCATTTTAGCCGATTACGGCGAAACCATGTAGTGTGGTGCCGGCAAACTAAAAGGATTGCACTACCTCTTCTTTTCCTATGGGTGTCGTAAGAGGGGACTAAATGAGTACATTTATAATCAGTTATTGAAGAATAAGATGACAATCATTTGCTATTAACTCAGTCACAGATAATATAATACTAGGCTCAGTGTACAAAAGCGACAATAGCCGCGTCAAAGTCGACTTTTCCCATACAGTTATTTTTTCACTTTTTACGTAAGTATTAACGCCCCTTTGGTCTAGTGGTTTAAATACTGGGCCAATATCACGAGGTCCTTGGTTTGATTCCCAGGTCGGACAACAAAAATTTCGTATATCTGAATATTACTCGGGTTTGTGATAACCAACCCGCATTTGCCAAGCTGGTGACCCATCATTGTTTTGGTAACTTGAATTCTAACGGCCGGTCCCAATAATCTATCTACCTTTGTTTCTCTGGACGGCAAAATCAGAGACAGAAGATGTTTTCTATCTCCGATATGCCAAAACTGAAGATAGATAGGTTATAAGGACTGGCCGTAAGATGGATGCTGTTACAAATCGGTCATCGGAACGGATTTTATGAAAGTACTTTTTTTACTAAAATTTACTCTTTAATTTTCCTCTTCAGTTTTGTTCACTTTTTACTTGTTATTTATTAAGTTATCTTTAATATAAATTTTATAAAGTTAGGTATTGAACCACTATCAGAGCTGATGATAAAATGTGGCCTATGCCTGCCCATATACCATGCGTGTTTGATAATTATCGACAGTTTTAAGTTTTTCTTCGACTCAACATTGCTGGTGGCATTATTTCACGATTGTCTTCGATTTTTTGATGAACCTTGCTAACCTAGCTTTTGTTCTTGACTTCAGTACTACTACCAGTGAGAAACATATTACCTGTTCGAGTCCCACCTGATACAAAATTCTTAGATATTATAATTGTAATTAAGTGGCAAAAATATCATACAAAGTATTTAAATAGTTGTTTAATCTTACTCGTAACTAACGGTCAAACGTCTGTAAAGATGTTTCTTTTGGCTGTTAAGAGTTCAAAACTCCTAACATTTGAACACAGTAGGTATGAACACGCTCAAAAATTGGCGTCGTAGTGAGTGACGTATTGTTTTTAGGGGCGGTGGGATCTACCTCCTAGTGGTCTACCCTGGGCAACGGCATCTTTAGTTTTCTAAGCAATGATGACGGCTGACAGATCCCTGTGCGGTGGTAGGCTTCGTAAGAGGCTGCCTGGATGCTACCACCCTCCAGCCGGAGTCCAGCGGCAAACAGTTTTTCTGTGTTCCGCTAATGTGTGGGGGAACTAAGGCCTCTGGGTAAGCTCGCTCCAAAATCAGGGGTCAATAGAAATCAAGTTAGATTTAACAAGAAAAAACACATTAAAAAATATATTAAACTAAATAAATACATATCTAAAACAAACAAACTCATTAAAAAACAAAAATGCTTTTATAATAATGTTTTACTAAGGAAGCAACGCTTAGATTTAGTTGATAGCTTAGAAATATATAACCAAAAACTACATGAAAGTAGATTAAAATATGACTTGGATATAGGACAATTGCAGGCTGACATCTCTAAGTTGCATAAGTCTTTGGAATCAATGACACATTTATATAACTCGGCAGAAGAACAAATTAACGAACACATTCTGGCTGCGAACAAATTACTGGATCTTGGTAATGAGGGAACTAGTTTTAAATCACTGCCAAATATTACAATAAATTCCACATTAAGTTCTTACCAACAGGGAGATGTGAGCAGGCCGTTGTCATCAATAAATTCAAATTTACATGTAATTTCTAATGATGTAAGCCAGGTAATACCTTGTGTACAAGTAAAGGCTAATGATGTTTTTATGTATTCAGATAGATTAGGAGTTGGCTACGGTTCCTTATTAAATAATTATTTGAAATGTAATATTATAAATAATTGTATGCCAGATGCAAAATTTGATAAAATAATTGATTGCATACAAAATAGTAATTTAAATTCAAATTCAACACTCATTCTTATGGTGGGAAATAGTAAAAAAATTAGCAAATCAAATTTAATTAAAAATTGTACAATTTTGTCAAAAATTAATATAGAAAAAATTCTCCTCTGTGCCTTCCCCTTTTGTAAAAATAACAGTAACGATGACAATAACAGTATTCACATATTGAATACTTTACTATATAATATTTGTCAAAATAATGACAAATTTGTGTTTTTTGACACCAACAAATTTACAAAAAATGAAAAAACAAATAGCAAGTTTGCTAGCTTACAATATTAACAGTTTTGTTATTAAAACAAAAACTTTTTGTAGTGAACCGATTAGTAAATGTACTAATCCAAGTATTTTTCCTTTGACATCCTCTGAGGCTTTAAACTAAGAGGGAAGACAAAAGCTAGGCCGAATATGTATTTTAATGTTGTTCATCAAAACATTCAAGGCCTGGCCGGCAAAGAGTTAGGTTTAGGATTATTTTTAAAAGATTTTAATGTTCATGTAATTTGCCTCACAGAACATTGGATAAAAAAAACATGAACTAATGTTAAACATTGAAAATTATAAAGTCGGTAGTTCGCTCATAAGGGAGTCTGCATCTAGAGGAGGATCACTTATTCTTGTTAAAAATGAATTCAAATGTAAAGAACGCAAAGACATCGTGTCGCTTTCAGTTGAGCGAACTATTGAGCTAGCATGTGTTGAGCTGGAACAATTTATAATAATTAGCGTGTATAGCCCCCCCAAATCTAATTACCATATTTTTGAATCCACTATGGATGAGGCTCTGAGAAGGCTATCAAAATCGTGTAAAAAAGTAGTTGTATGCGGTGATTTCAACGTTAATATATTAGAAGACACACAAACGTCCACTCAATTTCTTAATCTCTTCAAGTCATATGATTTAATAAATCTTTTCAATGAACCTACCAGGGTAACGCCCACGTCGGCTACTTGCTTAGATAATATTTTTTGTAATGGTAAAGTGTTAAAAAAAAACATATTGAATTGTCTAACTTCAGACCATAGTGGACAGGAAGCATCATTTGAGCACCATCGTGTCCCAAACATAGTAGATTATGTGTATAGGCCGGTTACTATTAATAAAATAGACAGATTTAAAGCAAAAATTGAAAATGGTGTTAATTTACTAAAGCCTGGTAGTCAGAATGTTGATCAATTATATGAGGGCCTTTTTGGTTTGGTAAAAAATGAATTTGATAATCATTTTAAGCAGAAAAAAGTAAAAATCAACAAACAGAATTGTAAGTTTAATGAATGGGCTACACCTGGTATTTACAAAAGTAGAAAAACATTATATGATTTGTATAGTCTAAAAGCTGAATCTCAAAACCACAACATTATAGACCATGTTAAAAAATACTCCAAATTATTTAAAATAGTATGCGCCAAAGCAAAGTCAATTTATCTTCATAATGTAATTTCGGCTTCCAAAAATAAACTACTTGGAATATTATAAATAAAGAAACATGTAGACTAAAACCAAGCAATCCTGCTTACTCTCTCAAATTAGGGGATAAGTTAATAAACACGAGAACAGAGGTTGCGAATACATTTGAGAATTTTTTTTCAAACATAGCTTCCTCCACTACTGAAGGGCTTGCTTCTTCCGCTGATCTAGCTGAATCCCTTCTCAAGTCGGCTGTCGATGAGTGCAAATTTTCATTTAATTTTAGACATATAAACCCTGATTTAATTATAAAAACTTTTAGAGAATTGAATATGAAAAAAACTGAAGATCTTTGGGGAATTTCCGTTCATATTATCAATACAATTATAAATTCAATAGCCCCTCATCTCGCAATAATTTTCAACAAATGTATTGATGATAGACAGTTTCCAACTTTAATGAAGTTTAGCAAAATTATTCCATTATTTAAATCCGGCGAGAAATGCGATCCCGCTAATTTTCGACCAATATCTATCTTGCCAGTACTAAGTAAAATATTTGAAAAAATTATGTTTAGTCAACTTTTATCGTACTTTAATTTGAATAAATTATTACATCACAATCAATATGGATTCAGGAAAGGTAGAAATACCACTGATGCGGGAGTAGCACTTCTAAAACACGTATTCGATGCTTGGGAGAGTAGGTTAGATGCTATAGGTGTTTTTTGTGACCTGTCAAAGGCATTTGATTGTGTGGACCATAAAACGTTAATTAAAAAACTCAGACATTATGGTGTTTCGAATGATTCGTTAGATTTAATTAACTCATATCTCACAGGTAGAACACAAAAAGTTTGCATTGATGGAACTGAGTCTTCAGGGTCGGCCCTTATCATGGGTGTCCCTCAGGGATCAGTATTAGGGCCCTTGCTATTTTTAATATACATTAACGACCTTCCATATTATATGTATAATCTTTGTGAGATGGTATTGTTTGCAGATGACACTTTAATAATTTTTAAAATTAAGAGGGGCGAATTATCATTTGACGATGTTAACAATACCCTCTCTAAATTATTGCATTGGTTTGCTACGAATAATCTTTTGCTTAATGCAAGAAAAACAAAATGTGTTAAATTTACTTTGCCTAATGTAAGGTTTTCCGCCACAAATGTTATTGTAAAAGATGAGCCATTAGACACAGTAGACTCCTCTACCTTTTTAGGTATAACTGTAGACTCTCGACTGCAATGGGGTGCTCATATCAGGTCTCTGTCTGGAAGACTTAGTTCTGCTGCTTATGCTGTGCGAAAGATAAGACAATTGACTGATGTTGGAACGGCAAGATTAGTATATTTTAGCTACTTTCACAGTATAATGTCATACGGTATTTTGTTATGCTCAGCGGCAGATATTGAGTCTATTTTTATATCGCAAAAACGTGCTGTGCGGGCTATTTACGGCCTTAGACCCCGTGACTCTCTAAGAGAGCTATTCAAAGAGATCAACATACTAACAGTAGCATCTCAATACATTTTCGAAAACATTATGTACGTCCGTAAAAACCTCGAATTTTTTGTCAAAAATAGTGACGTACACAAATTCAATACCCGAAATAAAGATAAACTTGCCGTTCCAGGATTCAGACTGCGAAAAGTAGGTAATTCGTTCATGGGAAATTGTATCCGTATTTTCAACAAATTACCACTATCAATTGCTGACCTCCCTGTACATAAATTCAAATCATATATCAAAGTTGTTTTAATGAAAAAGGGCTATTACACTATTGATGATTATATAAATGATAGGAACGTTTGGCTTTAAATTGTATCAGCTCGCACTGGCATATATCTTATGTAAACATGTTTATTTAAAAAGAGGCTGACAATAGTGACCGAGTTTCTTGCGCTGCTTCTTCTCGGCACTAGCCCACATTTGTCCCGAAGCAGTGGTAGGTTAAATATTGGGACGTGTAAAAGCGCCTCCAGGGGCCTATTTGCAGAAATAAAACTGATTTTAACTGATTTTAATCTTAAGATTCTTTTTAATCGTATAGTTAAGTATGTACCTAGTCAAGAGCAAGCCCATTATTTATACAGGGTAAAATTTTAACCACTTTCCAATATTTTTATAGGCGATCAGTATCGTATTTAGAGCCTATTTATGAATTAAAAAATGTAAATCAAGTTGTCATCCGAAAATATTTTTAGCGATATAGTTTCAATTTTTACGGTCCTAGGCCTGTTAAGGTATCCTTTATACTTACCTTAACAGAAAATCAAAAACTAATGCATAGTACCGTAATGAATGAATGAGATGCGCAACGCGTAAAAAAAGTGTTGCTAGGCAGTCGTATCAAACATTTTAGATTTTTAGCGGACATTTTCTAAGTGCCTTATCTTGATATTTTTGTACTGGGCTATACCAAAACAAAAAATATGTCATTTGTCTTTTTTCTCGTAGATTGATAATTAATATTTGGAAGGTGGTTAAAATTTCACCTGTATAAAAAAACTGTTTCGGTTGCTTAATTGGACAAAGCACCGCGCCCGGCTTGCATGGAGATGCGGTTTCGGAGTCCCACCTAAGACAAATTTTTCAAGTTTAAATACTGACTACATAATTATAATACCTGCTTATAAAAAATATATATATGATAATCAATCGGCAATGCCATCTACAGTCTGTTTTACGTGACTTCACATAAAAATACAACTATAACGCCGTGTTCCCAGGGTACCAACTTTGTGCCTAGAAAAACATCATCGAAATCGGTCAAATAAAAACTTATGCATGGTCATCATCATCATCATCATAATCACCAGCCCATTTCAGTCCACTGCTGGACTAAAACGGGCTGGTGAACCCTGTCCAAAAGCTCCAAATAGAGGATTTTGCTGACGTGCCGGGTAGACGGAAGACGCTGCCGGTCGTCTTTTTCAGGCAGTACTCCTTCAGTCGCCTCTTACGACATCGACAGGTAAGAAGGGTTATTATATTATGTATATGAGACGAAATAAATAATGTAAACAACATCACTACATTGTTCTGATCCTAAACTAAGTACAAAGCGCTCGTTGACTCTTATCTTTTCATTGTAATCGACTGCACAGTCAGAAGATACAATCGAGCTATTGTCAAAACGGGAAATTTTAACCGAAAAAGCAATCATCTTTTGTATAACTATTATCATCTTCTGATTGTATTCCTTTAGTGCCTCTTACGACACACCGAAAAAAAGGTAGTCCTATTCCTATAATGCCAGCATCGAATGACTCAAATCACCCCTTAAAAGGTATAAAAGGTTGGTGGAACTGTGAATAGGGGATGAATATTTATTTATTAAAAGACTAACAGAGAGCGATTGCAAAAAAAGTGGTCCGTAAGGAGAGCGATATAATGCGGAAACACGATATAAATCTTAACCAGAAATGAGATATACTTAGTCGATTCCTAGAAATATATACTCTTAATTTTTTTTAATGAGTTACATGAATATATTTAGTCCCGTTGTTAGGTTAGTAGGTATTACAACATTCATGTAGTTACCATTAATGTCGCGTATCGCTTTATCGATAAAATATAACAAACATATTTTCCTGTAATGAATTCAAAAGTTTTTACTAATGTAAGCTTTGATATTTATTCCGTTTAGTTGGTTAATTATCGTCGTCTCTCTATGAGGAGGATATTACTATAATCGCCACGCATGGCAGTGTTGGCGATCGCAGTTTGGCCAGTTAGAAGACGCTGCCTTCCGCGTTCTCCTGACGGTATTCCCTTAGTCACCTTCCGAAACCCATTTGATAAGAATTTTCAGGTCTGGTCACCCACGACACAGCCTATTCTAAATTTCAAAAGGCATTCGTCACAAAATCAAAGACACTTTTACCACTTTTAATCACTGTTACCACAATTCACACACTAATAACAGGCAACGATTTTTCTAAATGTTCCTGGGTCGCACGCGCATCCGACCGCTCATTGGCGCGGGTTGACTTAGACAAACACCAATACGCAAATTATTTTGCCAACATTTACATGTGGAGCCAATGTTGGTAGCGGTCGATAAACTGAGTATATTTCTGATCGGAGCAAAGGAATGAAGTTGTTAGAAATTAGGCTTTGTGTAGGAGACAGTTTATAATAATGTTTATTTATTTATTCATATATGACTATCCTTAACATCTATCATTACAAACTTATCCAATGTGATAGGGGAGGCAAAACAACAGTACAAGATTAAAAAGCACGATAAAATCAATATGTTAAACATTAAATTTTTATTTAAACTTAAAGAATTGATTAGAGTAAGGTTTAAAAAAATTGAAATCGAAAATAATTAAGTATAAAACGAATTGGGCCAGTGCCTGAAAATTTTCAGCTTTGTGTTGAATATGTTTTTGTGTTCTGTTATTGTGATGTCATAGTTTACTGCCACAAAAACTACTGCCATAAAAAGGATGTCAATTGATTGAAATGTTATCTTCCCAATTTAGTGGAGAATCTTATAACTTGCGAATCTGGTTAGCTAAGAATCTGGTTAGTGCTCTAAAGGGTTAATTGCTGTATCTCAAAAAACATTTGAAAAGTTACTTTTATGACATTTCAAGATTTTTTGTTAAAAAAATGTTTTTTTTTGCAAGATCATAATTATACAAATTATTGAATACTGAAGAACTATTAGATATAAAAAAGTAAAGTACCTGAGGGACCGTCCACAAATTATGTCACACATTAAGGGGTAAACGTAGTGTAGGACGCCCTCAGGCCAGGTGGAGTGATGATTTGCGCAAGGTGGCTGGCAGGAGCTGGATTCGAGAAGCCGAGGATCGACCTAAGTGGCGTGCAATTGGAGAGGCTTATGTCCAGCAGTGGACTGTGACAGGCTGATGATGATGATGATGATGATGATTAAGGGGTCTTACTTTTTGTGACATTGGGCAAAACAGTATGGGAATTTTCGTAAAAATGCGTGACAAGGGGGGAGGGGGGAGTCTGAAAATCTTAAAAATCGTTTGACGTAGTTTAGGGATGACCCCTAACGGCCTATATTCAACCCACTGCAGAGCAAAAAGCACAGCAATGCGGGTTGTTGATCACAAACCCGAGCGATGTTCGAAAATACTAAACTCTTTTTGCCCAATCCGAGAATCGAACCTAGGACCCCGAGATCTTGGTCCGGTAGTTAAACCACTAGACCAACGGAGCGACCACGCTCTAAGTTAAATATAATAACTAATTAGGTTACTATGTGAGTTAACGTTAACAAGTAATTACAATTAGCATGTCTTTCCTCATAAAATTGGTTAATCCCGAATCCAGTACGTATTGGAATATTTTCGATAATCGCTCATTTTACGTTGGTATATATCACTATGAAGCTGATAAATGATCTTGACATTATATAATATTTAACAAATAATAAACCGTTAGTCTAGTGGTTTAAATACCGGGCCAAGATCTCGGGGTCCCAGGTTCGAATCCCGGGTCGGGCAACAAAAAGTTACGAATTTTCGAACTTTGCTCGGGTTTGTGATCACCAACCCTCATTTGGCAAGCGTGGTTATGCCAGTACACCCATCATTGCTGTGGTAACTTGAATTCAGTGATGGAGGTCCTTTCCCTGCAGTGGGATGATTATAGGCTGTTACTTACTAACAAATAATGATTCTACAGTGATGCCCTCATATCAGACTACATATTATTGTTGCCAAACTGCACCTATGTCATCAATACAAAATACTGACAGTGTCATAACAAAAAAAGCAGGGTTAAGCTTCGTCTAATTAAAGGACGACTAATTTGAACATAAGTATTCATGATATCGTGTCTGTAATATTTTAAACATTTTTAACTGGCCGTCTTATTAATAATTAAGAGGAAATACAAGAGCCATTTTCCCATACAAACGTAGTCCCCTGTTTCCTCCCTGGATAATGCCAGTAGAGCAATATTTTTTATTACAAAAATCTATGGCCACAATTAGCATGTTTCTATGTTTTCTGTTTTTTCATAAATTAATTCATAAAAAAGATATGAGCCCTTAAAAATCTAAAAAAATGGCCAGATTTTTCGCTGTGTTCAAACATCCAGAAAACAAAATTGGCTAAATTTTTAGAAAAACAGGAAATTATACGAACACGGCCAAAGCCTTTCTTGAATTTTTAATGAAAAAAATATTTAAATCGGTCTAGTTTTGGAAAAGTAATTGGGGGACTACGAAACGTTGATTTGGTTTACTTTTAGTAGGTATTTTCGATCCAAGAAGCAGTTGTCTCTATCACACTCTGCGGTGAAGGCGTTTGGCACTGCGCGAAAGCAATAGATTTTACAAGTACCTATTTTTCAATTCTCTCGCCCGTAGTGTTTCCTCTTAAGCACGGCATAAACGTAGTTTTTTTATAATCACACCGCCAGTGTTTAGTTAAGCCTGATGATTTGCCGTCTGTAATAAACTTACTTATTTCAACTATTTGGTTATTAAAAGTTAATAGTTTTAAGGTTTCTACCATGTTGAATTCATCTACAGAGAACACCGTTGCAAAGGCCGCAAACACTAAAGAACTAAACTAATATTTAATATCAGTACCTATTTAAACATGAAAAATTATGTCTCAGGCGGGACTCGAACCCGCATCACCATGCATACCGGGCGTGGCGATATACCACTAAGCCACCGAGACAATGCGTCACAGCGCGAATTATTCATATCGCTGTGAGGTAAGCCAACGTAGTTTCATCAAATCTTAGAAAGAAACATCTTTACAGATGTTTGACAGTCAGTTAAGATGAAACAACTACCTATTTAAATACTTTATAATATGATTACAACAAATTATTAATATGTTTCATAAAAAAATTTAAACTTTTTTTAACATTTTTAAACTGCTCGTGCAAATAAAAAATAAAATTCGTTGAAAGACACAAACAATGTGTTGGTAGCTCAGTTGGTTGGAACAGTCGCCCGGTAAGCGGAAATTTGTGGGTTCAAGTCCCACCTAAGACAGTTAAATTTTTTATTCAAGAATTAGTATATTCAATACCTATCTACACTTCTAAACTAATATTATAAAGAGGAAAGATTTGTATTTTTCTGTGTGTGTATGTTTGTAATGAATAAACTCAAAAACTACTGCGCTGACTTCAAAAATTCTTTCACCATTGGAAAGCTACATTCAACTTGAGTGACAAAAACTATATTTATTGCTAGAAAAGGTTAGGGATCCTTATAAAAAAATCTTATGTCCACCCGAACGAAGCCGGGACGGGCCGCTGGTCCTACATAAATTTGAATTGTGTGATACCGACAATAGAGTTGCGACATCACTTCTTGTCCTATTAGTATCATTAGAGGAGACTTTCGGTAGATTACCAGAAGAAGACAGACACAGCACCTACTCTTCGGTCAACAACCCGCCAAGCGTGACTATGGCATTACCCCCTTTTAACCGTCTTCATATTCTTCGTAGTACGGTTTTCTTTTTCTACTACCAGAAGTACTGGCATGATATATTCCTAGTTGATTTTTTTTAAAGGAGCCATGACTGTTTTTTTTTTTAATGAGGGTTTTCACGAAAATTTACGTCACTAGTTGGTGCCACTGTCGCAAGAGGTCCCATCCCAATAAACCGCGCTGTCAAAAGCGTCAAAAGTTTATAGTTTTTGAGAGTCTGATTTTAAAACCTACCTAATTAATATTAGGTGTTAAAATATGAAATTGCCGTTTTGTATGGACGAAATCGAGAAAAGACATTTTTCCACACTAAATTTTTTTAGTTTTTTTAAAAACGCCTGAACCGTTTTCGATGCAATTAAAGGTGAAAGTTAGATGGTTATAAAGCTACGCATTATAGTATTTAAATTTCTGAAAATCAAAGTATATAATACAAATATACTTAATTGAAGCAAGAAGGTCAGCTGACACATTGTAAGGGGTCTTTTCAACGACTTCCTTTGAAGTAATAGGCACTAGTATTGCATTTTTTTTTTTAGTAAAAAGTTGCTTTAAGTATTTAGTTTTTGATACAATACAAAAAGAATTACGCAACAATATGACTATACTTAAGAGCTATAAACAAAATAAAAAGTGGAAAAATAATCGGCAATTTCATACTTTAACCCCTATTATTAAAAATGGATAATTAACGTGCACATGGACAAATAAGGTTGCCGAGTTAAACTTGAGTTCAAAAAAAATATTGAAAGGTTTCATTTACAGACTTTCCGCAGTTTATTTCTGCAAAATTAGAACTTGATTATCTTTTGATATCTCAGGCTAAATGATTATGATAGAAATTTTAATAAAATTTTAAATATACAGAAAAATCAGACACGAATATATAGGCGCAATGATTCTTTTGACAGGTTTCTGGACCTGACGTCTCAGTGTATCCGCCTATTGAGTGTTATTATTTCAGAAAACCCTCAACCGCTCGGTGACCAAGCCTCCAAAAAATTCTTAAAAAAAACTTTTTTATGCAACTAAATCTTTTTCTTTCGATTTTTATACCAAAATTCTATCTTACATAGAACGTTGTGATTTTCGAGTCGTGCAAACGGGCTGGAACTATTTGGCATGCGCATGTGCAAACAGTACGTGTCCCGATTATGTTTCAGCGCATGCGCGTCGGCGTGTCGTTTGCGTACAATGACATTATGCATTCGTATGAGTGAGCGTTTCCCGGCGCGGTACTCTTCAAAACGCAAAAGGGCTGCTTCTTCTTAATCTTCGTCACAGTGTTTTATCTGTCTATAAAATAAAGGCACTATCTTTACAGTCCCATGCAACAATGACACTTTGGACTGTCCAAGTTTAAATATGAGCACTATTAAGAGGAAACACAAGGGCTGTTTTTCCATACAAACGTATTTCCCTGTTTCCTCCCTGAATAATGCCAGTAGAGTAATAATTTTTATTATAAAAATCTATGGCCACTATTGTTTCTATGTTTTCTGTTTTTCCATAAATTAATTAATAAAAAAGATATGAGCCCTCAAAAATCGAAAAAATTCGCCTGATTTTCGGGCTGGTGTTTGTGGTTTAATATATTATACAGGGTGTTAGTTAAAGAGTATAACAAGCCGTGACCCGACTATTAACATTTATTCATATAAATACTATGGTGAAGCTTTAACCATTCAGCGAGATGCAGGTTCGAGTCCCGCCTGATACATAATTTTTCAAGTTTAAATACTAATATTATAATTGCAATTAAATTGCTTAAATATCGTATAAAGTGTTACTATGGTGAAGTTAGTTTTTTTTTTTTTTTATTGTAGGAAAACAAACAGTTAAAAATTATAAATAAAAGTAACACAAATGTAGTACAAAAACCAATAAAGTCTCCACTTATAGTAATGACATAAAAACTAAGCAGCGGGAAAAGTACAAACAAAACCCAAAAAAAAAGCTAATTAATCACTATAAGGAAGCAAACAGAATAAAAAACGATACAAGCAAAGCAAAAATTATTCAGCAACAAAAGAATTACAACTAAAAAGCAATATTATGTCTTTAAGTTACACAATAACACAAACAACAGTGTTTTTTTTCAGCACCTCTGAATGTACTTCTTATAGCTATGGAGGGGAATGTTAAATAAATCGATGTCATAATACATATCATTGTAATCACTACAAGAGCGATTAGTGAAAACATTTCTAGCATATTTTGTAGACACCAGAGGCACATTAAACAACCGACGACTACGCGAACCTAAGCGGGGCATCTTAGCAAAATATTGATTAATTTGATACCTTCATTATTATTTTTAATACAAACTAAAATTTTGTGATTCCGATTTATACGAAAACATTTTATTCGAAAATAATGATATCAAAAGCATTTTTTTTAGTCAAAAGTTACTTTATTTAGTTTTTGATACAATACAAAAAGAATTACGCAATAATATGACTAATATGACTATACTTAAGAGCTATAAACAAAATAAAAAGTGGGAAAATAATCGGCAATTTCATACTTTAACCCCTATTATTTAAAGGGCATAATAATATGTTAACATAGCCTAGTTTTAGCTTGATATACCATTTTCCTAACATCCTGTATATCGATGCTTGATAAGTCCCTTTTTTGATTTTGGAATCTCCACATTCGAAGTTGTCAACCCTGACTTCCTCCAAAAAAGTGCATCACATGGGCATAACGGACATGCGTTTCGTCTCTAAAAAAGATTTACTATCGTCGGACGTTCGTAAAACAATCGACCCGTTATTCGCAAAATCCGCATAAGGCGAGTTTAATGGCTTGTTTGTACAAACAACCTCAAAAAGATGATCAATTGCAGTTTCGCCAACCTTATCACCTTGTATTAAGCATCATTGATCCTTAAAAGTGTTTACATTTTTTCGGCTGTACATTGACGTCTGTGAATAAATATTAGTTCGCACACGCTGAAACAATTAGCAAGATTTGCATTCGTCATGCGAACTGAATTGTAATTGTTATATTAGATACTTTATGTATTTTCTG
Source organism: Anania crocealis (assembly GCA_949315895.1). Classification (NCBI taxonomy): domain Eukaryota; kingdom Metazoa; phylum Arthropoda; class Insecta; order Lepidoptera; family Crambidae; genus Anania; species Anania crocealis. Next base: position 2,253,508 of record OX438857.1, on the reverse strand, counting down.
ACTTACGCTGGTATTTAGTGGCCCTACTTTTAAGTGACAAATTAAAGAAGTTCTAAATTCGAAACGCAAATCGTTTTTTTTTTTTAATCTATGGACATTGTTCCACGTTAGTCAAATATAAATTAAAATTTTGAAATTAAAATGTCTACACGTTATGTTGGGTCATTACTGTTTTAACTCGACTAGGACAAAGCAAAAAGGAGGGTTATGATTTTTGATTTTTAAATATTGTAAACTGAAATCGCTATTTTAGTAACCAAATTATGACCACTAAATCCGCGTGCGTTGACTGAAAATGTTGTGCAGTTAACATTTTCTTGAAGAAGGTTTTAGGCTAAGCATAGAGAATATTTTACGATAATTAGTAGGTACAAGAATTAATTGATATTAAATTCCAATCGTAACGTAATCATTCAAACACAATTTTATTTTAAATATATTTTTATTAGGCATAAAAGACCTAATTCTATAAATGATTGAAACAGATTTCTTTAAAGTTAAATATAATCGCATAGCTGCAACATATTAGCTCTATCTGCATCATAGTCCTCACCAGCTTATAAAGTCCACGGCTAGACACTGGCCTGTGAAAAGGAGATCTTTTTCATAATCACGCATGCGTGGCAGACGATTTGGCGATCGCAGTGTGGCCAGTGGCGAAAAGAAAACGCTGCTAACCTTCTTGTTCTGACAGTACTCCTTTAGTCGCCCCTATCGACACCCATAGGAATAGAAGGAATGGCTGCTTTTAGGAGCCAGCACCATATACACCGCGCATTTCACAAACGAAGCCCACGCTATGTAACCTTTTTGAATAACATCTTAGCAGTGTTTTTTTTTTAGTTAAAATAATCATAGCATTTATTACAATTTGACTATTCATTTTAAATCATACTGTGACGCTTCGGCCGGGTACTGGATGAATAAACCTTACACAGATACGTCCGTGTGCATCACAGCGTGCTTCAAAATGAATAGGTGAATCAATATTTTATATTTTTAGACTAAAAATTAAAAAAAAACATAGGTTAAAAATGCACTCTTAAAGATCTACTCATGCTATGCATATTAATTACTTCATGCATTTACCTACGTACAAAATAGTGCCAACCTAATTAAATAACGGGAACAATTTACTAATACACGGGGTAAAATATTCCATTGGCAGAGTGACGTCAGAATTATAGATTAATTACATAAATAGGATACATGAGACGTATTTATAAAACAAACCTGAACTAGTACGGTTAATTGTAGAATCAGATGTTTCATGAATCGAACCTATTACCTTGTACTCTAATTGCGGACTACTGCTCTTTTCAAAGTTTTCAAACCTAAACGCTACCAAACGCCAAAGTTTTAATGTTTTTGTAAACAATTTTCAAGCTGTTACTGGTTCGCAGATGTGTATTGAAAATACAATTTCTTGAAAAAAAAAATTGGTTGCCTGTAAAGTCGGTATACGGGCGAAAGTTTTACGTGACAACGACTTTGAGTGGTAAAATTATTTTAATGTGAATATTCATTCGTATAGTAGGAAGAAGGATGAAATAATAGTAACAATTTAAAACATTTATTTATACAAAGAATCTCGCACTGAATTTCATATTAACAAATTTTATTGAACTGGATTTTATAGAAGCGCAAGACATGAACCGGTGTGTATGCCTATCTCTCTCACTCTCTCTCTCTCGCTCTGTCTCTCTCGCTCTTAGGCGGGCTAACTGTGCTCGAGTGGAAGGGACGCGTGCCTTTCACTTTTTATGTCTGTCTCTCTCGCTCTTAGGCGGGCTAACCATGCCCGAGTGGAAGGGACGCGTGCCTCTCACTCGCTCTCATTGTGAGCGCATAACGTGAGCGGAGCGTAACGCAGTTTCTTGAAGTGTCACCCGGCAAACCAATTTATAAGACGTTGTCACGTCAAAAAATATTATAGGAAGAACATTTTTAAGTATATCATTAGCAATTTAATTACTTTAAAAACGAACTTCTACAAACATGTATAAAGAAGTTAATTTGTTTACGCATTTGGTGAAAACATAATGAGAGTGTTATGGAATGTTTTGCAGGGTTAACGATCTTAACACACCAACCAAATCTAAATATAAAATGAAATTATTTTTGATACGATTATTTTTAGTGCGCCTTTGTTAGTGTCTGTTCTTGATAAAATCGTTGACTCTCTTTACAGTAATACCACAGTACATACATAGTAGCACAAGTAAAGAAGACTCGGAAAAACTCTTGAATAAATAATAACTCTCACAGCTAATCCGCCCCGGAAAATAATGGTTTTATTGCCTGTACCTGCGTGGTGGTGTGAATTTTATAAAATACCAAAATACAGGTCAATTAATTATAACTACGAGTATGTTTGGCAGCGAGAACGTTTCGTTACGGATAAATGCACTAATCTTGTCTCATCTACACCAATATTATAAAGTTGAAGAGTTTATTTGATTGTTTGAACGCGCTAATCTCAGGAAGTTCTGGTTCGGCCATATAACATCACGCTGCGACCAATAAGAGCGAAGCGTTAGTGAAAACTGTTGCAAAAATAATCGCGATTGTAATAACAGAAATTGACACGTACGAAGTCGCAGGCAACAGCTAGTTGTAGGTATCACAAGAGGCAACTAAAGTCTTCCCAAGTCTTTATGTCAGTTTAAACTTTCGATTGATAATACTTAATCACGCCTGAACGCCTCAAAAATAACGGCTGAACGGATCTGGATGAAGTTTTACAAGTAGATATACAGGGTGAAATTTTAACCACTTTCCAAAATTTTTATATGCGTTCAGTATCGTATTTAGAGCCTATTTATGAAGTAAAAAATGTAAACCAAGTTGTAACCCAAAAAAAATTTTTCGTGATATAGTTTTAAATTTTTACGGTCCTAGACCTGTTAAGGTATAAAGGGAAATTCAAAAACTCATGAATAGTATTGTAATAAATGAATGAGACGCACATCGCGTAAAAAAAGTGTTACTAGGATGCCGTATCAATAATTTTAGATTTTTTGCGGACATTTTCTAAGTGCTTTATCTTGACATTTTTGTACTGGGCTATACCAAAAGAAAAAATACGTCATTTGTTTTTAGCCTCGTAGATTGCTATATTAAAATTTGGAAAGTAATTAAAATTTCACCCTGTATTGGCTAGAATTGCACATTTAGACTACTTTTTAATCCAGGTGCAGTTCCTGAGAGATAGGTAGTTTTAAATTTAAAATGTCACGCGCATAAAGTCGCAGGCAACTGGTAGTATAGAAATAACAAACGGGTTGCTTAATCTTATTTATACAGTTGGCAGGAGGAAAAAAAACATAAAATAGAGTCTTAAGTAATAAGTGACTAGTAACTCAATTTTTTGAATACTAATACTTTGAAAAAAAAAACATAACTCTATTACATAAACATTCAATTATGAATACATAGACCTGGCTCGCCTTGTCGACCACAACGAAACAAGTAGTTATGTATTTTTTCTATTTGATAAGCACTAACAACGACCGATAAACTTGTTGACAGGATAAATAAATGCACTATGTACCGTACCATTCAATTTATTAAAATAATAATGTAATCGTCCTTGGGTCACGTGGAAAATGCAAACGTGATGAGATACTTATATAAAAGGAATTTTTCAAGATTTTTCTAGGTTTTGTTTTGTTCTACTTCATCAAAAGACAGCGCTCGTAGAACAAAAGAATAAATTAAATTTAAATCTTTCTTTTCTTTTATTCCGTCTTCCATTTCAAAAACCTTATATTCCGTTCCACTTCCACACATTCGGCCATAGTCAACACTTTTTTCTGTCTTGTAACCTGCCAGCCTTTTATTTCATATAGCTGTTGCCTGCGACTTCGTTCGCGTCAATTTCTGTTATTATGATCGCGACTATTTTTGCAACATTTTTCCCTCATGCTTCGCTCCTATTGGTCGCAGCGTGAGATAATCAGATAAGATAATCATTTATTTGCTCTTGAAAAAGGGAACATTTAGGTGGTTATACATGAGAAGTTCAGCTTTTGCAGCCATCTATGAATAGCATGCAAATACAAGTATTATTACATTATGAAAGCGATTAAAATTAATTATTTCTTGGAATGTCAAAGTTCAAATCGTATAAAACAATAAAATCAATAACATCAAACACAATAATGTAGCATAATTAAAATAAATTGTCAAAATGTCAAGTAGTACATAGAGAAACGAAACACAGAATTAGATAATTATTTCAGATTTAGATATTCATTTACAGTGTAAAAACAATGTTGATTTAGCCACCCACTTAAGGCACCTTTAAGTGATGTTCTATAGCCTAAAGTCTTCCTTGATAAATGGACTATCAAACACAAAAATATTTTTTCCATTCGGACCAGTACTTCCTGAGATTAGCCCGTTCAAACAAACAAACAAACAAACTCTTTAGCTTTATATATTAGTGATAGATATGTGCCCTCCCCGATGATATATTTACCAAATTCAAAAAGGATCAGATGTATTAAAAAATATATTTAAATTCATCATAATGCGCTTCAAATTGGGTACCCCTCTTTTTTTGATTTAAAAGATAGACTGGCTTAATTGCGTTACTGAACTTTTATGGAATTCAATGCATTGCAACTTTCGTATACTTACTTTTAATTTTTAATTACTACTTATACCGACTTTCTCGATTATCAGCGTATGAGTTCACCTATGAAGTACAGTCAAAGAAAACGGGTGATACCAATGGTAACACGTATTTTTTCTACGATAGGCCAAACTGCTATAGCCTATCCGCACGACAATATCGCGAAATACTTCCGATAAAATCAGTTTTATCACAGCAAATAGGCCCCAGGAGGCGCTCTTACACGTCCCAATATTTTATCGTACCACTTCGGGACAATTATGGCTAAACCATAATATCATCATACCATGCTTGATTGCCTATTAAATAATCCTTAGTAAAAAGTTCTTACTACTTATGTAGTACACTTACTACATACATGCTTGCCTATTTCAATAAAAAAAAATATATCACATAATATTACCAAACCACATTCATCTGATTTAATTTTGATGTTTACATACAAGTAAATTACAACCATTCAAACATTCATTTATTACTCCTAGCGCCATCTCTCGCAAAAGATCAGGACTGTTTATTCAATGCGAGTCTCTAAAAAATGTTGTTAAACTTAGAATAATATATTCTAAGTTGTTAAATATGAAAATGGGTCATAACCAGATCTCATTTGGAGTATCATTATAACCACTATTGTGCACTTCACGAATATTTATGTATATGAGAGAGTTGCAAAAGTGCCCATTAAATAATCCTGAGTAAAAAGTTCTCCTAAAGATATTGCATTAAATTTAGGCAAAGGCTATGCTTACAGGCACAACCTTTTTTTATGATTAGAATAGTATTGTTGGGGTTTTAAATTGGCTTGTCCTTTTGATTAGAAGACTCTTAAACTAATGATAATAATAATAATACATCATGAAATTAAATGAGATCGTGAAATCTCTCAATACATGTTAGATTATCATATTTTTGACAAAAAAATCATAATCAACCGGCATTAGTCCAGAGCTTAACATAGGCCTTTTCAAAAGGCGGTTTCTACCAAAATGGTGTCTAAAAAAATAGAATAAGGCTAATAGCCTAGGTATTTCTAGTATAAAATAACGGTCTATAATCACCCTACTGCAAGACAAAGGCCCCGATAGTTGAATTCAAGTCTATGTATATTAACCACGCTTGTCAAATGTGGGTTGGTAATCACAACTCGAGCAATGTTCAAAAATGCGAAAATTTTTGTTGCCCGAGCTGGGGGTCAAACCCGAGAGCCCGAGATCTTGACCCCGTACTTAACCCACTCGACCAACGGGACCAACCACCAATCTTTTGTATTTGATAAGTGCAATTGAGACGTTATGCAAATAACTAATGTCGCCCTTGTCGTTCGCCTTTTAGATATTCATGAATGTTGGCATGCAAACCACAGTAGCCACGTCAGTAAAGTCAGAATCTTAACTTTGTTCTACGCTAAGACAATAAGCCCCGTTGGTCTAATGGTTTAAATACCGGACCAAGATCTCGGGGTCCCGGGTTCGATCCTCGGGTCGGGTAACAAAAAGTTTCGAATTTTCTAACATTGCTCGGGTTTGTGATCACCAACCCGCATTTGGCAAGCGTGGTGATTATGCCAGAACCCATCATTGCTGTGGTAACTTGAATTCAATGATGGGGGGCCTTTTCCCTGCAGTGGGATGATTATAGGCTGTTACTACGACAATGACAAATTTTAACCCAACCTAGATATCGTGGATACGAACGATCTTCAGACATTGTTTGTTAAAGTACTAGTATTAGATATCTTTATTTTATCCTTAAGTTAAAAATCTTCGTTTTGGACGGTATTCTTAACCTATGTTATTACATTTATTTTGAAAATGGCCGCACAAAAGATATAGTGAAGGTTGCAAAACAAAAGTTATTGGCTTAGTTAATTATTATTGCTCTAGTAGTTGCTGAAGACTCCTCTAAGATTAATTAAAGACATAATTATGCAGGCCTTGAACCTTTAAATAATTAACATTTTAAGAGGCACGTACGTGCTACTGGAATGTATACATATAGTATATACTGTGGCATCGGGCAATACACGGGAAACGCGTATATCAATTGACGACAATGGACGCGATTTTGCATGCGCAAACGCATGTTTGCATCCTGCGCGTGAGCAAGAAGCTAGAGCTTTTGGCGGTGTGACGCCTGATTTAGACACGTATCAATTCCAAACACAATTACAAGGACATTATCGATAGAGTGTTATTAATATTTGTTTATCTTAAACTAGCCCGGGACTTCGTCCGCGTCATTTCTGTTATTATGATCGCGATTATTTTTGCATAATTTTTCACTGATGCTTCGCTCCTAATGGTCGCAGCGTTATGTTATACAGTCTAAAGCCTTTCTAGATAAATGGAATATCCAACACAAAAATATTTTTTCAATTCGAACTAGTACTTCCTCAGATTAGCACGTTCAAACAAACAAACAAACAAGCAAACTTTTCAGCTTTATAATATTAGTATTGATTAATTATTTATTTCGATTGAGAGATTTGATTAAATATTTGCCCTGGTTCGGGCAACAAGAGGGTCGAGTTTTCGAATTCGAATCTTGAATTCAATGTTGGAGGCCTTTTCCCTGCAGTAGGATGATCATAGGCTGTATATTTCTTTCCCTATGCTGTTACTTCATTTTACTAGATCACCACTCCAATTATTATTAAGCAGGTATAAAAGATAGGTAATAAACACGACATAATACTCACTTAATTACCGTCTTGCATCTGTTGTCACCAGGATCAATAGTGTCAGGCTTGATGCACTCGGTTCCATTCTTCACAAACCCGTCATCGCAAGAACACTCGTTCGGTCCTGAACAGTAGCCATTCTCGCAGGTGGAATTGCAGAACGGTCTGCAATCCCCATCGACGTTGGTATAGCCTTCGAAGCACTCACACACATTGGGGGCAACACAGTTCCCATTAACACAATTTTCGCACTTGGCAACACAGTGTGTAGTATTTACTGCTGAGTAACCGTCCAAGCAGGAACAAGTGTCTGATACACAGATAGAGTTGACACAATTGCACTTAAGTTCACATTTATGGCCGTTTTGAATGTATCCTGGCGAACAGGAGCAGACATTTGGGGCAGTACACTGTCCATTGATGCACTCAGGCTCACAAGTTGGTATACAATCGAATTTGGAGCTTATAGAATAACCTTGCTCGCATTTGTAGCAGTGGGTAGAGTTGAAAGCATCGAATTCTGGGTGGCATTTGCAAGTGTTGTTAGCTATGCAGTCGGCATTCAGGCATGGTGGGTCGCAGACCGGTTGGATGCATGTGTTCTGGTGATTTGGGTCGAGGTACCCAGGTGGGTCGCATTGACAAGTTTCGGGGGCCACGCAGCGGCCCCCGTGGCACCCCGTAGTGCAGAGAGGGGCGCAATCATTGGTCTCAGTTTGATATTTAAAGCCGCTGCAGCATATCGGCAGTTCGTTGACCTCTACGAACGGCTGAAAAAGGGGATAAAATCACATACAGCGCAACTTTTTTTTAAATCGAATAACACAACGTAAAAATATATGGAGAACTAACACAAGACTGAAGAAAATATATAAAAGTGGTTTTCTACGATGATTTATGACTTTAAAATCTACGCCACTTGACCAAGGAGAAGAAGACTTCAGAAAGTTTTTAATTAACTAACTTATTTTATGTAATTTACAAATTAGGTACACAGTTAGCGGTTACGTATTTGTATGATACCTACACATAACCTGAATCATATGTTAACAAATGTGGAAAAATAAAATGATTTTGATATTTTAAGATAACATATACATACTTAAAAAAACCGAAGAAATGATATTATCTGAGTTATTATGTACACATTAACAATACATTAATATCTAATAAAGTCGTCTGTACATTAATGACATTGAAAAAATACTTTAATGGTAGGTCTTTTAACAGGGGTCAAACACGTTTTTTTTTTGTTTTCATCTGTATGGTTGTACACGCATTAGCCAAACTAAATGTATTGCTACAGAGTTTAATTCATACTTAAATATAAGATAAAGTTTATAATAATTCTAAACACTGCACAGGCAGAGTCGCGGACAGCGGACTAGCTTTAACTAATTAAGAATGTTTATTAACCTGTATCCTGGCCACACGCGCCACGCACTTCCTGTTGCCGCACCATTTGTTGCTATACCTCGTGTAAGTGACTCGTTTCGTTTTCCGTGAGCTAAAGAAAGTTTTCACAAGATGAATAAAAAGTTTTGTACAAAGAATTTGAAAATAAAACTAACTTCAGCGCATGACATGGATTAAGTAAAAAATAAAAGACGAGACAAAACAGATTTTTATTTTAAATACTTGAATAAAAATGTTGACTCGAACCCACAACCTTCCGCTTACCGGGTGACTGCTGTAACCATTGTAGCTCCCCAGAAATTTGGTGTGTAAAAATCTTAGATAAATAAGACAGATAAAGATTTTACCACATCAAAAAGTTAAATTTCAGTAAATAGACAAATATTGCACAAGTATGCATTAATAGCCCAAGGATCAGGCAAAAAAACAATTGTACCTACGCACAGACCTTATTTTTGCCAAACACACTCCGACATCGCCTTTATTTAGAGCCGTCACTTCTCTAACCAAATCCACAGTCAACACTAATAACCACAACACTGGCCACTTCAACATTTTCGTGGCCAAAAATAAAAACAAAACTATATTTTATAATTATGAACACTGGCCATTTATGGCTGCACTAAAAAAACAATTTACCGCCAAATCCCTAAGTGCTAATTCAAATTAGAAAACTGTCAAAATGGCAAACGAACAGATTTCTTCTGACACCACCATTTTACTCTACACCCGGCTACTGTATGAAGAGGCTATCACCCAATCCACTTAAAATGTTCATATCATTAATATGAAGTGCTGTTTATACAATAACAATGGAATACATCCCTTATGTCAAACAATTGAAAGCTCGTTTTAGTAGCTGGATGGTTATTCGATTTAGCGTAACATACAATGATTACCATACGAGTCTGTTTGGAGAATGGCTATACGAGTACTCGTATGAAAATTACCCTTGGAACCAAACTTTCACATTAGTTAAATTAAAATATTTTTTAGAGATCCAATTTTTATGATAGAAATCTTTGGAACAAGTTTAATATTTAACCTTAATAATATTCTGAGGTGTAAGCCACATTACTGGAAAGTTTCATAAAAAATTTGTTCATTCGTTTTTTTGTGAAAGAGTAACAAACGTCATAAAAATAACATTAATCCAATCGAACATACTCAGAAACTTTCGCATTTATGATATAAGTAGGATTAGAAAGATAAACGATAATCATGATTCAAAATAAAACCTGTATTTATTTATTTATTTAAACTTTATTGCACAGATAAGTTAAAAAAAATACAAAAGGTACTTTTTTTATAAATAATGGGCTTGCTCTTGACTACATACTTAACTATACGGTTAAGTAGAACCCTAAGATAAAGCGAGCTTACCCAGAGGTACTGGTTCTCCCACACTCCAGTGGAACACAGAAAAAACTGTTTCGCGCTGGACTCCGGCAGGAGGGTGGTAGCATCCAGGCAGCCTCTTACAAAGCCTTCCACCGCAGAGGAATCTGTTAGCCGTCATCATTGATTAGAAAACCAAAGATGCCGTTGCCCAGGGTGGACCACTAGGAGGTACATCCCACCACCTATATTATGTATTATCTATCAGTGAAATACTCTCTATCTATGTTATAATTGCAATTACTTACCAATAAGAAACTCTATCAAGTCACCTATTCATGATTTTCTTTTTATAAATTAACTTTAAATTAATATATACATTTTTTAATTTAATAAGGTTCTTAGCAGATTATTATTGAATTAATGTCTATTATAATATTCAATAGTACTTTTACAAAATTTACCAATTAGTAAGTTCTAAAAAATGTATACAGTAGATAATGCTTAGCGGAGAGACCGCCTTCTAAGCCATTTCTTAGATAAGCAATAATAATCTTCGAATTGAAGGCACAATCTAAATAAGTAAATGTAAGTTACTAGCATCCCCAAATAGCAAACAACAACAGTATATACTATAGATTTAATATACTGCTGTTAAATATATGGTATATACATATGATACATGTCAATACATCTCGGCGTGTCTGTAGTTCTGTACGTCACGAACAGTGTCAATCACTCGCAGTCAATCACTCTGACGCTATCTGGTGGCAAGACGAGGCAACTAATTTTCTATTATAAGAAACGCTATCTGAATTAACACATGTTGATTAAGTAAAATGTATTGGGTATAGGTTTATGAATACTTATTAAAGGAATGTATTTACCATTATAACGTAGCAGGATATCTGGGGTACCCTTGAAGAGGGATATTCTTAGAAACCTAGGTTCTGCTACGCTACAAAAGAAAATTTGGAAAGAGAGAAGTTAATAGGAACCTACCTCCCTATAATTATTCCCTAAGAGTTAAATAAAATACAAGACAAGATATAAAGTAAATATATTAGAGTTAAAAGTATGATTTACATATTACAATTTGACGACCATTTGGATCAGCGGTAGTTAACGCTGCTTCTGAGCCATGGGTCGCGGGTTCGATCCCCGCACAGTACAAATATTTGTGTGCATGAACATGTCTGTTTGTACTGGTCTGGGTGTTTTCTATATATTATAAGTATGTATTTACAAAAAAAAAAAGTATATAAGTAAGTTTATCGGTTGTCTAGTACCCCATACGACAGGGTACTTAATAGTACCTTAATTTGGGACTAGATGGCTCAGTGTGGCCCAGTGAGGCATGTCTTAAATATTTATTTATTTATTTATTTATTCCCCATGTGGCATGTAGATATACCTCATCTCTCATAAACTTCTCATCCCATTTTCATTTTTACTAGTTTTACTCTCATTTTTTATAATTTGATGTATTTTCTAATTCTTTTAAATTATTTTTGTTTAGAAACTTTTTGGTTCACTGATTTTTATATTCTTATTTTGAAATGTAAAATTGTTCGATCTCGGGCGAGCACGTCAATCAGTAGTCGGTTGACATTCGGCTTTCGGACTACTTCTTATTCTATTGTTGTGAACTAAAGATTATTATTGGGAGAATTATCTTGGACACTCCTATTTATTCATTACTCCTGGACCCTGGTACGGTCACGTAGACCGCCGGGCCTTCTCCACCTAGTGCTGTTGGATCCTGGCGGTCACGTAGACCGCCGGGCCATCTCCATCACTTCGGCTTGATCAGGCAGATCGCCGGACTACCTCCCCTCCGCTGCGCAGTTGGATCCTGGCGTGGTCGACCGCCGGGCCACCTCTATTCATCAAACCCAATGATATTTAAAAAGTATAGATAGGTTATGCCCTTACAAAACTATCGAAATATATGTGCCGCTTGCGAACAACTGCACACATGCGTAATTCTTATTTTGTCCTTGTCATACTCGTGAAAAGAACAATTACTTTCTCTTTCATGGATTTGAAAAGACGTCACAATTGTGACGTTTTAGGGACGCGTATTGAGAGCGCATGTAACATATCTATTATTTTTGAAATATCATTGATCAAACCACTAATAAATTGGACTTTCACGTGTAAATTTAAGTTACGTATATATTTTACCATACTTTTAATTTTAATATATTTACTTTATCTTGTCTTGTATTTTATTTAACTCTTAGGGAATAATTATAGGGAGGTAGGTTCCCATTAACTTCCCTCTTTCCAAATTTTCTTTTGTAGCGTAGCAGAACCTAGGTTTCTAAGGGTATTCCTCTTCAAGGGTACCCCAGATATTCTGTTACGTTATACCATCCAAAAATGTCGGTATCAGGAAGTCAAGAGATGGCGGAGGACTTAGAAGATTGGAAAAACTCCACTCTTTAATTTGATGATAATGATGAGTAACGAAATGAACGTTTGTTAATGTAAATTACATCAGATCTGGAAAACCTATTTTAATAATTATTTTTTACTTTATAAATATTAGTTTTATTTTTTAAAAACTAATATGATAATTGATAATGCAAGGATAATGTGTTAGCTGAAGCAGTTGACTGATCGTATAACCTGTAGAATCTGCATCTGCGGTAGATTTGATATTGAGAGGAAACTTCGAATCTAACAAATTTTTATATTGTTTTCGCATATTTACTTAAATAAAAAATTTACAACAATTTGCCGTGTGATTTCGGATATTATAAAAAATAGAAGCTACCCTTTTTTCCAATGGACGTCGTAAGAGGCGACTAAAGGATTACTGCCAAAAGGAAAAGGCAGCAGCGTCTCGTCTCTGGCCATACTGCGGTTGCCCACCCGCCTGCCAAGCGAGGCGATTATAACAAAGTCCTCCTTTTGGAGAGTTCATGTCCAACAGTGGACGGATATTGGCTAGTAATGACGATGATGTATACCTAGGTACTTTAATCAAACTCTGAAAATTTTAAAATTCTGTATTTTCTGACACATTTGACTTAATGTTAGAAGGACTAAAAATATATATAAATACGGCGCGAATTTTTCAAGCACATTCTTACGCTGTGAGCCAGCGTTGTTTCATCAAATGTTAGGAGTTTGCACCCTTAACACCCGAAAGAAACATCTTTGCAGATGTTTGACAGTCAGTTAAGATGAAACAGCTATTTATATACTTTATTTGATATTTTAGCAACTTAATTGCACTTATAATATCAGTATATAAACTTGAAAAATTTTGTCTCAGGCGGGACTCGAACCCGCATCTCCTCGCAGCGCTGGCTCACAGCGTAAGAATGTGCTTGAAAAATTCGCGCCGTGTCGCAGTATATATAAATAGTTATATATAGATGCAAAACAGATCTATAAATTACAAACAAACTTACAGTCGTACAACTGACCATCGCTCTACCAGATAAGATGGCTGAGTTCACAGAAAGTGAGGTCAACTACTGTACTGTGGGTGAAATGTTACGGATGCTGTGATAAGAGGCCGCTTTTGGGTTCATTGTATTTTTTAATGATTTTACCCAAAGATAATTCTGATAAAGGTCATTGTTATTTTTGGAACGCTGAACGTTTAAACCCCTATACAGGCAGTGGCAAAATAGGGACCACAAAAATTTGAACCTTACTCCTATGAAGTCCTATGACATGATCCCTCGTCAAATCCTGCTTGGAGGAGCGTTTGAAAAACTACGAAAATCTTCGCTTCCAAATCACTTCAATATTTCAAGATTTCTTTGACCATTGCGCATTTGATAAGAGCTTACGTACACTTGTTAATTTATTTCCGTGGCCATTTTTTTATTTGAGGGGTCAAGGTTTTTTTTTCTACTATATTTGACGATTCATAAGTATATCAAGAAATATAATTGGAACGATCATTATATTTTAGCAACATCTGAGTTGAAACAAGGTAAATGTCTGTAAGGACTAAAGTTATCGCCCAGTAGCGCCATATGTATTAGTTAGTTAGTTCTAAATTAAAACTGTTTATATTGAATCACTGAGGATAATGTGTTACACGGGGCTAGCCATAATTATACAATTCATCATTTTAAAATACGAAACCTTCAAAGTGGACTGTACATGAGTTACATGATTTAAAGCTTTTTGAGTTATTTACGATTAAAAACGTGTTTATTATGGTTATTGTGCGTCGTAAAAGTGGGTTGATAATGTTTGCAAATCATATCAGTTTGGTGATTTTATTCGTAAGTGACCTGTTTTTGAGATCTCTCAAACGTTTATATAGTTGTGTTATAATTCGAATTAACATGCTGTTAAATTACAGTGTCTCTATATTTGTCCAACTTGCAACGGAATGTGTGAAACTTACTACATAATAATGCATAAACAATTAGGTAACAACTCTTACTACAATCCGATCCAAAAGTAAGTATACTATTTAAAAAATATATAATCTAAGACGCCAGTAAATAGAGGATTTTGGACACGTTTGTGTATTTTTAGATAAATTGTGATAGAGCTCCGCCTGTGAACTTATTGATTTTAAAAAGGATGATTTCTGGGATACAAACTATCTTAATTTATCATTTCCAGGTACTCAACTTATCTCTACAGGGTTACCGGTAATTCGATACATTCCTCTGGAGGGGTAAAAGTAGAGCTCATTTGCAATAGATTTTTTTATGATGTACCCTAGCCGATAGTGATTACTTTTAATGATTATAAAAAAATCGATTGCACATGAGCTCTACTTTTACCCCTCCAAAGGAATGTATCAAATTACCGGTAACCCTGTATATTAAATTTCATCTTATCGGTTTACTAGTTTTTGAGTTTAATTGCTCCAAACATACAAAACTGGAAATATTTACTCTTCATAGTATTAGTGTGAATGTAGGTTTAAGTACTTTTATTTTAACTAGGTTTAGCGATCAAGTTAAATTACGCTTACTTTCATAATTTTCAGAAGAAGCATAACTTGGAAAATAAGCAAGATTGAAACTAATAACGGAACATATACCTTTGACATGAACTGCGTTTTAAATATCGACTGCAAAAACGTGTATGAGGACAAACCTCGCACTATTTATCACAATAGTAGTGTCATCGTCAATACAGATACAATTTCAGCCATCAATAATGAATCCTATGCTGAAATACCTCTTTTAACGCCAGAAAATGAAGAAACTAAACTTGAAATTACAACAGTTTCTTTTGTGCCTGACCTTGAATTTAACCAATCTATCTCAAATAATATAACAAACAGTGAATTAGAGAAACTGTATTTAGATACAGAAAGTAAAACAGGCATAAACAACACAAAAGCAAATGATAAAGAAAGCAAAACTAATATAGATGAAGGTGAAAGATTCAATAGTTCAATACAGCATGAGGTAAACATGACGAAAGAAACAGAGATCACTATGAAGAATAGTACACAAAACAACGAAGTTAACATTGAAAAGGACACACATTTATCTAATACGACCGTAATAGACCCTGAGGTTGACAAGACGCTGGCTCCCAAAATAATCGTTGGCACACTAGGAGCCACGGGAGCTACGGTTGGTGTTGTTGTGGTGGTGAAGAAAGTTGTAGAGTACTGCACGCAAAAAGGAGTATACCGTAAGTACTACAAACTCTTTTTGTATATCCACCATTAATAACTTCTTCTTAATCTTGATTTTTGCCTCTAAACATTGTTTGTTACCTTTCTCACCGGTATATTTGGACATTTGTCGGGTTTCCAACCGATAAAAAGAATGGGGGTCTTATTTTGATATACTTTATTATTTAGTCGCAGATATCTCAAACTTTACAAAAATTAGAACCGACAAAATGCGCAGAACTCTACTTCCTTACGCGCATATAAGTAGATCCACAATTTATTCTATATTATATCACTGATAATCTATGCTTACTATGCTATTCTAAATACATGAATTTGAGTCTTACCTTAAGCGGTCTATTTCTTTTTCAATTGTGATCTCAGATAGTATCCTAATAAACCATGCATGAACAACAATGGGGCTTAGCTGTACTAAGTATACTCATAATGATTAACTATTCCTGATTGCAGGTTTACCAAATCCCTGATGGAACATCACTGAAAAGATTCCTTCACACAAGATTATTAATTTTTTGATCTACAAGTAGTCACAATGATATAATTTAGTAATATACCAACTACGTAAGCCAAATAAGTGCACAGAAAACTATTTTGAGCTTATAGAATCCCAAAACTATCCTACACCAGATGGACTGTTTTTTTTTTAATTGCGTCTGACCAACTATAAGGAGGCTGCTCTATGAGTACCGTCTATTTAGATAGCGAGCAGATTGCACAAATTACTATGCAAATCATCAGGGAAAAAACAAAGCTCTGATTCCCCACAATTCGTTCAACTTTGGTGAAAATAACTATGCTAAAGTGGGGTCCACGGACCTTTTAAGGGTCCGTAGCTTGGGTATCAGAGGTCCGCAGAATGAACGTCGCAGATTTTAACGTTCTCATTGTGGTCAAATAACAGCACCCTTTCGATTAAGTTAGTAGTGAGTGTAATGAAAGTACCAACAAAAGTCGTTTTTATACATTAAAATAAAATAAAATAGTTTAAGAAAAGTCTACGTGTGAACTATTAACTCGACAACACATTTTTTTTTATTTATTTTTTTTATTTACTAACGTACAAAACAGGTTACAACCGGAACGTAACAAAATTGTTAAGAGCTACTTGTAGGGCTAGGTTGGAACCCTTTACATGTACATACTTTAATCCTTAACTTAAAGCAGCAAATAATTTAAAGTAAAAAATCATGCATACAACTAAAACAAATAATACAGACTTATAACAAAAATTACAAGAAACAGGTACTGAATACAATATAAAATCCTATATTAGAACATCTTTGATACATTTTACTACTGTTTAATACAAATAATGTTTCGGTATAAGTTTGAAGTCGCCAAGCTTGCAAGAGGCCGCAAGATTAAATGCCCCTTGAACCAGTCGTTTTAACTTTCAATTTAAAACTTTTTATTTATGGAATGCCCCGTTTAATTAAATACCGGACCAACATCTCGGGGTCCCGGGTCGTGCAACAAAAAGTTTCTAATTTTGTGTTAAAAAAAAAAAAAAAAAAAATGTGGACAACATCACATACATTGTTCTGATCCCAATTTGAATAACTATTTAAAGCATTCGTATTTTGGAAACCAGAAACAACGAAGGTACCACAAACACCCAGACCCGAGAAAATGTAGAAAAACACATTTTTTCTACATTGACCCGTCCGGGAATCGAACCCGGGACCTCGGAGCAGGCGACACTTTGAAAACCGGTGTGTACGCCACTCCGCCACGGAGGTCGTCAAAATAATGTTCAAATTCAAATTTCGAATTTTGTGTTGAGTGATTATCTTATGCCAGTACCCGTCTTGCTGTGGTCAAGAAACTTAAGTTCCCTGGCTGTGGTAGCCTGAATTCAATGATGGAGGCTGCAGTGCGATGATTATAGCCTGTTACTTTATTTCTGGATAAAGATAACATGATCTTTTAATAGCAGCATTGTGATTGCTTAAAAACATGGTGACAAATCCGTGGTGCAGTACACGCCGTTTTCAATGCATCACCTGATCTAAGGTAACGGGCTCGATTTTTAGACGGGTCAGTGTAGAATAAAAACTTTATTTTATATTCTTGACAAATTCTTTTAATCAAATGGCCTAACGAGAGAGACTCTGCTGCACGCCTTCTTCTGGCAGGTCTCCTTGAGTCGCCTCTTACGGCATCCATAGGCTCATAAGAAGAGAAGATGGAGCTATTATTTTAATGTTCTATATTTTCTTATGCGTAATTTTTTTTGTAAATCTCTCATCACTGTTGTTCAGTGCAGAGACCGCTATTGAATGCTATCCTTACCAATAATGGGAATGTAAGTTTGTTTGTTACGATAGTATTTGGTATTATATTATCTGTGCTTTTACACATACTCATTAGGAGTAACATAGGCTATTTGGTATCCCACTGTTGGGCACAAGTTTCCGCAAAGCAAAGCCGCGGGTGAAAAGCTATATTTTATGTTTTTGTTGATTTGTTATAATTTATCCTAGCTAATCTTAAGTTTTAATGTTTGTTAGAGAAAATACAAAGTTTTTAGGGTTCCGTACCCAAAGGGTAAAAACGGGACCCTATTAATAAGACTTCGCTGTCTGTCCGTCTGTCCGTCTGTCCGTCTGTCCGTCGCTCTGTCACCAGGCTGTCTCTCAAGAGCCGCGATAGCTAGACAGTTGAAATTTTCACAAATTATGTATTACTGTTGCCGCAATAACAACAAATACTAAAAACAATATAAAATAAATATTTAAGGGGGGCTCCCATACAACAAACCCGTTTCTTTGGCCTTTTTGGTACGGAACCCTTCGTGCGCGAGTCCGACTCGCACTTGGCCGGTTATTCATAGATATTTCTGGTGTCTATGAAAACGGACTATTGTGTCATTTATAAAGATGACGCCATTAATAAACATTTTCCTTGTTACCATAATTACAGTGGTACGCAGAATTATGCTATAAATGCCTATTACATATTTCGTTTAAATAAAATGTAGTAAACAGTTTTGTTTTATTTTATATAAATTAAGCCTAAAACTGAATTGAATCAAGTTATAAGGCACTTACTAATCTGACATCTTACTATAATTAAATTCTTATTTTCTTAATACTAATATAATAAATGCGCAGTATGGATGATTGTTTGTTACTCAAACACGCCTAAACGTATGAATGGGTCGGTTGAAAATAAATATGGATAAGATTTTTACCTAAAATACATAGGATTTCTATTCCTAAAAATGTGGGGTAAAGCTAGATAATATACATCTATATATACAAATATATAATATAATATACATATATATAATATACATAAGTATCAAAATTCATAATTATTAAATAGTCCAAGTCTGTGATATCTTTTTAACCTGACCTGAACCTGAAAAGAAGATGAAATGTTGTAGCTTTCACATTTTTTTTAGGCCAAGATGTGACCACGAAAGCTCTGTTAAGTATTTAAAACATCGAGATTTATCAAAATTAAACGTTAAGGTTACATTTCAAAAGACATTTATCTTAAGAAAAATTCATCAATTTGCCTCCAAATAATTATTAAAATAAAAATAAAAAACACAATAAAAGTTTTTGAGGGTTTTTTTTTCAAATCGCCGAGCACGGTTTTATTTTATTTTATTGCTGTTCATATTCGAAAAACCGTCTTACGTGTGAGCCCGTCAAAGTTTAAATACGTATAAAATAACTTCTATTGTCAATCACACTTGTCAATAAGTAGAACTACTAAAACAAAACTACTAAATAACTTTATTTAAAAAATAATATTTTTGAGGCTTCTTAGGTAATTTTGGTATTTGAAACTATGTATCAATTAATTATTAATATAGTTGCTTTCACCTTTAGTGACACAATCGCCACGCTTGCCAATCTGTGTGTCGATGGCTGTTTAGCCAATGTTTGAGAGAACCGGGTTCTTCTGGTGGACCCCATAGCCGCTTCTTACTACACCTAAAGGAAGAGAAGAGGTGGTGCTATTTTAGTCTTGCCAGCACCACAAGGCAAATCTCAATTTACTTTATCGCGTTAAAAAGTACGAAAACAACATACTTTTATTTTATAGGTTAAACTGATATAGAAAAGTGTCACCACGTGTCCACACAGTGTAGAGCCTGGTAAAGATACACAAATTTCAATCAGTTTGTTTGTGATTTGCCACTAGGAGCGCTTCTGTCGCGTGAGGTCCAATCACTTTAACATCACTTTTCACTGGTTTTAGCGGGCTTCGTGACATAAATTATATATTTTTTTAATTTGCTGTAAAGTGATCTCCTTCGTAAAATTATAGCAAAAATGGATTATTTGGCGATGAATGTGAACGCTTGAAAGCAGAATTAAGAAAAAGCGCAAAAATAGGCGGCCTCAAAGAGCACCTATTTCAGAAGTTAGTAATTTATAAATAATAAACTTAATTAGATTACAGATTTAAAACTTAGTTTCGGCGCCGATCTTATAAAGTCGCCTTTGACAGCTATACCTGGACCTCAGTCAAAAGTGGCGCCAACTGGTGAGCAAAGAAACGGTAGTCCCCATTGTTTAAAATTCCTGTGACAGCTGTCAACGAGTATGTAGGCTCCTTGGTAGGCTCAAGAACAACAACAATTGTTCCTACTTTTCCAATCATTTCCCCATCGATGTCTGCGCGCATGTCTCGTCGTAGGAAACCATTTTACTGTGAGCCCTGCTGTCAAATCTCATCACGTCATGAACGTAGAATTAAATGGTCAGCAGAGGGGCGTGGGGGGTCTCCGTACGCCAGTCAGGTGCAACTTCAGACATGTTGGTCCTCGGTAGAGCTCGGCAACGCTCGTATTTTCCCGAACTAAGGTGAGTCTTTCAGACTTTCAGGCGCGGACGGATTCAGGGATTAAGACGCTCATTTTGAAATTTCGCGTCGCGTTTGTTATTAACTGGTTTGTAATTATAATACAAGCTCTGAACATGTTCAGTAACTTCAATGAATAAATAAAGTTATATGATCAGTTGATCACTTTATAATACTTATTACAAGATCATTATCTTGTCATTCTTCAATCATAAATACTTACGGCCGTACGTACCTACGGCCTTAGATTTTTGATTTATCTTTTACACGTGCCATAATCACCAAGTGACCCTTTATACTTTTTTTTAAAGGGTTTGAAATCTTGGCTTAGAAGTGATTAGGAGTGTTGAAACAAATCCTATGAATATGTATTTTTAAATTTTCTCTTTTAAAGGTCTCAGGCGGGACTCGAACGGGCGAGGCGCTTTATCAATTAAGCCACCGAGGCACTACGCCATAGCGCCAATTTTTCAAGCATATTCTTATCGCTCTAAGTCAGAAAAGTTTCATCAAATGTAAAGAGCTTTGCAGATTTTTACAGATTTTTGACAGTCAGTTAAGATGAAACAGCTATTTAAATACTTTATATGATACTTTAGCAACTTAATTGCAATTATAATATCAGTATATACACTTGAAAAATTATGTCTCAGGCGAGACTCGAATCCACATCTCCAAGCATAAGAATATACAATTTTACAAACAATATCATAAAGTTTTTTAGATAGTCTTTTCTAAATCTACTAAATGTGTGCTGGAAAAAAAAGTTATAAAGACATTTATGATGATTTACAATACTTTACGACTGGTGGGTTTCCTATCCTTAGAATAAATGTTAAAATTGACGAAGAACAAGGTATAAATAAAGCAGAAGACACCTCCTCGACAAATCACAGTGTTTTAACAAATAACTTCGCCATTAAATCACAACTTTGCCAGAAGTATTAAATAGTTGGGTGGAACAGATTGCCAAGCTACAAGTACTTTCAGTGGCTCTCCCTCTATGTTTTTACCAAGGCTGCTAGGGTTGGTTTCATCTGTACGGTTTTTTTTAAAGTTCAAGTAACAGTTTCTTCTTACTTTCAACCCAAGTCCGGGCCTGCGCGCAGGGGTGCAACGTCCACGCTTGCGCGCGGCGTCGATCCACCGCCGCCCCAGCCCGAGCGGCCGAATGCACGCGCCACGCTTTACACTACCGAAAAACACCCAACCACGATATATAAAAAAACCTATGAAATCCATCCCAAAAAATAATCAAATATCAAACAACCCTAAACCGGACAAAACCAGAACGCGCCAGCTCAATATTCGAAAATCGAAGCGCGTTTTATTGAGTGCCAGTGACTATAACTGCATTAGTGCTGTGATCGTTTTCCCTTATTTTTATTAGTGATTTCATAAATGAGTATGGCGTCATTTTTGTATTTTATAACGATTCTATTGTCGTAGATTTAATGTTAGGTTTTGATAAAGTGATGTGAAGACGGGACAATCGCTTGCGTAACTTCGACCGGCGTAGGTGAGTATTGAACGTTTAATGTTTATGATGGTACTTCACTATAATGACATAACCGCCTATGCTAGTATTTAGATAAACATAATTTACATCAACTACTTGCGTTCTTTGACTTTTATTCAGGTTTAATTAATTATTTATCGAACTGCCATACCAAAACTTTACACATCAAATAACTATTTAGAGACGATATATTTTTTTAATACCTAACTGAAATTACCAAAAAAATATATGTGTGAAGTATTGCTTGTAGCCAAAAAAGTTGTCCAAACTTTCCAGAAACGTTTATATAATATCTAAAAGCTGATACATCGGTTAGGTATCTAATAAAAGCTATCAGTTCAAGGTATTCATTCAAACAATACTCGTAGCTCATTTAAGACAATATTCTACACGCTTATCACACAGGTCCAATGACTTAAATACTTAGATAAGATAGGTACCTATACAGAGTGCTACGTAAATTAATTTAATAATCATTTAATAATTTATTTTTATTTATAGTGATTTACAACAATTCATAATTATATATATGGTAAAGACATAGGAATAATAAATGTAGAATTACTGGTAGTCCCCAAACTAGGTAGTCCTGTCTTTTGGGGACTTGAGTTTGAGATTAATCACGTCTTCCTCAGTGAAAAGCATGAACAGAACGTTGTTAAGGTAACAATACAATTACATGCATTATAATAATTATTTTTAAAAATGGCAGTTTCAGAAATAATAATAGTAAAACAATAATAAAAAATAAAAAATAAACAAAAGGTAATTATACATATGAATTCATTTGTAAGACACAATGGAGGAGAGTACCTAACAAGGAGCGAGTGAAGTGTGTATATATACATAGGTAAAGAATGATATACAGGATGAAATTTTAACCACTTTCCAAATTTTAATATATTAATCTACGAGACAAAAAACAAATGACATATTTTTTCTTTTGGTATAGCCCTGTACAAAAATGTCAAGATAAAGCACTTAGGAAATGTCCGCCAAAAATCTAAAGTTTTTGATACGGCCGCCTAGCAACAATTTTTTTACGCATTGCGTATCTCATTCATTAAATACGATACTATTCATTAGTTTTTGATTCTGCCTTTATACCTTAACCGGTCTAGGAACGTTACATTTGAAATCTATATCGTGAAAAATATTTTTGGGTGACAACTTGATTTACATTTTTTACTTCATAAATGGGCTCTAAATACGATACTGAATGCCTATAAAAATTTTGGAAAGTGGTTAAAATTTCACCCTGTATATGAGCTTGTTCAGGCATATTGCGAGCGTGTGTGCTATTTATTAATTAACTCTCACATTTGCAAGTCGTAGCAGCCTGTAACTGAATCTGCACTTAGCTATATAATATTTAATGTTAGTCTTGATTGTACATATTAGTGTAAGATTTGTTGGTTGCTCTTGTTAAATAAAATAAAAAGAACTCACAAGCCGAACCAAACCCATGTTAACATAGGTACGTACCGAAAGTCGTAAGTCAAAAAATTTGATATTGTTATTTTGAAAACAAATATAAAATGAAGTAAAATTTTTCAAAAGGTATTTTTTTTAGATTAGCGATTGAATTTAAACATACCTTACACCATTTACCTTACATTCTGTATAAGCACTTTAAAATCATTAAAGGAAGTCCAAAGAATACCTTTGTATGGTAAAGCCAGGTAAAATACCTTTGATTTGGGGTGGTGGGATCCACCTCCTAGTGGTCCACCCTGGGCAACGGCACCTTTGGTTTTCTAACCAATGATGACGGCTAACAGATCCCTCTGCGGTGGTAGGCTTCGTAAGAGGCTATCTGGATGCTACCACCTCCTGCCGCAGTCCAGCGCCAAACAGTTTTTCTGTGTTCCGCTGGTGTGTGGGAGAACCAGTACCTCTGGGTAAGCTCGCTCTATCTTAGGCTTCTTCTTAACCGAATAGTTAAGTATGTAGTCAAGAGCAAGCCCATTCTTTATAAAAAAAAAGCATACGTACCTATAAATTGCTTTTGGCGTACACGAGCCATTGATGTGATATAAAAAATTTGATACACAATCAACATCAAATAAGTAGCCCAACTAAAAGTGCACCCAATTGACGTAAGGCTGCACTTTTAGTACAACCTATATAAATCTAAAAGTTACAACATGAGATAAACATCCATACTATTGCATGCCGACATAATTTGGCCGGGTTATAAAGTTGACACTGACATAAGATCAACATCAATCATTCAAATGAGGACAGTTATAAGTGTCATTTTTGTATCGAACTGTGTTCTTAGTACTTTTTATTCTATAGTACAAACAACAGCACGTCAACCTTCCACAAAACGTCAAAGGAAATGTCCCAAACTGTATGGAGGCTAGGCCCACAACCTGTACACATTGCCAAAAGTTAGGGCAATATACCTAGAACACTTTGTTATTATCCGAATTCTTTAAAATGGCTTCGTTTAATGGCTTAAACAAAAATAGACTTATTAGAATAGCAATACTAAACAACAAAAACTATCATGTCGGAAGATGACACTTTACTGCCTTCTGTCAGTTTTGACAATTTCAAAATCGCTTTTCTCGATTCGAACAAGTGATATTGTTTGCTTACTTGTGCTTGTTGTAATAACAACAAACAAAACAAAGAGTTTTAACTTATGTAATGCCTAAAGGAATGCCTAAATGATAATAGGTGAGATTATGGCGAGTGGCAAAAACTTGACAAGAACGGTTATGTCAAATATTGATAAAGGAAATCTGACAGCTACTGACGTTTAGAGTTTATGGTTTATCTTTTTTTTTCGTCAAACGCCATCTTGTATGCCTAATTGAGAGGGATATTTACTGGATTGTATTTATTTTTGAGCCGCTAAATTATACGTTATATACAGTTATTTGTATTTTTCCCAAAATCATTAGATTTTTCTTGATTTTTTAGAATACTGTACAATGTGTGGGCCTGTTATGGGACATCGCTTTTTCTCAATTGATATTGATCTCTACTTGTTAGACTTAAAGTTGAAAATCAATTCATTTTGGGTAGGTTGACCTGCCGTTGTCTGTACATCGATGACACGAGCCATAGAAGCATTAGATTCTTAAAAACTTGAATAATCGTAGCTAGAGTCGAATTAAGAACCTCATTCTCCAATTGGTTGAAAATTTATGTTTTTTTTTTATTATTAGTAACAAGACGAGACCACCCACTGCTTAATTTCACCGGTGGTAGGTTTTGTGTTGTTATTGAACGAGAAAACATGAAGAAGAAGCGAAACTCCTATAAAAAAATAACAAATAGTATCGTAAAGAACTTACTACTAAAATTTCGTTAGTTAAGTCTTATGTTACTACAACTTTACACAAAACTCAACTACAAGTAGTATCTCTAAACATTTCTGTAATCACGGCGTCTGTTATTTTTCTCTCGCTGAAACTCACTTAATAAACCCTTTTGTTAGCTCACACGACAAAGTTTTTGCAACACAAACAAACCGAATGTTCTGTTAGTAATGTTTTAAGTAGTTTAACATGGCTGGTTGGGTTTCACAGATTCTTTCTTGCTACAGTAAACTGCCATTTTACTGGAAGTAAGTTTGTTCAAAAATAGAATAGATTAGAACAAAGAACTTTTTTTTCGTACCATGTTAGCAACGCAACAAAGACTTCAAAAATCACATAATACTAACCTACTTGTAGTTGTACCTATTCAGCGATAAAATTATGAATCTCATGAACTGAATTCTACCCGTGTTCAAAAGTCCATAGATTATTTGAAACTAGATTTTTCTAAGTGTGGTTCGTTGTATTTGATTACCAAAACAAGTGCATTCATTGTTATATACCTTAGGATCAGAACGACGTAATATGTAATGTTGTCCACATTTTTAACGCCAAGCAATTGGTGAAAAATACGTTGTTTGCTAAAATCCTTGTTAAATGGCCCGTAAACATTATCTCGGGTCGGTGTTTGTGGTACCTTCGTCATTTTTAATTAGCAAAAAGTGATATATTTTTTATACTGGTTGAAAAACCTCTTTTATCTTAAAAAACCTGCTAAACGATCCGTAAACAAAACTCCTCGTTTCGCTAGAAGCCTGACTCGCAGCAGTAATTATAAGTTGGTAACGCCACCGATACACCCTTTGAGGCGCCCAGTCGTTAGCAACTTTTACCGTCTTCCGTTTTCTAATAGGAAAGCGAAACTATATTTTTTGTAGGTTATTTCCATGATTACCTTTAAGGTAATTTATATGTACAAAGCACCAAAAAAATTAAAATACACACGAAATGAGAACCACATGTTTTTCAAGTCTAGGTTACTAGTACATATCTTGAGTCAGTTAATACTTCAATCGATTAATCGACCTTAGGTATCATACTTACTAATACTTATTCCTAATCAATAAAACATATTAAATTTTTTTGCGAAACAGAAATAATTAAGCTACTTATTTTGGATCGGTGCATGATAAACATCATAATTAATTGTCGATGACTAGTTTTTTTTTTAAATTTTGGCCCTATTGAATAATAAAAATGTGTTAGATATCGTACAGCCTAGTAAAAAGTTATGCGTATTATATTTTAAAAAACATGTGTACGTACTAATGTATTTATACATATAGTAATGTATTTTTGTGCACATAAGGAAAATTCCAAAAATATCTAAGTATTTATTACTTTTCAAATAAGCTGTTTTATAAAATTTAAGTTAATTTTTTACAGTATCTTTTATTCATTCAACTGTTCCTGTGTATGTTTCATTTATGATATCTAAGTTCCCAACGGATTCAGTAAATGAGTCATGAAGAACTATTTCGACTAAATATCGGAAATTTGTGCCACATTATTACGTTCATCACTCATGTGTACAAATGTTAGTACGCAACACACGAAATTTACATTTCAAAAGAGCTTTACCTATGCCTTAAATTGTTTTTAGGGTTCCGTTTCCAAATGGCAAAAAACGGAACCCTTATAGATTCGTCAAGTCTGTCTGTCTGTCTGTCTGTCCGTCCGTATGTCACAGCCACTTTATTCTGAAAGTATTAGCATGACACAGTTAAAACTTCGTAGGTAGGTGTATCCTGTTAACCGCTTAACGATTCTCATACAAAAATAAAAAATAATGATATTTAAGGGGGGCTTCCCATACATAGAACTAAAACTTATTTTTTTTACTCAAACCTGTACGTATGGGGTATCTATGGATAGGTCTTCTAAAAAGACTTAGAGGTTCCTAAAACCATTTTTTCCATAAGTCTAACATTTGGAAGATAGACGCTTCCAAAGTGGAAAAATGAGTGTCCCCCCCCCTCTAACTTTTAAAATAATAATGTACATCTTAACAAAAACTTTCAACGAAAATTGGTTCGAGCGAGATCGAACTGGTAGTTTTGAAAATCTAGCACTTTTTAAACAACAGCAAACATAACTTTGTCCTTCATACAAACACTATGAAAAACAAAGTTATTTTTGCAGTCATCAAAATATTGTGGTATTTTAGTTAAACTTGGTACGGAACCCTCAGTGCGGGAGTCCGACTCGCACTCGGCCGGTTTTTATAAAGGGCTTTTTTAATTTGATACGTATGTATTTAGGTATATTATAATGTAATATTTTATTGGATTTGCTTACCATTCATTGCCCATTTATCTGACTAGAAGGCAACCACTACGCTATCTTTTGAGAGCCCGATGGCTAGATTTTTTGAGGTTCCGAACCGAAAGGGTTAAATGGTACCCTGTTACTAAAATTACGCTATCCGCTTGTCTGTCCGTGTGTCACCAGACTGTATCCCATGAACCGTGATAGACAGTTGACATTTTCAGAAATGATGTGTTTCTGTCGCCGTTAATACAAATGCTAAAAACATAATAAAATAAATATTTAAGAGGGCTTCCATACCACAAACGTTATTTTATGCTCGTTTTTGCTTGATATTGATAACAGCAACAGATAGACGCTTGAAATATTTACAGAATGTTAAGATATTATAATATATTCACCATATAAAATAATAATTAAATTAAAATAAAATAAAAATAATTTATTTCAGGCAATGCCCATATTACAGTGTTAAATAATTACCTACACTATAAACTAATAAAAAAATATATATGAGTGTCTTTGACTAGGTGGACGTTCGTCCAATGCTGCATTATAGCACTGTCCACGTCCAATCTCGCCGCAACACTCTGTAGGAGGTTGTTGGAGCTGCCCCGCACACGGTAAATCAGGGATGCTATGTGCTTTCGTACAATAGCCCCAAAAGCCCCAATTAAAATAAAACAATTATTTATGGGGAATCCCATACAAATAACGTGATTTTTTTCTCGGTTTTGCTGATAATTGATATTATATTCGATGTTTTTATAAATAATGGTACCCTTCGTTCGCGAGTCCATCTCGCACTTGGCCGGTTCTTGAAAACAGTCTGACAAGTGTTTTGAATATCATGTTCAAAAACTCTACTACGCAACGCGCAGCTGTATATACGAATCTATATTCTATCTTTCTCTTTCATATACTCTAACCTCTAACCCCCGTATTTATAAAGAAGTAATTACTTATTGCTTAAGAAAGTCATAACTTAAGATGTCACTACCTAGTGCTTACGTGAAGGAAATGGGTCAACATTAATAGACATATTCTTTGGTTGAGAATGCTAACTTTTCATAGTTCTAACTTCCATTAATTATTAGATTAAGGACTACAAATTGTCACCTAAGTAATTACTTTTAGTCAAGTAATTACTTTTACTTGTTTATAAATACGGGTGTAAGACATCGGTATGAGTGACAAAGCACATGGATTCGAATATTACGGATATTGTGTTGCGGAGCTTGCTTGTTCGAAGCGTTTAGCAAATATGTTTTTTTTAATTGGCTAATGTTCTTCCGTTATTCCTTTAAAGGTGTGTCATTATTCTTACGTAATAGCATTGATGTATCATAAGCATAATACCCGGGTAGAGTCAATGACCTTTTCTGTATCGCGTGACAATTGATAGCTTAAGTCAATTTATACATTTTTACCACCTCTGCGGCTGTCAAATTTACTACTGTATATTTTAGGGTCCTGTTTTATACGTTAACTTTCATGTACAAGACAATTTCGTGGTCTGGTGGCAAACACACAACAATTTTCAAGGTGTTACCAGCTCCTAGGTCCCGGGTTCGAATCCCGGACGGGTCAATGTAAAAGAAACACTTTACTTAAATTTGTTTTCCAACAACACATTTACAAACACATTTAGGTACTTAAAAGTCCGCTTGGACTAATAGGCATAATAACAACACAACAAAGCAACACCATTTAGTTTAAAAAGAGTTACAACGTAGCAGTCTTTTTAGAAAGATGTCGTTAGGTACGAACGGTTCCTAGGAGGTAAAAACATTAGGAAAAAATAAATATATATACTTTATTTGATATTTTAGCAATTAAATTGTAATTATAATATCAGTATATAAACTTGAAAAATTAGAGCCTATATTAGGCCCGCCCGAGACATAATTTTTCAAGTTTATATACTGAAAGAAATATATGTATTATAAATGCCCAATCAAATGGTGTAGTTATATACGTTGTGAGGCCCATCACAAAAGGAACTCACTCAGCATAGATGCTGGTTTTCATAGTGCCTCGGTTCTGAGTGTTGGTACATACATAGTACCTTTTTTTTCTCCACAAAACAAATGCAAAGTAAGTAGTATCCCAAAGTAAGTAAGCTATTATCCTCTCTTTGGGATCAAAACATATTTTATGTTATACTGATTTTAACTTCCATGGTCAATACCACTAGAGTTAATTGATACCTGGTGTATACCATGTACCGTACAGGTGTCCCGTGATCGTGAATTTATTAATTATTTATTCATTTTTACATGCAACATGGGTATCTTAACTAGTACAATATTTGTTTTTGGCAACTGCTATTTTAAGATAAGTTTTAACTTTAGCGACTAACTAATTTTATGTTAAAACTGTAGATACGAGTATGACAGTCGCTAGCGCCTTCATGGCGCTTTGTATCATGGCGCTTGCAACAGTGCCGAAATATTGGAAACTCATAAAAACTAAGATACGTGGTAAACCCCGTATCAATTAACTCTAGTATCTTTTGTATTGTCTCCACGTTATTATATATTTGTTCTAATCGAATTTTTATTCATATAAATCCTAAAGAGAATAACTAAGACGTAGCCCGAAGCCATTTTGGATTCTTTGTGTTCTAGTACTTACTATTTAGCAAGTCAAGTCATATCAGCATACTGTTTTTCTTAGATTTTGCATATCTCGTTTATTATTAGAAAATTAACATTTAACTAGTCTACTTTAGCAAATGCGTCAATAAAGCTAATTTAATAACACAAACAAATCTTTAATCGTTTGATTGGTATGAGAAAGTGTTTTTGGCACTTCGAAATTGGTTGTACTAACTTAAGAATTAGAAGTTTAGATCTATTCAACTTGGATTGGTTGAGTTTGCTTAGGTTTCTATTTGTAAATGTAAAGTAAGTATTAAATTTAATTTAATTACAATGAATTTCAAATGGAGGGAGGGCATTTCAGCGCTTTTTAAAAGGAGTTTGCATACGGGTTGGTAATATTGGATATCTGCTTTTAAAAATGAATTAGTTATTACTGAGAACCGGTAAGATTTAGAACACTACACTTTAAAATAAACAACTTCTTCCTAATATTAATAATTTAATTTGAAAGACATTACTAACATAAGCGTTTTAAACAATGAGGGTATTATGGTAGTCAAATCGAAATATGTTAGCCCCATTTTGGATACTGCGTAGTATTTTACAAATACTTTTTAAAATTCATTTCGAAAACTATACATTCTTGCAATATTATTTTTCTGAACTCAATTCTTTTCATAGCTTTTTATTCTTCGATTCTTAGCTCGTAAATAGAACAGAATCCCAATAATCGGCGTCTAGATATTTTTATTTGTGTATTTCTAAAGGAGCTAAGGGATTTAGGTGTTTTATAAAAAGTGTATTTTATTTTAAATATCAAACATAGAGTCACCAAAATTGCTGAACCTATCTGAAAATGATGCGTGTTTTACAAAAGTTAAAGTGGAAATGAGAAGTGTCCTTTCATTGTTAGTTTAAAATAAGTTTTAACCTATACAAGATAAGAAGGCTCATTCCAACATGCGTAATGTGTAAACTCTTTCGAACAAGTATAACTTACTTGAAAGAGACATTATTAATTTGATACGTAATAGCCAAGGCGCGGTATATCGACCGCACTAGTTGATGGGTCCCGGTGAAGAATTGGGAGAGTGCGTGTCAACTACACATTATGGGTTCTCTACTTCGGTGTAGAGTAATAAGTAAATGAGTTTGTCTTTGTAAGGAAGCAGATAGGTTTTTTGTTTATTGGGAAGATTTTTATCTTTATTTGCTATATATTTAAGTTGAATTTTTGCTTCGTTTTTAAACAACACATTTGAGATTTCGAAGTTAAGCTTTGTTTAAACGCCAGAACCGGCAATAAGGCCGTATGTTACAGTTGTAACACTTGTTCTAAGTTAGTAGCAACTTAGCAAATAATTAACTCTATAACATAAAAATAAAATTTCATTCATAAAAAAATGAAGCGATAAAAAGCGTGAAACGTATCGCCACCATATTTGAGTCACAGGACAAATGAAGAAATCACCGTCAAACATCACGCATGGGCCTTAAATTAGTGGAATACATATTTTTTACTTTTCGTCGATCAAGTTTTTTGTAAAAAACGTTTTCTTATAGCATTTAGAAAAAAAAACGTAAAAGGATATATCCCCACAACGGAACTAAACTATTTTCACAGAAATCATTCGTGAATATGCAGGTATTCTTACGATGTTTTCTTTTCCAGCTGAACAGACAATATTTTCAAACTTTTCTTTAGAAAAAACCTAGATCTGAGGAGCCTTTACATGGTAGAAGGCTTGAATTGAACTAGAGACCCACAGATGTTAAACACGAAACTAACGACTCGACTAACACAGATTAATCTCCTATTTTACGTATTTAATTCTTTAGATAAAAATTGCACTATAACGTGACCTACATAAACATTTCACAAATTATCACACATAACTGCAGCGTCATAATTATCATCTATAAACACTTTCGTTGAGGTAAATGCATTTTCGTTTTTCCTGCACAATTAAATACGTAAAGAAAGAACCGAAATCCGTTAATAATTACTAAAATTGTAGCTTATCATATAATAGCATCTACGAGTACTAAACGAATAATACAGTAAGCACTTAGCCTTTTCAGTAATGCTTAAATCGCACAGAGTGTTGAGTCTGAAAGAACCAAATTTAATGGATCACGTCCATTTTGAATGAAATTAAACTGGAAATCCTTGCTCATATTATAAATGCAAAAGCAACTCTTGTCTGTGACGTCTTCACGCCTTTAGTACTGCACCAATTCTGATTAAATTTATTACTAAGATAGATTACACCTTGTGAAAGGACACATTTATGTTCTATCCAACTGCGCAGATTTCCGTCCGCGTTGTGTAATGCGTAGTTTAAGTGGGTAATGCCGTGGGCAAAAACCTAATATAACTATATTACATTGATTCCACTTTTAAGCGTAGTGCTGTGAGCCACATGACAAGTTAATATTTTAAGTTCGAATGGACCGCGGTCTGTTTAATTTGGTGCTATCAGACTAAAAAAAGTGTCACACTTGGTGAGTTGACTCAAAAAAACAATTAGGCAATCAACAATATCGCTAATAGTTTTCTTGAACATGTATTCCATTGCAACAGTTAAATTTCGACGTATTTATGATCTTTAAATAATTTGGTGTGTTGTCTAAAAGCACCAAAAAGAACAGATTTTTAGTATTTTCTTTTACTTACGTAGCCGCACCGCAGTACGCGGAAGTCCCGCAATGGAGCGTGTGTAATATAAAAACCGATTACTACTCGCAGTGTGTCCGTTGAAGAGAAATATAATTTTGCTTGGAAAGTGGGTGGAGTTTAGACAGCATTACGAATATAGGCTATCAACCGAGCCAAACAGACTTGGCACATAGCACACATTTGCGTTTTTATTGGCCTATCCTTAATAAAATAATGTTATTTCCACATAAAGCATTATGTGTTATGCCCTATCTGGCTGGCAATAAACTACAAGTTCGTAATCCAGCCGCCATATTGTTGGGGTGAATGACCCAATTACCCAAACCAAATAACGCCTTTTTCTTTTGGACACTTTGTAAATGACCAAGTACACAAATAAGCATTCAAAAACATTACGGCTAGCTGATGCATTGCACCATTCAAAGCACCGCACTGCACTGCAGGTTAAATCATAGCGGCGGAGTTGCAACTCTCAAAGCATACATTTAGGGTGCAAAATTTAATTTTGTACAACGATTATTCAGACTCCGATTAAAAGTTAAGCTTCTGTCATGAGTTCAGTACAGGGAAATTGAAAGGGTTATAAATTGCACGTCAATCAGTTTTGAAACATTTTGTGCTCTACCAGTTACGGTAGAGTTTCGGTATTACACAGTGTTCTGCAAATGAGCCTAAGAGATGCCTTTAGAGTAAGAACATATGTAGTGGTCAAACACATTGTTGTTATAAACCAGCTGTTGCCTGTAACTTCGCGTGGGCTATTTATTTGAAACTATCCATTATAATGTTACTACGAGAACTTATTCTTTCGGGCTACGCTCGTCGTCGGTTTTTATGATGGAGATACAAACTTTCGCATTAATAATATCAGTAAGATTTGAACATTCATACGTTATTTCAGTACATGTACA
Source organism: Anania crocealis (assembly GCA_949315895.1). NCBI lineage: Eukaryota > Metazoa > Arthropoda > Insecta > Lepidoptera > Crambidae > Anania > Anania crocealis. Next base: position 2,219,654 of record OX438857.1, on the reverse strand, counting down.
CTGAATTAAGAGAGTAAATTAATTTTAATAACTTTAAAACAAAGTCAAAGTTTTATATAATAAACTCCATCTATGAAAAAAACATTATCGACAACTGTCTTTTCTATTTCCCTTAGTAGTACAAGTAGTACCAACTGGTCCTTTTTTAGGGTTCCGTACCTAAAGGGTAAAAACGGGACCCTATTACTGAAACTTCGCTGTCTGTCCATCTGTCCGTCTGTCCGTCTGTCCGTCGCTCTGTCACCAGGCTGTATCTCAAGAGCGGCGATAGCTAGACAGTTGAAATTTTCACAAATTATGTAATTCTGTTACCGCAATAACAACAAATACTAAAAAACAAAATAAAATATATATTTAAGGGGGGCTCCCATACAACAAACCCGTTTTTTGGCCTTTTTGGTACAGAACCCTTCGTGAGCGAGTTTTTTTTAATTTGAAATACAAAAAATCCCAAAATCATGCACTAACATTGTCACTTGTTTTATCCTACGGCTAAACTATTTAGGAAAAGCTATAGTAAGTCCTAATTGCTAAATAGTAAACAACGTTTTGAATTGGCATTAAAATGTCTAGAATCGTTTCCAATCAAGTTATTGGTATCAGTGGGTCAGCCAAGCAACTTGCCACTCCGATACTTCGCAAGCCGAGGGGGTGGCCTGAAAAACTTATAATGGACTCTGGAGGCGAAGATACAACTGTCACAGTTGTACTGGCTTACGAGTATTTTTATAAATCTAATTTTGTTTCCGCATCCTAAAGTACAGAGCACCCGTTCAATATTCTTTAATTAACTTCAATTATGTTAATATCGAGGTAAATGTTCTAAGTTGTTGAGTAAATTTTTTACATCTGAGTTACTAAACTACCATGATCTGATGATAACCTAATAATGATTTATCAGGCGATTATGAAAACCTCCGTTGTGGAGTGGCCCTTTCTGGAGCCCCGGGTTCAGTTCCCGGACGGAAGGAAAATGTATATTTCTATATTTTCTGGGGTTTTGTTTGTGGTAACTTCGCTGTTTCTGGTTTCAACAAAACAAATCCTTTAAAAAGTTACTTATTACTACTTACTTATGCCCCGTTGGTCTAGTAGTGGTTTAAATACCGGCCCAAAGTCTCGGGGTCCCAGGTTCGATCCCCGGGTCGGGCAACAAAAAGTTTCATATTTTCAAATGTTGCTCGGGTTTGTGATCACCAACCCGCATTTGGCAAGCGTGGTGATTATGCCAGTTCCCGTCATTGCTGTGGTAACTCGAATTCAATGATGGAGGCCTTTTCCCTGCAGTGGGATGATTATAGGCTGTTACTTTACTTTTACTTTATTACTTACTTTGGGGGCAGAACAATTTTTAGGATATTGTCCACTATTATTTATACGAGATTTATCACTAACTCGGCCAAATTACAGATCTTCAAGATTATCAGTTATCCTAATTGTTTGACGGATTTTCACATTTTTCATTCTATCCTGAAAGGAAATAACCAGCATCGCTCTCTGCATTGCTCGCTGTACGACCTTCAACCACCTCTTGAGATATAGCTGGCAACACGTACTGTTCAAAGACATTCCTCGTAAGACGCTGAGGTAATTACGTGCAAGGATTTGAGTCCACGAGTGATTTCTTTCTAAAATTGCTAAATCACGGGTCAAGTAATTAAAATTTGATACAAAAACAACACAAAATACTTAAGGACACCCTAAATCGTGGTTTGACTAAATAAATAAGTTAATCAAGAGAATTCAAACCCGCCTAAACGTCTCGGGGTTGGGCGGCGCGGTTACTCCACTAATTGGAGAGGCCTCCTGAGAGCCTTTTCTTTCACACGGGTCACGTGGCCGTTGCTACCTTCGCTAAATGTCGTCTATAAAAATGAGACTAGGCTCTACGCATTTTTTTTTGTGTGCGGCCAGCAATCCAAAGTAGCGGAAGCGAGCGTGATTTTTTATGCATGGCCGAAAAAACTGAATGGCTAAAAGAAGACATTTTTGTCCACTTGTTTTCTTGTGTGCAGCCTTGTGCTATAGCATCATCAGTCACTATAAATCACAATGATTTGCTCTGTAGCTGATCGCTTTAAAGACGCCTGCTTGCATATTAGCGTATATACGCTATAATATTTTTTTCACAAATTACGAGACGTTTATTCTGAAATAAGTCAGAATCTAAGGGTCGGTGCCAAAACAATGATAGACTTTATGAACCGACAAAAAATTACTTACTCTTTTTAATTGATAAGTACATATATTTATTTTATTGTGCAATGAAGTTTACATTTATAGGTATTTGTTATATTTAAATTTAAATAGGTAATTGGTCTACTGAACAAAAATAAACCATTAAAATTAGTTAACTATCTGAAACTCAAACTTACAAGCATAGCCTTTGAGAAAATTTAATTGGGTCTTTTTTGCTCGCAAGTGTAAAACGACGTAGACGCATAGAAATATAAAATACATAGCTACGTGTCTTAAAGCTACGAACCACGTAGCAACTATTAAACTCTAAGCTACGACCCGCTAGATATTCGTAGTCCGTAGAAATGACGCAGGTATATTAGATAGATAGATAGATAGAGTACTCTTTATTGAACACCAGAAATAAAAATAAAAATTACAGTAAAATTTAAAACAAAAGGTTGTACAACTTCGGCGGTCTTATCGGTATATTGTAGAAGCCGTGATATTTTAACTTTACCAGTAAAATCTTTATATATATAATTCTTCTGTGAGTGTGTATGTCACTGAACTTCTCTCAAACGACTGGACCGATTTTGATGAAATTTTTTGTGTGTGTTCAAGGGGATCTGGGAATGGTTTAGCTTCACAATTTTTGGGGGTAGGGTAGGGGTAGGGTATGTGTAGGGTAGGGTAGGGTAGGTGAGGGTAGGGTAGGGGTAGGGTAGGGGTAGGGGTAGGGTAGGGGTAGGGTAGGGGTAGGGTAGGGGTAGGGTAGGGGTAGGGTAGGGGTAGGGTAGGGGTAGGGTAGGGGTAGGGTAAGGTTAGGATAGGGGTAGGGTAGGGGTAGGGTAGGGGTAGGGTAGGGGTAGGGTAGGGGTAGGGTAGGGGTAGGGTAGGGGTAGGGTAGGGGTAGGGTAGGGGTAGGGTAGTAAAATACTAAAATTTTATAAAATATATACAACCCTAAATTTTTACCCTTTTACCACCAACCCCTATTTTTTGTTAGCCATTTTAGTAATTTAATCATTTTTATGGCAAAACAACGTTTGCTGGGTCAGCTAGTTATAATATAATTAAACGGTAGGTACCTATTTGTCAATTGGCTGTATTTTTATATTAAAGGTACAATTGAGAAGCACGTTGGGTTTTACACTTTGATTTCACAACTTTTGTACAAAGGCGTTATTCCTGAAACTTATTTTTATATTAGATTTCTTTTTTAGACTCTAAGCCTTGTCAGTTTTGAAGCAATAAGGTGGTTATTACAATGTCATTGACTATACGTTTAGTTAGGATGATCTGGATTAAATAACTGGGAATTGAACCCGGGATCCTTGCAATGTGGGAACCGGGACGACCAATGAAAGACAGTGTTATCCGATGAAAGTCTGATATATTACTGACTCTTACAACTAATGACATTCGTTTATATATATCATATGCTATGCTGATTGGGAGAAGTGTGACGTACCTACAGTAAATCCTTGCTTAGGTTGTCACTATATTGAGAACATATCATAAACATCACCACTAGCAAACATTAGTCTGGAACTCTGGACACAGGGCTAACCAAATTAAAGATTATCCCATATTTTTTTATAAATTTATACATCCTGAAACGATAAAATAATTAGAAAATAAACAGATTCTATACATAAATTGTTTATGATGTTTAACTATATTAAGTCCGGCTGTGAACACAGTCAAAGTAAAGCAATTAAAAAGTTAATTCGAAGTACTAAATGAGAAAGCTCGTACTGTAGAATCAAATAAAAGTTTACTACTTGTAGGAAAATAACATCAAATTAAAATTTCATATACTCGAAATCCCGGTAAGTATTTTGTGTTGCTAGGACGCAATTTTTCTTGGCCGTCTAAAGGTTGCGGACTCAAAGATTATTATCCCTGAACTAAATAATTATAGCCATGCATATCCTCCTTACTATTATCCTATTAATATTATAAACGTGAAAGTTTGTAAGAATGTATGTATGTTTGTAACTCTTCCACGTTAAACGATCCAACGGATCTGAATGAAATTTGGCACGGTGCTAGTTTATTGGCTGGAATAACATATAGGCTACTTTTCATCCCGGGATAGGGTCCGGTTCCCGTGGGATCAAATACTATAAGGAAATAAACTTGAAAAATTTTGTCTCAGGCGGGACTCGAACCCGCATCTCCTCGCATGCCGGGCGGGCGCCATACCATTAGGCCACCGAGACACTGCGACACGGCGCGAATTTTTCAAGCATATTCTTACGCTGTGAGCCAGCGTTGTTTCATCAAATGTAAGGAGTTTGCACCCTTAAGATGAAACAGCTATTTATATACTTTATTTGATATTTTAGCAACTTAATTGCACTTATAATATCAGTATATAAACTTGAAAAATTTTGTCTCAGGCGGGACTCAAACCCGCATCTCCTCGCATGCCGGGCGGATAATTATAAGTGCAATTAAGTTGCTAAAATATAAGTGCAATTAAGTTGCTAAAATATCAAATAAAGTATATAAATAGCTGTTTCATATTAACTGACTGTCAAACATCTGCAAAGATATTTCTTTCGGGTGTTAAGGGTGCAAACTCCTAACATTTGATGAAACAACGCTGGCTCACAGCGTAAGAATATGCTTGAAAAATTCGCGCCGTGTCGCAGTGTCTCGGTGGCCTAATGGTATGGCACCCGCCCGGCATGCGAGGAGATGCGGGTTTGAGTCCCGCCTGAGACAAAATTTTTCAAGTTTATATACCTACTGATATTATAAGTGCAATTAAGTTGCTAAAATATCAAATAAAGTACTATAAGGAAATTCAAAATTCCACGCGTACAAAGTCGCAGGTAACAGCTAGTTAATAATAATATTATATTCTCTTTTCCTTTGGTCCAACGACGCTCACTGTTGGGCATATGCTATGTGAACTAGAAGTAACATGAAGTTAAAAAACACTACACAGCAGGGCCCCAATTCCGCTAATTTACAAATGGCTCGATAGAATCGTAATTGTATCTCAATTGTATATTTTGACACATTTATTAAGGTAGTAATATCAAAATATACGAGATTGAGATGCAATTACGATTCTATTGAGCCATTTGTAAATTAGCGGAATTGGGGGCCAGGGCAAAAGTTATCCGATATTCATTATAGACGACTTAACTCGGTTGCTCCTAACAAAAAGCTAACCATTTAAATCCGTTCCATTTTACACGTTGATTACGATTGTTCGCACCGCACCGCAGCGTCGAAAGCACTCGAACTTTTAACTGAAGTTAAAGCTTCGAAATGGAACGCATTTGTTGTCACCAGTTGTTGTCGATATAACGTTGTTATATAAAATCCAGATGTGTAATGATACAATAGCAATACAACTGAACTTTTAAGTGATATTTAGTAATATAGTTATTTTTTAATCAGCTGACTTCAGTTGTAGCGGGCATTCGACGACTTTTTTCAATGGAAATTAATAAAAACTTACTAATAAGGTGAACATGCAATAAAACACAAAAAATTTAGCTTCTAAAAACGATGAATTAAGTTGCGTCAGACATACTATCTATATAATAATATTATATATACAGCGTGTTAGGAAATGGTTTCACAAACCAAAACCAGCCTATGTAAATGCATATGAATACTAGGGTGCCAGCCTATACGTTAAGGGATATAGACTGGTGCTATACTCGTATCATTCCCGTACTGATCACAGGCCAAAAGTAGGATTTATATAATATCTATAATTGTGCTTGCTTCAAGATGACAGGCAGTCGCTGCTGCCTGTCGTCTTCTGGCAATACTCCTTTAGTCTTATTTTGTCATAATTGCTTCGTTATTAAGTTTGGCCAATGGTAAAGCATTACAGGCCTTTTTTAGCATAACAGCAAAATACCAGTGTCGTGTTTCATGCTTCAGCATTCGATTTGAATTGAATTTCGAAGACTTAAAATTGTTTTCTTTTACCAAATAAGGATAAAAGACAAGACGCTGCCACCAGAAGCCTCTTACGACACCTATGGGAAGAGATGGATGGTGTTATTCTATTCTTAGTACAATACATGTCCTCACTCAATCGATACATCGATACTAGTACGGACCACGTGACACCGGAAACTAGTCACGTGGTATCAAGGTCATACGAATATATTAGGCCGAGCATTCGGCTTTTTAATAGGATTACTGAAATGCTGATGATTCGATTGAAATTATATAAAGTTTAGGTATCTACTTCAGTAGGGGTCAATTCAATTTAAAATAAAAACTACTGGAGGCGGAAAATCGAAAATGGAATCAGTATAGTAATTTTCATTTGTGGTGAAGTTAAGATAAGAGCCTCATCAAATCATCCTCAGGTACCCATCGTGTTGCAATTTGACGACCATTTGGATCAGCGGTAGTAAACGCTGCTTCTGAGCCATGGGTCGCGGGTTCGATCCCCGCACAGTACAAATATTTGTGCGAATGAACATGTCTGTTTGTACTGGTCTGGGTGTTTTCTACTGGGTGGGTGTATTTACAAAAAAAAAAGTATATAAGTAAGATTATCGGTTGTCTAGTACCCCATACGACAGGGTACTTAATAGTAGCTTAATTTGGGACTAGATGGCTCTGTGTGGCCCAGTGAGGCATGTCTTAAATATTTATTTATTTATTTATTTAAATGTAAATATTTTTCTAATCCTTAGGTACTAGAATAATATAAATGCGATAACTAACTCTATATGCCAGCCTGTTAACTTTAACGTCATAACTACCTACTCAACCGATTTTGGTCAAGTTTGGTTCAAAATAGATAAGAACTTTAGAAAGAACATAGGCTATTTTGTATGCCACTGCTGGGCACAGTTTACCGCCCGCTCTTACTCCATAGCAAGACTTTATTATGATGAACAAAAAAGTATACTCGTAATTGTTAATGTTTTACAGATGAATCCTTATTTATCAATAACAAGTAATAGGGGTTAAAGTATGAAATTGCCGATTATTTTCCCACTTTTTATTTTTATTATAGCTCTTAAGTATAGTCGTATTATTACGTAATTCTTTTTGTATTGTATCAAGAACTAAATAAAGTAAATTTTGACTAAAAAAAAAATGCAATACTAGTGCCTATTACTTCAAAGGAAGTCGTTGAAAAGACCCCTTACAATGTGTCAGCTGACCTTCTTGCTTCAATCAAGTATATTTGTATTATATACTTTGATTTTCAGAAATTTAAACACTATAATGCGTAGCTTTATAACCACCTAACTTTCACCTTTAATTGCATCGAAAACGGTTTAGGCGTTTTTAAAAAAACTAAAAAATTGTTAGTATGGAAAAATGACTTTTCTCGATTTCGTCCATACAAAACGGCAATTTCATACTTTAACCCCTAATATCAATAGTTTAAAACTGTCACCCGACTACGAAAATAAAATAATTACAAAGTCACCCTGTATATTCGCTGTATTGTTTAAACATTTTTTACTAAGATTTTGTCTTCTTTCGAGTGATACCCCACTCGTTATGACTACAAACTTTTTTTTCAAGTACCCTGATTCATTGTTGTAGCATTTGCCATATAATTTTTTTTTAACAAAAGGTAGCCTATGTTACCCGGACTATATATATACTCCCCAGCCGACTTCGGCTACGGTGACTGCTACTAATTGTTGGTATAGGATCCAGTTCGGAGTTTTTCTGCTCTTCAAAGTCATTGACTTTGTTATTTACCATTCTCCTCCACTCAGGGTGGCAACTGGAATTTTTCTCCCAATTCTGGGAATCAATATTACACCTCTTCATGTGTCTTTTCTGAACTTAAAACGTAGGAACTGGCCGCCTTGTTTTCGCTTGCCGTTCTGGAGTTCAGAAAAGAAGATGCGTTTAGCCACCCTAACATCATCCATTTGTGAGACGTGTCCACACCACACATAAAACACACATACTCATTGTTTGGGTACCTACAGAACCATACAAACAATATTGAGACGTTTCAGATACTGTCCCCTAATTCGCGTAACCAAATCGTATCACAATCGTAATTGAATTGCAAGTTTTTGACAGTTCTTGAATGGGCTAAATGTCAAAATCGTCCAATTCAATCACGATCGAACTGCGATTGAAATAACTGAATAAGGCCCCTGTTCTTGACACAGATACATTAAACTTATAACACCCTTATGTTTGCGTCGGAGGTTAATAAACATGGTGAAGCGAGTAAACCCATCCTTTTGTAACCGCGGCGTGGGTTGCTTAACTTTCGTAATAACTACCAAGGCGCTACCGCCGCTCAGCCACAAGCTTTGAGTTAGTACCTAACCCTATTAAAATACTCGAATTTGTAGTATATGCCAGGTATCAGGTAGAGAATGCCTTTGGTATTAAGTCAGCCTTTTACACAAACTTTTTGCCAGGTTATGAAATTAAGAAAAAAAGTCAATCAACGGCCTATAATCATCCCACTGCAGCACTGCAGGATAAAGGCCTCCATCATTGAGTTAAGTTACCATAACAAAAATGGGTACAGGCCTAATCACCACGCTTGCCAAATGTGGGTTAGTGATCACAACACCGAGCAATGTTATAAAATTCGGAACACTTGTTGCCCGATCAGGAAATCGAACCTCCTGGGTTCCCGAGATCTTGACTTGAACCACTAGACTAACTGCAACGGGACGAACATGAAGTTGGTAAATGAATAAATTATTATCAGCCAATATGTAGTGCGGTGTATACAAGCACCACCCGTCTCTTCCTATGGTATAAAAGTTATTTGATTCGGGGTTTACCATGTATTTATTTATTTATTTATTTATTTTATTAAGAAAACCAACGGCGTATTACATGCATTAAATTTACAATGTTCTTAACAAATAGTAAGGCTAGTAATAGGTTTCCCTTAATTCACAAATAATCCTTGTCGCGAGTTAATAACAGAGCTACATACAAAGTTATAATACATTATGAATTAAACATTCAAAGAGCAATATTTAAGTATTTAAAATTTGGAATAAGTAATAAAATAAATTCAACATACAGAGATAAAAGCAAAACAAAAAATAGTAATAATAATAATAAAGTTAAGTTCCACAATTAAGCCAATAAGAGAAAAAAAAGGTTAAGCCAACCTTGAGTTTAATTAAGTTAAGTCGAGAAAAGTTAAGTTATTTAAAACAAGCACCGAGACCAGCACTATGTGCTGATATTATGATTGTTTATTAAACTACAACTCAAATCAATATGTGGATTGTGACTGCTTAGACTTCATAAACCTTATGTACCTTCATGTACCTTACTATCATGAGTTTCCGATATTTCGACATTGTTGCAAGCGCCATGATCACGGGAGAACAGTACCGAAATATCGGAAACTCATAATAAATAAGGTACATGGTATAAAACCCGAATCAAATAAATCTAGTGATAGTGACCATGAAAGTTTAAATCTTCCTATGGGTGTCGTAAGAGGCGAAAAGGAGTAATGCCAGAGGAGGTCGGGCTGCAACGTCTTCGCTCTAACATTGGCCAAACTGCGATCGCCAACCCGTACGCGTGGTGGTTATGGCAAAACATTACTATTGGTGAGGATTGGGTTCAGCAGAGGACTGGTATCGGCAGGTGATGATGATTATGATAAATATGTAGTCCCTGAACCGCTTCAGGAGAGGTGTAGTTACATTCAACTTCATGTGTATAGTTTCTAGCTGAATCGCTGAAATTAATATATTTTTCCAAACTCATTTTTTGGCATGGTTCAACTAAATGAAGGAACCTTTGTTTTGATTTTGACATCCTAAAAGTCATTGTCATCAAACATGACTATCTTGTACCCCCTGTATACTTCTAAAGCGAGTATAATTGCTCCGAGTAATTAAACGATACGTTTATTTAATTAGGCCACTGCCCCATACACGAGTCGATGTTAAGTTAATGATCAAAAGGCATTTACAGCAAGTCACGCGAATCTACACGTTCCCGAGTTAGGAAACAGGTAATTCAAAAAATGTACCAGTTGTATCCTAACCTTAAATTGAAGAGCAATAGCACCTAGGATAGCTCCCTTCTCGTGCTATGGGTGTCGTAAGAGGACTGAAGAAGTACTGGTAGATGAGGGTAGAAGTGTCTGCCAACTGCCAAACGGCCAAAACTGATTATGGCTAATTCCTACTTTTAGAGAGGCCTACGTCCAGTAATGGACATATATCGGCCTATGATGATAAATTAACTTTGCACTATTAATTATAGACTTCTAGGTTTATGTAACATATGTGTGCACAGCGCACCCTAATACATAGCCCATTTCAGTCAATAAAGTAATATTCGAGAAAAACAAAACAAAAAACATTCAAATTATTGTATTTCAGGTTTTCACTAGCAATTTTATTGATGAAAACAAAAGTTTAAGAAAATATTAAAATATTTAATCACAAATCACATTTTAATAAATAACATTAAAATTAGTATTTTGTCAAATTGACCAAAATATTATGATATACCTACACTATTAGATTTTATTCCGTGACTTGACTCGCTTGTAATATCTTTTATACCCTTTTTAAAGGGCTAATAGAAATAGTGTACCCGAAAAATGTTTAGTAAGGTATGATAGAAACATGTTAACAGACTAAAAATTGTAGTCCAAAGAAACTGTACATATATCGTAATAATAATACTTTACATTCTCTACGTAACGAACAACACAAAAACCTAACATGGCCTTTTGATTTCATTCCAAAACATTTGTTCAAAGGTAAGGGCCAATTAACATTTGAGATGTTCGTAAAATGTTTACAACAAAAAACCTCTATGTTAATTACTTTCACAAGCATAAATCTCGGTCGGATAAGTAAAAATCGTGTAACAGTAACAGCTGATTTTATGATGTGATACAAAGCAACTCACTAACACGCAACTTGTTGAATTTCACTTATTGAAACTTGTTACTAATTTGTTATTACTGTTCGACTGATAAGAGGCTAATTAGGAATGAAAAGTAATAGTACTTAAGCCGGAATCTTATTATATGAAAGAAAGTCTTGTTAGTTACGCCGGGTCTAGACGAGTATAACGTGTAATGTAAGATTACGTGTAATTTATCGTCAACAGTGTGGACGGCACACGAACTCAAAGCGAATTGTGTCGCGAATCTATTTCAAGAGCTGTTTCCACTCAGTTGCTACGAACATGCTGAATAGGAAGGTCGTTTTGTTTCGTCTTTTTTGTTCTTGCATTCTTCTACATCTCTTCCTAATGAATGAGCAATATCACACCAAGCATCGTATTTCCGATTTTTTTTCAAGCAATCCAGATTTTTTGGATCCCAAATAACAGGTTTTTCTTGATACAAACTAATAAGTTCAAGCGATTGTTCGTCACTCCACATCACAACCGTCACGAACGCCGTCCAAATGAGCACTGCGAGCGCCTTTGTGTTCGCGTAAAAAACCGACAGCCCAGATCAGCGCGAGCGCCGGCGCGAGCGTTTCACGAAATGCTCGTAGTACCGTCCATACGTACAATTCGTGTTACATTACACGGTGGATTACATTACACGTTACACTCGTCTGGACTCGGCTTACACCACTTATTACTGGAGAACAGCCGAACTTACACGGTGGATTACATTATACGTTACACTCGTCTGGACCCACCCGGCTTAAAGGAGCAATGACAGAAGAAGACAGGAGCAGAGTTTTCTCTTCAACATTGGTCAAACTGCGATCACCAAGCGTTGTGATGCAAAATCCTTGTTTTGGAGAGGCCTATTGTGTCTGTATTTATTTCGACAAATATTTTTTTATTCGTTCTTTTGATTATACTAGCTGTTGCGATTATAGTCTTTTAACGGATAAAACATAGCCTATAGCTTAATCAAGACCCGTAAACTATCATTATGCAAAAATCATACTAATCCCTTTCAATATGACAGTCAAATATGTTTATCCAATAATATTATATTAATATCAGTATATAAACTTGAAAATTTTTGTCTCAGGCGGGACTCGAACCCGCATCTCCTCGCGGGTTCGAGTCCCGCCTGAGACAAAATTTTTCAAGTTTATATACTGATATTATAAGTGCAATTAAGTTGCTAAAATATCAAATAAAGAATATTATATTAAAACGAAGCAGATATGTTATGAGCGTTACGAGCGCGCGCGTTGTGAAGACTCAAATACGTCCTAATTAGGTAGTTTTGTACATAGTCTACGTCGAGCGCAATCACGAGCGGTAATAGTTAAAAATTAAAGCCATCTCTTTCATTTTGCGTGCTATTTCGCATCGTTTGTTCAGCTTACCAGTGAAACTTGTCAATGTGTACAATTTTGGATTGCTCGGAACAGATTTAATTCGGAAATACTATGAACGTAACATACTCGTATCTACGAGTATACTTTAAAATATCATTGTGTTTATCCCATGGGTACCAAATATTTTTTGAGACATAAAGTCTATGTGCTATGTATAATAATATCTGCGTCAAAATTCAACTAAAGCCGTTCTGGCATGATTAACGGCCGGTCCCAATAATCTATCTATCTGCAGTTTTGGCATATCGGAGATAGAAAACATCTTCTGTCTCTGATTTCGCCGTCCAGAGAAACAAAGATGTCGATCCAAACATTCGCTTTTTTTAAAATTTAAATATAGAAAATTATATTATAAAAAAAGAGATTTCATGCCATAGAGAAAGATGAAATGGTTGAGAATCCGCGGCTCACAAATTAAGCTCCCATCAGCCGGTTTTTCAAACGCTTTTTAATCTTGTCTGAGCAAATTTGCTTCCGAGTTTGTTGACACAATTCCCTAAATGACTTCCGAAAATATCTTGCAATTAGGAGCGTTTGACAAATCACTTCAGAAGTGAACCTCCCGAGCGAATTTACAAGGAAGAATTTTGGAACAAGCATTTTTGTTTATCCGCGTCTACATTTCGACTTGTGAGAGCGAACCTGACTCGTAAACCAACTTTAATAGAAAATAGTGCTTCCCGTTACGAGATTTTATTCGGCGTTTTTGCTCAATCTTAATAATCCCTGTGCCTACTCAAAACAAAAAAGAAACAAGCACTTAATGTTAAATCTTCTATGATTTACCATTCACTGTAAAATTTTATCTTATTCCATAAATTCCAATTTTATGGAAGTAAAATATCAAATCATTGTTCCGAACGTCAACCATATTATGTTAAACAAGTGCTATTCTGTGATCGAATTGTCACTTTTTAGGGTTCCGTACCCAAAGGGTAAAAACGGGACCCTATTACTAAGACTTCGCTGTCTGTCCGTCTGTCCGTCGCTCTGTCACCAGGCTATCTCAAGAGCCGCGATAGCTAGACAGTTGAACTTTTCACAAATTAAGTATTTCTGTTACCGCAATAACAACAATTACTAAAAACATATTAAAATAATAAAATATTTTTTTCTCCCATACAACAAACCCGTTTTTTTGGCCTTTTTGTTACGGAACCCTTCGTGCGCGAGTTCGACTCGCACTTGTCCGGTTTTTTTTTTAATTCTTTCAATCAATAGTTTTAAATTTGCAGAACACTTGATTTATTTTCGTACATTTTAAAAAGGCTTAACGAAATATACAACATAATTTTCGGAAAACCATATTTTTAATTGAAAGTTATGATTGGACTATCAATGTTTTTTATATGATATGATACTTACGTCCCTAAACTACCTACCTCCATTCTAATACCGACCAATTAGGTTTATCAATACCGTGGACTGCCTTAGCTTTTAAGCTAATTGCCTGTAAGTTACAGCGATGCGAGGAACAATAGCGGCCGACACGAATCATAGCTTTTGGAAAGAAGTTCCTTAACGCGCGTTGCCAAAGGGGGCTAGACGGAAGAAATTGTAACCACACTTTTTGCACGACACTTTTTGCTACGAGTTTAGTTGCAAGCCGTGCGGCGCGTGCGCGTGTTTCTCTGTCTGAGAGAGAGAAAGAGAGAGAGAGGGAGAGGAAGAGGGAGAGAGAGATAAAAATAAATTTAAAATAAAATGTTATTACAATTCCTGCACTAAAAGTTAACTTCGTTCCATCCGGGTGGCCCCCGACACCTTTTTTTTTTTTTTAACCAGTGATTAATTGACGACTTCGAAACTATCATGGTATCTAATCTAAGTTTATAAGATACTTTTGCCCGCGACTTCGTCCGAGTGAAGTAGTTATTTTAGGATTTTTTTAACTTTTTGCATGCCATTTTTGGTGTATATACTTAAATATAAGTACACTAACGTAAACAACTGGAAATCTTACGACAGGGATTTAATTATTTTCTGACTTCTAACTTCTAAGTTCTAAGAACCTGCGATGCAGGATAGTAAGGACATATGGCGATTTGTATGGTGAGGTGTAACAGCGCCATCTGTTGCTTCTCATCGGAACTGGTCGAACTCCTGTTTATGGCGTGTGAGTTAAAGGTCGCCACAGAGTTCTTCGAGTAATCAGGAAAATGACAAAAAAAATAACATTATCCCCCCTTTTTAAAGTCGGTTAAAAGTAACCTATGTCCTTCCTCAAGTTTAGGGATTTCCCGTTGACCTAAAACTATTACATTAGGCTAGTAATACCGTTTTATTTATATATGTACATACAGATGTACCAATCTGAAAACTATTAATACTTGTATTTTTTTTTATTTGGACAAAACTTGAAATTTATGTAGGTACCTGACAATTTATACGGATTCGTCGGGCGGGCGAGCCGGACTCTCTTGTCCGGTTTTTTAAATGCAACAAAGGGTATTATTATACATTAAAGAGTATTTTCAAAATTGTCACTTGACGCCAAAAGCATTCTCTACCATGAGACCAAACAGAGACAGGCGGTGCAAACAAGTGAGAAGTAAAAATATTATAAAAACAATCGCAGTAAAAACCGCAAAACAGATATCAATTAGAAAACACAAAATATTTATACAATACATACATAATAATATATACGAACTCGCAAGGTTTCGGGGTCCCGGGTTCGATCAACAACAAGAGTTCGGGTCGGGCAACAAGAGTTTCGAATTCTCGAACATTGCTCGGGTTTATGATCACCAACCCATTTTGGCAAGCGTGGTGACTATGCCTGTACCCATCATTACCTTTACCAACATGAATTTAATGATGGAGGCCTTTTCCCTGCAGTGGAGTGATTAAAGTCCGTTACTATAAACAGTTTCCTTGTCCCCAGCGCACCTAGCCGTGTCCGCGCGGTGATGTCGGGATGGAGGTGGTGCTCCCCCTGGCGGTGGTCTGCGTGCTGGCGGTGAGCGGCGCGCCCAACGTGACCCGCACCCGCCGCCCCGACCCGCTGCCGGACGAGCCGCTGCTCGACGACGACGATGACTCGCACCGCCTCGACTACTACGACGAGGAGCGGCTCAACATCTCCGGTGAGTGACTGAGGCAACTGTACGCACCCCGACCCGCTGCCGGACGAGCCGCTGCTCGACGACGACGATGACTCGCACCGCCTCGACTACTACGACGAGGAGCGGCTCAACATCTCCGGTGACTGACTGAGGCAACTGTACACGGCCCGACCCGCTGCAGGACGAGCCGCTGCTCGACGACGACGATGACTCGCACCACCTCGACTACTACGACGAGGAGCGGCTCAACATCTCCGGTGAGTGACTGAGGCAACTGTACGCACCCCGACCCGCTGCCGGACGAGCCGCTGCTCGACGAAGACGATGATTCGCACCGCCTTGACTACTACGACGAGGAGTGGCTCAACATCTCCGGTGAGTGACTGAGGCAACTGTACGCACCCCGACCCGCTGCCGGACGAGCCGCTGCTCGACGACGACGATGACTCGCACCGCCTCGATTACTACGACGAGGAGCGGCTCAACATCTCCGGTGAGTGACTGACGGTGACTGACGGTGTCTGATGGTGCCTTATGGTGACTGATGGTGACTGCGACAGTGACTGGTCGAGACTGACGCTGTCTAAAGCTATCTTTCGACCACAAATGAATTATAATTCTGGACTAAGATTATTGTGATAAGGAGCGAGAGCGACTCAATATCTCCGGTTAATGACAAACGGTGACTAAAATTGACTTCCGAAATTCCGATTTCCTGTAAAAATTAACCAACCAATAGAAAAACATGGACAATAATTTCGGAAACAAATTACACGTGCATACTGTCATACAAACAACAAACTAGCGTATTAAAAAAAAATATTGCCTAAATTGGGACTCGAACAACCATCCGCTTACCGGGCAACTGCTGAAACTATTGCTATCAAGACATCGTTTGTGTTCACAATTTTTTCAAGTCTTAACTCTTGTAAGCAACTGAGTTTAATGAATTAGTTATGTGCTTCCACATACGATTTCTTTTTACCAAAGAGTAACAAAATATATAGATAGACAGAACAGCATTTACTATTTATTTTCAATCTGTTTTTATAAGCAAACCAATTGGTAGTGTGGAAAATTCGTCTACCTTAGGTCATGTCTCTTGCTCTGTCTCCTGAAAGAGCAAAATTCTTTTGTATTCACCAAAACTAACAAAAATGATAGCAGCGTTTGGGTCAATCATAAAATCCTTAAATATGTATGGCTGACCCAACACCCCATCATGCTCCAACCGGCTTGCGTCGTCGCATACATTTTTTAGTATCTTTCGCGAGTTACGTCACAACAAACTTGTACACCTAGTACCATTGAAGTAATATATATAAAAAGATTCACAATCAGCTCCAATAAGTGTCCTAACTAAAAGTACACCCCTTTGATATAGGTAAGAGTGCACATTTAGTACAACGTATATCAGTCGAATAGATACAAGATATAAATATTCATACTTTTGCATGCCGATATAATTTGGCCTGGTTATAAAGTTGACTCTGACATGAAGTCAACGTCAATCATTGAAACGAGGAAAGTTTAGGTGTAATTTGTGTATCCATCTGTGCATTTAACTTATTATACATCGACTTCTAGTACAATGTATTAAGTGCCGGCCTACAACAGAATAGCTGCAAACCAAGCGATCGCCAACACATGGCAAAATACTTCTTCTGGAGAGGTATAATATTAAAAGGAAATTCTTCTCTTTGTCATACAGGTAACTGTGAACTATCCTTAAAGTATAGTCCGGTATCAAAGTTCCAAGCCCCGTATTACAGGCCTCTGACGGAACTTATTTTAAGACAAAGAGCAAAAAAATAATAACACTGCCATGATGTTATAGATAATGGTCCAATAACGTGGGTTTCGATATACAGGTGGTTCAAATTAAACGGTGTATAGCCACTCTTGGCCGGATGCAGTGGTAGGTATAATTATTGGGCCTTTTTGCCGAAATTAAACAGATTTGACTGGTAAAGGCTCATAATAGTTTCGAGGTTCATCAAATTGTTTTGTGGCAAGAGCGTTGTTCCCATTTCTGCAATCTCCATGCGACTATGCAAGTTATCTGTCACAACATTGAACACGTGTTCTGCCAACACGAGCCTCATCACATAGTTATTTAGGTTAAAGTACTATCAGCGTAATAATATTCACACACTTTTGTCCTTTTAAATCCTTTAAAGGCAGTTTTTTAATTGTAAAAGTGCAGATGTACAAAGTAATAAAGTTGAAGAAAGAAAGAAATTAGGTAACTCGGAAAAAGGATAGAATGAAGGGAAAATAGCTTAGACCACTTCCTAAGTACATCTAACACATTTCAAATTTTCACTAGCATAAAAAATCAGGTCAAAACACTTACTTGACTTGACTACTGGACTTGTATAATACGTTAAATTTTTCAAGTTTAACGTAGATATAAAAAACACAACAGGAACAGCGGTATTTATTTATTTATTTATTTATTTAAAACTTTATTGCACAAAAGAAATAATAAATAAATAAATAATAAATATTTAAGACATGCCACACTGGGCCACACAGAGCCATCTAGTCCCAAATTAAGGTACTATTAAGTACCCTGTCGTATGGGGTACTAGACAACCGATAAACTTACTTATATACTTTTTTTTTTTTTGTAAATGCATACTTATAATACATAGAAAACACCCAGACCAGTACAAACAGACATGTTCATGCACACAAATATTTGTACTGTGCGGGGATCGAACCCGCGACCCATGGCTCAGAAGCAGCGTTAACTACCGCTGATCCAAATGGTCGTCTAAAATGTACAATTGGTGGACTTAATGCCATGTGGCATTCTTTCCCAGTCGACCATTGAGCCAAGCAGAAAAGTTTTGTAGGCGGTGCGACAGACAAAACTAAATGAGACTAAGGTAACAATAATTGGACCGGCGGTATCGGGGCGGCAATTTGTTATGTGCGTAACTTGCGTTCATTTGTTATTTCACCAATTCGAATTTTGAACTGTGGGTCTAGCACAAAGAACTATAGACTTCGAATCGTTTGCGTATCCAAAGCAAACGACACAAAGTAAGAGTTTTGATTTTTAAAACATTGCTTGGGTTTGCTATCATCACTAACCCGCATTTGGCGTGGTGATTATGCCTGCGCCCATCATTGCCGGGGTAGTAACTGAATTCGATGGTCTCTTTTCCCCGCAGTAGGATGATTTTAGGCCGTTACTTTACCTTATCTTTATGTCTTGTTAAGAGTCTACATTTGTAAAAAGTGTGTCCATGTCGCAGAGAAATGTAGAAATCAGGGATTTCACGAAATCCCCAGGGATATCACAAAATCCCGGTTTAGTAGTAATTAGAAGAATATTCACTAAGTTGGAAATGCATGGCTGGATTTTTATTCGGCAGCATCCGCTTTTAATCAAGGCCATAATGGGACTTCCAATAAACCTGTCTTTTAGGGAAACCGAAGATAGGTGGAGAGACTTAACTAAGACCACCACAAACCACTTCTAAGTTGGGAACGACCTTCAGCAATAAAGAGGACGATTGTGATGATGATCCGCTTTTCTGACATTTTACTAGATTTAGTTTAGTGGGATGACATGTCACTGACGATAAATTGGTATTTTGTCATATAACTAGATACTTTTTGTAAGAAGACGTAATAAACATGAATATTCGACATCTGCCGGGATTTCGGCATATCCCTAGAGATTTCATGAAATCCCTGATATCCTCATTACCCTGCGACATCCATATTTATGACACTGGCAATACATGTTGAATATTGAGATCATCACATTGTTAAGTGTAGGTAAGGTATCGTCGTTGTAGTCGTATTCTTCTGTTTCGGGAACAAACAACGCTCGGCTTGGCGGTATGAAGTCTTCGTCGATTTCGGCGTTGGAGGTCGTGTTAGAGGCGTCGTCGTTATTTTCGGTTCCTCCACCACCATTTCGTTCTCCCAATCCTCTGCGAGAAGAGATAAAGTGTTACATATTGGAAATATATCAATATTCTGATATAAACTTTTATTTTATTTGTTCAGTACACAAAACAGAGTTATTACAACAAGTACAAGATAGTTTTAATCTCAGATATGATTCGATACAATGATAGGCTGCAACTCCACAGACATATTGTGTACATAGCATGTTAAAAAGAACGAGTTCCTTAAAAATAACAGTATAAACACTGAGTATATATTACATTTTATGGTCACATATGAGTTCATTGGTTCGAGAGTTTTTATGAGTATGTGTTTTTATGTGATATCACCATATTTCGGTGTTACAAGCACTATGATCGCGGAATAACTGAACATGGAGAACATAAATTATAGTTTAAAAAACTAAAAAACCACGCTTTTAAAACAGATTGAACTAAAAAATTAAAAATAAAACTGTAGTAATCAATTGAAAAATTCATATTATTGTACAAAAAGCATGGGGTGCTTGTTATGATATCCACAGATATAGTAAATTATTGATAAAATATTTACAACAATCTAAATCAAGCCCCCCACGCTTTTTGTACAATAATATGAATTTTTCAATTGATTACTACAGTTTTATTTTTAATTTTTTAGTTCAATCTGTTTTAAAAGCGTGGTTTTTAGTTTTTTAAACTATAATAACTTTTTTACTTTTTAGTTTAGTTTATAAGATTTGATTCCTTCTTTACCGACTGTAAGTCCAAACCTATGCAGGAAACATAATTGATACAGATCGCGCGCTAGCTCTATCTCTTTTACTCCCTCTTACAGAGGAAAACTGGGAAAACTGTTATTAAATTATTGCATTGTCATCGGCCCTTGATACGTGTGCAAAGATTCAAATTAATCAAACTTCTGGAAATCGGTCAAATTTATGCTCAAAGATTCCATTACATACATAGATACATAGATAGATACAACCCAAGCTAATAAAAGCGTGGTAAAAACCTGCATAGTAGAAATCTCGAAACAAGTAACTAGTATGTATATTTCTGCTTAAAATAATTATATATTGCATAAAAATATAATCGAAGAATCGAATCGCATAAAACAATGACATGATTAATATTGTTAATAATATAGAACTAGAGTACGTAATTTAGCATATTCCATATTTTGCAACTTTTTCTGCCTATAAGGTAATTAAAAATATTCATGTCAGTTAACTCTTTTAAAGGTATTTTCAAATTAAGACCTTTTGTTATCGATTTAAAACTATGCTAATACAGACTGTGATATTTATGAGTAACCCCATCAAAGAATAGCTACTGAAACTCAGCTTTTAGAAATACTACAATTACTAACACAATTAATTGAATCACAGCGACTGAACTCTTTGAAGTTTCGAACAATTCAATTATATTCAAGGGATCAATATCAATATTTACTGGTTTTAGTGTGGTATAACAAAAATGAAAGACTACTTGCATTTTATGTGGCGGTAAGTGACTCTACACTGAAACATTATGGTTCCTCCGTCTCTTATACCGGCTGTAGTCTGTATCACATTAGGCAAATAAATTAGGTCAGAACGTCAATCTCTGTTTACATAATATTTGTGTGTTCAGCGTTGGGCGCTTTAATATAGATGATAACTTTGAATCTACTGTGGCCGAGGCCACAAATTTATGCTTATAATTTATATTTTCTGTAACAAATTGAAGTAATTGTGGAAGTCCACATAAAATAATATAAATCTATTTCTTTGTAATAAATAGTGTATTAGAAATTTTGTGTTATTTAAATTTCTGACAGATAAATAGATGTAAGCGCATCGAGTTTCAAAGCAGTGCTTCTGTCTTTTAAAAAAGCCAAGTAAAAGAACAAAGAAGGTAAAAGGGAAAAGCATTGCCATTTGAAAAGAGCTTTCAATAAAACGTCATATTCATTTATCTTTTGTCTTACGGCCCTTGACATTGGAGGAATATTGTTCCGCTGACTGAGTTTTGCGCGGGGGAAAGGGAAATAAAAACTTTGTTCCATAGTTTTGTAAATCAATCATGTGTGGCAACTAGTGTAATAAAGTAGTATTGGAATAATATTGTGTCAGAAATTATAATAAATCAAATAAAACGAGAATGAAGTCGCTCCTATTTATTTTTTACTAGAAAACTTAGAAAATGAAAATAGGGGAGTGTGACTGATATGTTACACTGTCTCCAATGATATTACTTCGCGGCTTAAGTTAAGAAATCTTTTTGAGTCAATTGTAACATGTCTCAATCAGTTTGCGTCAAACAAGCTTTAGAGCGAGTCACAGTGACAGATTAACAAAAATTTGAAAAATGCCATTGTGTATTTCGATTTTGCACAAATTATTGTGCTAAAATGAATAAATCTCAAGGGATCACATATCACATGTAAGTTTATAAAAATATTTGTTTTATACTACGTGTTTTATAATTTTTAAGTTTCTTTGTAAGTGCTAAGACGACGACATAGATTAAAAATTCAGATGCGACAATTTAGGTATCAATATGACGAGTTAATCATACCATAGCACACATAGTGGTATTTATTTAAAAATAATTCTAATGAAATTCTTCATAATTAAATCTGGTACTTTGATAGTTTGAACCACAGAACATGGAAAAAGATTAGAACGGCTGTCATGCGCCAATTGTATGAGAACCGATGTCACCGCTTGCGTCCCACTACACGTAAACGAGTACAAAGAACGCTAACCAATCACAGTGCTCACGTTACGGCAGAAGTAATAACATTTGCTCATAACCTCTGTGGCGTGCCTGCCCCGCCAACATCGCCTTTCTAACCCTTTTCCATGTTCTGTGATTTGAACCGTGTTGTTAAAGTTCTGGAGTAGCTAATATGAAACGTAAGTACCCCGTCAGTGTTAAGATTTACTATTCACAATTGTTTTTCTAGCTTTCCTTGTAATGAAGTTAGAAGATTGAATTGCAATAGTGCGAAAGCAACGAAGTGAATCAGACTGGATGTAATTGTGTAATATCTTTTTGTTAAAATTGTACATAAATATTTCTGTTAAAAATTCTAACTTGTGTAACTCTCATAATTCCAATGTATGTTTTATGTTACGTACTTACATAGTAAAAATATTTTTTCATATAACACAAATACGACCTGTTTTATTTCTCTCCATTTTCTACCTACTTTCAAATATTTGTACTCTCTGATTTTGGTTACAATTCCTAATCTATGTAACTGTCATCGTGCAGTGCCGTGACGTTTTGCGAACGCAATTTAATCTGAACATAACATATCTATTTCTTTGTAATATCATTGACTGTCTCATAATGTTCTCTAATATGTATGAAATGCTTTGAAGCAATTATTTTGCTTATTACAGCACTTTACCAACTAAATTTAATCCCTCAACCCCCAAAAGGCACTCGGGTGCCACGATAACAATTGATTTCAATTGTGTCTGGAATAACTCACGACCGAGGGAGGTATTGATTCGTGGTTTACTTATTTTTATACCCTTTTTTAAATTTTTGTAACTGTCATTTGTGAGAGTAATAAGTAATAACGTGAGTTATTAAAAATTACGAAGAAAGTGGTAGGTAATATTTCGTTTGTGTTTCAGCACAGTATCTTTCTCATTACTTTTAAACCTCCTGTAAATCTCGCTCTGAAAAAGTTATTGCAAGTACCAAAGGCAAAGGACTGTAGACGGTACTGAAACTGAATCAAAGCGCCAACAAGCGATTTAAGTTGACCTCATATAGTTGACAAAAGCATTGTTATTCAAAAGAGGCGTCAGTCCCGAGCTTAAAGCATTACATCCATTGGAAAATTAGGGACGGATTATTGAGGCCGATCCATAGGACAGCCATTCATCGCGCCTTTTGTACAGGGTAATCTTTTCTACGATAACTTTGTCCATTTTAGGTTAAGGTGTCATGTTTTGTGCAATTTAGGAGAACTATTTTTGTATGTTTCATCTTATACTCGTATTGTTATAATCTTATCAGCTTGTCAATTTTATTTGATTTTTTTTCTGACCTTGTTTCTAATAGCACTCAATAACAAGTAAAGCAGTTTTATTGAAGTCTTCTTTGTTTACCTTTCTCTATCTGAAAGCTAAAAGTTTGGATTTTTACATAAAGTTTGTGTAACATTCGATTTCCTCAACCTTTAACCCTTTGGTCAGCCAACCATTTATTGGAACATGGCCGATTACACACTATTATTATCTGAATTTAGAGGTTCTTTCACGATGTTTTCTTTCACCGCTGAATAAATGGTATAAACAATAAATATGTGACTGCCTTCATGGCTCAGACACCGGTTTTTCAAGGAGCACAGCATTAAAAACCACTTTTCAATTATATATTTTTTAGAAACTGGGTTCTTATTGGCTTGTTACTGAAGATTACGATAATGTATGTGATGTTGATAACGTATGTAATATACTCAATTCAAGTTTTATTACTGTTTTAATATTAGGAAACGGCTCTACTCTGGCGTCCATGATTATTTAACGCTTCGGTCGACGTTAAATATCAGTGTAACGGAAAATGTTAAACTCTGCTACCCAAAATGGTCCAGAATTTTTGTGCAAAATTTAAATATGTCAGAACAGCATTAACGTAACTTGTTTTAATAATGCCAGCGCCTGGCAACGATCATTCTTGCATAATATCTGGCGCAGCGCCAACCCAGCGCAAACACCCCTCCAATAATATATAATGAAACCGCCAAATTGGAAACAATTCTATTCGTCGTGCATCAGACGACGATGTTTTGTGAGAACCAAACTGTGAGCCTTAGGTACGAGACTTCATTGTATTTAAAAGCCAGGTGCACAATAAAGTTATTAGCGAAATAACTGACGATTAAAATTGGAACAGAAGACATTTTAACCATGAAAGAAACAATGACTCAATAATTACTTAATTTAGACGACCAGTTAGTTGGTTTAGTGATAGTGAACGCTACTTTTGAGCCATAAGTCAAGGGTTCGATCCCTGCACAGTACAAATATTTATGTGCATTAATATATCTCTTTGTACTGTTCTGCTTGTTTTCTATGTATATTATGTGCATATTCAATTACAAAAAAAGCATATAAGTAAGCTTTTCGTTTGTCTAGCACTAGTCAGTAATCTTAGCTTAATTTGCGGCCCAATGTATAAATAAATAAATAAATGTGGACAACATCACATACATTGTTCTGATCCCAATTTGAATAACTATTTAAAGCATTCGTATTTTGGAAACCAGAAACAACGAAGGTACCACAAACACCCAGACCCGAGAAAATGTAGAAAAACACATTTTTTCTACATTGACCCGTCCGGAAATCGAACCCGGGACCTCGGAGCAGGCGACACCTTGAAAACCGGTGTGTACGCCACTCCGCCACGGGAGTCGTCATTTGTATTAAAATGTTATTACAAAATAATTATTATTAATTACGGGCCTTAGATTCTGGTACCTACGTTGGTCGTTACGCAAGTCATGTAGGTTCAAGTCTTAGGACATCGGTTATATCAGTTACGTAACAACGTTATTCATTGTCACGTCACCGTACGCTGAAATGTAGGTTTTGCGAACGAAACACGTGGCATTGTTTGATGTGATGGACTAACCCCATTCACTTACACAACGTCATCTATGTTGATGACGTGACTGATCAGTGAATTGTCTGTATTTTAACAAACCTTTACTGGGTCTTGAATAGTACATAGTCGAAGAACCTAAAAGGTTAAGTGGCATGAATATTTACTTCTTCTGCTTGTTCATGCGAAGCCCAGAGGCTATATTGTAAAGCTCGGGAGGCTTGTTATATTGCTAATATGAAGCATGAAGACACGAATAAATATAAACTAAACAAATTACTGCAATACTTATACCGTTGTGCCTTTTTTTTTCAAAAGGTCTAATCAATCAATGCCAGCAGAAGCTTTTCAACGCTTAATATGCCTAGGTTATATATAAACATGCTCAGAACTATTTTTAACCCCCGGCACAAAAAGGGGTGTGTTATAATAAGTTTGACGTGTCTGTCTGTGTGTCTGTGGCATCGTAATTTCTAAAAGAATGAACCGATTTTAATGCGTTTATTTTTTGTTTTGCTTATAAGTGAGAGAGACAAATGGAGGCGTATATTCAGACATTGTGTTGCGGCGTAGGTCCTCTGTTTCAGATGCCTTACTATGCAACACGAAGCTCGTATTTACGGATATATCTGTCTCTTTCAGATACTTAAAGACATCGGTATAAGTGATAGGGACAGATGGATTCGAATATACGGACATTGTTTTCCAGAGTAAGGCCTCAGAGACCACCTAAAAATATTTTGCAGTGTCAATATATTGAAAAGTCGTAAAATCAATGAGGTACACGGTAGAAATTCTTAAACAATTAATTGACGTCTTACGTACAAGAGATATCTGTTTTCGCGATGTCTATGACTTTTGACAGGTTAATACAATCTAAAATCGTACTTATATTCTAATGTGTAAAAGCAAGAACAGCGTTCTGATTCTTCAATCAAGACTTTTTGTTGTAAGATTTTTGTATGTTATAAAAATCCAATAAAGTTTGCATGCCAAACATGCCAACACTCTTTCCCTATGGTAGTACTTAAGTTTTTTAGGAATGTCATTCATTTATTCATAATTGGATTTTCACAAAATTATTTAGATAAAGAACCGAACTCTTACATTGTTTGATATAATAATAATAACATCAGTCTTTAAGTAGCAATATGAAAACATTCGCTTTGTCTTCAAGAGTTGAACGCTGAAGGTCACGTCTTCTTTTGTGATTTCCAATAATGGTTCAATGGATTCATTAAGACTTTGCTTTTAGATTGATGTGACGTTGGATGTTTGTTCGTTGATATTTAATTTACAAACAAAGCCCATGTTATAAGTTTAGGTTAGATTCTATTAATCTCCATAGGGTTTTGATTACTTGAGTTGTTACAAAAGTTTCATGAAATACTTTTAAATGTGTGTCGAGTTTATTAATTAAACAGCCAGTTACTTTGCAATATGGCTTCTGGTGTGCTGGTACACAGACAGGACCATTTTATTATTTCAATTTTATACCTCTGCAATCATGGAATACGTTTCAGTTAAATTTATTATATTCATAAGTATAGGATCATTACTATAAAATTATCCTTGTAGGTACGAATATGATACTTAACTTTTTTTTTAATCTATAATTATTAGTCAAAAAACCACACTTTTTTATACTTCCATCCCGCCATATGTATGACAATGACATTTTGTATTGTAGAAGATTAGGTTCCAGTAATTTAATTATTATTTTGGTGAACGTTTTCGCGCGAAAGTAAGTACGTATCAATTTTATTAATAACTCTGTTCATGAATGCAACTTTGTTGCCATCCTGCCGAGTGTAATTTCTGATAAACTTTTTTGTAAATATTAACTGATATGGATCATTGTTAGCAAAATACTTATTAGCTACCACCCCCTCTCTTTATAAGACGACCAGTTGTATCAGTGGCAGTAAACGCTGCTTCTGAGCCATGGGTCCCGGGTTCGATCCCCGCACAGTACTGTACAGCACTGTACTGGTCTGGGTGTTTTTCTCTGTAATAGAACTTACATATTTACTAAAAACGGTATATAAGTAAGTTTATTGGTCATCTAGTAACCCCATGCGCCAAGCTACATAATAGCGGCTTAATTTGGGGCTTCATGGCTCTGTGTGGCATGTCTTAAAAATATTATATTTTTATAAGGATGTCGTAAGAGGCGACTAGAAGATTAACTACTACCGACAAAATAAGTCAGGCAGCATTCTCTTCTTCCTACAATTGACCAACCTGCGATCGTCAAACCCACAGTCAAACCCACTGTGGCGATTAAGGCAAAGCCCTCCTACTTGAAAGATCTGTGTCAAGTAGTAGACTGATGTAGGAGTTTTAATGAAATACTTTGAGTAGAGTCACAAGTATTTTAGTAATTAAGCTTTATGTATGCATTGATAGAAGAAGAGATCTTCTTCTATTAAAAAGAGGACTAGCAATGTCTAACGAGTCTTACCGATTTAATTAACAGACTGGAAAGGGGCCGTAAACTCTTTTTCTTCCCCACCTATTTTGGCTTTAGAATGTTTTCTTTTAACCACAAACGCTGTAAAGTATAAGAAACCAAAATGTTATGTAAATAACAATATACATTTAGGTACTCGTATTTTAATATTGCATAGCCCTTAAAATTTACAAAACTTGTACTGTTTTCTTGAGTTTACGCGAACACTATACATTGAAATGAAAGATAAAAAGACGAATAACACCTTAGTCTACCCGTGACCATGAACGCTGTAAAGGGTTCGAAACGTCGGGTTAAATAAAAAATAAACGCGTTCTAAATGCGTAAAATTATCTTTCATTTCAATTACACAACTTGTGTTTGTCTTATGAATATGTTCAGCTCTTGTGAAATACTTAGCGGCTCCTTTTTAGATATAAATTTTAGATATGCAAAAACCACGAAATAACCGTAGCACATAATAAACATTTTAATAGAAGTTTCAATGTGAAGACATTTTCTGTGTCCTCTCTTTACATAAACCATACAAACAACTCGTAGAAACTTCACCCTTGATTCAATGGCTGTCTTGTCCCTTTTATGAGTCTTTCATCACATGTCCATTATTGTTCGTAGCAAGACAAATATCATCATAATATCAAGTTTCATCATTTCGGTACTAAGCCGCACTTCAACGAATGTTTAAAGGGCACATAAAACGTGCTATTTCTGTTGCAATCGTATTTTTTCCCCACAAATCCGCGACTCACAAATAGGTTTGTGTTACGCAAGGAAACGCGGCCCAGATGATAAGATAGCAGCGCCCCCAATAGCAATAGTGTTTCGGTCATATTCGACACACGAGTGCGAAAAGAATTTACGACGGAGCCTTTGGTACCTGAAGTTTATTTCACTTAACT
Organism: Anania crocealis; assembly: GCA_949315895.1. Taxonomy (NCBI): domain Eukaryota; kingdom Metazoa; phylum Arthropoda; class Insecta; order Lepidoptera; family Crambidae; genus Anania; species Anania crocealis. The sequence goes on along the minus strand of OX438857.1, from coordinate 2,191,217 downwards.
TTATTTATTACAGTGGAAATAACGCGTCCACAGAGACAAATAGCTTTGGAACGAAGGGTTTGCAAAATTAATATGATCTTTGGCTGGCAGGTGTTATTCTTGAGCGCGCTTGTCCTCATATTTGACAGGTCAAGTTAATTCTGATGGATTATCATATACCGCTTTGTGTTGTGCAGGAATAAAACTAGGATAGCACTATGCCTTGCCTTCTTATGGATGTCGTAAGAGGCATTAAGAAATAATTACCACCCGAAAAACTCGGACTGCAGTATCTTCTCCTCACACTTGGGAAAACTGTGATTGCCAACAAGCTACCAAGCGTTGCAATTTTAGCTTAATTCTCCTTTGGAAAGGCCTGTGTCTAGTGTTGCCAAACTATCGAAAATCATGTACCCTATCAATCGGCCTATCGATAGTATCGATACAATCGATAGTATCAATACTATCGATAGCACAGGACAAGGCAATACTAACGAATGAGTTCAATACTACCAATACTATCGATTGTATTGTATTTCGTTATTAACAAACTATCGATAATATCGATAGTATCGATACCATCGGTTTTAATTGCAACGATACTATCGATAGGCCGATCGATAGTCTTACGATTGTTTGGCTATCGATAGACTATCGATTAAAAATCGATAGTCGACTATGATCGGCAACACTACTGTGTCCAGCAATAGACTTCTATGAGCTGATGATGATGGCAACTATCCTGTACCATAAGTAACCCTATAATAGACAGCATATGATGGGATTCTAATTCAAAATCATGTACTGCCTAAGGAGGAACCATTCATCCGATCGCGACAAGATTTTGATAACTTTGTTCACATACCGTAAGGTTTCTGAATTGAAGTGAAGACCAAACGAAATTACACAAACAACATTGTGTTTTTATAAGCGTCAAATCAACAATTTGAACGTCACAGTCCAATAACCTTTTTCATCATACAGATCAAATAGTATACGTTTACATCTTATATATACGAGTATACTCGTAATATATATAAAAATGAATCCCTATTTCCCTTGGTCATCGCATCACGCGTGAACGACTATACCGAATTCGCTAATTCTTTTTTTGTTTTGTTTGTTATTGTTAGGAGAATGTTCTTATGAAATGGAATGGAATTATGTATTGTCTAACATGGACGGTGGTGGACAGGTTGATGTGGTCTACACGGATTTTGAAAAAGCTTTCGATCGTGTGGACCACCTCATTCTCTTAGAAAAGCTTCAGAAGCTGGGAATTCATGGCGATTTACTAATATGGATCCAATCTTACCTAACTAATCGATCTCAAGCGGTTGTAATGGGGGGATACAGGTCAGACTTCATCAGTATACCCACTGGAATTCCCCAGGGATCACATTTAGGGCCATTGTTTTACAATGCTTACGTGTACGATATTTTTCATCTTGAAAACACTTAATGTATTCCGATGATAAAAAAAATATTTCTCAAAATTCAAAATAATCAGGACTGTATTTTAATGCAAAACGATTTAGATGCACTTTTTCAATATTACCTTAAAAATAGAATAACAGTAAATATAAGTAAATGTGAATGTATAAGCTTTACACGTAAAATACAGGCAATAGAATTTGATTATAATTTTAATGGAGTTCCTATCAGAAGGTCTTCGATAGTCAAGGACTTGGGCGTCTACTTCGATGGGAAAATGTTGCTATCGGTACATAATGACAAAATCGTTGATAAGGCATTTAAAAACCTAGGATTCGTGATTAGAACATGCAGGTCCTTTTCTAACGAACAAACCTTTAAAATGTTATATTATGCATACGTCCGCAGTATCCTGGAATATGCCAGCCCTATTTGGAATCCTCAATACACAACGTATATAGATCGTTTGGAAAAAAATCAAGAAAGGTTCATTAAGGTCCTGAACTACCGCCTACGAAAACCCACGTTAGCCACATATAAGGAAAACTGCAAAGCCTCTGGTCTATTAACACTCCGAGATAGGCGCAAATTATTTGACGTTTGCCTGTTGTATGACGTTGTGCGCGGTCGAGTGGACTGCACGGAGTTGGTGGCTGGCGTTTTGTACCGCGTACCTTCTCTCCGGTCTCGGCGTCAACAGCCGAAACTGTTAAGCGTACCGTCTTCTACTGCAGATTATGCTAGTAACGCACCCCTGTCTCGTTTGCCGCGTGCTTACAACGAGACCTTCAGCGAGATAGACTTATTTATTCACAGCAAATCAACTTTTAAAGTGAACGCTATAAAGTTGCTGAATTCGTTATAAATGTTGATGCGTCACATTGGCAGAGATGATTTACTTAAAGCACACACACACACACACACACACACATTCACACACACACATTCACACACACACAAACACACACACACACACCACTTCGGGCGGTATCTTATAAATAAATATTTCTTTTTCTTTGTATACATGGTATGAGTATTTATGTTTTAATTATTATATGACTTCCAACTCTTTATGTAAATTTGTGGAAATCTGTAATTAGCTGTATTTTTAAATTAACTAAGATGTCTTACACAATGTATCGCTGTTGATTTCCTGAATAAAAACAAATAAAATAAAAGAAAAAAATATTTAAATTTCGTGGAAAATAACAAAATTTAAGAAAACTTAATCACCATACAAAATTATTTTTATAGTAACCTTTAACCTATAATATAATTAAAGCCTTTAACGCTTTTGACAATTTAAACTTTTTTTGTGAATGGCATGGTTTGACTCACCTAACATTGACAGAATGCATACTGCAAACGGTTACAATTTCTAGTGCGGTTAGCAGCACTGAGCAAGTAATCACTATGGTTAGCAGTTGCGATGTCGATAAATAAATTTGTATCTGATCTGATATTTTATTTTAGTATTTATACTAACTCAAAATTAATATTCATAGTTAAGTAAGACAGGACAACGTCTGTCGTTAAAAAGCAAAGATTTATCTTTTAGTATTCTTAAAGCGAAGGAATTCAAAAAGTAGTGAACCGATTTAGATCCCAGGAAATTTTGAAACTATCTTCGGAAGGATTGAAAATAAGAGTGGTGCTTTGTATGGAGGATAAAGTTTTTTTAACCGAATTGATGATGTTTGGTGTGGAAATGGAGTCCTAGAAATCATTCTTTAAAGGGGTTTAATATTTTCTTAATTTGGTATGGAGATTGCAAAACTTCTTAGTGATCTCTGATGTATGTAATCGGAAACACGATATAACCGGAAGTGCCATATTGTAGCTTCCAACACGGACAGAGTCGCGGGTAGAGCACTAGTGTGAAAAAACATAAGTTAAAGCGCACATTTACATATCGCCTAAACATTATTGCTGCGTTTTAGTATTGTTTCAGTGTAAACCATTTAGCATTATAAAATAACTTATAATGAAGGCTGGCCGTTATTACGGACATTCTCACCTTGAAGGACTAATGGTATGATTGAAGTTTTGGCGTCCATTTGGCAAGGCTCGCGGCAAGATCTGGCATCGTGCCAAGGAACCAAGGTGTGAAGGTGATCCTACTAAGCTATTCCTAATGCTACTGTTTTTAGGTCAGCATTTGCTTCGGCCTGTACTGATTTTATGGATAGTAAAAGCTTATTGCCCATTTTGTGACTATGAGAGAAAGCGTTTACGGATACAGTGGAAGAAAACAAAAACATGAAGGGTTTTTTACCATTTATAAACTCAGCAATGTATTATTGACCCGATCGGAAATCGGAACCTCGCGTAAGTCGTAAAACCGAACTCTTCACCAACCGTGTCGAATTTTTTGTACAGACGCGATCGCCCATGATTTGAACGCTGTTTTAGCGTGGATATTATAGCGCATGCTGATCTTGAGATCTGTTTCGTAGTTAGATTAGCACAATTCCAAGTATTCATTCATCATACCCTTAGTAATCTTTCGCCAGCAAGCAAACTTGTGACTTCAACATGGTCCTAAAGTATTCAGTTATATGGTCCTCAAAAAGAAGGAAGAATTTTATTAAAGAGTTCATGCCAAGTTTGATGCTCTCATAAAGGCTAATTCCTATGCCTATTAAATACCTCGCGTTCTCCAGACCCCCGTAAATTTCAGTTGACGTTCACTGTGGAGTAACAACGCCTGGTATATTGCGAATTTTTTGAAGAAACGTGCAATTAACCGATGTTCGACAGTGTAATAACGTTGCTGGGAGCGAGCGATGAAATTCATTTGCTTTGGATGTTTAGACGTTCGGTTTATGGTACGTTCAGGAACTCTCGAGGCAGGAAGGTGACATACTCCCAAGTTCCAAGTGGAATCAACAGGATCTTCTGAGCTAAACAAACTAATGTTTTTAATAATGCTTTTGCAAAACATAACTAGGAAACCCTTTTTAAAAGTACTCTGGATTCTATTCCAAACCAGTTTAATAAAGTCGTCGATACAAATAATGTATTTGTAAATTGAAATGAAAATTCCTGATAGTTGTGTGAAAAAGAGGTAAGTATAGAATATGATATTACAACCAAACATCAATTCAATTAAAAGATGTAGCCCAGAAAGTGTTGCAGAATGATTATATTCCCTGAGTGGACTAATGGAGACACCTACTTACTCGTGTTTCTGGGCTTTGTCTGCACTCGAAGACTGGAAAAGACTTGATGAAGATAGCTTCATATCTGTGTATGTTGTTCCCAGTGCCCACCCGGCTGGAACGCCTTTGTTACCGTTAGAGGTAAATTTTAGGGTTCCTTTCCGAAAGGGAACCTTTTTTCTAAGACTCCACTGTCCGTCCTTCTGTCTATTTCTCATGAACCGTATTAGCTAGATGGTTGAAATCACAGATTATATATTAAATAAATGGCCGCTATTACAACAAAAAGGTACTAAAAATACTTTAAATGTGACTTTATGCGCGATACTAAGAATGGCAACGATAGACGCTTTAAATATTAACATAAAATGTAGTTGTAAATTCATATCAAAAATATATTATTAAATTATATTAAGTACGCAACCCTTCGTGCGCGAGTCCGACTCGCACTTGACCGGTTTTCGCAGTAAAGGTGGCACATTTAGGAAGAACTAAAAGTTCTTCCTAAAAGGACAAATCGTCAGTTTATTTGTTTCATGACGCTAAAAGTTGCAAAAAGCATTTCGACATAAAAAAAAATGCTTTGGTTTTTATTGTAATACTTAGGTATTTCACGTTTCTTAGCTTAATATCTTGGTTTGGAATGAGGGCGGGATTGCTCAAAGTATAAATTTTTCTTAATACGGTACTCCGTACTAACAAACCACATACCTAGATGACAGACTAAAACGGGTCTGCTAAATCGCTATAATAAAAATGAGGAAAAATTACGTAAGATATTTAATTCAATTAAATTTCAAAGTCAAACATTTTGTGTCAAAGGTACGTCGCAACGACGACAGTATATTAAACTGCCACACCTTTGTTTTAACAGGTTTGCTCAGAGGTGTAAACATTTAATTTGTTAATAAAATAAAGGAGCTTCATGATTTAAAACGCCTACGCAAAACGACAAAGCAATCTCACTTAACATCGACTTTAGCAGTGGCAAATTGAAGGAACTAATCAAATACGTGATGTCAAAAATACTAAACTGTTCCTAGTTAGTTAAACAACCTAAATTTCGCATATAGATTCAAAAACGTTTTTGTCACAAGATTTCACAGTGATGATGACTTCGAATTTCAGCATTTTTAGTTATACATTGCCCGGGCGTGCGTTATGCAATAAATTTTAAACAGATTGTTGTTACAACAGCACGTCAGCCTACCACAAAACGACTTAAAGTTGAAAATCAATTTAATGACCTTTAACTTTTTGGATAGGTTGACCTGCCGTTGTCTGTACATAGGAAGAACAACCACCATTCGCTTGAAATTGAAAAGAAAATTAACTCTTAAGTATAGAATTCTCCAGAAAGAAGTAACAGTAGGTACGCTATTATTAGTTTCAAGTGTTTCAAGTTTCGACTATTTTTCATTGAAACAGTAATAATGGAATCGTTCAAACTGTTTGTGACGCGAAATTCGAACACGACCTTAGGTCGAGGCCGCCCGAACACCGCAGCGACATCTACAATAAACGACCTTCAGTGTCAATGTCTGCACATGTTGAGAATAGTATCATAATTTTTTTAAATCATAAACAGTTTTAAAGAGGTGTAAATATGAATTACTAGCCACTCCCCGGCTAAGATCTCTGGGTCCTAGGTTCGATCCCCGGGTCGGGCAACAAAAAGTCTCTTTTTTTTTAGTTTTTATTGATCACCAACCTGCATCATGTCCTTACGCAAATAAAGTATTTTGAATTACTGTCATTATGAACCCTTGGGCACTGCAAAGTGCAGAGGAAGTAATAGAGGGAAAGCTCTTCTCGTTTTATAAATATTTTTCCTATGACCCTTTAGATATGAACTTATGGAGTGTGTTGTGACAGGCGGCGGGACACATGAAGGAACTGATTGCTATTGAGGCAGCAATGCTCTGAATGGCAACTACGCAAAGTACGACGATATTTAGTTTGGCCCAGGTGGTCTGACGATCTAGTGAAAGTCGTAGAAACCCATATGGAAGGCCTATGCCCAGCTATGGGCCCATGCCCATACAGGTTCATACCTGCCCTACAACACAATCCCTCAACACTCTTTTCAAAGGGTGTCCTCGCTTTAGCAGTAAGCGACACGATCATCTCACAGTCACTTGAACCAATAAAACCCAACCTTTTATCTTAACCGACCTCTTAAAAAAGCGGGATACAATAAACTTATTCGTAGCTCTCCTAACATAAATCGTAGGAGAGCTGAAAAACTTCAACATATAAATAAAAATCATAATCTGATAAGAAAGAAAACGTAACTTCCATGTGCAAACCATCAACTGTTTTTAAAGACTAAACCCTGTGCGTAAACCAGTAGCTTTGTAGATCAGTTAAACTCCTAATTAGCTAGCAAAATAGGCTCTTCAGCACCTATAGGACAAAATGGGCTGGTGTTTCTACCTTTTCTGAACCGGCTATACACAGAATCTTATTTTTTGGTTTTAACAAATTAAAACATTGATTTTATCTCTGTAACTCAAGAAGCGGAGTTTCTCATTCCTTAATATATGTAAAATTAATTAAACAAGTATTAATTACATTACAAGTGAGTATCACTTGTTGGAAAGCTTCTCAGACATCTCTGCTCCCGCTCCGCTCTTGTTATGGTTTGAGTTTTGAATTCATAATGAAGATCTACGAAGAGACATGGAGTCTTTTAGTTGTTATTATGACATTCTCTATTAAGAATTATTCGATAAATTACAGTTTATTATGTATATGTTGCAGTTAAAACCAGATTTTAGACAGAACGCGTTTTCCCTAGTTAGAACTAAAATTAACTAATGCTCAAAATTTAATATCAGGTAAAACTAGTTCCTACTAGATAAAACGCTTTTTTCCGAAGCGAGTCAGTTAAAACTGTTCTGATCTACAAAAATTTTGCATGAAGAAGATTTATGCGATATGATATATTTCTACCAGGAACATGACTCTGTGTTCTAGATCTTTTTAATAAATATTTTTATAAGTTTATCTTGTTTTTAATCCCAAATAAGTTTCCCTAGTGCTAGTTTTAACTAAAGTTTGGAGTGACAAACTAGTTTTATCTGAAAATCAAATATATCAGTGGTAAATTCTAGTTTTAACTAAGGTATTTAGTAGGGAAAACGAGTTCTAACGAAAAACGGGTTTTAACTGAAACATATACAACGAATTGTCGAAAGTACGAGTATTTGCATTTTTTTTATAATATAAACTGTTTTAAAATTACTTATTCTACCAACACATTAAGGCGCATGTCAGGAATATAGTTTCAAGCTTACCACCCCTTTTGTGATTAAGACTCATGTCGTAAGAGGCTGCCAGAAAAATATGGATAGCATATCGTCCCAACCATTGTCCAAACTACGATCACCAACTCACTTGTCAAGCAGTATCATGGCAACATCCTAGCTAAAGAATGATGCGTTGTGGTAAATCATTAACTGATTGCAGTGCCGTGCATACCATAAATGTCATTAAGCACTGCCTACCCTGACTTCTGTGTCTAACTAAACAAAATACCGATCCCTGCTCTTAATGTTAAGTTTTATAAACTTAGGCACAGCACATCCTACCCAAAACTGATGTTCACGCCCCTGACTGATTGGTATTGTTTCTGTTTCCAGAGAAGGGCATGTACATCGGGTCCCCATGCGAGTTCACTTGCAACCCCCAGCTCATGCATGTGTTCTGCGACCCCACCACGTCGACGTGCCAGTGCGACCCCAAGCACCCCGTCGCGCTCGGCGTCGCCAAGGGGTGTGCTAAACGTGAGTATGTCCAAAGTATGTCAGACGTTATTACGGTCGACTAAGAAAGTGGTCTATTACCCTTTAAAAATCATTCGCGCGTTATAGAACAACATGGTTGATTTTCCCATGCAAAAATATTCCAACAACTACTCGTCATATCTGTGCATATCTTTCATTGTTAGAAAGGCGATAAGTACATAATTTAAACCTTATAGCCATTGTGCTGACACACGAAATAATGAAAAAAAATTGGTATACCACTTCCTTGGCTGGTACAAATAGCTTTAATGAGTTTCAGGTGGTAGTAACCAATGAAACCATCTGACAAGACAAACTTAAACTTTAAAGCAGCATCACCTCTTCAGACTCTCGGAATGGATGATACTGTGCCAATATAAGCCTGCCTCCTCACCAAGGTACAAATTGACAAAATAACAATATAATATTAGTAAAAGTGAAAATATAACCATCCTTAAGCTAAGACAATAAGACTGAAGATCATGAGGCAGGATCTCGCTGTTTCTACCATTTGGCCCAAAATTTACAGATTATAGGTTTATGATATTTACAGCTGCGTTGATCAGTCGTAGGACTGAAAATGACCTGATAATTTTGTTTGCTGATTTTATCAAGACACTGAAACTTTAACTAGAAGATACGAGTAATTTAGCAAACGCATCGTATAGTTCTTATTAGTTTACTCAAAGCTTCTATTGGATGGAAAAGAAGAGGGCCAACAGGAAAGTTGGTAATATTCAGCCTACGTACAGGTTACTATGCGGGCTGATTTTAATGATAATTTTATTAGAAACCTAAACAGGTAAAAGGAATTAATACATAAATTACTGATACTTACCATTACGAGTACTCTGAAAAAGGAAGCAAGGTATTTCTTGTTTATTTTCCTAGAATACTGTTTTCGCCTCAACTCTGCCCACGTAACAAATTTCTTATAAGTAATTGTTGCTATGAAGCGGCTGAACAAGTTTATTTACTTCAGACTCCTACACACATTTTCTTCTGTTGTCCACGGCTAGTTTCCTTTTCAGAGAACCGTAAATACAAGATAACTTTATATTAACAAGAACTTGTAGAATAATTGGTAAAACTTCTACTTTGACATAATAATAGGGGTTAAAGTATGAAATTGCCGATTATTTTCCCACTTTTTATTTTGTTTATAGCTCTTAAGTACAGTCATATTATTGCGTAATTCTTTTTGTATTGTATCAAAAACTAAATAAAGTTACTTTTGACTAAAAAAATGCAATACTAATGCCTATTACTTCAAAGGAAGTCGTTGAAAAGACCCCTTACAATGTGTCAGCTGACCTTCTTGCTTCAATTAAGTATATTTGTATTATATACTTTGATTTTCAGAAATTTAAATACTATAATGCGTAGCTTTATAACCATCTAACTTTCACCTTTAATTTACATACTTTGAATAAGGACTTATATTATTTATGAGTTATTACAAATGTATAGTTTTTAGATTGTTACCTATACTTACATAATAAGACGGTATTAGATACTTACCAATATTTGTTACCAATAGTTCTAGGTCAAAGGAAAATACCCAAAAAGTTTTGTTTCCCTTGAGAGTGTCGATCTATACGTTTTTTGCGGCCGATCGTGTCATTTCTTCGCGCTAATTTTGAAGTTTGACTTTCTCACAGCTTCAAAGGGACTATAGACTAGAGCATTTCTTTATAATTTAAACTCGATACTCGTACCTACTCATGTTCCCGAGATAAGCATAAAAGATAAAAATTTCATCCTGTATAAACAATCTTAAATTTTAAATTTATATTTCATGTGAAATCCTAATAACGTTTCTATACAAACTCAAGTCAATAACAAGAACATTCTCTAGAGAATGCTGGCAATAGTTATTGTCGTTCAAATACAGTCTCCCCACACTGCTCTTTCCACGTTTCCGCTGACTGTTGTATTATAGAGATATTTACTAAGTTGTAGAACACGCAGGCAGTTTAATTAAAGTCTATATCGGGTTTACAGTGAGATTTGAAAACGAACGTTGTTCATACAACGACAGGTGCGGTAGAAGATTCTTTGAAACCGAAACTAACATAGTAAGTATGTTGATGAAAATTATATTTAATTAAAGGTAGAATATGAACTGACTTTCACGCAAACCCTAAAATATCAAATTTTGCTTCGTTGCCGCATTAATTAATGTGACAAAATACAAACATTTGAATAGTATCAGTATATAAACTTGAAAAATTTTTTTTGTCTCAGGCGAAAGAAAAGGCGAAGACAAAATTTTTCAAGTTTATATACTGATATTATAAGTGCAATTAAGTTGCTAAAATATCAAATAAAGTATTTGAATAGTAGTTTGTTTGGTACTAATTATAATGAGGATAAAACTTCGGTAATTCTTCAAAGAACTATCACTGGGTTTTTAACAAAACTGTAAAATAATTCATTTGAATTAATATTTAAACTATCTTTAGGACTTTTTCGGTTCAGAAGACCATGTTTTAGTAAAGGAAGAATAACATTAAATTTAATATTTCAGTTGGAAAAACTTTTACAATTTTGTTTATTGAGATAAAAGCGTCGAAAAGTATATACTTTAAGTATATATAGCTTAATTGAGACTTGACAGTTTGACACAATATTAATTGAAACTTAACTAAAATATAAATATGTCTTTAGTAACTAATAAGACTACCATGTTTTAATTTGTTTCTAATGCTTAGTTACCACTTACACCCAAATAATAAATTGTAATGCTTAACTTAATTAGGTATACAATTTTGCCGGATTTTAAGAGAACATGCGACAGTTGACGGGTAAGTTACATAATGACTCATCAGTACTCATAACTCGTAAGAATTAAGCGACTTGAATCTGCTAAAGCCACAGATAAAATAAATAATTAGATACACAGCTATATACATACGAAAAAGACACCAAACTGACTAAGTTAAAATATAAACTGTTAATGTCATGTTTACCGTGATGCAAATGTAACGGGTTGTTCCCTCACTGGGGGCAACTGGGAATTTGTAAAAAATAATGTCCCAGTAGCCCCCGGTGTGCCTCCATTCGAAGGGGCAACTGGGAATTTCATTTTAAAACGTCCCAGTCTCCCCCACTTGATACGCCGTAAAGTATAACTAGATATTTTTTTCATATGTTGCTAGAAGTGAAGTGTATTTTTTTTTTCATTTTACACAAAAATACTAATAGTCCTTAATACTATCACGATAAGCTTAGATTAGATTTTTTATATTCCATTAGACATTATTTTTCATTTGGCATTCAGAACCACATTATTCAATATTTAAACAACCGGGGCAACTGGGAATAACCCAATGTAACCTTACGTAAATAATAAAAATAATATTTAAGACATGCCATCTTGCCATGCTGGAGTACACAGAGCCCAAATTAAGCTACTATTAAGTTGCTTGACGTATTGGGTACTAGACAACCGATAAACTTACTTTTATCCTTTTTTTTGTAAATATGTTCTTATCATACTTAGCAAACACCCAGACCAATACAAACAGACATGTTCATGCACACAAATATTTGTATTGTGCGGGGATCGAACCCGCGACCCATGGCTCAGAAGCAGCGTTTACTACCACTGATCTAAATGACTTAAAGATAAATACTATGGTAAAAGTCCAAAAGTTCTGTGGGTGCTCAATTGGTGAGGACAATTTTCTGTCACTGATATGTGTGTGAGTGAGTAGGTATATATATCTGCACTGTAAAATTCCTTGTCTGTGCGCTTTAGTTCACTAATAATATTCATTGTTCGACTCCATGTAGAACACTCTTGATCGCATAAGTCACACATGGTTGGATTCAATGGTTGGATTCACTGACGGAGTCTGATATTATTTTATCGTCCTGTGATTTTCTTTATGAACAATCAACCAACTGTCTTTATAAAACTTAAATAAAATGTAATTTACCAAAATTACTTATTATCTTAGCCATCAAATCCATGCACAGAATCAAATTTGATGGCTCTTCATTTTCATCATTTTCATCGGTCAATGTTTTTGTTATTTAATGTTATAATATAGACAATTATATATGAACAACTAGTTGTTACTTACGACCTCATAATCGCGGAATTTCGGATTTTAACTTATCTCACGGAAACCGTGTATTTTTTCATTTTCATTCTAGCCTATTGTCTATCTCCGTGCCAACTGCCAAGTAGCATTCAGATTCGTTCTGTCATTTTGATGATATTGAGTAACAGACATTTATAGAAACTTTCACATAAATAATAATTTAGGTAAAGTAAAGTATCAGCCTAAAATAATCACACTGCACAGCAAAGGGTACATGCAGAATCACCACGTTTGCCAAATGCGCGTTAATGATATTCACAAACGTTCAACGTTCGAAAATTCGAAACTGTTGTAGCTCGACCCGGGTCGAACCCAAGACCCCAAGATCATGGCCTAGTACTTAAACTACTGGACCAATGGGGCGTTATTAGTAAAATAAGATACGACTAAATAAGATGCTAGAGCGTCAATCGACTCTTTCAGAGGCCTTACTACGCAACGCGAAGCACGTATATACGGATATACTTACCTGACCCTTTCAGATACTCTAGGACAGCGTTTCCCCTTTGCGGGGTCGCGACCCGGTACCGGGCCATTAAAATAAAATACCGGGTCGCAACATTCCCGCCTTGTTTATAAAGTAATACCTACTATCGATCGACGCATGGTTAATATTCTTCTAAAACTTTCGTCATTATCGGAAACTTGAATTATTTAGTAAAACATAGGCAACGTGCGAAGTATTCGCACAAAAATTTAGTAACTGAATAGTAGTATTAATGAAACATTTTTGCTATCAATAAAGGTGTATTATTTTAACTAGAGATGGGCCGAGTACTCGGTTAATACTCAGTACTCGGCATAGGTATTCGGCGGGTACTTTGATACTCGTATTCGGCCGAATAACTCGGTTTTGATGCCGAGTATAGGTACTCGGTTTAAGCAAAGCAATAAATTTAGGTAGATATAATTAAAACAACAGTGTTAATCAAAAAGTATACCTATTACTAATTTGGGAAATCATGGCAGAAATTTGGGAATGTTTGGGAAACACTGCTCTAAGACATTGGTGTGAGTGAGAGAGGTAGATGCAATCGAATAAACGGTCATAATGTTACAGAGTACGGCCTCAGATCCGAATAAAGTAGGTATTGAAGACCTTAACTTCGTCTATTTGCCCTTTTTAGATAGAACCTTGCACACGACGTTCGTTCTAGATTCGCCTGCACTGCACCCAGCTAGATCGCGAAGGCCATCAGGCGGTGGTGGTGCCGCGATGGCCGGATGACCCAGTTCTCGAACACCGTCTTTGTTCGTGACCATGACCGTCTATGGTTAACATCAGCGATTCCCAAAGTGGAACGCGAGTAATGTTGTCTATGACCAGAACTGTTGTAGACAGATTTTTAAAGTGTTAAAAATTTTTATTACAATTTAAAGTTTTTTTAAGTTTTATTATTTCTTATTACCTTTTACAGTTTCAAAAGTATAATGTAATGCTATAAATAAAACAGTTAAACATGTTTCTAAAAATAAATTTTTCTTTTTTATCTTTTTATGTGGTCTATGTTTTGCATCTGTGATTCCCAAATTTTAACGTAATTCATGTCTTTGACTATTAAATTACTTGTACTTGTAATTACTTTAGTCACCATAAAATAGTTCATATGTAAGCTGTACTTGTCGTCTCCAGGGGTAACCTTTATATTATTGCAAAATAATTCTAAACACTTAAAAATAAACGTTCAAAACAGTTTAAAGTTGTACTGGGCTATACTTCCCCTAAATTTTACTTATTACAAAATAATTATAAATACTTAAAAACACTCAAAAAAACAGTTTCAGGTTGTATACTTTAGCTACATATTTCTCTTTAAGTTGAAATTAGAGGCTACGCAAAAATATATTTAGTAATCTGTGGCCTAGGGTTCATGACAAAAAAAATCAACATGGGAAGCGCGGAAATGTAAAGCTAGGCTGTTCTCATTTAGGTAAGTTGTACCCAAATTTGTCTCGTACAAATAGTGTTGTTACTTACTACTTGTCTCGTACTGCGTAAGGAAAATATATTCTAGTGAGGGGTTCACTAAAACATATTGTCCTCTACCTAGAGATTGTCTGTAAGAGATGGCTTTTAGTGATAGGACCGCCTTATTGTAATTAATGACTTCAAGTTCGCGGGTGGACATCTAGTAACTAATTTTAAGGCAAAACATAAACAGGTCACAAAATAATATCGTAGTAAAAATTTGTTTTTAGTAGACTGGTCTCTATTAGAAAAAGTTTCAGCATCTCTGCCTCAACCTCATTGTTGTCAAATCTATTCAAATGGAAATGATCCGAAACTCTGGATTTAGGGCGGTGCCTGCCCCAAAATAACTTCCTGCGTTGTCCTCGCGGCGAAACGTTTATGTAAATTGCTAAATCAGGCTTATCGAAACACTTCCTTGAATAAAATACGGAATCCTTCTTTTAAATTGTTTCGTTGCTTGTCAGTTATTCATTGGCGACTTTTAAATATTATTATTTCTTGCTTTATGGGATACTCTCGAGTTTTAATAGAATCCTAAATGAGAACTCAATAATTCAATCCACACTTTTTTTTCTACTTTTTACTATAATATAAATAGACAACGTCAGATACATTGTTTTGATTCCAAACATAAATTTAATGTATATTAAATCTATGATGCCAAAGTAAGTTAACTTTAAAATCACTTCTTATTTCTTTAATCTCTACTAATATAAAATATAAATGTGAATGTTTGTTTGTTTGTCACGCTTTCACCCAGAAAGTACAGAACCGATTATGATGATATTTAGTACAAAGATAGATTAGACCCTGAAAGTCATTATTTCGTGGAAACTTCTGCCCAGCAGTGGGATTCCGGCGATATCCGCACGATATAAAGTGTAGTTTACGCGAGCAGAGTCGCGGGTTAAGAACTAATTCGTTACACTCATTTATGTAGGTTGTTGAGGCAACCTTTCAGAGTTTGTTCCGCCCGCGGTTTCCTTCTTACTTTTAAGTAGCTAATGCAGTTCGTAACATAGAAAGACGCCTATACAGTTGACCTAGTGTTCGCATGCTGAACGAGGCAGGCAAGTCTGACGTAATGTGTGCGAGTTGCCAAGACATCAATAGTACGTCTGCTGTTCAACTTATCATGTTTTGATCTTTGTAACTAAATATAAATATTTTAGAATAAATTTTACAATACCTGTCTTTTTACTGATTTAAACTTTCATGGTTACTATCGTAAGAGTTAGTTATTTCGAAAACTCATAAAAAAGAAGGTACATGGTAGAAATCTCGACTCTCTTACAAGATAACTTTGCGAGCGCTGAAAGTGCTCAGTCTAGGTCGGGTCCGCATACCTTTGTTCGGGCTATTCACCAACTGGACACAAGAGACTGTGTCTATCTGATCGTCAATTCGGGTTCCGTCGGGGCAGATCTACTGAAGGTGCTGTTTCACGCTTTACTGAGGTTGTTGTCAATCACCTTGACCAGGGTCGAAGATGCATCGGAGTCTTTCTGGATTTAGTTAAGGCGTTTGATACAGTCTCGACTCCTATACTACTCAGAAAGCTGGAGTCTCTTGGAGTTCGTGGATCGGCGCTGGATTGGTTTTCTAGCTACTTGACCAATAGAAGCCAATGTCTTAGGATTGGTGACCAAATAAGCAGTCTTCAGCCTGTGAGCTATGAAGTTCCCCAAGGTAGCGTTTTGGGCTCCACTCTCTTTATTGCATATATTAATGACGCTATGAACATTCTCCCCTCAAATTCTGAAAGGTTTTGTTATGCTGATGATACAGCTGTGATCTTCAGTGGCCAGACTTGGAATGAGGTTCTTCATGATACAGCTTCAGGTATGCAGGCTATTTATGACTGGTTAAATCGCAATCTCCTGACTCTGAATGCTGCCAAGACCCAATTTTTGTGTTTCCACAAGACTGCTGCTTCTAGACCTCCTGCAGCTCTATTGTACATCAAAGTGCACGATCGGACATATAAAGCATCTTTGGACGAAATTTTTTCCAGCTGTAATTGCGCCCAAATAAAAAAAGTGGAAGCTCTTAGGTAAGGTTGCATACACGATGAACTTAGATAATGTGATGACATCGTGAATTTTGGTCGTTTGATACGAGTATACTGAATAATTTTCGCTTGGCTTTGAGGCCATAAAAATTTAGATTGGCAACTACATTTTTAAATATACACCTTAAATAGGTAACATTCTTTATTGGCATCCCAAGTATTCATAACAAGGACATATCAGTTGAGGCACTTAAACATATTTGGTCTTTATAAGGACATACGGAAAGAAAATCTTTGGTATCTTCTGATACGTACTTACTCTATGTACGAGTATACAGGGTTATTTCCTATCTGGCCTTGCCATTATGTAAGTTAACTAGAAGGTACAAAACTTCTAAAGTTTTACATTATTTTCGATATTTACTTAAAAATAATTATATCTAAGTGTGTGATGTTAGGAAGTATTAAAAACTTGGATTTTGGCGAAATTTAAACAATTTGAAATAGATACCGTCGTACCGGACGACGTTCCGTGGGCAGGCCCCCTACAAGGTGGACCGACGATCTGGTCGACGAAGGTCGCGGGAAGCCGCTGGATGCGGACAGCACAGGACCGATCGTTGTGGAGATCCTTAGGGGAGGCCTATGCCAAGCAGTGGGCGTCGCTCGGCTGATGAAATAGATCGCTAACCCACTTGCCAAGCGTGGCGATTATGAAAAAAACCTCCTTTAGGACAGGCCCGTGTCCAGCAGTGGACTAATATACAGGGCGTTAGGTAAATAGTATAAAAAGCGGAAACCAGGCTATGTGAACATATAATACTATGGTGAAGTCAGAAAAATATCTATTTTTTAATCAAATTTGCATTTTACATACATTATGATATCAAATTTCAGACTTCACCGTTTATATGCATATACTCGTATTAATATAAGCTGGTTTCGACTTGTTATTCAATTAATTAATACCCTGTAGAATGGTGATTACAATCCTATCCTACATTATCTGTGCCTATTTCCTCATTAAAACTTTCCATATTTTTAGGTTAATAAGTTTATTTTTCCAAACTATTTTTGGGACGAGTGATCAATTACATTGTCTTTTTGCAACTCGATCATAATCCAGCGCGTCGCCCAGCGCCGAAATGAGAAAAACTTTTTAATATGAATCGCATTTCGACGCCCCAAATAAAAGGTTATCTTGGCTGATATTAAAATCTCGATAAAGCCAAAATACTACGAAAACAATTTAATTTGTAACTATTTTTAGACTAATCAACGAAATGATTTGATGAAAGTCTTTAAGATCTGCTGAAGGCTAATCCGAAACTCGATGCTCGTTTAATCAGAGATTTAATACGTAATCTCTCGAAGTTTCGAATGATTACCAAAGTAGGTAATAACTTTCCGGGAACGATTAAAGTTACTTTGAACTCTATTACTTTGTAAATAGAATTATAAATAAATTAGAGCAACATATCCGCCAAGGTTCAAACACATTTCCTCGCGGTTAGAAAACCGAACGACCGCCTGATAGGCAACTGCCTAACCGTAAGACTGAGGATCAGATAAATAGATAGAGTTAATCTATATTAGCATAGCAATAAGACACACGCATCGGGAAAATAAAGGCAAAAAAGTTAAGTTACAAAAATAAAAGATCGAAATAAAACCAAATTGACAGTTACCTTCAATATGTAAGCAAAGATATAGTAGTGTTAGAGCTCACTGCTGATCAACCGTGAGGTGCTATTTAGGGACTAGTCATGCCTCTTAAAAAACTATGTAAAAATCTTACTTTTATAAGTATTGACGTCACTTTGTGAGTAACGCGACAATTCTGAAGGTCAAAACAAACCAGTTAGTAACTATTTAATAAAATCTTTTCTAAGTAATAGCATTATTTTACATAAACTGCTATTTCAACTTAATGTGGAGAAAAAACACAAACATTAATTAATTATGCAAGGTCATAAGTAGGTATCAAAATAATTATTTGAATTACATAAATATAATCCGCGTTTAATGCAAACATGATTCGTGCAATCTTTGTTTTTTTTTTTTTTTCAAGTCAAGTTTTCTATCGAAAATATTTTTTGCAACATAGTTTTCAATTTTTATGGTCCTAAGCCTGTGAAGGTATGAAGGGAAATCAACAACTTATGAATAGTATCACAGAACATAATTAATGAATGAATGAGATAGGCTTCGCGTAAAAAGTGTTTTGCGAGGAGGCCGTATCCAAAATTTTTGATTTTAGGCGGTCATTTTCTAAGTGCTTTATCTTGAAATTTTTGTACTGGGCTATACCAAAATACACCTAAGATACACTAAGTTAAGTTTTACCTTTCTTCTCCGTTATTTATTGTATAATAATAAAAGGCTTATTTTTATTCTTTATTTTATTTATTTATACCAAAAGAAAAAATACGTCTTTTGTTTTTTGTCTCGTACAAGTAGATTGTTATATTAAAATTTTGATGGTGATTAAAGTTTCATTCTGTACTCGTATATCAATATCATCTCAACTTATAGCTAACTTCAATATAAAGCACAATACTTAATTTAACCCTATTCTTTCCACAGCAAAAAAGTTGGGCGAGCAATGTTTCTACCGGCAGACGTGTCGCGCGTTCGATGCGCACGCGTCGTGCGTGCAGGTCAACCACAACGCGTACTGCCAGTGCGAGCCGGGGTACCACAGCACCTCGCACTCCCGCCCCACGCAGCGGGTCTTCTGCACCGAAGGTATAGATAGCCACAAAGTCAAATCAATCTGTTGAACCAGCAGAATCATGGCTCTTTTTTTTCTGGGTGTCGTAAGAGGCGAATGAATGAGAACTGCCAGAAGGAGACGGGCAGCAACGTGTTCTCTGCACCATTGACCAAACTGCGATCGCCAACCAGTTATGGTAGACTCCGCCTTTTGGAGGGGCTTGTGTCTAGCCGTGGACTGAAATAGGCAGGATGATGATGATGTTGACCTCAGAAATGAATAAAATTTGACCGAAGGAACTATTAAGTATTCGTTGGTAACTCTAACACAAAGTTTAATTAAAAGCGGATGTCGTTGTAATCTAGTCTAGGACTCCTCACTTCATAGTTCCTTCTATTCTCAGTACATATCTTAACGAATCATCGTTGATAAAGATAATCAATACGATCTTCACTACTCGCTTAATTCCCAAAAACTAATTACTTATTTCATAAAAGGGACAAACGTTCCTTTTGGGAATTCAGCGGCTACTTCTTACTGTTCTTTGATTTTTTTGTAGTACTGAACTTTAATGTATTTTAGTAGGACGTGTAAAAGTGCCTTCCGCCTTATTGCAGAAATTAAACTGTTTTTTACTGATTTTCAACTGTCATCATCATCATCATCATCATCAACATCAGCCTATCACAGTCCACTGCTGGACATTAGCCTCTCCAATTGCACGCCACTTAGGTCGATCCTCGGCTTCTCGCATCCAGCTCCTGCCAGCCACCTTGCGCAAATCATCACTCCACCTAGCCTGAGGGCGTCCAACACTACGTTTGCCGAGACGCGGTCTCCACTCAAGAACTCGTTTACCCCAGCGGTTGTCGGTTCTGCGGCTAATATGGCCAGCCCACTGCCACTTCAGCTTGCTAATCCGGTGGGCTATGTCGGTAACTTTAGTTCTCTGCCGGATCACCTCATTTCTGATTTTATCCCTAAGAGAAACTCCGAGCATAGCTCTTTCCATAGCCCGCTGAGCGACTTTGAACTTGTGGACTAGCCGTACCGTCAGTGTCCACGTTTCGGCTCCGTATGTCATGACGGGTAGGTCGCACTGATTGAAGACTTTCGTCTTGAGGCATTGTGGGATCGACGATGAGAAGACTCGACGTAGTTTCCCAAATGCTGCCCAACCCAACTGAATTCTTCTGTTCACCTCATCCTCAAAGTTGTTTCTACCTAACTGCAATGTCTGCCCGAGGTACACGTATTTCTGAACAACTTCGAGGACGGCGCCGTGCATCGCAATCTGTTGCGGTAGTACATGTTCATTGAACATAACCTTGGTTTTATCCAAGTTCATTCGCAAGCCGATGCGCACAGAAGAGTCAGCCAGGTCATTCAGCATCTGTTGTAGGTCCTGCAGCGTTTCTGCCATAATGACGATGTCGTCTGCAAATCGCAAGTGAGAGATGTATTCGCCATTGATGTTGATGCCTCGTCCTTTCCAGTGCAGCGTCTTGAACATATCCTCCATTGCATTTGTGAACAATTTCGGGGAAATGACGTCCCCTTGTCTCACTCCTCGATGCAATGGTATAGGTTTTGTTTGCTGATTCTGTACTTGGACGGACATGGTGGCGGCTTCGTAGAGACATCTCATCACTTGCACGTACAGCCAATCTACTTGGCAACGCTGCAGTGACTCCAGAACGGACCAGATCTCTATCGAGTCGAAGGCTTTCTCATAGTCCACGAATGCTAGACACAAGGGCTGATTGTACTCTTCGGTCTTCTGTATAATCTGCCGCACTGTGTGAATGTGGTCTATGGTGCCGTATCCGCTCCGAAATCCAGCCTGTTCCGGTGGTTGGAATTCGTCAAGTCTTCGCGCAAGGCGGTTCATGACGACTCTTGAAAACAGCTTATAGACGTGGCTTAGAAGGGAAATGGGTCGATAGTTCTTCAGCAGGGTCTTATCTCCTTTTTTGAAGAACAGGACGACAACACTCCTACTCCACGCCTCCGGAGTTCTCCCTTCAAACAGGACAGCGTTAAAAAGCTTTTGAAGCTCCCTCAGTACGGGTTTACCTCCAGCCTTTAGCAACTCTGTTGTAACGCCATCCTCTCCAGGGGCTTTTCCATTTTTCAGCTGTTTTAGAGCCATCCTGATATCGTCAATGCTGACTTCTGGCAGGTCTTGAGTGTAGTGGCGTGTTAACGCGGCTCTAGGGTCCTCATTTTCGGGATCAGGTCGAGATGCATGCGAAGCGTATAACCGGCCATAGAAGCGTTCTACTTCGGAATGGACTGCTGGCTTCGAAGCAACGAGTTCTCCACTTGCTGTGGTCAGTTTCGTCAGGTGGCTTCTTCCAAGAGATTGTACGAACACTTTCGACCCCCGATTTTGCTCGATCGCTCTTTCTATCGCAAGAGTATTGGAGCAACGGAGGTCGTGTCGTACGAGCTTACTTCAACTGTAACACATGAAAAACCTGGTTAGTATATTGGTGCGGTCGTCCACCTATTTCACAATTGTCCTGGGTTCAAGTCCCGGTTGGGTCAATATAGGAAACGATGCTATAATGCTTTACTTTATAATGCTTTACTTTACTTTATTTGCCAAAAGATAACAATATACAATAGTATGTACACAAGCTTAAAATACTAAACAAGCTTAAAACTAACTGACATACATATAGCCTCTGTTGCCAAACAAGGAATTTTTTTTTAAATCCTGTATTTCGGCAATCAACGCCTCTCCACCTCTATTAATGTAACATTTTATAGGCTCATTTACCATTACTAAGTTTACTGTCTACATATTATATGTAGAAGATGTAATTTTTACTTTGACTTACATTTTTAAGATAATTATTTAGAAATTTTATTGTATAGCTATTAGCATTAGTTAGGCGTCCTCTCTTTGTGTAGTGTGTGAGTGAATGTGTGTGTGCTATCTAATCTGTCTGTCTGGGGCTTGGGGCGAGCTAGGTTATAGCCGCGCGAAAACAAATCAAATAACGTTGTAGGCCTGTAATAGGTGACTTATACTCTGGCACCAGCTTACCTTAAAAACATTTAACGACAAGAAAGTAAAATTAACAAGTTCAAAGATAATAAGGTTGTTCTTTTCGCTAGACCTGGTGCTGCTGACAGCGGACATGCCGACGCTGCTGGGCGTGGCGTCGGGCATCTTCGTGCTGGCGGGGCTGCTGTGCATGGTGCTGCACCTGTACACCAAGGCGCGGTACCACCCCACGCACCTGGCCGACGCGCGCCTCACCCCTCCGTGCCTCTACTCGCTTAACGATACTGGTCAGTCTTTTAAAATCTATGGAGCTCTGTTCAAAATTTGTAAAGCTCGCCCTAGTTATGCTAGTGGTAGTAGTTGGTGAAGGTAATAAAGAGGACATCAAAATCGCTAAGAACCTAGTTGACTTACTCAACCTCAGATGTTACGCTGATGTTTTGGTTGTTGAATTAATTGTATTTGATACTGACGGCATTCTTAATCATACCAGATCTCTAAAGTTAGTACATATTATACATTAATTAATCACTACTGACTTGCATGACAGCGAATATAATAAGATTTCACATGAGCATCATCATTCAAATATCATTAGTATCATCAGGTGACGACTGAATGATCGTCATGAATATGAAAAGAAGTCTGGGGTAGCTTTTGCTAGATGGAAATATCAAAAAGAACCTGAGAACTTAACAAGAGGGTTTATAGCACCGGAATGGAGGACGTGGAGAAGTTTCATACCTAACAATGAGAATCAATATTTGAAAATGATGGTGCTCTTAAATTTCTACTCTTTGTAATGATGCGTGCGCTACAAATATCCTTGTTGGAAGAGCCAAAACACTTTATAGGGCTGTCCCTTTTTTTATTGATGGGCTTGCTGTTGGCTTCACACTGAAACCTAGAGTTGAGAGGAAGCCCAATATGGAGCAACTTACCCAGAAGCAGCGTATTCACTCTAGCTTTAGGTGAAACTTCAAGCTTGACTCTTGGTTTCCTTAAGTGTTGTGAGCTCACGTGACGTGTAAACATTGCACTGTAGCTTTTGGTGTTTTACTTCAAGCTTGACCATTGCTTTTCTCTGTACTGTTGTGAGGTCATATGACGTGTGAATGGCTTGCAGGCGGAACATATTCTTGATGTTTTACAGCACGACCCTCGCTTGTATCAATAGTGTTATGAGCTCACGTGCCGTGCGAACATTGCAGGCGGAACGCTGAGCGCGACCCGCGCGTCGTCCCGCGCCTCGTCCCGCACCAGCGCGAGCGCGGGCACGAGCGGCACGCTGGACGAGGGCGCGCGGCGCGCGTCGCGGCGCGGCGTGGCGGTGTCGGCGTCGCGCGCAGGTGCGGCGCGCACGGCGGCCATCTTGCTCATCTCGCGCCACCTCAGGGCCGTAAGGCGGGACGGCGGCGCGCACCCGCCCAAGTGCGCCGCCAAAGGTGATCCGGATAATGTATGCAGCGCGCGGCCCCTACTGCACGTCTCGGTGTCCGGGCGCCGCTGGCGGGCGGACCTCGAACTGAGCGGAGACGGTTCTAAACTGTTTTGATCTGCTCATCAAGATCCCTCTGAGACCTTCCTCATAATACTTGGCTTTAATAATTAGGCTATTGATATTAGGTAAAGTCTGCCAGAGCTGGTTAAGACTGACAGCCCGAAATAAAAAAACCGGATCAGATAAATTCAAATCTAAACGGTGGCTGTATATTTCTCGTATATGAAATTGATCTTCCACTTAGGTATAGGCGAAAAAACATCCGATACGATAAATATAGCAGCGGGTGTTCACTCCTCTAATCATTGATAACTAAACAATTTGCTTTAGAAGTTTTATTGACAAAGCAATATAATAATTTGTATAATGCCTATTTGATTAGGATTCTGATGAGCACAGTCATTTCACATACAAACGTAAGCTTCGACTGTTAGGAAGCAAAACGCAAGTTCGCCCGCGAGTTCGAGGAGCTGTCACGTGGCATGCGCCGACGTCGCCCGTGTCCGTTAGATGTTGCGTTGGTGTTAGTGGCCAGGACAGACGCTATTCTGCGACTGCTCAACCACAGCGATGTAGATCCAAATATGCTGGAAAATGTTATAGTCTTCAGATCACAAGAGTCCAGAACCCTGCTTTATTCTAAACATCTTCAGTGAAAAGTAATTATAAATCTTCGGTTAAATCCAAAAAAATTAAGATGACATAAGCCGTTTCTTTTTATCTGATCCAGCATGTTAATGTCATCAATAAAATCCTCTTTTACAAAAAGACTAAACTCTTTAAAAACCCTAATCTATAGGTACCCTTGAAAAACTTTCCAGTGTACCTAATTGAAGCTTCTTGATGCCATTTCATAGAGTACAAAAACATGAACCTCTGTTCATATAGAAATCTCACAGTTTCTTTAGTCAGGTGATCAGGTCAGATCGAAATGCCTACTTGCATTTTCCTGCCAAACGTTTTTTGAAAAACTAACTACTAACTTGACCTTGTAAGGTGTCCTGCATCTCCCTACACCTAAGTAAATAATAGCATATTTGGGATACATCAGCGTAGAACCAGACGGTTTTGTGAGTATGCTTGATGTGAGGCTTTGATTGGGGCATTGGCACTAATTTGCAGTGGAAGTTGTGTGGGCTACAAAATTACCGGTGTTGCTATCAGTGTGGTGTCAGTCGCAAGATAAACGCGGGCGCGAGCAAGATGGCCATAATCCTTGTTGTTCCTTGTTGTTCCTTGTTTCTTCTTCTCTGTCTCACAGCTTTTGTACTTATGCTAACGAAACTGAAGAATGAGTTAGACCCGTTACCTCAACAATTTATCTAAATGGGCAAACTCACACAGGAAAGTATGCAATTTAATTCATGAAGACACACGCTAACATACATACTTCATGGATGCCAATAATATTCATTGATCGATTTTGGATCTTAATTTTATTACACTCGCTGCAACGCTTTATGCTTACTTTCCAATTACATAAATCAGCTTTTTTAGTCACATTGAACGCTGAATCAATTAAAAAGATTACATGCATTGTGCTATTGTAATATGGCCAAATTAGTCTTGAAAGATCCAACAAAACACGAAACAATTTATTAGTCTTGTTTTTACAAAATTTTGTAGTATTTTATAATAATGCAGATGATAAAATTGTTAACTGCAAAAGAGTTAGGACATACTGGTAACATTTTAATATCATGAAACTATTTGACGCCACCGATTAGGGATTCGCCAAAATCAGAATGTTCTGTGTACTTACATATGCGCACATTTGGCTCTTTTTTTGATTTAAAAATATTTATTTCATTTTAAATCTAATACTCCAAACTAGAGAGTTTTACAACATTGGCCTCTAACCGATGCAGCAGCCAATAAACGTTAGGGAAATGCGCCAGGCAGCGGGCCTAAGCTTCAGTTTCAGGCAGCACCGCTTCACGCTTTCTGTTGGCCTGTCTCCACGTCTCGTTGGCTGTGCATGTCAGCGTTGCAACACCATCGAATACTGTATCAACATGTTCAACTCACTTTTTGTCATTTTCATCGAAGCCTCCATTTATCGTAGTATCTTTAAGTTTAACTACATACATTTCAATTTCAACCTTTGTTCATTCGGATAGTTCTCTATTATAAGTAAATAAAATAACCTTTAGCTATTTGTAAATCTTTTACTTACATTAAAATAGTCATTAGTCAGAATAGCTGCTACGATGTGTTGGTGGCTTGCAGTGAAAATGACAAATTTATCTGACCCAAATTTGAAATACGAGTATAAATACTTTGAAATGTTTCATTAGACTTGGCTACTTTAACATTTTAATAAATCAAAGAACTGTGGTCCTTGAGCAAAATCTACAGTATTGGTAACATTTCAAATAGCATTTCATTATACTCAAGTTGCCAAGTCTAATTATTTAACTCGTCAGTTTGGTAATGTTTTGGATAATAGGTACATTACCTGTGCATATGGTAAAACCTGACTTAGTATCATTGTATATTGACCTATTTGATATGTCTGTAACTATGTGTTGTTGTATCTTGTAAGGGGCTGAAATTTAATCACCTGGTATTTTAGTTTTTGTAAATAAGTTAGTATTATTAGTTATAATGTAATGCACAAAATGTCTTATGCGGATGTATACTGGGCTAATATTGCCTTTTATTCTATTTATTATGCAATAAATACAAAAGAAAATTGCTTTAAAACATTGAATTAAAATAATTATATGCATTGACACACCAATAACTATATATTTCGAGCTTTTGTTACATGATGAAAATCAATACAGCTTAAACACTATCACTTCAGCAAGCTATCATTTATTGTCTCACTCGACCCCAGCATATGATTACATCCATGTCTTTCCAACAACCGCAGGTTCGCGACGTCCAAGTCTAAGTTCGGTGCAGAGCAGTTCGTCCTCTATTAGAAGTTACAGCGCTAAGAGGTGGGAGCGGGAGAGGGAGCAGAAGGAACGGCGTCAGATGAGCATGCGTCTCGCTCAGCTGCACGACAAGATGGCCGCCGGGCGTGAAGTGCCGAAGCATGCGCCCACGCCTTCGCCGCGGTCGCCGAACAATTCCACTGACGGACTGCTGCCGTCTGTATGTGAAATTAGAGAAGTACGATCATTGTCCCATCCTCTAGAACACTTCCTTTTAATAAAATCTGAAATTGAAATCATATTTAACATGGTGGTCGATTATATCATGTCCTGAATGTCAAAGTCCAGTATCCAAAGCAGACTTTAAAAACTTTGCAATGTCTAAACTGAATAGACGCCAAGCTGTCACAAAGTAAAAGAATTTACGCTTAGGTACTGGATCTGAAAGTACTGCGTATATTAGTTATCACTGAAGCCTTATTCAGGTTAGCAGGGGTTTGTTCTTAGTTTTTACTGCTCGTTTTATGTTGTACTTAGTGGGAATATGTCCAATAATAATCAACATGGTGTCAAATTTATTGGTCGTTTATTCTTTACGATTGGTTTTGTATGAGCTTGGAAATCCTGGCATACTTAAATCAGTCAGCACAAACCCTGATGTCTCTGATTCTACACCATCCTTGCCCTGTGGAGCCACTTTAGGAACGTTAAGCCGTTGGCCTTGTCTTTTGCTGCAAGATGGAACTCGTAAAAGTTAGTTACGTCAGGGACCTTTATTAGGCGTCTAGAAAAATCCTGACACCAGATTAGGACAATCATACGATAAGAATAGTTCAGTGGGTGTAATGTTAATTAGAATAATATGGAAAATATTAATACATATTAACTGCTGACTATTAGGTTAATAATTAACTACGCGTATATCGAGCAGAATAAACTAGTATGAACTAACCAATGATATTTACAATATTAATATATATAATAATATTTATAATATCATTGGTACTTACCTTGAAAATGTACTAAGTAATATGAGTAATTATAACATGATAACTACATTAAATTAAACTTTTGGAATTGTTCAGATTTTAATCGCTCCCCCTATTGGAGCCATGAAGGTAAATTTACTCATTCCATGATATGTGGTGTGGTGTACCCTGTGCTAACATACCCTGTTTACGTAACCCCCCACTTACCTATGTGTGATGTGTATGCACTTAAGACTTGGTATATGTTGTAGCTTCCATAATACCTACTGTTTCCTTTCTACCAGTGTTATATGTTAAATGTTTGCTTTCATGTTTATTAAGTACTAAACAAGATACTGTTACATCCTGGGATTTTAGCAACTGATAAGAAAAAGTATCTCAAAATTTACGTAATAAGGTAATCGTAGGTATAACCCATGTTTTTATGGTATACGCCTTTCTTTTTGTTGCGTTCAATAAAGTGTAGCAAAGTCCTATTACAATTTTACTTCTTAGAGAAAATAAATATAGTAGACAGGCCATTAAAAAAATTATCTACAAGAATTAAAAAAATTAAAAGGCCAGGCCATTAAAAAAATTAACGAAAGGAGGCGTGATCGCGTTTAATTCCAGTAAAACGCTCAAATAGTTGAACAACGCGATAGTATAAAAGTCACCGAGGATCTTCTTCCATAGACTGAAAATTGGTTACAAATATTCGTTCATTAAATGCAAATGTTAGTGAAATCTTTCATAATTGTGTTATCGTATTTAATTTCCAGTTAGTAACAAATCCTGATCAGCAGCTACAAGGCGTGGACGGGCCGTGCTCCAGCTCGTCACTTTACTGACAGCAGGCCCGTTCGAAAGCCACGCGTCGTTCCCTGGACTCCCTCTCCTCCGAAGGTTCCCCCGCCATGGCCTGGATGTAGACTGTACCCACATTACCATTCGTTAACCAGGCCATCCAAATACCTTCGCTCCATGCGATCCATTAGTTTTAATAATAATAATCGCGGTTCCTATGAGAGGAATTAAAAAGTGACAAAAACTTTTTAAAGGGCAAAGCGAAAGTGGTTTTTTGAACTGTGAATATCAAACAATGAGTGATCTATCTATGATAAATCTGTGTCTTAATCAACTGTAAATTACATTCGAGAGTGTAATCTTGATATACTTAATAATCGCGTAAACGTCAAGCACAAAAAGATGACCCCTGCGGACACCATATCGGAAAAAACTACCATACTAGTAATTTATTTTTAAGCTTGGCAACATTTTATAGCATTTGAAATATTTGCTTCTCAGTCTTACGCTTGCGCGCGACATTAAGTTCGAAAATAAAGTGTATATCAAAGAGGTGTATATTAAGATAATCAGCATACAATACTTATACAAAATTAATCCACATAAAACAAGTTGTATCTAACCACTGCCGCTTGGGACGACATTCCCGATATCTATAAAACTACCTCACTTTCCGGCGTCATATCAGCCATATTTATGGGAAACCCTTATTAAAATTTAGTGACTCTAACACTTTAAGCGAAAAATAAAAGCTGTGCAATGAGAAGAAAATATTTCAATTACTACCTTACGACAAGCTAACTTAACAATATACACAAAAAAATATGTAAATCGTGTGCATATAGGATCTGTATAAGCAGTACTCTTAAATATTTACATATTTACGTTCATAAGACTGTACAAAAACAGAACATTAAGTATATAATTGATATAAATAAGCTTATTATGTTAATTACGACAAATCAGTTGAAATTGCGAGCTTGTCGCACAGTCACATCAACATCTACTAGCTTGCCGTTGATGCTAAGTATTAATGAAGCAATAGTTCGTAAAACGGTAAATAGACACTTAGACATAAAATTTATAGAATAGGTACATAAGTTGAGCGCTTTAAGCTTCTAGTCAAATATCGAATAAGTGAATGTGATGATTGTACAACTGTACCTATTTAAGTACGCTAACGGCATTACGTTAAAAGTAACTAAGCAGTGTACAGAAATGGTAGTTTTGTTGTTAAAAAGCTTGCAACACTAAAATTGTAAAGGCACACGCATATAGAATGAATTTTTAACAACCTTCCGAATTTTAATAAAACAATCTACGAGACAAAAAACTAATGACGTATTTTTCCTTTTGGTATAGCCCGTACAAAAATGTCAAGATAAATGTCAAGATAACCTAGAAAATGTCCGCCAAAAATCTTAAATTTTTGATACGGCCTCCTAGCAAAACTTTTCAACGCGATGCGCATCTCATTCATTTATTACTTACTATAGGTACTATTAATAAGTTTTATATTTTCCCTTTACTCCTTCATAGGCTTAGGACCGTAAAAATTGGAAAGTACTTATGTTGCGAAAAATATTTAATTTCATAAACGGGTTCTTAACGCCTATAAAATTTGTAAGGTGATGAAAAAGTCACCTGTATAATACAGACATACTACATTTTTTAACTGAAATTTGTGTGAGGCTGAGGGAGCTCCTTTGAAAAAGTTGGAATAAACTCCTGCCCATTCATAAGGTGAAACATTTTTATTATGTGTTTGATGATGGTGATGCACAAGATCGGAAAAGGTAATATGTTAAGGATGGTTACAGAATAATATGTCTACTTCCGTGAATAGACTGCAGTGGAGAGTGCTGTAGGGGATATTAATTCTAAATACAAGATTGAAGAACGGGAAAACTTTCATTGATATTTAACGATCAGCACAAATGAAAAGATGTGTAATTATATTTTCATATTAAGTATAAAGTGTATTGATATAGCTTTCTTTTAAAAGGATGCGGTTTAACATTGAGAGCTTTCCTCATCCTGACACTAGCAAGCGTCTTGTCGCGCGTCTTTCGCCATACGTCATACGCCATTCGACGACCTCCGTGGCGGAGTGGCGTACACACCGGTTTTCAAGGTGTCGCCTGCTCCGAGGTCCCGGGTTCGATTCCCGGACGGGTCAATGTAGACAAAAAGTGTTTTTCTACATTTTCTTGGGTCTGGGTGTTTGTGGTACCTTCGTTGTTTCTGGTTTCCAAAATACGAATGCTTTAAATAGTTATTCAACAGGGGATCAGAACAATGTATATGATGTTGTCCACATTTATTTATTTATTTATACGTAGGTAAGTGTAATTTGTTAATTTGTGCCTACCACAATATAAATTAAGTCTTACGTACATGGCTTAAAGCTGAATACATCCAAGTTTAAAGATCACCTAAACGTTCAGGTGCTCATTTGGTGACGACGTTTTTCAGTCACTGATTGTGTAGGTATCTAGCTTTTTTTTTTACTAGCTGTTGCCCGCGACTTCGTCCGCGCCAATTTCTGTTATTATGATCTCGATTAATATGATCAATTTTCCCCGTTTTTACAACATTTTTCACTGATGCTTCGCTCGTATTGGTCGCAGCGTGATGTTACATAGCCTAAAGCCTTCCTCGATAAATGGACTATCCAACACAAAAATATTTTTTCAATTCGAACCAGTACTTCCTGAGATTAGCGCGTTCAAACAAACAAACAAACAAACAAACTCTTCAGCTTTATAATATTAAGTATAGATAGGTATCTACGTCAAACGCGTACGCTGGACAAGTTTAGTGTGAGGGAGCTCTAATGACAACGAAAATAATTTTGTTTTAAAGTATAGTTACTAACTAAAATAATAGATAAAAATAACAAACTGACCAGATGACACTGCTTAGTAGTTTAACATGTAAATTGGATGCCTGCCATGAACTATTTTAGCTTTGAGAATTTCATGTTCACAAAACATGATGAATATTTTTTATGCGTAAAGTTCTTAATGCTGGAAAGGCTAAATTGTGTACTTAGTCTTATAAATATTGCAGGGCAAGGTCACGACCATCAATCAGTCCTTACTGTTAATAATAGGGACAGGTTCAGTAGTTTACTCTTGAGAAATAATTTTTCGCATCAATCGACAACAATCTAGGAAATTTTCCAATTAAATTGATTGCGAGTTTTCACGCACAACTACAGGCTGAACAAACAAAATGTAAACGCATTGTGGTGGCTTTGTTTCATTCAATCCATATCAAAACCTAATGAAACGTATTCGTGTACGTTAAAGTGTTGCCAGCCGTGATAAGCGAAAATCAACAAAAATCAACAAAAATGGCTATTCATATAGAAATATCAATATTCGTACTACAGCTGTGGTCTACGTTTCTATTAGAAATAAGCAATCTTACTGTACCTGCCTCTATTTTTGTGTCCTATTGCCCAGCAATATGGTATATAAGTATAAGTTGGCAATGACGCCACAGACCGGCTGTCAGAGTCTAGATTAATAGGCTAATACGATCGTGTAAAACTATAGATATCTACATAAAATGCATATTAAGTTGTATTCGGATGGATTTATTATTAACATCATTATTAGCAATAGCTACATTAATTCTCTCTCTTTGTCCTTTAACGTCGCTTTTCTTACTAAGCGATGGAACTGAACCTGCCCCTAATTCAGCTAACCAAATCGTATCACAATCGTAATTGAATTGCAGGTTTTTGACAGTTCTAGTATGGGCTAAATGTCAAACTCGCCCAATTCAATCATGATTGAACTGCAATAATTGAAATACATAGCTGAATAATGGCCCTGGACTTAGTCAATTGGCAAAACGCATACACAAAGCAGGATGTGAAGTCCTGACATGCATGGGCGAATTAGCTGATTCATTTAATAGGTATTATATGAAAATTCGTACAATTAATTTACTTAATTGAAGGTGACAACACGTTTGCTTGGACCGAAAGATCTTTAGAAATACACTGTAAATGTTTGTCGTGCAGTCGATTCTCATGTCAGCACCCTTAGTAAGAAAAGCGCCGATATACCTATGTAGGTAACAGCTCTTAGACGTTATGTTGAGCATTATTTTCTCAGCAGTTATTAGACATTTTGAGTGTAGACCATTGATCAGAAGATTTCACGCACATCCTTAACTCACAAAGACTGAACTGTCGGTAGTGTATGTTAATGTTAAACTGCGGAGCCTGATTGTTAAGCCTAATTAGTTTATACGTAGATAGATAGGTTGTAAATCCTTCATTTATCAGTTGATGGCATAAACAGCGAAACTATGGAATCTTCTGGTAATGGTCCGTAAAATAGTTGGTAGTACTCCACAGCGGTATTTTTTGTATAAGCATAGGGAATCCCTATGGTATAAGTAAATAAACACAAGGTAACAATGATTCTGAAGTAAGGAATTGACATCCATTATCCGGAATTCCTGTTCTGTCCTTTTACCTTGAGTTAATAGTAATTTTTTACTGGGTACACATAAATTATCTAAAAATACTCAGTTGTGGAGTAGTAATAACCTTCCAAAACTATGATGAAAATAGAATAAGTACCTACATAAGAATCCATTGCCGCGTGCCTGTAAACAAAGATTAAAATATATTTGTACAGATCGTAAAATATCTATGAAAATAATGACTAGACATTTAAAAAGTCTCAGTATAGAGGCATTAACAAAACTCAAGATAACGCTTTTAGAATTAGCTATTCCTACAGACTAAGAATTTAATACCTAGGTAATTGATTTATTTACCCACAGGCAAATCCGGAACAGCGAAAATTATATTCAAAAATTTCTAATACAATTTACAGACTCAACGACACTTAAATAGATTCAGCACGCAAAGCTATTTATAGAGCGATCGACTTTTGTGCTCTGAAAATAGCACGCACGAAAATAGATTCGCTAGTCTTATCTGCGAAATAGATCTCCTAGTCCATTGATCTGTACCTATTTGAAACCCTTATCTACAATGATACGGTTTTTAATCATTTTATATTTCGTATGAGGCAGGCCGATAGCTACAAGTACTTATTAAGGGGTAGGCACACATAATTCTCTCTCTCGTCCATTCAACGTAACACATCAACCAGTATCGTGTGAAGGTGCCATTACTTATCCGACTCTAGCTCGGCCTAGATATTTTTTGTGTAAAGAAACCTATCTAGAGTACCTATATTTTTTACTTGTAGGACTTTCATGGTTAGTATAATTACTTAGATTTCTACTATATTTCTGATAGCACTGTGATGAAGAGCAGTTCTGAGGTCTCTCTTTCGTAATTTCTGCACTTTGAATTCATACATTTCATGACAAAAATGATATATTTTACAGGCAAGCGGTAAAACCAAATAATATACCCTCACTATCAAATCGGGATGCCAGGTTGTTTGAATAATTATTACGCAATTATACTTAAACAATAAATAAATATTTACAGGCAAGGAAAATGTATTTAAAATTATTTATAACATTTTGTATCGTAAGCAGTCGTATGTATAATTAAGTTTAATGTTTTGTTAACTTACTTATAAGCCGATGTAAAAATGGCAGCTTTACTTCCACGAATGAATATTTATAAATTGTTAATGTGATTTGTTATAATTTTATATATAGTTTAATGTGGAATGTAATTTAATGACGCAGAAATTCGTTAAGGAATGTGTGTGTAAAATAAATTTTGAAATGTATAGTTAAGTGATGTGGCGGATGTAGCAACCCGATCTGACAGTTGCAATAGGTACCTAGGAAGTAAAATATGGTAAATCGATGGTAAGCATTGATTTCTATTATAAACTTAACCGCGAGTCGATGGCGAAAACAATAACACTTATGTTGGATTTCAGCATCTTTAAATAATTCTATAAAAACTTGAATTTTAAATAAAAAGGTATATAAATACGAGTAGGTAGCGATCAAAAAGTCTAATTCACAAGTTACTAAAAAACTATTTTGTGAAAACATCGATATTACATCATAATATTGATGCATGCATTCGATATAGACCTATTCGATATTTGTACCTAAAGTTATGATGATGAAAGTGATAATTAACGTAGAAAAAACGAAATAATACTAAAGTAAAAACTATTGTATGCCACATACGTCCCTTTAATAAAACACAACTCTTCATAAGGGACTAACCGCAAAATCTTTAAAATCATACACAAGCAATAATGCTGGAATTGCTGGAAGGCATATTTCTCTTGTATTTTTATTGAAACCTACAGAACTAATAAAATATCTTATGTTAGAACAACAGAACAGAATCACCCATGAACATGTTTGGCGCGCTTTCATTCACAAATTGATTCGATATTCAAATTTAACGAAAAACTGTGCGTTAAGTGTAAGTGGCCAGTCATATAGGTATCTAGTGATTTTTAATAAGTGTTTATGTAAATATAATTGAAATCAATGGTTAATTATGTGGACGCTATGTGGCTTCTAGCCAGGCCTTATTGATCAGGGATCTCCGCGGAGATTGTAGAGAAGAGTAGATCTTACAATATAATAACGTTTTATACCCACAGGGCCACAATTAAAACAAAGGCTGTATAATAATGTCTAGGACACCGCGGATAGAAGTATGACTAAACGAGAAAGTAAACATTATTATACAATAACATTAATTGAAAATTATTTTTAGTTGGAACGTCTTAAATTGAGGCTGACTGATGTAATTTTTTTTCAGTGATACATTAATATTTTATATAAATGATATTTTACTTTGAAAAGCAAAAATAATCGACTGCCTCATATTTATTTGAGGTAGCAAATTTTCTTTGAGTAAAATATCATCCTAAATAAGTAGTTACATCGGCTATAAAATATTAAACATATTATCCAGGGTGTCTTAGGATGTGTGTTATACGGCCTTTGCGCGCTCCGGGCCACACTAGGCAGGCTACAGGCAAGCTTGACGCGCGTCGGACGTGCGGTCGGTTTTTATACCGATGTGTAGGCTACATTTGAATTGTCCCGTTGTTTTGTATTAGCAAAAAATGCGATTAAATAAAATGGTTTAAACGTCGTATTGTTTTTTTTTTTCAATTCAGCGCGATTATCTGCATAAAAAGGTGTAGCTACTAAGACGTCGTAGCAGTTACATATACTATCAATATGACGAAGCGTAGAAGAATTTTCATATTCATACAAGTCTTATTAACGTAGTGATTACTTGTTCAGTGATAATAACTTTTGGCGATAAAGATACTTTCTTTACCATAGATGTCAGAAATATTTTTTACGCTTAGAAGAGGTTTTACTCGATCACTGTAAAACGTAATGAGTTGAATACCTACTTATTAACTGACAAAATATAGAGGACTTCCTCAATTTGACGCCTATTTTATTTAACAAATAAAAATCTCGAGCCACAGTGTTTCTTATCGAACTCCCCAACCAAATCGGCTTGATAATTCCTTTTTTAGTTAAATATATATACTTATTTGACATGTCTGAGAATACGATTCAAAATGACAGTTTATGAATAAAAGTTTTTAATCAAGGCAGTCGTTTTTTTAAGCATAATCTTATTTATTTGTTTTTGTTTTTTTTTTAAATACGTTGAATAGTTGGTCAAATACTTGGCTTTGATAAAATAACATTCTATGGTCTTCCTTAATAGTAATCTTACTGTGTCTTCCGGAGAAGTATGGTTAATCCTTTCCTTATAAGTCTTGGGGAATTATTGTAGACTACAAGCAAGGGCAAGGCCAAACGCGCTGATGACCGTAACTGGATGAAGACCTAGATGGTTACGTGTAGTATTGTGCTAGGTATTAGATACAATAATAAATAGGTAATAAATAGTATAACGCTATGGATTAGTTACAGAGGAAGTCTTTTATTATTTTATTCTGTTAAAATCGCACTTCACTATGTGAAATTACTAGCTATTGCCTGCGACTTCGTATGCATAGAATTTTGAAAAATTTACTGGGAACCTAAAATCTTCGGAATAAAAAGTATCGTTTGTGCTATTTCAGCCTATATTTTGTCGTCTTTCCTAATTACATCCAGATCCGTTCAACGGTTTCTGTAATTGAGTAGGTAACTCATTTTCAAATTTAACGAGTATTATTATTAGAGATTAATAAACGTTTTTCATAACCCGCAACTTCTAAGTGGAAATCGGTTCTTATGCTGCCTTCATACCAAACTGAGCAAAATAATTATTTCCCTATGACGAACAGATATTTCAAGATTGATTTCCGGAATGAAAACTATCTTGTGTCCTTCCATGGGTATCAAACTACATATTTACATTTTATCTTGCCAAAAGAATATCTGAAATCGAATCCGGTCAGTGGTATTAGCTTGTAATGTGACAAAACAGGGAGTTCA
Organism: Anania crocealis; assembly: GCA_949315895.1. NCBI lineage: Eukaryota > Metazoa > Arthropoda > Insecta > Lepidoptera > Crambidae > Anania > Anania crocealis. The sequence continues at coordinate 2,154,467 of OX438857.1, read as the reverse complement.
TATAAGAGCAGCATTGATATCAGCCAGGCAGACTTTTACGAAGCCTACCACCGCAGAGGGATCTGTTAGCAGTCATCTTTGGTTAGAAAACCAAAGAAGCCTTTGCCCAGGGTGGACTAGGGGGTAGATCCCACCACCCCATCATCATCATCAAGCCACGACAGTCCACAGCTGGGCTTAATTCAAAAGGACGATTTGCCATAATCGCCACACGTAGCAGGCTGGTTGGTAATTGCAGTTTGGATAATGGCACAAATAAGATAATATATGCCATTGGTGAATTTAATTTGCTGCTGAACGTCTCCTTCGTGCAGTACTCCTGCTATCACATCGTACGACACCCATAGGATGAGAAGAGGGCGGTGCTATTCTGTTTTATACCAAATACAACGTTAGTACAAACAAACGGGTTCTGCTGACATACTGATTTAAACTTCCATGGTCACTATCACTACCATTTAATTGATTCGGGGTATAAACTATGTGACGCCCCAAGGGGCGTACATAGGCGACCAAGGTCTAGTGGTTTAAAAACCATTCCGAGATCGCGGGCTCCTGCCTAGGTATCGAACCCTGGATCGGGCAACAAAGGTTTTGAATTTTCGAACATTGCTCAGGCTTGAGATCACCATCATCCAGCATTTGGCAAGCGCGGTGATTATGTCTGTACCCATCTTGGTATGGTAACTTGAATTCAATGATTTGGCCTGAGGCCTTTGCCCTGCAGTGATTATAGGCCATTCCTTAACTTTTTTTTACTATTTATAACTTTATTTTTTATGAGATTCCGATATTTCGGCACTGTTGCAAAAACAATGTACCTACGTGGTATAAACCCAGAATCAATAATTAACTAGGTTCTGCTGACGTATTATACGTTTCTGCACTAACTAATTCTCGAATGTTTTGTTAGCAACAAAATCGATCATTGTTCCAGTGACTTTCCACCACATTGTACAGCAACATGCACATCAGAGCATACATTGTTGTCGTAGAATAGTATTTATTTCAACTAAATAAGGTGCCCAAGTGTTTAGCCAGATGTGCTGCCTGTACGTTATTCGTCACCACAGCCGCAGGCACCTGATAACACGGTATCGTGTTGACGCAAAACGCCATAAATAATCTTTTTTATCACATTAGGTAGGTACCTATAAAGTATGATGGTAAGGTTTGAGTGAGAAATTGTAGATAAGTAGGAAGTGTGGATAAAAAACCGGCAAAGAACATATAGGGTCACATGCAGCTTTTTTAGACTTTTCCATTGCATTATAGATACTTGTTAGGTACTTACAAAAATGGAAAAATAATATTTGAATAGTAGCTTTTAATTAAATATTCGAGCCTTGTTTGTTTGATGCACACTAAGAGAATTTCGAATTTTCAAAAATTCACTCATTTGTTTTGTTTGTAGGTTTTGTAAATATACAGGGTGACTTTTTCATCATCTTCAAAAAAATGTATAGGCATTCAGTATCGTATTTAGAGTCCATTTATGAAGTAAAAAATGTAAATCAAGTTTTCACCCAAAAATATTTTTCGCACCATAGTTTTGCAATTTTTACGGTCCCAAGCTTCACACACAGATAGTTAATATTTAGTGGATAGGAACATAGCTGGCGATAAAAAATTACCTTTTATTAGGGCCGAATTTTCAAACGTCTGTTAAAACTTATTAGAATGAATAAAAAGGCCTTTAAGGTATGAAGGGAAAATAAAAAACTTATGAATAGTATCGTAATGAATGAATGAGATGCTCATCGCGTAAAAAAGTGTTCAAAACCTAAAAAGAAAACAAATGAGTGATTTGTTTGAAATAATAATATTAATGGCCTGCGTAGACGACGAACTTTTCTCCGCGGCGGAGAAAAAAGTACGCTCCGCGAATAAAAAGTCCGCCGCGGCTTTACCGCGAACTCGACGCACACGGTGTGCGATCATTATTTTGTTCGTTTATCGTCGTGCATAGTACGTCACTCTCGAGCGCACAACGCGGACTAAAGATGAGAGTCAAAATGGCGGGTGTACCATAACGAATTAAATAATACCGGTCACCAAAAAAATCTACCTAAAATCTACCTTTTACTACCTCACTCTAAAAAATCAGTACCTTCTTCAAAACGAAATTATTTCGTTATTAAAATACACCCGCCATATTGACATCAAGATGGCGGGTGTACTATAATATGTTATTACTTGACAATCACTCATAAAATGTATATACACCAAAAAAATGTACCTATAAAGTACTTCAAGGTAAAAAAAAACCAAACATGATCAGTTGAACAGTTTCTGAGAAATACAAGAATAGTGTCTTATTTACTTAATTTCACTATGCCTTATTGATCTATCTAAATCATCTTGACGACCATTTGGATCAGCGGTAGTTAACGCTGCTTCTGACCCATGGGTCGCGGGTTCGATCCCCGCACAGTACAAATATTTGTGTGCATGAACATGTCTGTTTGTACTGGTCTGGGTGTTTTCTATGTATTATAAGTATGTATTTACAAAAAAAAAAAGTATATAAGTAAGTTTATCGGTTGTCTACTACCCCATACGACAGGGTACTTAATAGTACCTTAATTTGGGACTAGATGGCTCTGTGTGGCCCTGTGAGGCATGTCTTAAAATATTTATTTATTTATTTTTTATCATCATAATCGGAGCGTTTGTCCAAGTTGCTGCCTAGGGAATGGAATACCGGGATACCGGTCAGTCCTGCACATCGATATTCAGTACGTGGATGCGCCTAAACTGACGCCCGCGTTGTACTTCTAGAACGTGGGTAAAGAGTATCTCACCTTTTTCTGGCAGCCACGTTCTGGCAGCACTGCTCCCGTGACTCAGCTAGATAGAGAGAAGCTAGCTAATGACGGAAGGGAACAAAGTAGGCAGTGGGAGCGGGGGCTTTCTTCAACGCGCGCGGTGTTTGCCTGCCTATTTTTTGTCAGAAGCTTAAATTTGTAATTGTGCGTATCGTAATGCAATAACGTGTTATGTTTTATTGGTGTGAAATTTCTTTTCACTCTGAACTTTTGGCTTTTCCTGTACTAACACAGAAGGAAAAGTAAAGTTATATGGAACATTACTTTCTAAAAGCATAAAATTCGCATACGGCAAAATGCAAGTTGTGTAAATTACTGTTTTCTTGAGTTTACACGCACTATACATTCTATGATTAGGCGGTAGTTTTAAAAAAAAAACAAATTACCTACTTTAAGACGAATAACACCTTGGTCAGCCCGTGATCATGAACGCTGTAAATGGTTCGAAACGTCGGGTTTAAGTTAAACTATCTACAATATTATAAAGCTGAAGAGTTTGTTTGTTTGAACGCGCTAATCTCAAGAAGTAATAGTTCAAATTATTCTTGTGTTGGATAGTCCATTTATTGAAGAAGGCTTTAGGCTATACAACATCACGCTGCGACCAATAGGAGCGAAGCATCAGTGAAAAATGTTGCAAAAACGGGGAAAATTATTCACAAATCAAGGCGTCCGTTGCGTGCGCTGCGTAAACGGATCAAGTTACCGAATAAATGTATAAATAAAAATAAAATAAGTACCTAATCGCATTCAAAATAACAGAAATTTACGAGGACGAAATCGCAGGCAACAGCTAGTCAAAAATAAACGCGTACTAAATCCGTTAAATATCTTTCATTTCAATTGTTCAAATTATTAATCATCAAAATAGGATGTAATTTTTTTGGTTTTATTTTTAGTTCTTGGTACACTTATGATAATTTATGATACAGTATTGCTATCCTCTTACCAGTGGCCACTTTTAGCATCACGCGGGATCCCACAAATACCAGGATCCCGCGGGGCTAAGATCCCTTAGTCCCGCAAATACCGGGATTGAAATTATGTTGCGGGATTGCATTCTCTACTGCTGCCGTAAAATGCATCTGGTGTCCGCCTTTTTAATTAAAAGTGGTTTACATACCTTGAGTTTACGCGAACACTATACATTGTAATGAAAGATATGTTTACGGATTCAGTACGCGTTTATTTTTTTAACTAACCCGACGCGACGTTTCGATTACTTTACAGCGTTCATGGTCACGGGCAGACTAAGGTTGTTGTTCATTCGCCTCTAATTTTTATCGTTGGTTATGTTCCTTTTCACAATTTCTGACAAAAATCGAAACTCTTGCCCGACCTAGGGCCCGAAATCTTACATAAAAAAAGTAATGGAACAGCGCGGGAACAGCCTATAATCATCCCACTAATTCATAATGAAATTAAGTAAATAATAAGACACGATTCTGTTATTTCTCAGAAACTGTGCAACTGATCACGTTGTTTTTTTTTACCTTGAAGTACTTTTTAGGTACATTATTTTGGGGTATATACATTTTATGAGTGATTGTCAAGTAATAACATATTATAGTACACCCGCCAACTTGTTGCCAATATGGCGGGTGTATTTTAATATCGAAATAATTTCGTTTTGAAGAAGGTACTTATTTTTTAGAGCGAGGTAGTAAAAGGTAGATTATAGGTAAATTTTTTTGGTGACCGGTATAATTTAATTCGTTATGGTACACCCGCCATTTTGACTCTCATGACTAAAGTCCGCCATGTGCGTTGCTTCGCCTAGTCACACGAGTTTTATTATTTTCGGGGACTCCCCCGTACTTTTGTCCGGTCCGCTCTCTGCATGTCCTCGCTAATTCGGGGGACTTTTTGTACGCCGTACTTTTAATACCTCGTTTGCGTTCGATACAGTTGAAGCGATCTATTTTAGCGGACAATAAAGCCCGCGGACTAAAATCCCTCGTCTGCGCAGGCCATTATACGACTTTCTTTATTTAAATAACTTAATTTATAAAGATTTAAAAAGTTTTAGGTAGTTTTGCAATTTTTACGGTCCTAAGCCTGTTAAGGTATGAAGGGAAAATCAAAATCTTATGAATAGTATCGTGAATGAATGAGATGCGCATCGCGTAAAAAAGGTGTTCAAAACCTACAAACAAACAAGTGAATTTTTGAAAATAATAATATTTATACGACTTTCTTTATTTAAATAACTTAATGCATTAAGATTTAAAAGTTTTTTTGCCAATGTTTTTGTTTTGAAATTAAAATCATGATACCTACTAATTAATATCACACGTCATTGTTTCTGTTATATTTAGAAGGGTCTATACCAGCTGTTTTGTTTTATTCATTAAAAATTGATTAACCATTATGGTTTGATTTTATTTTATCCATTTCATGTTTAATCAATGCATTGGTATCGGTTGTACGAAAATATAATTTTGGCAATTTAGAGAAAGGGACGTTTTGAAACCGAGGGACATTATGACCCTGAACGAACTCAGGGTTCTATCTAGTGCTCTAGCGTTTGCCGTTGAGGTCATATCTAAAGGACTATAATTATTATTGATAGCTCAATATCAGACAAAAGAAATACTTCGATAGGTACTATAGTTTGTCACGAAGAAAACTATTGATAGGTACTAAGTGCTGTTAGAAAAAAATTCGACGATATCGACAGTTTTTTCTTCGTGACGTAACGATTTACTATCGATAGTATTGCCTGGTTCTGAGCTATCGATAAAACCTACTTTTTTAAATGAAAACAATAGTATCAATACTACTGAAGGTGAAGACCAATATATTGCTTCGGAACAACACTATCGACAGAAGTATCGACATTCACTAATAGTATTGATTGGTGGCAATACTATCGAGACTATTATAGTCTCGATAGTATTGTCATTCATATCATTATACTATTGATTTCATAATATCACTATCGATATTGTAACTAGTTTTCGAGTTCAACTATCGATAGTTCTGCATAGATAGCTTGACAAATGGCTATGAATAAGTAATTCTAAATAATATAATTATAAATGAGAACAAAGCATTAGTTTCAATATTTATTCAGGTTACGAGCATTTCGAGGACTTTATTTAGTGGAATGTGTTTAGTCGACCTCCTCGATGGTGGGTCCGGCCCCGCCGCCGGGCGCCGCGCCCCCCGCGCCGGGCGCGCCGCCGGGGAAGCCGGGCATACCGCCGGGCATGCCGCCGGGCGCGCCACCCGCACCCTGGTACAACTTCGTGATGATCGGGTTACAGATGCCCTCGAGCTCCTTCTGCTTATGCTCGTACTCCTCCTTATCGGCCAGCTGGTTCGAGTCGAGCCACTTGATCGTATCGTTGCACTTGTCCATGATGGTGGTCTTGTCGGCCTCCGTGATCTTGTCCTTCAGGTTGGCGTCTTCCATAGTAGACTTCATGTTGAAGCAGTACGACTCTAGGGCGTTCTTGGCCTGGATGGTCTCCTTCTGCTTGTCGTCCTCGTTCCTGTACTTCTCAGCCTCGTTGACCATGCGCTCGATCTCCTCCTTCGAGAGGCGGCCCTTGTCGTTGGTGATGGTGATCTTATTCTCCTTGTTCGTGGACTTCTCCACCGCCGACACGTTGAGGATGCCGTTGGCGTCGATGTCGAACGTCACCTCAATCTGAGGAACGCCGCGGGGCGCGGGGGGAATACCGGTCAACTCGAACTTTCCGAGAAGGTTGTTGTCTTTGGTCATGGCACGCTCACCCTCGAACACCTGGATGAGCACTCCGGGCTGGTTGTCGGAGTAGGTGGTGAAGGTCTGCGTCTGCTTGGTGGGGATGGTCGTGTTGCGCTTGATGAGCGTGGTCATCACTCCGCCGGCGGTCTCGATACCGAGCGACAGCGGGGTCACGTCGAGCAGCAGCAGGTCCTGCACCTCCTCGGACTTGTCGCCGTGCAAGATGGCGGCCTGGACGGCGGCACCATAAGCGACGGCCTCGTCGGGGTTGATGGATTTGTTAAGCTCCTTGCCATTGAAAAAGTCTTGGAGGAGTTTCTGCACTTTGGGAATACGGGTAGACCCGCCGACCAGAACGATGTCGTGAATTTGAGCCTTGTCCATCTTGGCGTCGCGGAGAGACTTCTCTACGGGCTCCATTGTGGACCTGAACAGGTCGGCGTTCAGTTCTTCAAAGCGAGCACGGGTGATCGACGTGTAAAAGTCGATACCCTCATAGAGGGAATCGATCTCGATGCTGGCCTGTGTGGAGGAAGAAAGAGTTCTCTTCGCCCTTTCGCAGGCCGTGCGGAGTCGCCTAAGGGCCCTCTTGTTGGTTGTGAGGTCCTTCTTGTACTTCCTCTTGAACTCCTGAACGAAGTGGTTGACCATTCGGTTGTCGAAGTCCTCTCCGCCCAAGTGCGTGTCTCCGGCGGTGGATTTCACCTCGAAGATACCGTCCTCGATGGTCAGAATAGACACGTCGAAGGTACCGCCGCCGAGATCGAAAATAAGGACGTTACGTTCTCCACCTCCCTTTTTGTCAAGACCGTACGCAATCGCCGCAGCAGTCGGTTCATTGATGATTCGGAGAACGTTCAGGCCAGAGATGGTACCCGCATCTTTCGTGGCCTGTCTCTGAGAGTCATTAAAGTACGCTGGAACCGTGATAACTGCATTCTGCACAGTTTTACCGAGGTAAGCCTCGGCTGTTTCCTTCATCTTCGTGAGCACCATGGAGCTCACTTCTTCAGGGAAGAAAGTTTTGTTCTCACCCTTGTATGCGACCTGAATCTTTGGTTTACCTCCATCACTAACGACTTCGAAAGGCCAGTGTTTCATGTCAGCTTGGACAGTGGCATCTTCGAATTTACGACCAATAAGTCGCTTGGCATCTGTAACAATCAAAACAAATCTATTGTAATTTTATTTAAGAAATAATGTTTTATTTTTATGGATAATATCTCTCAGAATACTTTTATCATTCAATATGTTCAGAGACTCTAGTCTAGTATATTGGTTATCATCATTAAAATCTTTACACAAGGTTAAACACCATAACTAAGTAAGTGGCAAACCATGACTCATCAGTTCTCACCAAATAAATATTAGCAATGACACGATAACTAATAGTGCCATGAATCATGATGAATCACCAACTTTCACCAAGTTTATCAAGTTGAATCATCAAATTTTTATTAAACTAGATATGTAAGTTTCCATACCAAAAACAGTGTTTAGTCAGATTAAATCTCTCTGACCAAAAATTATAATGCCATGTCATACTTCATTTAATATTTAACCTTAGGATGTAGACTAAACAAAGGTTATTAGCACTACCATAATTTATACCCATGTAATTCTTTTATCAAATTGATTAGCTAATAAACCAAGTTAGTCGATTTATTTAACAACCCTTCAGATAAAAGAACAGGCGATAGTATGAATAATGGTCTTATAACTTCAGTTATTACAAAGTCAATTTACTAACCGAAGATGGTGTTGTTAGGGTTCATCGCCACTTGGTTCTTGGCAGCATCTCCGATGAGACGCTCAGTGTCTGTGAAAGCCACATACGAGGGCGTGGTCCTGTTGCCCTGGTCATTGGCGATGATCTCCACCTTGCCATGTTGGAACACCCCCACGCAAGAATAGGTGGTGCCCAGATCGATACCCACTGCTGGTGCCTTTGTTGCCATCTAAGGGAGAAAATAGATTTTTTTTATTTACTGCCTTGGTCTATCAACTTAAATGTTAACAATGTTTAACACATAACATGTATGTGAATTTAGCACCTAACTTCAAATGTGTCAGATCTTTAGTGAGTGATAAAAAAAATTGCCATTTCGTGCCTGAACCGTGAATATTATTCGTTCCGACGGATTTATTCTAAAAATACGTTGCTTGTAGTGTATTGCTTGCCTATGTATGAAATAAACGTTTGAATGCTGATTACATTAAGTGTATCCCCATCAGGATAAGATGAAAATTCATGAAAATAAGATAACTGTAAAATAGTAGGAACCGTTAGAATTCTCAGATGATGGATTACTTCCGATAAGCATACCAGACAATAGCATGTAATAATGGTAGGCCAAACCTATGCAATGATTGCACAAAGCGCAAGCCTCTACATCTATACAAATAGGTTAGGACGCCATTTTGCGGAAAGGAGGTTATTGTGAATCATCGCGTACAACGGCCGCGGAGTCACGGAAGGGCAAGTGCTGTACATGTGGGAGTTGGGAGCAAGGGGGTCAAACTCCACGCGGTGTGCACAAGGCGTCATATCACACGGAAAGTAGAGCACCTGCACACAGCCATTGAAAAAAATCGATAGAGAAGGTTCTCGAATGCGGCACAAATAAATCGAGAAGACATAGAAGTTCAAGTAATAGACGTATTACAGTTGGATATTAATTGAATAGGGTAATATATTTACAACAAAGCACGTTGGAGTTATTTAGAGGTCCTAGTCACCACCGCTATCACCACGTGAGACCCATTCACAACTTTGAAGATACATTTGACGTTTAGATACTTGGTTCCCTTCTACTAAATGGCTTATAATTCAAAACATATCCAAATTGAAGTAATAAATAAAAATATACATAGTCAAGTTAGAAATACAGCTTTTTCAAGGTATTTCCCAAACTGTTCGGAATTCTTTAAAAAATCCTAAAACTGCAAAAGAGTAACTGCAATGAAACTACAAACGCAAAATATATCTAAGAATAAAGGTACTTACTGTGTATATTTAACTATAACGTCGTATAACTTAACGTATCGATAACTTATCTAGTTGAACACTCGGAAAACGTGCGCGACTGACGGTTTCTTCAATTGAAATAAAATGGCGTCAGCGAAGCAAGTAGTTTTATAACGCACACAAATTCAGGATGTCACTGGCATTTTCTGGAATGTTCCTGTAAGTTGACCAATAGCGAACGTTCTCTATCGACGCCGAGTGATCCTATTGGTCGGTTGCTTGACATAAAGCCATGAATGAATGAATAGTTAAACACAGCTGTCTGTATTTTAGTTGTGTCCATATATCGGTATCGATAATTATTTATACATAAGTGTAATTTTATAAGTGATATCTTGGATAATTTCCTTGATTGAGACTCCCTCAAGTGATAACAAGTTTTGACTTTTAAGATGACCGACTATAACTTTAGTATTGTTTAGTATTGCAAACGTGGCGACGCGTTAAGTGAACTCAAAAAATCCGCTCAAAACTCTCAAACTCAAAGAACAGTCGATATTTTTATCCTCATAAATGACATTTTGATTTTCACAGAGGACGGAAGACACGATTTCAGAAATACACTTCTTGAAAGATGTAGTTTTTATTTCGATTTATGCTATACTTCAAATGTATCTTTAGTTTTATTAATACTATGATAATTTTACTGACGATAATAATAATTATAATGACGACAATAATATGATGGTGTAAGTTATCTGTTACAAAAATAAGCACTTGGTTGACATTCTGATTCATCATGAGGAAACCCACCGATTATGAATCAAATATATTTTTTCTCCAGACAAAAAAATACGTTGAGGCCTAGGTACAACCAATTGAGATTTATTTTTAAATGGTGCTCTTGTGCGCTGCACTGACTGTGGAAATTATTTATACTATAGCATAAGGCACAAGAAGATCATGCAGAGATACCATTACCAGAGACTTGACTAATAATATTGTTACTATGGTGATACTACTGTGTATTATGGTGAGAACACACTATCAGCAAATAAATAAATAAAATAAATAAATTAATTAATTGTTTATTTTCTTAACAGAAATTAGTATTAAAAACAGTAGAAGTAATTATAGTCTTATCAAAATGTATCACTTCGTGAGAGACTGGAGCCTGAAGTAGGTTTCACAGAAACCTGATAAGACAGGTCTTGTCAGGATGTAGTCAATTGATGAAATAAGATCGTTATATTTACCTACACATGTGAGTACAAATTCAGATGTTATAATTTTGAGAGAAGATAATGAGAGACTTAAGTGATAATAAAGTAAATGAAAAAGAAATAATTAATTAAGGTAAGAATTGGCGTATAGATGATTGAGTGAGTGTGTGTGTGTGTGTGTGTGCACGCGCGTGTGTGTGCGTGCGCGTGTTTGAATGTGTGTGTGTTTTGCGTGTGGGTGGGTACGTACATCTTGTATTTGAGATTGTCGAGGACCCTACTTTGAGGAAGCTAGAAAATCCTCGGTAGCTTGATAGTCCAGAGTTTTAAGAAACTTGAGACTGCTACCTTACAATCTCTTTTAGGAACAGGATAAATGTTGAGGAAATTATTCAGCTTGTTGTAAAGGTAACTGCCTAGATAACAGTAAAAGTTGTGCGACTTAGCGGTCCTGATTTTCTGAAGAGGTCTTTGTGACTAACTAAGCCTTTCCTATGTTTATTTCTCATCAGTTCCGGATCGTAGTCTAACGAAGAGTGCTTTTTTAGAACGGTATGGATGGAGGATAAAAGACTGTCTGACCGTAAGCACATCCCAATGCCTATAGATGTAAGATGTGGGATAGCGGATAGGAAAACCAGCTGCAAACTTCAGTATACAGCGTTGAACCCGTTGCAATTCAAGTATATGGGATTTAGCCGCACCGCCTCATGAAGATATACAATAATCTATAATTGATTGACCTAGTGCTGAGTAAACCATCTTTATTACCGGTGGATAAGCTACGTAGTTCAGAGTTCTGAAGATGTACATTAATTTACGAAGCCTTGAGACTAGAGTGTCATTGTACGTTTGGAAAGTCAGAGTTTGATCGATGGACACCCTCAGGTATTTAATATTATCAGTTCTCAAGAGACTCGGGCAAGAACACGGGGCATTGCGAGCACAATTATGGGCCACTATGTTTAAGTTTTGTGGCGGCAAGTAGTCCGACCGAAAAGCAAAGGGAATATATTTAGTTTTGGAGACGTTGATAGTGAGTATATTTTGTTTTAGCCATTCTCCTACGACATCAAAACCCCGTTGCGCCGAATCAAACACATCATGCCACGATTTACCACTAAAGAAAAGAGCTGTATCATCAGCGAAAGTAGAAAAAAATCCATTTTAAGTTTTAATTGGCATAAATCGTTGATATAAATTAAAAATACGATTGGGCAAATAGTATTGTATTTCGTTATTAACAAACTATCGATAGTTTAATAATTTGAAATAGTATTGTTTACAACGTTTCAGGTATAATAGTCAAACACAATCAACTATGCAGATATAGGAATAAATAATATCAAATAGTTTCCTTGCGGTAATATTATTTGACATTGCCTTAATATTATCGGCTTAAATGGTCCACCACTATCATTACTGTTAAAACATACCTAATATTATTGGAAGTATCGATACTCCAAAACAATCGATAGTATCGATAGTATCGATAGTATCGTTGCAAATAAAACGTTTGTTAATAACGAAATACAATACTATCGATAGTATTGAACTCATTCGATAGTATTGCCTTGTCCTGTATAGTATCGATACTATCGACTGTATCAATACTATCAATAGGCCTATCGATAGGGTACATAATTTTTGATTAAAACTATCGATAGTTTTACAATCGATATTTCGGCAACACTATGCTAAATTGCTAATGAATGAATCTTAAGGAAAGAAAAATGAATGAAGAATGAATGAATGAAGATATAAATTTTAGCGGGAAATTTAAAAAGCTGCTGACTGTTTTGTCACTACCTTATTTCCTGCTGTCTAATGTCTAGTTTTATCACATTTTAGCATTTACTTTAGGTACTTCAATAGCATTTCATAAAGAAGATGATTTGTTTTACATTAGGCTTTTACTGCCCGAATCCCCACAGCCTTTCCCCGCCTAAAATTCAAATGACCACGTGGATTTTGACGATTTTGTATTAGGCGTGCTTTGTGGGGTGCGCGCGTTGTTGAGTTCTCGTCAAGTTTATTCGCTTCGTCTTGATAGAAGATTCTGGCCACACTGCATTACAACCAAAAAGCTTCTTTTTTCATAGATAAGATAAGGTAATATAACTTTTTTCCATTTGAGTATGGAGAGTATCCTACGCATCGTACACACATTAGAAAACGTGTTAGTTTTTGTTTTACAGGACATTTAACAAAGGGTTTAAATGTAGTTTTAAAAAAAACTAATATTTTTAACGTAAGGTTTTATTGATAACAGTCCCATATAAATAAATACATCAACACACAAGATACAAACGTAATAGTAATTTAAAAATCATTTTATTAAATAAAATTACCTTTTTTATTGTCGCTGGCTAGAACAGAATAGGATGATGTCAACATGGTTCTTCTTTACGTTTTAACTTATGCATGGTATAATAATTTGATGCTAATCATATATCTTTTTAATCTGTAAATAAACGAAAAGGACGGGCTGTTCAGGCTTCTATCTATCATTGGCAAATCTGCGATCACCAACCCATCAGCCTAGTGGGGCGATCATAACATAATCCTTCTTTTAAATCCTGAGACCAGCAGTGGACTTGTGCTGGTGATGGCGGTGGTAAATATTGTTTAAAATAATCCGTAATATTAAAAATTGCCTAGTACTGTAGCCAAAAAAGTGGTTTATCATTATCAACTTAAGGTTGAAAGTCATTCGCGCGTCAGGGTTAATTTTTCTATGCAAATTGTATATTCTGACAGATAATAAAACTGGAACGTCATAGTCCCTATTGCTATTTTACTGACACAAGTTTTTTTTTAAAACTGGACTCTAATAAACCCATAGATTTATTATATTCTACCTAAACCAGCCTAAACAAACCAACCTGCCTAAACCACTTTTTTGGCCAATCGTACCACGTGACTAAAAAAGTCGATCAAAAGGCATCGTTGCTTTACTTTCCTGTGTACCAACATTAACTAGATGGCAGTAGTATAGGTTATAGTAATAATCAAATAACTAAGATGCATCTATTTGTTGTAAATCAAATACTTCTCTAATCCATCATCAATCGAGCGAGTTAAAAATGCATTAATTTACAAAGCTGATTCTACTGTACAGTATGCGATTTAAAGCAAAAATTTTCATAATATGTCACAGGATTTAAAATTTCTTTCCCAGTTCAATATCAATTTTAAATTGTAGAATTGACCAAACTCAAAATCATGCTAGGTTTTTTTTGCTCTGACAATTTGGCGCAGCGGTATCGGTTCGTACGATGTCCGTTGATCTAACCTAAAATATCGTGGTACATAATATCAGTATATAAACTTGAAAAATTATATCTCAGGCGGGACTTGAACCCGCATCTCCTCGCATGCTGGGCCGTCGCAATTTTTCAAGCATATTCTTAACGCTGTAAGCCGGCGTTAAGAATATGCTTGAAAAATTCGCGTATCAAAAAAGTTTATATACTGATATTATAATTGCAATTTAATTGCTAAAATATCAAATAAAGTATATAAATAGCTGTTTTATCTTAACTGACTGTCAAACATCTGCAAAGATGTTTCTTTCGGGTGCTAAGGGTGCAAACTCCTAACATTTGATGAAGCAACGCTGGCTTACAGCGTTAAGAATATGCTTGAAAAATTCGCGCTGCGTCGCAGTGTCTCGGTGGCTTAATGGTATAGCGCCCGCCCGGCATGCGAGGAGATGCGGCTTCGAGTCCCGCCTGAGACATATTTTTTTAAGTTTATAACCTGATATTATAATTGCAATTTAATTGCTAAAACATGAAATAAAGTATATCGTGGTATATAATCAGTATTCAGCAACTATATTTATGTGGTAGCGTGTACATTTTAGTTCTAAGGTAAAGTCTCAGTAGTAATAATGAAGTGACCAAGTTATTATTACATATTTGCTCGGTACTGGATTAACAAAATAGTTTTCACATTTCTCTCCATCCGTGTTTTTGATGACACACAAGAACAATAAATAATTTAAAACAACGCTCATTATTAATATAAAAATACATTTAGGATGATTCTCTGTAGAAACTTCAGTAACACATGTAGTACGTAATGTTCAAATATGGTTCCTTTTATGTGAAATGAGAATAAATAGTCTGCTGAACGTCAAAATAACTGTTAATCTGACTCTTATGGCCTTAATAAGTTTTTCAATTCAATTCAAATATTTTATTGCGTTCTATAATGTTACAAGGATGTTATAAAATGTGATATAAACAGTTCTTTATAGACCCTGTTCGGGCACAACAATACAGAGTAGACAGAGAGGATGACGCCATAATTACATAATATTTCAGTACAAAATAACAAATAATAAGTGTATACATACTTTCTAAAATTGACTTTTTTTAGTCATATTTTTAAAGTGCTGAATAATATCTTCATAATGCCAGCTGTCTGTATAATGTACTTAGTACAAATCTACTAAGTAAATTATTCAGCACTGCTCATAAACCGAATTTACCATAATACCGTGAACAAGACGTACGTAGATACATACATAGTACAGTAATGTTATAAAAATGCACCGTTGTAACGTTAAATACACACTTTACCGTTAAGTTAGTTTACCGCTAAAACGTCACCCGAATATCGTTACTGAGAATAACGCTACCTTCACTGTTATGTTACCTTCCAGTGATGATGTTATCGATGCCTAGTTATTAACGTTAAAATTTTAAATGCAATACATGTTTAAAATGTATTGCTAAAAGCTTCAATTAATTTATACAGAATATACTTCTTCCTTTTACTATGAAGAATAAGAAAACTGTATGTGGAGTTGTTACAGAGAATCTGACTCCTTATCGTCATTATTTTGCTAAATACATCCATAAATATGCTTAACACAATACACAACCAATTCCTTTGAATAAAAAGCAACATTCCACAAGAATAAAGTCTTATAAAATAATACAAAACAATCCTCAAATAAATACACTTGTATTATGCAAAATTGGTACAAAATACTTAAAAACTATAGGTAACTATTTTCTAGTTTTAGCATTTTACTTCACTGATTTTATTTAATATTAGTACAACCAAACACCTTATCAACTTATAACAACATGATTTTTTTTAACCAATTTTTAGCTTTTCAATCAAATGAGCTTACATACTTTTCAATCATTGAGACAATGCGATATAATGTGAAAGGTTAACTAACCGTACAAAATATGGCAGTAGATTCATCCTCATAATATTTACATTAAACCTATCAGAATTTTGAATAAAAGCATGTCGTGACTTTTATTAACAATTTATCTTAAAATTAAATTTGAGGGAACTTTAAAACTTTGCTTTGGCTTGCTGAATATACTACGAGTTTTTTGAAAACGAAGTCCACGTCATTGGACCATTATGTAATAAATAAATAAATGTGGACAACATCACATACATTGTTCTGATCCCAATTTAAATAACTATTTAAAGCATTCGTATTTTGGAAACCAGAAACAACGAAGGTACCACAAACACCCAGACCCGAGAAAATGTAGAAAAACACATTTTTCCTACATTGACCCGTCCGGGAATCGAACCCGGGACCTCGGAGCAGGCGACAACTTGAAAACCGGTGTGTACGCCACTCCGCCACGGAGGTCGTCATGTATAACATCATGGCAGTGTTATTTATTTTTTGATTAAAAATATTTTTTGAAAGTATTAGATTTTGATTCAGACTTTTAGTTTTGTAACACGCTGTGACGCGCACAGACGTATTATTAGTCTTAGACAAACTAAGCCCACGTTATGTAGGTAACCACTATGTATAACATCTTGGCAGTATTTTTTATTAATATTTTATCAAAAAATATCTTAAAAAATTAAAATACTGATTCAGCTATTCATTCTGAAACACACTGACACGGACGTATTTCTGTAAGGTTCATTCATCCAGGACGTCAGAAGCAAAATAATACGTCCGTGCGCGTCACAGATCTACTCAAAATGAATAGTTTATTTTTTTTTACATTGTACTAGGGCTATTTTAATTAATAAAAAAAATAACACTGCCAATATGTCGTACATAATGGTTTGGGCTTCGTTTGTCGGATGGTCAGAAATGCGCAGTGTATAATATCTATTAAATTATTGGATACCTACTTGTATTCGACGTCATAATTGAAATATGGTGGTATTCAGCGCCGTCTTTGGCAGCATTGAGCCACTGTGCATATAGTGTACAGTACAGTGACAGTATTCTTATAAAAAGTTGAAGATATCTATTTTAAAAATAATACACATACATTTCTTTGCATAGTATTCAATTTGACGATTCAATTTCAAGTAGCCTGAGACAGTTATAAATCTTTTTCTTCTTCTTTTATATTATGGCGAAGCAAGTATTTGACATAAGTCTTACACGATTCCGCCAATGTCATGGGGCAAATACACGGTAGGTATATGAAAAAAAATTATACAAATTTAACCATACTAAGTCTACGAATTGAACGGATTATCGAAACTAAGCAAAACTATAGTAGATATTAAGTTAACAGTACAAAACATATATATATATACGAAATGAGGGGAATAGTAGGATAAGAAAAGTGAGGAAATCAGTGCTTGTCAAACTTTTTCACATCAATGTCAATAAAGGCGCAACACAATTATTGGTTTGACAATTTGTGTTATATTTTCTTTTCATTTAAAAAGTTGTTTTGGCGGTAGTGTTTACCTCGATATTGAATAATGTATGCCATGTTGACCGTGGCTCAATTAAACGACAAATACTTTATAACATTGGGGAAATTGCAATGCAATAAGGAGGCTGTGTTAAACCTCCAAACACAGCCTCATTATAAATGATAGTCGAGTAGGCATTAGGCACTATAAATTTCAGCCGGGCGGGTATTTAGGTAAGTTGATACATTTGGTGCCCGTCTTCGGAAACTGTGCGAACTATTAAGCAGGTTTTTTTTTTAAATATTATAAGTAGTGTTGCCCGATTTCAGGTAGATAAAGCGTTTTTTTTTTTCTATAGCTACCGCCGGTCTTCGGAAAAGGTTCAAACTATTAAGCAAGTCAGTTTTTTTAATTACATTCAATGTTGCCTGGGTAAATAATCCGTTCCCCTGTGTACAATCGGTCTTCAGTAAAGCTTCTAATTATTTCGTCTGTGACAACACTATTTAGATCTAGTTTGTTAAGACTAACGCACACCTTCGGAACTTCTTGCCTAATGGCGGTGTAAATCACGAGATCCGGAAGTAGGACTGGTAGCCGAGCCCCAGGGCCGTACTGAGGAACCAAGCGAAGCAGCACCACCAGGTCGCGAACCCGAGCACACCGCGGTACACTTCTGTCGTGAATATCTGCGGGGAGAACGAAGTGTGTTGAACTTTCATGGTCATGTAAGTAGACTTAACCGGTCGGCTACCGAAGTCGCGGAATCGAGCCATATGACCATTGATGGCTATTGTCTCTGGAATTACCGGCATACAAGGGTATATAACGGGTGTAAAAAAACCAAACGCAGATCCGAAAACCACGTATTGTCCCCATCATTAGGATCATTTTTCTCTTTAGGACCATACCTGGGAAACAGTTGGTTCTGAAGATATTGAGGGTCAAAGTCACAATTTAGCTTGCCATTTTATTACAAAAACTGTTGCCAAAGGATACTTAAAAACTTTTCTTCATACAAACATAGTGGTTGTTTTAATTATTTCGTTCACAATAAGGCTTTATTAATTACAATACGCAATGTACGGCTCAGCGCGGACGACTTTTGAACTTAGCAGCCATCTCCAGCGCAGCGGCCTACGCTACGGCTGCAATACATTGCGCGCTAAGAATTATAATATTTTTTTGAGTCCCATAAATAAAAATCATTTCCTAGCTATAATATTTTGTAATATGGCTTGGTTTGCTTTTCAAATTGCGTAACTTCAGGGTCTGCGTTTAGTTTTTTTACAACCTGTATATATAAGAGGTTTATTTTACAACGCCCCGTTGGTCTAGCGGTTTAATACCGGGCCAAGATCTCGGGGTCCGGGTTCGATTCCCGAGTCGGGCAACAAGAAAGTTTCGAATTTTCGAACGTTGCTCGGGTTTGTGATCACCAACCCGCATTTGGCAAGCGTGGTGATCATGCCAGCACCCACCATTGCTGTAGTAACTTGAATTTAATGACAGAGGCCTTTTCCCTGCAGTGGGATAGTTATAGGCTGTTACTTTACTTTTGTTTATAAGTAGACTTAATTTGGCGTTCACTTTACGAAATACCAGAAACTAATAAAAAGGCAAGACACAGTCAAGACCTGCGGGAAAAACGAAGTGATTTCGATTGGTCACTGTCATAAGAGTTTATTATTGATGGATTTTTTTCATGATCATAGCACCTGCCGAAATACCGGAAACTTATAAAAAGATAAGGTAAATGGTAGAAAGTTCGAAGGGTTTTGTAATATTCGCCACGCTTGATAGGCTGGTTGGCGATATCACATAGCTACGGTAGAAAAAAGTTAAAAATACAATTGTCTGAGGCGACTCGAACCCACAACCCTCCGCCGACCGGGCAGAGAAAAGATTCTGTATTTTACTTAAAACGTATCCATAGTAATTAAAGAACAGTCCTCATATTTTTCATATAATTGATAGCATGCAAATTTACCTATAAATATTTTCTCAAAATTTTCACAGTAAGTCATTTCTTAAATAGATTAAAGTTCAATCATTTTCAAACAAGAAACTCACCATCTTAAGATTCTCCCAAGCGAGTTGATACTGCTCGGCTTGCCCGAAGTCTTGCGGGCTCTCCACCGTTTCCGTCACGTTACTCGCCGCCTCCGTCTCGTAGAACAGAGCCGACCACGAGTACCCGCCTAGAGTCTTGTACATCAACGCCAAGTACATACATATTACTACCGGACATATGTACTGTAAGGCTACCACGCAGAGATAGTAGAACACTGATGCCACCTGTGGAGGATATAGTTTGTTTTTATTTATTTATCTAAGAACAGATTAGATTGAATCTTCACACAGAAATTGTGGTTGTTTTCCTGCTTCGAAATGCTTGTCTTAGTAATATAACCGATTAATAAGCTTATTCTTTCGATAGTATTAAAAAGGGAGTACCGTTCTGCAGTGGGAAACCAAACACTAAAATGTCATGCTGTATACATATAAATAAAACTGAATTACAATTCTCGATAACTACAGAATGTCTGCAACAATTTGGACAATTTTTTTTGTAATGTTGGTAATGGTCGTGAGAATGTTTGCATGGAAAAAAAAGTTTAATAGTTATATGGAAAAAATGCTGCTTTAGAAATATCTACATGAAAATTTTCATTGGTAGAGCCAGGTCCAGGTGGCTGTAGCTGCAGCTGAAGGGGGGCTCGTACCTTCTTCTGCAGGTCCACGTTGGTGATCCGGCCGGCCTCCTTCCGCAGCGCGTCCAGGCGGCGCTGGGCCAGGTCCAGGTGACTGTAGCTGCAGCTGGAGGGGGGCTCGTACCTTCTTCTGCAGATCCACGTTGGTGATCCGGCCGGCCTCCTTCCGCAGCGCGTCCAGGCGGCGCTGGGCCAGGTCCAGGTGGCTGTAGCTGCAGCTGGAGGGGGGCTCGTACCTTCTTCTGCAGATCCACGTTGGTGATCCGGCCGGCCTCCTTCCGCAGCGCGTCCAGGCGGCGCTGGGCCAGGTCCAGGTGGCTGTAGCTGCAGCTGGAGGGGGGCTCGTACCTTCTTCTGCAGATCCACGTTGGTGATCCGGCCGGCCTCCTTCCGCAGCGCGTCCAGGCGGCGCTGGGCCAGGTCGAGGTGCGCCTGCAGCTGCCTCGCCAATAGCGCCAGGCGCAGTACCGCTGTGCCCGCTACTAAAGCCAGCCGCAGCACGTCGAACGTCGCCGGGGACATACTGAAATACACTCAGGTTACGACTTCCGACTGATACATTTAAAGGTTGGTTGATGGTTCCTAGTGGAGTTAATTTAGAAAACGATCCCGTCTAAATTGACTTGTGTCTAAAAGGGCTAAGGACATGAATCAATTACCAGACCGACAATAATGCAACCAAACGTTAGGAGACAGCTCTCAATTTTTTAATTCCAAATGACTACATATTCAATAAAATTTGGATGAGTTAAAAAAATATTATGAATATTTTACATTTTCGATGTTCTATTTAAACAAAACCAAACCTTATAAAACCGCTGTTTCATACTCCTGTAGACCTTGTATAATAAGAATTAGATAGGTACACAGTTCGATATAAATAACAGTTAAAACTGACCTCGATTGGATCAACGTTTATTTTATTTCAGAAACTGAACACCAAAAAAAAATATTTCTTGTTTAAATAGCTAAGCAGTTCTATGCAGGACTATAAATTACAATACTATAATTACAATACGTCATTTTAAAGCCGTCTTAACCTAATATTTATACAACTTTAGGAGAATACTACGCCATTTCAGAGGTCAACCCTTATGGTGAATGTGTGCTCATGCCGTTGGAAAATTGTGATGACGATGATTTGTATTTAGTTTTTAAGTTATATCAATAGGCGGCTCGGAAAATTCTGACACCACATGATAAGATCTCGATTTTATTGGACATGTTGCATATCATCAGAACTCACATGGGCTTGTCCATTCCACTGAAGACTCTCCCCGTGAGATAGTACTTTGTGATGGGTCGGATCCACAGAAGCGACAGCACAAAGGGCATCGCGAAATTAAAGTTTAGAAGCAGTGCCTTCAGTTTGTTGTCTCCATAGTATCTGGAATACGAAATAAAAGATCCATTTAAAATATTCCACCTAGATCAAAACAGATGTAACTCAAAACTATACTAACTTAGGTAGAAAGTCATATTCATATTTCAGGCTTGATATTGAATATGTCCTTAAGAATCTATCCTTTTTCTGGTCATTTTTTAACTTATGCTGATTTACTTTATGTGATAATTTAGCAATTGAATTGAAATTATAATATCAGTAGGTATATAAACTTGAAAAAATTATGTCTCAAGCGAGACTCGAACACGCATCTCCTCGCATACTGGGCGCGATATACGGATGTTATATTTAGAAGATAGTTGGAAAAATAATATTATTTTAGAAGTGTCTAAAAATAATCTTTGGGCTACGCCTGTTTTCATTTAGGTATTCGATATATCTCCATCTATAACAGACGAAAATTATCTACCGTTTTATGAGTGAATTTTGGAAAAAAAAACATTTTACAGCGGATGGAAGGTGTAATAGTGATATTGAAAGGAGAGTAAATGCCGGCAACATGGTGAATGGAGCGTTGCACGCTTTTATGAGCAGTCAGAAGGTGTCCGAAAAGGGCCGCCTGGCTGTGCATGGAGGGGTGTTGGTTCCAACACTGATGTATGGGAGTGAAAGTTGGGTGTGACAGAGAAAACATGAAAGTAGAGTAAATGCAGTAGAAATGAAAGCGTTAAGAAGTATGATTGGAGTCAATCTGAGTGACAGGATTAAAAATAGTGTGATAAGGGATCGATGTGGTGTAAAAGAGGATGTAGTGACCAGTATTGAAAAAGGAATGCTTAAATAGTTTGGACATGTTGAGAGGTTGAGTTGAATGAAAGCAGGTTGACTAAAAAGATATATATGGCGAGTATGAATGAAAATGTTGGAAGGGGAAGGCCTCGACGAACTTATCTTGATCAAATCGGGGAAGTTCTAAAGAAAGGTCAGGTTAAGAGTACCCTAAACCGGCGAGCGTGTATGAAAAGATCAATGAATGTGGATGAAGCGAAAGTAGTCTGTAAGGATCGTTGCAAGTGGAAAGATGTGGTCTCTGCCTACCCCTCCGGGAAAAAGGCGTGAGTGTATGTATGTATGTATGTATAATCTACAAAACAATATCGCCTGATATAAGTAGTTTTTATTATTCGTTTCTTAACTAGTCACGCTAACTTTATTTACCTAAGTGAATCCCAATGCATCCTAGCAACCCTTAGGCCAGGGAACGTGAAGAGTGTTCCTATTAACGCAGCCCACACTGCCAGGGAGAGCTTTAGAATCAACTTTGAAGCTGGACCACTGGAAAATGAGAAAAAAAATCTTCTATACTAATATTATAAAGCTGAAGAGTTTGTTTGATTGTTTGTTTGTTTGTTTGAACGCGCTAATCTCAGGAAATACGGGTTCGATTTTA
This sequence comes from Anania crocealis, assembly GCA_949315895.1. Taxonomy (NCBI): domain Eukaryota; kingdom Metazoa; phylum Arthropoda; class Insecta; order Lepidoptera; family Crambidae; genus Anania; species Anania crocealis. The sequence continues at coordinate 2,131,564 of OX438857.1, read as the reverse complement.
AAAATTCTTTTTATGTTGGATAGTCCATTTATCGAGGAAGGCTTTAGGCTATATGACATCACGCTGCGATCAATAGGAGCGAAGCATCAGTATAAAATGTTGCAAAAATAGTCGCGATCATAACAATAGAAATTGACGCGGAAGTCGCGGGCAACAGCTCGTATCTAATATGAGTAGAGAGGTATGCCTGCGTCTGTTTTCCCCAATGACTACAAACCCAACATTTTAGGCTGCTTCTGATTGAGCTCGCTCCATCGCAGGCTTCCTCTCAACTGTATGGTTCAGTGTTAAAAAATTGAGACAGTTTGAGGAGGCCTTTATCAGCTTGTGACATGGAGACTAGGAGTGATTTATTGTAAAAACATATAAGTAATTCATTTTAAATAAGCAAATTTGTAACTGGAATGCTGTCTCAATAAAGTCTATTATTAATAATAAAAAATTGACTAACAGTTAAGTCATTCAGGGTTTATACCTTATTTTTAATAAGTTTTTGATATTTTGGCACTGTTGCAAGCGCCATGATCACGCAAGAACTGAAACTATAAAACCCAAATCCCAAATCAATTAACTCTTGTCATAGTGATGAATGTTGAATCAGTAAATAAAACCGGCCAAGTGCGAGTCGGACTCGCGCACGAAGGGTTCCGTACCAAAACGGCAAAAAAAACTGTTTTTTTGTATGGGAGCCCCCCTTAGATATAGCGGTAACAGAAATACATAATTTGTGAAAATTTCAACTGTAGCTATCGCGGCTCTTGAGATACAGCCTGGTGACAGAGCGACGGACAGACGTACAGACGGACAGCGAAATCTTAGTAATAGGGTCCCGTTTTTACCCTTTGGGTACGGAACCCTAAAAATGAATTATGAAATAAAATTTCAACTGAATTTCTCTGTTCAATATTAATTTCTACAACTTACACGGAAGACAAACCCTGGTTCTCCAGAAATTTCGAAGCGTTCTCGTAAAAGCTGTCATAGGCAGGATCCACTCCAACCTCTAGGTTAGACTCGTCAACTATTAGCACCATCATGGCTATGAGCAGGAAGACACAGAATGCCACGATGCAAGTGGACCGTTCACCGATGGACTCCTCACTCGTGAAGTACTGCTTTGTAAGGGACAAGAGTACCTTTCTGTGGGTCGAGTTAAGTTTAGTTGGATTAACAAATGATGTGTTAATAGAAAGATAATCTCGATTACATTCTTGAAACGTAATTGACAAGGTGCAGATAAATAGGTGATTGGTGTAGAAAAAAACTGACTGAACTATGAAAGCTCCCTTTGTAATGTTTCATTCATAATCAGGTGTTTTAATTTATATCACCCATGTAAAAATTTTACCGACACAAAATAACACCATCCTTCCTTGTAATTTTCATCCTATGGGGATAGCTGTAAGAAGAGACTAAAGGAGTACCACCATAAGTGGACTGCTCGCCAGCAGTGTCGTCTTTCCACCATTGGCCAAATATTTGCAGACATCATCAGACATGTGCTAAAGCTGAGGCATACCGACGTGTAGATGTCGCACCGATGCCGCGCCGACAAATCAGAAAAGGGCCTAAGATAGCCAACCTGCGTGCCAAGCGTGGCGATTATGGAAAAATCCTCATTTTGGAGAGGTGTCCATCAATGGACTGAGTGGACTAATAATGACGTACATGAACTCTCAGAGATGCTGACATTTATAATAAGCATTTTTTCGAGTGGACTTATCACTGTCATCCTTTGATAAAAGGCTTCAGCTAAGGGAAAAATTGGCTTCAGTTCCGCTTTCACGACTAAACTACTAAATCGAGTTTGAATAAATTTGGTCCAAAATAGATTACACTTTGAGAAAGGACATAGGTTATTTTGTATCCAACTGCTGGGCCTGGGTACAGGTATTTAGGTACAGGTATACAGGTTTAGGTTACCCGCGTGATAACAAGTAGGTCACACGGGCACAGCCGCAGTCGAAAAGCTAGTACTAATACTAACCAATAAATAGAGAGCATTCTTGACAAAAAAGATAAGTATTTTACTAAAGGATACAATGAAAATAGCACCACCAGGAGACACCAGACCATGCTCAGGTTAAATTCATCTTTCAGCGGGAATATTGCAGTGTACACCTGGAAATACAAGCGTTGTTTTAGTTATGTTAGCATTTATTGAATAATTAACCTAACTCAATATAAAATACTTTAAATCTTCTTGTTAATGGGTAGGCTAAACCATAGAATTAGAAATACATATCTAAGAAATATCACAAAATTCACAGACATACTCAAATATAGGACAAATGCGAAAGTAGAGCAGTCTCACAGAACGGTACCCAAGGGATAACTAGAGAAGTTCAAGTTGAGAGGATGTATTTCAATTTGCTTCTGTGTAATTGTATATTATATATTTAAATTTGCAGCTAGATCAAACTGGAGAAAAGTTGCTGAAAGCTTTGGAACAGGCTTTTGCCAACAGGCATGCCTAATAGCGAAACATTTTGTCAACTATAGCTATGTATTTCAAAGTGTTAAGGTTTTGTATATCACATTTTGGAATAAAAAGGCTTTTTTATTGTTTACCTAAAGCAAGAATTAGCAAAATCATATTGATATCTTGAATTTATGCGAACTATATTTAGTTAGATGAAAGATTTATTTGCAGACTTGAATGTGATCTGTCCTATTTGGAAGTTTTACATAGGGTAAAAAATGGTTTATCTAGGCTAGTTGAAATGTTACTCAAACTAAACGATAGAATACTAATATTCAAACACATGCATTATTTTTTATGAAAGTCCTTGCTTAATATTTCTAAGATTAAATGTTAGGATTATTATAATAGGCAAGTACAGAGTCTATTTGTGTTGGTTTGAGCCCACCCTGGGCTTGTGCAGAGAAGCAGCATATTTCCAAGATAAATTATCTAGATAACTTAATTGTGTAATAACAATTATTAAAACTACTAACATTTCACATGAATAGATTCTAATAAGAATGTTTTTCACATTTAATCCCTCAACCCCCAGGAGGCACTCGGGTGCCACGATAACAATTGATTTCAATTGTGTCTGGGATAACTCACAATCGAGGGATTGATTGACTAAGGGTAAGATTGACTAACCAGACACTTGTCAGGATTCTACAATGTTGTTTATTATTGTAATAGGCATGCAGGTTATTAAGAATCAACTCACCTCTGACATAATATACACAATAGCAGTATAAAGTGAGAAATCAACTATCCAAAGGTACTCTGTGTAAAACCTCAAATGTATTACATCCAGTGCTGTCACAGGTGCTGTTTCCAGCTGGATTTCAAGATTACGGGGCACATGAAAAGTCTCTGGCTTTCCATTTGACTCACTTTTGCCGCCTTTTTTACCTTTCGGTTTGTCCCTAGGCACTCCAGCCAAAGTTTTTAATTCACTATTATCTGGGTATAGGTAACGGTACAAGCCTTGCGAACACAGCAGCCACCTAGCAAGCGAGTAGCTCCCCAGTTTTTGAATCACTGACACCATTACAAGTGTTATAACTAATTGTGCACCGAGTAACGCCTGAAAAGTAAAGTTTTAATAAAATATAGGGTATGGTATTTCCAAACACGAAACGACTTACTCTTACAAAAGCATGTACATACCATTCTTATAAATTTTTCATTCACAGTAAGGCTCGCTCATAATCTATTATTAAATAAATTTTATTTCAAGCTTCAATTCATATTGGGATTGTTCATGAGGTTATGAAATTCATAACCTCATGAACAATCCCAATGGGGACTATCGCTAGTGAATTTGCCACTAGAGGCGCTAGTGTCGCGTGAGGTCCAATATCATTCACTTTGTACTGGTTTTTGCGGAATTTGTCGCATAAATTATAATTTCTTTAATTTACCTGCTGGAAAGTGATGTCCTTCGTAAAATATCGCAAATATGGATTATTTGGCGATTAATGTGAACGATTTATAAGCGGAATTAAGAAAAAGCGCAAAAATAGGCGGCCTCAAGAGCAACTATTTCAGAAGTTAGTTTGTTGATATCAAGATATTTATTTATAAACAATATAACCTTAATTAGATTCAAGATATAACACTTTGTTTCGGCGCCAATCGCCTTTGATAGCTATACCTCCGGACCTCAGTCTACAGTGGCGCCAACTGGTGAGCAAAGAAACGGTAGTCCCCATTCCCTCCCAGTCCTTCCTTCTTCATTCATTATTTTATAATCTAGGATATTTAGATACGTTAGCATAAGCACATGATCGTATTTTAAAAGGGATATCAATATTCAATTTATGAAAGCAAAACAAGGATAGCAACATTAAGTGTCACTATTAAAGACTTTCGTTATTTGGTAGGGTATTATAACTTTTTTGTTGTTGTAATTAACACAAGACATTCGTTTACAAAGGCAGTCTTATAATTATTGTAAACTTTACATGTGTCTTACAATTATATCAAAGATGGTTATAACAATTTTATACCACACACTTTCATCGTAAAAATATATTATGTAATTATTTTTTTCGTATCATTTTATATAAATTACATTGTAACAACCTTTTTAAATAAATTACGACAAAATCGATCGTGTCTTGTGTGCGACAGAGAAAACTTATCACATAGAGAGAGATAGAGCTAGAAGCAATGTTGCTGCTAATCAAAAAACTACAACGTATCTTGTAGAATAGAAATTACCGTCCCTAATTTATTACCTAATCTATCTTATTCTATCTTATTACCTAATAAAATAAAATGTTATGATAAATAGAGAAATTGTAAAAGTTTCACTTTTTGGCAGTTGATTTTTTTTAATCAACAGAGGATCTTTAGGGTTCCGTAGCCGAATGGCAAAATTGGAACCCTTATAGATTCGTCAAGTCTGTCTGTCTGTCTGTCTGTCTGCCCGTCCGTATGTCAGAGCCACTTTATTCTGAAAGTATTAGCATTACACAGTTGAAACTTGATAGATAGGTGTATCCTGTTGACCGCTTTACAATTCTCATACAAAAAAATAAAAATAATGATATTTAAGGGGGGCTTCCCATACATACAACTAAAACAAAAAAAAATACTTAAACCTAAGCATATGGGGTATCTATGGATAGGTCTTTAAAATGACATAGAGGTTTCTATAACCATTTTTTCCAAAAGTCTAACGTTTGGGAGATAGACGCTTACAAAGTGGTAAAATGGGTGTCCCCCGCCCTCTAACTTTGAAAGTGAAAATTTTGAAAAAAATACATAAATATCTTAACAAAAACTAACAACGAAAATTGGTTTGAACGAGATCAAACTGGTAGTTTTTGAGAAACAGCACATTTTTAACAACTGCAAATATAACTTAGTCCTTCATACAAACACAATGAAAAACAAAGTTATTATTGCAGTCAATTAAATATTGTGGTATTTTGGCTAAGTGGAAGCAAGTGGACCCCTTATTCAGTTTTTAGTTGGTACGGAACCCCGTGTGCGTGAGTCTGCCGGCCAAAAACCGGCCAAGTGCGAGACTTGGCCGGTTTTTTTATACTCTGTGTATCTTGTTATTATTTTACTTGACTGATGTGTTCTTTCCTATTACTCTTACCATTTCCAAAAGTAGGATTTTATAAAATTAATTAAATGAAAATTATTATGCTTCTTTTTGGGAAAGTCAGTCAGGAAAACTAAGATAATATTTAATGGTAATTCTCAGTCCTAAGCTTACAACCCTGATTATCTGTCATTCATCATCTGTCTTTTTGTTTGACACTAAATAATCAGGAGGGTGGTAGTGGTAGGTGAGGTGACGAAAACGGATGTCTGCCTCTGTGAGGAGATAACGAAGTTATTGATTGATTTTGCCATTTATTTCGGTTTCGTCGCCGCTAAAGTCTGCATGCAGACTAATGCGACGAGGCCTAGTCTCATAGTTATTATCATTAAGTGTTTTTTTCTGTGTGTGGTGTTCTAAAATCGTGCAAAATGGGGTCCTTATTTAGGAGTGAGGAAATGACATTATGCCAGCTTTTTCTACAAAGTGAGGCGGCTTACGCGTGTGTGTCTGAACTTGGAGAGCTAGGGCTGGTGCAGTTTCGCGATGTAAGTATCTGTTCTATTAAAAATTGCTAATCAAATTTATATCTTCCACTAATCAACTTTTTGTTTAAAAATCTGTGACCCACTTTTGTCTGTGATGTCCTACGTACTCATTTCAAGATACGATAGCAAACTACCTAATTTATGCTTGATATTACATGAAATGTAGTCATATATAGTGGTATCTTAGTTGATGTATGATCAGTGCAATAAATTTTTCTAGATATTAGATGCTATTTGCATTATTTTAGGAAAACTGTTAGTAGAACATCAACATCATTGCTTTGGAATATGTGACATGATAAATACTTGTTGTTTTTAAATGCAACTGCTTTTTACTGGTTAAACATACTGGTCATAAATATAAAATATTTGTAAATTATGTTCACAAAATTTATTCGCACTTCAAATTCACATGGGCCATATGACGGATAATGGGATAATTAGGATATCATCATTGTCAGACCAAAACCTGCTAGTTAAGTATAGACTAAGCAAAAGTCCACATTGCAGGTTTTGGTTTGACAATATGATATTCATTCATGTTATTGACCTTTAGCGTAGCAAATACTCATCAAAAAGAGACTTAAAATATTTATATTTAGGTATAATATTGCACCTGCCTAGTACCTTATTTGTACCTAGGTATTTGTAGATTGCAGGTGACTACAACAATAGAAATAACTACCTAGCTCTCTGGCTGTGACTTTATGTGTGTGGGATTCGCTTCTAACACACTCTCACTAACCCTTTGTACTGTGTTCTTCATTATATTGTGTCCATGGTTATATGGAGGTCTCAGTTATATCACTTACCATAGAGATCACTTGAAACTCTATTCATAGAGATGCCAATTAATGTAGAAGTTATTGATTATCCACAAAACTTTAATGTATGATGTTGTAGATAAAAACAACTCTCTCCTTACGAGTCCTAAACTATTTTCATATCAAAAACCTAAATTAGTTGAGCAATTATTTTGTTTCTTGACAAACTTTTTAGTGTTTCACACCAAGTTTCATGATGCTGGTTTTCTGTAAATTTCATAAAACAAAATACTACCATAACAGAGCTTTACATAATGATTTCAGGTAGTCCAAAATTTATTAAAAACAAATTTATAATACCCGATTTATAACAGTGGAGACAATAAAATCAAATTAATATTGTTGTATAGTGAGTCAGTTGATAATCCAGGATCCAAGTAATAAAATACACATGACAATACAATATTTGTATTACATAAAAATTCTGTAGACAGATAACCAACGCCACCCACATTTAGTAATTAGAAATAATAAACGAGCTAAGCAGAAATGGTAATGTAAAGTGGCAGTGAGAGGCATACCAGACATAACAAAAAGTCTGTTGCATACCAAGAACTCTAGTTACCTAGTCCTTTCCCATCACCATGAAAACATACAGAGATGCTAACCTTTTGAATGTTGAATTGAGTCATATATGTATCTTTTAAAGCTTATGTAGTTCTAAGTGAAAATGTGTCATTTAATAAATATTTATTTGTAGATAAAAACATATTAATTAAATATTGTGTTGAGTGGTGTCAGCACATTAAAAAAATTTGCATTCTCTTCTGATGGGTGTCGTAAGAGGCCGCTAGAGGAGTACTGCCGAAAGAAGACAGTCTGCAGCGTCTTTCCATTACTATTAGCCGAACTGTGTGCCTTCAAATAATTATGTTGTTCATTCTCAATAATATACTTTCTTGTGTTACTACGCCACATGAAATAGTAAAAACTTGGTGATCAGGTGACTTTTTACTTATTTAATTGTCATTATATAACGAGAATAGCAGTCATTTGATTAAGTTAATACACCCGTCATTAGGTTGGGCTAATTATCTATGATTGATACATTTTTAATCAATAATACATCTTGGGCTTATAGATAATTTTGATTTTTTCATATAAACCTGTATTATAAACGTGTATGTTTTATTTCTACTATATTGAGTATGATAATTGAAATAATAAGGACTATTTTCAATTGAATCAGATTCTGCTATACCTGAGACACATTGTTTTAAAGAATAAATTACTTACTTAAAATACGGTTGTAAGTTACGTTAAGTTAGTCTAATTTCATTCAGATTTCACTTCATAATCATGAATTTAGTCATTTAAATTTCAAGGTCTCCCTCTTAATGCCGTGTGCTATATTTCTGATCATATTGTATCCACTCCGTTCTTGTGATGTTATTGCATTTGTTGTTATTCATACTAGGGTAGGGGGTGTTACAGAAGGCATGTTAAGCCTTTGGTCCTGGCTTCTGTCGAAAGATGGAAGCCATAGAGGCAAGCCACGTCCGAGACATGCAAAAGGCAGAATTGGAAAACTGACACCAGTCTATCTTGTGTCAAAGGTATAGAAGGTAGATTAGAAGAAGATGAACTACTTAACTAAGTTATCAGAATATCAAACAAAAGAATACAAAATAAGTATATAGGTACAAACTTTTTAAAATGAACAATCACAGACATTGATAGTTTCTTGCGAAAGTAATTTAGAATCATCTCTTTCTCCGAAACAACTGAACACATACACACAATACGCATTTTTATCATCTAAAACAGTACTACACTATACAATCAATAGCAATTCTAAAACTACATCTGACTTATCAAATGTTATTTCCGTAGCTGAACCCGGACGTCAACGCGTTCCAACGCAAGTTCGTCAATGAGGTGCGTCGGTGCGATGAGATGGAGCGGAAGCTGCGCTACTTGGAGAAGGAGATCCGTCGCGACGAGATACCAATGCTGGAGATCCCCGGGGAATGCCCGGAGGCGCCGCAGCCCAGGGAGATGATCGACCTTGAGGTAAAACATTTAAAACTTATGGTAATTCATGCACATAATAAGATCTAAGTAAAACGTACCAGTTTGTCGTAGAACCGACAACCGTTGGAGCAGACGAACTCTGGAGTGGAGACCGCGTTTAGGCAAGCGTAGTGTAGGACGCCCTGCGACTAGATGGTCTGATGACCTTAGGAGAATTGTTGGCAGCGGCTGGATGGGGAAAGCCCAGGGTAGACAATTGTGGCGTAACTTGAAGGAGGCCTACGTCCAGCAGTGGACAGCAATGGCTGTTGAGACCTACCAGTTTGAACCGGCGCGTCGGTTGGTTTGGTGGAGTGTCGTTCCGCCTTTTACATAGGGTTCCCAATAACAATTACTGGTCAAGTCGATCTAGGAAACTATTCTTTCCTTGGTCCTGGATGGGGAAATGTGGCAGTGGTGCTTCAGAAGACACGTTAAGCTTTTGGCTTCTACGCAAAGATCCCTTATGATTACCGTTCAAGAAACGAACCTCCATAAATTGGCTTCGACCTGGATGCGGCACGGTTGCACTCGTGCTTCGAAAGGCACGTTACCCGACATCTGTCGCACGTAAGACGCAAAGAAGTTTTAAAAACCAGTCACGTCAGGAGCCCTAAACATGCCACATGGCTTGGAAAATCGTCAAATTATGCATAAAGGCTAATTATCAAAATCAAAATCAAAAGAAAAATATTCTTTACTAGCTGTTGCCCGCGACTTCGTCCGCGGCAATTTCTTTTATTATGAACACGATTATTTTAGCAACATTTTTCACTCATACTTCGCTCCTTTTGTTCGCAGCGTGATGTTATATAGCCTAAAGCCTTCTTCTATAAATGGACTATCCAACACACAAAGAATTTTTAAAATCGAACCAGTACTTCCGGAGATTAGCGCGTTCAAACAAACAAACAAACAAACAAACTCTTCAGCTTTATAATATTAGTAGTCAATTCGTTGTCGTACTGAGCAGACGTGTACAAGTTTTATTCTAAATTTCACTAAATCGTAACAAGTAAAATTCATACTTCACTCAGGAGGGATAAAACTCTAAATTGTTTGAACGCCTGTTTATTTAATGTGACCTTACACTCCTACGCATCAACAAAGAGGACCCCCGTGCACCACCAGTGAGACGTCTTCACCCCCGCAAAACACGTACGATTGCTATTTTTTATCTCACTTACTCATTACGCTATATCGGTGTTTCGGCTGACGTAACGCAAAAAACATGAGTGTCCAGAGGTCACCAACTGGGGGGTCGCAACCTGATTTATCCAAGATGAGTATTTTAAGTTCGGAATCATCAATTACATATCGGAAACGAAAAATGCCTTGTGATATACAGTGCTCATGTTCTGATGAATTAAGAGAAATGAGATCAGAAATGTCTCGTATCAGTTCTATATTAGAAAAGTATGTAGGGTCCAACGAGCAGATTTTGAAAAACATGCAAGAAAACATAACGGATATTAAAAACCAAATCACTGATATGAAATCGTCAAACGAGCGAACACACAGTGCTATGCAGATCAAAATGGAATCTCTTGAATCAGATTTAAACAAACTCAAAGTTTCTGCAAAGACTGCACCTAGTACCTTAGGAAGTGAGTTAATTCTCGGTGAACAAATTATACAGGAAATGCAGCTTCGCAGTAGTAGAGAGAAAAATATCGTACTTGTCGGTCTACCTGAACAAATTGCGTCTGCTCCCGAAGAGAGACTATCAAAAGACGAAGCTGATGTGTTTAGAATCATTTCACTGGTGAACGAAGGTATACCAAAACCGTCAAAGGTTTTTAGGATCGGCAAACTCCAACTAGGCAAAAACCGTAGTATCAAGGTGTGCTTCGAAACAATAGATCCTGCCAAAAAGCTACTTGGAAACAGAAATAAGCTACAAGATGGCTTAAAAATGTTTTCAGACCAAACTCCAACTCAGCAAAACTTTATGAAAAACCTTAGACAAGAACTAAAGCAGCGTCAAGACGAAGGTGAGCCTAACCTTACAATTAGATATGTTAATGGAACACCGACTATCATAAAAATATCAAAAAACTAAATGCAATAAAAACAACAATCAACGCTTCTACCGAAAACAAAAATACCTATGAACTACTAAAAAGCTACCAAAATTTCCCCACCAACAAGTCACGCTTTACTTTCCTCTACCTTAACGCTCGAAGTATACGAAAAGAGGGGAAATTTGATGAACTCAAATGTATATTGCAAGCAATACCGAACAATGTTCACATTATATTAATAACTGAAACTTGGATTCGCAACGATGAGCAAGCATCACAATTACAACTACCAAATTACTACCATTACTATAACTATCGAACAGATACTGGAGGAGGTGGAGTGTCTGTATATGTTCACAATAACCTAAAGCACAGTTTATCAGAGTCAGTGTACGTAGGAGGCAATAACTATTTGTGGATTCAACTAGAAAAATATGCACTGGAAGTAGGAGTCGTAAACAATCCTGGACACACTAACTTTAAGCAATTTCTGGAGGTGTATGAATCACAATTACAAGAAAGAAGCAGAGCAATAGTTTTTGGCGACTTTAACATTGATTTACTTACAAAGGATTCGGAAACAAAACAATACAATCAACTTCTTAAGCAAGCAGGCCATAAGGTAATTAATAAAATCACAAAAAAATATTATACCAGACAAGGATCTACTAGAAAATCAATCTTAGACCATGTAAGCACCAATTTAAAGAAAGATAATTTCCACATGATATATGTCGACTCATGTCTCTCTGATCATAGACAGCTATACGTGGAAATCAAGAAAATTAAACCAGTTCCAAGAATATATCATCAATACGAAGCCATTAATTATAACAAACTTTATAAATCCATGGAAGAATCAGGAAAAAAAGAATCAAACGATGACTTTATAAGTGTAGAAAAGCTAATCAAAAAATGTGTTGAGGAAAGCAAAGTTGCCAAAGCCAAAATTATGAATGAACCACAAAAGGAATGGATAAACAGAAAAATTATAACAGAGATGAATGAAAGGAACATAATGTGGGCAGAACTGAAGAAGAACCCAGACAAAGAAGATCTGAAAGAAAAGTTTAACACAAAAAGAAACCAAGTAACCAACTTGATCCGAGAAGCAAAAAGGGCATATTATAAGAAGGAATTCGATAAATACAATGGAAAGCCCAAAAAACTATGGAACTTACTAAATACCTTAACGAATAACAAGTTTGAACAAAGGTGCGCTCCTTCAAAACTTACTGTCAATTCAGTCGACGTTACAGATCCCAATAAAATATGCAAGATTTTTAACAACTTCTTTGCTACTATAGGGTCATGTTTAGCTGACGAAATACCTACACATTTCCGTGACAATTATACTCGGGCATTACCAAAACCACCTCTTCATAGTTCGCAAATGAATAGCTTGGAACCATGTACTGAAAAGGAAATCCTTAATATTATTAACAACCTTGATTCTAATAGTAGTGTTGGTCTGGATGGTATCAGTACAAAAGTTATAAAATGTGTAAAGGCCTTAGTAAAAAACCGATTAACAATAAGCTTAAACAAACTTTTACAAAAAGGATTATTTCCAGACTCACTCAAAATAGCCAAGGTAACACCTATTTACAAATCGGGAACAAAAACGGAGCCTGGTAATTATCGACCTATCTCTGTACTACCAGTTTTATCAAAAATTCTCGAAAAAATCCTACATTCACGGTTACAGAGCTACTTGGACTCAATTGATTTCTTTTTCGAGCGGCAGTACGGATTCCGATCTAAATGCAATACACTAATAGCGACAATCGATCTCGTAACCAAAATTAAACACAACATTGATAAAAAAAACATTCTATTAGGAGTATTCATTGACTTAAAAAAAGCCTTCGACACCGTTAGTCATAAATTGCTCTTAAAAAAAAATGGAAACCTTTGGTATTGCTGGCAAAGCTTTAAAAATGTTTGAATCTTACCTCACGAACAGATCGCAAATCGTAAAAATGGGCAGTAACTTCCAAAGTCCCCCAGAGTCTATAGCCTATGGAGTACCACAAGGGTCAATACTGGGTCCTCTGCTCTTCTTAGTCTATATCAATAATATGCACGAATTAGACCTAAATGGCAATATCACTCTCTACGCCGACGACACTTGTCTTTTTTATTTCGGCTCATCATTTCAAAATTTAATTGCGCAAGCCCAGCACGACCTTGACATCCTTCACGATTGGTTTCAATACAACTTACTAACTGTAAATATCTCCAAAACTAGCTATATAATTTTCAAAGCAAAAAACAAACCAATACCCAAAACTTATTCACCTCTCGTTATAAATAATATACCTTTACAAGAAAAAACACATGAAAAATATCTTGGCCTCCACATGGATACATATTTAACATGGAATGCTCACATTAAACACTTAACAACCAAGTTAATATCACTCCTAGCCTGTCTTCGGATTAATATTAGATGTATACCACATAAACTGCGTTACAAAATATAAAATGGGCTTGTAAAGCCACATCTGTTGTATCTCATAGAAATCTGGGGAAGCGCTGCTAGTACAAGATTAAACAAATTACAAGTTCTACAAAACAAAATTATTAAAATGCTCTTTAATTACAACTTTAGAACAGCCACTTCAATAATTTATCAAGAAACTAATCTCATGAACATTAAACAGATACACTTTTACAATACTTGCATTTTTATCCGTAAGACCATGAGCAAAGAAGTCCGTACTGACCTACAGTTTACTAAGCGAAAAGAAGTTGGGCGCATCTGCACTCGACGCGCGAGCTTCATCGTGTTGCCTAAGACCCGAACAAGGTACGGCCGAACCACGATAACATCCGACGGTGCGCGCCTTTTTAACAAAATACCCTCGGATATCAAAACTATTGACTGTTTTAACGTATTAAAAAAACGACTAGCAAATTACGTAATTACAAATTTAATATCAATTTGAGTGCGTTGGACGGGCTTATACCTTTTATAACAGTCCCGTTACATCTTAAATAATTATGCAACGCGATAGTTTAAAAGTAGTTAAAGACATTGAACCCTATATCTTTGAGTGGCTAGTTTTGGTCGTCGATAATAATACTTTTTTAATCATCCCCGTTTATGTAAAACTGTAGTTACCAGTGGATATTAATGTGTGAAATATAATGTAATAGTGAATTATTTTTGTTTTCCCGGATCACTAATAATGATGTATGTATAATTTAATAAGTTTTCTCTTGTCTTTATTTTTAATTGTGTAGGTACGACAGCGAATTCATTTTGTTTATTTCTTTTTATTTATGTTCTCATGTAAGTGGCGTATGTATGTCTTTATGAGAATAAATGTCTCTAAACAAAAAAAAAAGTATAGATTTTTAAATAAAAACGTAAGTATCACAACTTTACAAGGGTTGGAAGTCTCCTTTTAAGTTTTTGGGAAAACCTGTATTAGGAGAAGAATTATATGTCACAAATACCGACAGCAAAGGAGACGTTTTGTGAATCTTGTAATATAAATTATCTTAAGTGGTGGTCATTCTCGACCTATTGCTGACATAAGGGACGATTAAAGGGGCACTGACACAAGGCCTTTGCCGTGTAGTGCCGGCACATAAAAAGAATAGCACTACCCCCTCTCTTCCCGTGGGTGTCGTAAGAGCCGACAGAGGGAAAACTGCCATCAGGAGATGGGCAGCAGCGTCTCCTAGAAGCAGCAGGCCATACTGCGATCGCCAACCCGCCTGCCAAGCGTGGCGATTATGGCAAACTCCCCCCAAATATGAATACACCGCAAAAAATTCGGCCCCCAGTCCCTGGCGGCCCCGCTAGTCCTAGCTATGGCAGCGGCTATGGTAACGGCGGGGCAGGGGGTGCTAAGAATCCCCGGGTAAGATCCGGCTGCCAACAACGACGACTCGACCTGGAAACATATAACACGCGCACACTGAGGCTTGACGCGAAGCTCGTAGAGTTGGAAGAAGCAATTGGTAAGTTACATTGGGATATCATTGGGCTATCTGAAGTCCGAAGAGAGGGAGAGGACTCGATAACCCTGCAATCCGGTAACTTACTATATTACCGGGAGGGCGACCAACAGTCCCTAGGTGGTGTCGGGTTCATCGTCCACAAGTCCCTTGTCAACAACGTGATTACTATCGGAAGTGTTTCGAGCAGGGTAGCGTACCTGATACTCAGAATATCGAAACGATATTCGCTGAATGTCATTCAGGTTTACGCTCCGACCTCGAAACACGACGATGTCGAAGTGGAGGCTATGTATGAGGAGATCTCTAAAGCCATGCATAGCTTTAAAACCCACTACACGGTTGTGATGGGGGATTTCAATGCGAAGTTGGGGCAACGTTGCGGTAATGAGTTGAGAATGGGGAAATTTGGATTTGGGCAACGGAACAAAAGGGGTCAGATGCTGGCAGACTTCATGGAGAGGGAGAACCTCTTTATGATGAACTCCTTCTTCAAGAAGCCCGTAAGCCGCAAATGGACCTGGATCAGCCCGGACGGTAAAGTCAAAAATGAGATCGATTTTATCATGTCAACGAAGAAGCACATATTCGATGATGTCGCTGTGATCAACGCTGTTAAGACAGGAAGCGATCACCGCATGGTCAGAGGCACATTGAATATCGACGTAAAGCTTGAAAGAGCGCGACTGATAAAATCCACGCTCCGACCAATACCGGCTCAAATTCAAAACCCCGAGTGTTTTCAGCTCGAGCTTCAAAACCGTTTCGAAGCCCTTGAGACCAGCATCGATGTGGACGATCTATACAACATGGTGGTAGATACTGTCCGTACGGTAGGGTCTAAGTACTTTAAAACCCGCCGTCCCAAATCAAAGAAACTCTCCAGTCAGACTCTCCTACTCATGGATCAGAGAAACGAAATGAGGCTACAGAACTCAGCGGATGCCCATCGCTATCGGCAACTCAATAGACAGATATCGAAGTCTTTGAAGAGCGACCTTCGTCAATTTAATACCCGACGTATTAAAGAGGCCATTGAGCGGAACAAAGGCTCCAAAGTGTTCGCCAGAGATCTGTCTATTGGGCAAAGCCAATTGACGAGGCTGAAAACTGAGACAGGTAGCATCATTACGTCAACACCTGAAATCCTGAGGGAGATTGAGAGTTTCTATGGACAGTTATACTCCACGAAAACACCTGTTGAAAGCAAGGCTAAAGACCCTAGAGCCAAGCTTACCCGACACTATTCTGAAGATATCACGGACGTCAGCCTGTGCGAGATTAGAATGGCTCTCAAGCAGCTTAAAAACAACAAGGCGGTGGGTGATGACGGAATCACAACAGAGCTCCTTAGAGTGGGCGGTAAGCCGGTACTTAAGGTCCTCCAGAAGCTCTTTAATTCTGTCATACTCGAGGGCAAAACGCCAAAGGCATGGGGCAGAGGCGATGTGATGCTGTTCTTCAAGAAGGGTGACAAAACTCTCTTGAAGAACTACAGACCCATCTCGCTTCTGAGCCATATCTATAAGTTGTTTTCGAGAGTCGTTACGAATCGTCTCACTCGCAGGTTCGACGACTTCCAACCTCCCGAACAAGCCGGGTTCCGAAAAGGCTATAGTACCATAGACCACATTCATACGCTGCGGCAAGTTATACAGAAGACCGAAGAGTATAACTTGCCACTTTGCTTAGCGTTCGTGGACTATGAGAAAGCCTTTGATTCGATTGAGACCTGGGCAGTGCTGCAGTCTCTCCAAAGGTGCCAAATAGATTACAGGTACATCGAGGTACTAAAGTACTTATACCAAAACGCCACCATGTCGGTCCGATTACAGAACCAGAGCTCTAATCCAATCCAACTACAGCGAGGTGTGAGACAGGGAGACGTTATTTCTCCGAAACTGTTCACAGCTGCGTTGGAGGATATTTTCAAGCTTCTGGACTGGAAAGGACGCGGCATCAACATTAATGGCGAATACCTAACACACCTGCGATTTGCCGATGATGTAGTTCTTATGGCTGAGACCTGAACATTATGCTCGAAGATCTCGGTAATGCTTCTCAAAGAGTGGGTCTTAGGATGAACATGGACAAGACGAAAATCAGTTAAATGCCCATGTTGCACCCGCTCCAGTTAACGTTGGGAACATTGCACTCGAAGTTGTTGACCACTATGTTTACCTGGGACAGATAGTCCAGTTAGGTAAGTCCAACTTCGAGAAAGAGATCTCTCGTCGAATCCAGCTCGGATGGGCAGCGTTCGGGAAGCTCCGGCATATATTCGCGTCCGAAATACCTCAGTGTCTCAAGACGAAAGTCTTTGACCAGTGTGTGTTGCCAGTAATGACCTATGGGAGTGAGACGTGGTCGTTTACTATGGGTCTCATAAGAAGGCTCAAGATCACGGAGCGAGCAATGGAGAGAGCGATGCTTGGTATTTCCCTACTCGATCGAATCAGAAATGATGAGATCCGCAGGAGAACTAAAACAACCGACATCGCTCGAAGGATTGCATCGTTGAAGCCACTTCAATGGGCGGGACACATAGCGCGGAGAACCGATGGCCGTTGGGGCGGAAAGGTTCTCGAATGGCGACCGCGTACCGGACGACGTTCCGTGGGCAGGCCCCCTACAAGGTGGACCGACGATCTGATCAAGGTCGCGGGAAGCCGCTGGATGCGGACAGCACAGGACCGATCGTTGTGGAGATCCTTGGGGGAGGCCTATGCCCAGCAGTGGGCGTCGTTCGGCTGATATGATGATGATGATGATGACACAAGGCGCGCAGCAGCGTTTTCTCACCATTTGCCAAACCGCGATCGCCAATCCTCCTGCCAAGAATGGCTATAATAACGAAATCCTCATTTTGGAGAGGTCTATGCACCAATGAAATGATACAAGTTGATGACATTTGTGTTGCTGCGTTACGTGACTCATACATAAAAGTTACATAATAATATTTTTTTATGTTTCTGGGGAAGCCCAGAACAGTATTATTGTAATAAGTAGTCATCGTAAATAAAATTCATTTTTCCTTGCAACAAACAATCATTCCAGTTCTATAGTCCCAAACTAAGCAAAATATTTCCTGTAGTGACTAGATAACTGATAGATAAGTAAAGTAATAAAAATCAATCATACTTAATCCCTCAACCCCCAGGAGGCACTCAGGTGCCACGATAACAATTGATTTCAATTGTGTCTGGAATAACTCACGATCGAGGGATACATTTATACAAATGCATACACGCCTGTTGTAAGTACCTACAGTCAACCACTCATGACCCCAGCAAAACGAACCTTCTAACTAAAATTGATTATCTGTCGGATTTTAAGTTAAAATTCAATTAGGAAAATTAGTTCTTTATTAATACTACGGTTGTGCTTATCAAACGAAGATTTTACATGTTGGACTTTAAATTAAAATTCAATTAGGAAAGTAGTTATATTCATTAATACTACCTACGGTCGTAGTTATCAAACGAAGATCTGTCCTTGCGGCATCCGAACCCGCAACCGTTGCTTTTGAAGTTCGCGTATACCAGATTATATTGCTACTATCGTAAACATTATCAGCCCAAATAAATCCACTACTGGATATCAGCCTCTCCCAATGCACGCTACTGAACAATAATCTTCTCCTGAAAGCAGCTTTCTGTATATCTTCGCTCTACCTGGCCGAGATAGAGAGGATAGCTGACACCACATAAGAACAACACTAATGTGAACCCGTCCTACGGCAAAAGTCTGATCTCTGCACTTCATCATCGTTTTTAGCCTACATCGGTCCACTTCGGGACAAAGCCAACTCCAATGGGACGATTTTGCCAAAATTGCAACGCTTGGGAGGCGGGTTAACGATCGTAGTTTGGCCAATGGAAGGAGAAGAGAAAGCTAAAGGCCCGTCTTATTTTGGCAGAACTTCCCTTAATGTTCGTTACGAAACACTACACTCAAATAGGGGTAAATCAATACCAGAAATAAACTAAATTTGTGTAAGCATGTTTGCTTTGGCCGATTTTCTGTCGCAAATAAATCAACTTTTTTTATTCGACCAACATAATCTGAATCAAAATGTCTTATTTCCAATAAAAAACCTAACAGTGAAATTGATGAAAACCTTGTAAGCTCTCATAAATGCACCTTCCTAAATGTTTTCTGATCTTTCTTAGGCCACATTTGAGAAGTTGGAAAATGAACTCCGCGAGGTAAACCAGAATGCCGAGGCTCTGAAGAGGAACTACCTCGAGTTGACCGAGCTCAAGCACATCCTCAGGAAAACCCAAGTCTTTTTCGACGAGGTAAGTTCACATAGTCCGTCAGATCAAAACACACGAGCAAAACTAATAAAAACCGTCAGAGCCAAATTTTTGTTATTCAAACAAGTTTGTTAGTACGAATCGATGCCGACACAAATCACATGGTTATTATTTAAATATAACATTCAGTCATTCAGATAATCCATTTTGTGGTATATTTTTTACCATTTAATTGTCTTACTGTTGCCTAGTCCTGATGATATGCGTATCGCTAGATAAGATACTATGCGAGTGGTGTCCTCGTGATACAGCGTAAAACTAGTAATTACTGACGGTCATATACCTACTTCGCAATGTTTGGTTTTCTTCGTAAGATGTTATAATTTTGTCATCTTACATGCAGTGAGCTGTAAATTACACGGTCCAAGCGACACTGAGTACAGATTTTGGAAGTACACAACGTAATTTTAGAATTAAAGAATAACGTAACTAAAGTTAGACCTTAAGTAAATATTTAAGGGAATACTGAATGCGCGAAGCTATGTGTAGTCCATGTCAACATTGCTGTTGTAGAAAAATTAGCTCCACCACGATTATACGCAAATTTATTGTTTTTGAGCATCACTTTATTTTTAATTTTATATGATTTTCTTATTTGATCAGTGTTTCATAATAAGTGTTTTAATTTTATTTTTTTAATCAAGGATGCGCAATATAAGCTATTAGGAAGCACAATGAATAACAGATTATGTATCATCGTCTACTTATACTTTGCTAAAATAGCACTTTCTAGTTTATTATTAATTATATTGCAATAACAGTCAAATAATTCTTATGGGTCGTGGTATTTCATCCTATTTTCTTATCTAAACAAATCTGCTAAATTTAAAACGTGGGCTTCAAAAAGTTGTCAAACAGTCGATTATTTTGATTCAGAACCAATTTTTTATTTATTGACGATGTCACAAGGCCAATGTCACATTCCAGCTGTTTCAATAATAAAAGTTCCAACCGGCGCATAGCATTACAATGGTTAATTATTCAGTTTCCATTAGCTAAGTATTTTCACGCCAGTGAATCAAATTTTTCACGGGCTTAGTAGAATGTGACATTGAGTCTGGACGCGCCACTTACCTTGACGCCATTTTGGCGTGTGTGTACACAAGATGGCGGACCCGTCTCGCGAGGAAGAGCAAGTCACCCTACTAGGGGAGGAGGGGCTCATGGCGGGTGGGCAAGCGCTCAAGCTGGGGTATGCTCTCATTGATTACAAGGCTCAGATACCTACTTTTACTTCTACGCTCCTAACCTCCAGGGGATTTGGTACCGGGCTCAAAATTTATTATCTCTTTCAGCGTGGAAGTAAAAGCGTGTCCTAGAGCTATATTATTTTTCCAGCGCTTGTACTGTGACGCTGATACGGGAGTCTACCGATCACCACTCAGGCAAGCATTGGAGTCGGCCGGTTTATAGTATTTCACCAACATAACACCTCTCTTTGACTTCTTGTGTGATGGAATGAGCTTAGTATAGCGCCGCGCAAGTACCCTACGGATACGATTCTGTCGGCTTCGAGATAGTTCTGAATCCCATGCGGAGCGTGCTAACCAATTGCTGCCTGAGTGAGTTTTAACTAACAGTGTTATCCGGAACATGATTTATTTTTGAAGTCCATTGAAGGTAGCGAAAGGTTTTCCAGGTCTAAACGAGCGTGGTAGCCGTTATCAGTATTTATTTTCCGTTTTCATTTCGTCATGCTTTCTGTATACTTTGTCATATGCATGCCATTATGATTTTTATGTTCATGTTATTATGTAGTCTAGCCTCACGATAAGATCATCGTCGAGTGATCGAAAACGTCACTTGTTGAATTTGATGTAACTTTCACATTGTAATGAAACACAGAATATTACGAAGTAGAAACCGACTAACAATACAGATTGCTGAATGTTTAGTAGTTTTAGCTAGGTCTTAAGAGCACCGAGAGTGTAGATGGACGGTTTGTTTTACAGAGGTCCGTGGGCGCTACTTTTCCTACAACAGACATTGGGGACATTGCGGTGAATGTTGTTTGGGGTCCGCTTTGCGTGTGTCGTCCGGGCCGTTTGTCTGTACATGTTTATGTTTGTCCGATAGCACGAGGGTGGTGCCAATACCACTGAGTCGATGACGCGCGCCCTGATAGCCGACGACCCGAACAAACATATGGGGCACGTCCAACTAGGGTATGTATGCGTGTGTACATACGGCACTAGTGACACGAATCCCACAAGTCTGATTCGAGCGAGACTATAAGCCCTAGTATCTTTTTTGACAGCTCATAATCATTAGTCAAAAGAATTAATAATATACACTGGTCATCTAAAACGAAGCTATAAACTTTAAATCTTTTAAGTTCACCGAGCAGCACTGCCTCCCTATAAAGTTCAATGCACGAATAAGCTCGGTTAGATTAGAAACTGCTGTCACAAAAGATACTCTATTCCAGTAGTTGTTGTTAACTATGGTTTTCTGAGTCATGGAACGAACAGAATGAAATTGAATACATTAATAGATCCTCTCAGCCGTCCAATTGCTGTAACTGTTCAACAAACGCGTCGATTAATGACACCAAACGATGCGCATAATAATGCCGGCGTCATTCAGTGCCATCGATCAAGATGTTCACATAGTGTGACAGATTACTATTTGACAACACACACACAACGCTAATATTGACAGAAGCATACATGGTGTGGATAATGCTTATAAGCTTACGCTTGTATTTTTTCTGTTATATGTGAACATCTTAAACTTTATTCTACTGGTGCCATTAAGGCAAGTTTCTTGGTAAATTTAACTAAATTTTATAGGAGTTTAAAAACTAACGAATCCTACATAAAACTTGATGTTAAAAATTGAGTATAATTTAATCAATATTGCATGAATATTAACTGCCCTTTACCCAAGTTGTTAAACATTATTCTTATGTCCCATTCATTAAAGTGTCAAGTCGATGTAATATTTTATCAGACTACTATTACTGATGTTAGAATTATATTAATTTAGTAATATAAACATTTAGCTAAACTGCTTGATTTATTCCTAGTTTACGGGATAAGCAAGAATCCTTGGAATTCCTGCCTTGGTTAGTAGTGTACATTGTATTATTATTACTGTAGTTGGTTCGGTAGCCTGTGGTGGGTACTGGTATATTATGTTGTGTGTGTATGACTGGCGTATGTATGACCATCAGCAACCCCATAGACAGAGCTGAAACAAGTCTGCTTATTTCACTTCTGTCAGAGCACATGGGAATTTATATTATCTAAAGTAACACACTTTCACTTGGCTTACTAACACCCCACTTCTGTACTGCAATTATTATGTTAATCTAATACATAAATGTGCGTGTCAGGTAACTTGGACTTCAAGAATAGATAATGGACTTAGGTGCAAACATTGTAAATGCTGAATTGTTCGGTCTTTTCGTGCTCACACTTTTTCATTTCCTTTTCTGCCAACTTGAAAATATCGATGTTAAAATATTTGTGGTACTAGTCATGAACCCTGTGATAGTCCCTTAACCTGATGTGTTGTACAGAAAAAGTTGTGAGTTACGAATAAACGTTGCAACTTTCATTAGAAAGTTTCTAACAGCGTCTTGGTACGAGTGTCTTAGATATTAATATCATGTTTATTTTTGTGTATATTTTTCATTTAACTCGTGTTATTCATTCGCAACGGAATTGTGATTTTATGTAACATTCTGTGGCTTGCGTTGCCGATAGAGTACGTCTATTGAAACTATTCAATTCAATGTTGCAGGACAAAGTAATAAAAAGTTTCCATAGACCTTGACTTGCTCAAGTATTGAGTTGATAAATTTGATGAAACCTGAGCTTGTTCTGTTTTCCAATCGCCGGTGGGGCACAGTGTCAAACGCTTTAGCGGAATCGAATTAGGATACGAGTAAGAAGCAAGGAACACAATATGCATTTGTATGTAATCTGTTAATTTTACACTTAGTTTGCATCACAATTACTAGAGATGTCTCAGCTCCATGTGCGGTTATTAATAAGCTATCACACCCGTAGCGGTCATTGTGACATCACGTACAATATACATCGATACTTGTAAAGACTGCGTCCATTCTATATTCTATAGATAACAAAGCGGTTACAATTAGTTACAGTATGATCCTTTATTATGTCATAAATCTCATTTATACACTTCCGTATGAGTGTACAGATTACGGACCCTTGTTTCAATGATTTAGGTCGTAGTTAAGTGGATTCAGACATGACAAGGGAGGACAATTTATCAGTTGAGTTCGATATAACTCAATTGTTAACTGAAGTGCCGTCACAACAATACCTAGCAATTCACTCACACGTTGGTATTTTAAGCTGAATCAATGACTGATAAAAATGATCAAGATTCTGTCAAGTCCAAAGATTTTAGATTTATTATCTATACTTAATTCACAGATTTTGAGATGTAGATTGCGCCTAAGATCTTTATAATGACCACGATTACAAGCCAAGGGTAAAACTGTTGACAGTCGATAAGATCTTTTACTCGTCTAACACTCGGGCTGAGTTATAAAATCGTTAGATACCTAACTTTGAAAAAATGGTTTTTAGGCAATTTATAAAAAAAAACTGTTTTGTGAAGTTGTTCTATCTTATTTTTTTTTTATTATGGTCTTAAAACTTGACAACTTATTTATAATTAATCAAATTTCAATATATTAAGATACGCACATCAAAATGCGTTAAAACTTTTTGATGAAATAAACCGCTTCTATTGAATTATTTGGGCGCGTGTGCATACAATTTATGTTCATGCATACGATATAATAAAAACGCGGCCCTGTATTAGTTTTCTGCGGATTTGACTGATTTCGATGATTCTTTTTCAAATATTTAACTCCAATGGGTAACATAAAAGGAGCTACCCGTTTATAAAAAAACCATCAATAACCCAAAAGTGTCAAGAAAGTAATCAATAACGGTCATCAAGGGACCACTCAAAGTTCCCAAGTTCCCAACTAAACGCCGTTTTCTCCTGGGGATCTCCACGACAATCGATCCCACCCCACCCGCATCAGCAGCTTCTCGGTCCGGGCCATCGGTCCACCGACTAAAGAACTTGCCCAAACATGTACTCAAAAATAATTGTTTATTTTTTGTATTTTGTGTTTTTCCTTTATGTTAAGTGTTTATTCTATTATTCATTTTATAATGATCTTTATCAAAAGATATTTTTTTATCAGAAGTAGAAAGATCTTCATCAGGTTTGAAATTAAGGAGTTTGTATACTTTATTTGATATTTTTTAGCAACTTAATTGCACTTATAATATCAGTATATAAACTTGAAAATTTTTTTTTTTTTTTTTGCGAGGAGATGCGGGTTCGCGTCCCGCCTGAGACAAAATTTTTTAAGGAGTTTGCTTAAAATGATATTGTTACCTACCTATTGAAACTTTATTATAAGATACCCCAATAAGGCCTGATGCTATGACGTCAGTATACCACTATTTTTTACTCTGTCGGAGGCTCTACGTAATTCAACAATGGCATCTCGTTACGTCTAGAAACAAAGACGATATTTATATGGACGATATTTCATATTACACATTCACATGAGTTCACATGACCATACAATGGTTTGGATTCGGATTATGCGGCACTATCACGAATGCGGACCGTGTCTACATTTTGTTGCGAATGTAACGCTCAGATAAATTTATTATCATATTATGATTCATAAACAAATTACGTCTGCAGGAAGTATACTTTAATAAAGTTATAAGTAATAGACAGAATTCCTAATGAAACAAATCACGTATAAAAACATGGTTAGTACAATTATTATTCATTAGCTCACCAGCAGATTCATAGAACATTTCTGTGGGCAGATTAGCTTAGTGGAAGATTAACATACAATTTGGTATCTGTTACCGCACCGATCTGGATAAGACTGCATTTTTAGGCTTCCGTAGTCAAAATGTGAAGCTTGTAGGGCTGTATCTCTGCCTATAAGAAAATACTTTGCTGATGTTGTTTTTAGTTTTTACGTAATTTCAAGAGAGATTGCATAACAGTATCATTTTTAAAAGTTTGGCTTTCAAGTAATGATAATGTATGTAAAATTACCACTGCAATGATGGGAACTGGCATAATCACCACGCTTGCCAAATGCGGGTTGGTGATCACAAACCCGAGCAACGTTCGAAAATTCGAAACTTTTTGTTGCCCGACCCGGGGATCGAACCTGGGACCCCGAGATCTTGGCCCGGTATTTAAACCACTAGACCAACGAGGCGTTTTTTTTTATGGAAAATTATAAGTAATGCTAGGAATTAAGTTTAAAATTTTCTAAGACAGTATCTATATTTAATAAAACTGTGAAAGTGATAAATTTAAAGTATAATTTATAATGCAAATGTATTGAGTATGTCATCAACATACATTTTACACTTTGCATTTGCATTGGTGTGAATCTGTCAGTCACGTCGCGCGGCACTCATCATACGTGACACCCAGGTCAATAGTCGAATAACTATTTGTGACACTGACCGTATGATCTCGTTTCAAAGGCTTGAAACCGTTTACGTTGAAAAAACAATGCGTGATATGATAAGTGTGCGTTTAAGGAACAAATAGAATATTGTTCAGTTAGTTAAATTTAAATTTTATTGCTGCTTTCATAAATTAATTTAAAAAAAAAACCTACTGCGACCTTTACTTTATCTCCTGGTATGAGATTATTTGTATAAGTTTCGCTCTTGTTATCTTTATTATTTTAATTGTAGTTTCACCGTTATTGTAGTGTATAACATTAAAACTGTGTGGCTGACGATTCAAAAGCCTACAATTCTACGATTTTGATGATTTAAAATGACCTTACGTCATGTCATGATTTGGTTATAATTATGTACCTACCTATGCCAAATTTCAGCCTGTGGCCAGTGACCAGTGGTTTAATTAAGCCGTGCGTTGATAAATCAGTCAGACAGTCAATATGATCACGTTTTTCTTTTATAAATAAGTATATTAAGTTTTTGTTCAAGAACAATAATTTTAACTTAAACCGCATTCCTATCCTAGAAGGACAAATTAGATAGAGCTCGCAGAGTCGTTATGAATCACGCGTAACTAAGGTTGCCACCTGTTTTCTTGCATAAAAAGGACATTGTCTCAAAATAAATTGCAACTTTATACGGTATTTAAGCAATTGAATTGCACTATAATATCTGTATTTAAACTTAAGAAATTATGTCTCAGACGGGACTCGAACCCGCATCGCCTCGATGCCGGGCGCGGCGCTGTAACCATATCAAGTTTAAATACTAAATTGCAACTTATATTATTGTTAATATGTACGTTTAAAACATTTTTTACATTGCTTTTCGCAAGTTTAAATTATTTATTATTGCTGCTACATACTAATGTAATAGTTCAAAACACAATGTTCATATAAAGTATAATACACGTAGGTACTTTGTTTTTTAAAAGATATTGAGTACAATTACCCAAAATAAAGTACAGTATTACTAAGTAAGCACTCAGGTCCGGATTAAGGACGTCTAAAGGCTCACGAAAGTTTCTATGAAATTACTTAATTTTTTGTGCTACATATTTGAAATGTACGTAATTAATAGTTTTTATCACTACGGCGCGAGCCGCAGTTAGTATATTATAAAGTACGTTACGGGTGATAACTGGCAACCCTATGATATGAGACAAGTTCTCAAATCACCTTCCAGTTTGCTTTATGGCTGTTTTACAATGCAGTAAAATTGCACTATTCATATTTTACGACCCCGCTTGTAATATTCATTGTCTATGGTCAAACAAGTATTGGTGTGTAATATACTATATTATTAGTGTGTCCGTTTGATTGACACCTGCGCTGATTCTTCTACCTACTTCTAGGGTTTCCAAAAAATTACAGCATTGTATTGTATTCTTGTTGGATATATCCGATTTTGTTCCATTTAAATAAAAATAGAAAATTAACTTTCAGGATTATAATAAAGTTGAGTTTTCATGCTATATTTTACCAAATATTTTGCTGACGAAAAGGATAGGTAAGTAACCAATCCATTTCGTAAATTCTTCTTCGTTCCTTCCTTAAGAGGAAACACTACGGGCAAAAGAATAGAAAAATAGGTATTTGTAAAATCTATTACCGCCTAAAGGGCCGTTTTTCCATACAAACGTAGTCCCCTGTTTCCTCCCTGGAAAAAGCCAGTAGAGCAATAATTTTTATTACAAAAATCTATGTCCACTATTAGCATGTTTCTATGTTTTCTGTTTTTTCATAAATTAATTAATAAAAAAGATATGAGCCCTCAAAAATAAAAAAAATTCGCCAGATTTTCCGCTGTGTTCAAACATCCAGAAAACAAATTTGGCTTAATTTTAGAAAAAAAGGAAAACATGACATACGAACACGGCCAAAGTCTTTCTTTAATTTTTGATGAAAAAAGTATTTAAATCGGTCTAGTATTGGAAAAGTAATCGGGGGACTACGAAAGGTTGATTTGGTGTGCTTTTAGTAGGTATTTTCGGTCCAAGAAGCAGTTTTCTCTATCACACTCTGCGGTAAAGGCGTTTGGCACTGCGCAACAGCAATAGATTTTACAAATACCTATTTTTCAATTCTCTTGCCCGTAAGTTTTCCTCATAAAAAAGGCTAGCTTAGGCTTGGTATACCATTTACCTAACTGACACTCTGTATACTGTAACCTGTGCCGCTGTGCCCCTACCGTTAACGATAAGCAGTACTATTGCAGTGTTGTTTACAACAAAACAAGGTACACACACTTGAACACAGTAGGCATCTCGACATTTCCAAGTCTTAGTTAGTAAGTACTAGTTACTTAGTTAGCTGCCTTGGTAACGGCTTATTAAGTCTTAATAAGTGTTGGTAATTTCGGGATGGCTACTTTGTTTTTTCGGCAACTGAATCTCAAGATTGTGACAGTAAAAGTTTAATATTATTTTGAGATTTCCGCTATGCACTTTGTTTTTGAGTTTCCGAAGTTTTGACACACCAGTCACCATGCAACATTATCAAGGTAGAACCGTTGGATCAGGTAATGCTTTAACGATTTTAGTAAGCCTACGGAATTTCGAATGAATAACACGAGATCATTTTCAGCGATGTGCAAATGGGTCTTAGTTTATAGTTATTATTAAGAGACGTTGATTTCGATATAGGTAGTACAATTAAAATACACGGCAATATGTTTTTTTCTGTTTCAGATATAATATTTACTGTTTACATTACTGTATGAGATTAGAACGTAAGCCTTTATATGAGGTGGTTTATTTTGGATTGTACAATTGCTTTTTTTTTTTAAAAGCATAAGGCACCTTTTAAAAAACGTTTTATATGTTACGATTGGTAGGAAGATTTAAAAAATACAGTTAGTTTTGCACGACTAACTGTATTTTTTAGATCTTCCTACCACCTACCACGAACGGATCAAAATACCTTCGTGTCTAAAAGTTTAACTAGCGTCATTTTTCAAAGTTATGTCGTTTCATTTAGTTCAAAATTAGAGTATTTTCATATTTTATAAATTAGCTTAAAATACCTATTTCTTCCCAAATTCTTTACATGAACAAAATCTAGGCGTTGTCGCATAGCTCGTACCCACAAGACGGCTGGAACTTGTGACTGGTGCTGTAAGAAAAACCAGACACTCCAGCATTCAAATATAAATCTCACGTGCGCAGACTTGGTCCCTTGCCAAGGTGACGTGACGTCATCGTAGCCAGAAAACATCCGTGAAGCAGTTCGTTACCTAGTTACATAAAAATATGGGCCTAAATATGAAAGTAATAGAATGATTTGGTAATAGAGAATGGTTGTTGCCCTACAAAGAGGCTAAAGAGAAGAGTTTTATGGCAAACTAATCTAAATTTAACGTTATAAGAATATTTTTGGTACAACAAACGACTTTATGATGATTACGCTATATTTTGGTTTGACTCCATAGAAAAATTATAAACGATATATTACTAACTCAACTTTATATCTGATGCAAATAAATGAACTTACATCATATAACCATAATTATTCTACAATTAAAGCAGGTATTTAAATTTATTCTGACGTCTGACTATCATCAGTGTTTTTTTACTTCTATTTTATTTTGGCACGTAACATTTCATTACAAAAAAAAAATACTAATACATGCTAATACTAAAAGATACTTGAATATTTTATAGACAATGAATGCCCAATAATCAACTATGTACTTAGATACTTAACAGAATTAACATCACATCATCAGTGTTATATGGATTGTATTGTCTCTCAAATAAGTAAAACAGGAGTAAAAGTAACGTCACCGTTTACAGTAGCGTCAGCCCAATAGTATACCTTATACAAAAATGGTTACAATCCTACCATATTTCAATTTTCAAATTGCAAATTTATTGCGATTAAGGTTTGGTTGCAATTGATGATCGGTTTTGGCTGTTGTTTGGTTGATTGTTATTTTTTTTTATTAAGTTTTTAGGACGAAGTTTCTTATCGCGCGTTGCGAAAAAATTGTAACGACACTCTTTGAAGTTTTGAACGACACTTTTTGCTATAGTTGTAAGGCGTGCGCGTGTACTCTGTCTGAAAGAGGGAAAGGGGGAGGGAGAGGGTGAGAGAGAGAGAGAGAGAGTTAAAAATAAATTTAAAATAAAATAAATTTTATTACAATTCTTTCACAAAAAATGAAATCGTTCCATCCGGGTGTCCCTTGACACCTCTCAAATTTTTTTTACATAAGACAGACAGTTGTGGTTTTTGTATAAATTTTTTGGCGCATCCTCTCAACACCAGCAAAATAAACGCTTGTAATGCAAAAAAAACAGAGACGTCTCAAGGTCAATAGAGGTGGTATGTTGTTATAACAACTCTTAGAAACACTACTGAATGAGTTACCTATGATTTGGTTTTATTTTTATTTTTCATTTCTTTGGAAAACCTACAGCTAAGTACTTAACTAAGATACAATATGTTCTAAATATAGCCAATTACAAGTTTTCACATATAGCATTTTACACAGTGGAATGAAATGCGGACTAAAGTTTTTATTTTTTATTTTTTTTAGTTAATGTCATTGCTACATTGTAAAGGGAAAAAGAAACCATTCGTGACATGTAAGTGATACAGTACATGTTATATCATTAATAACATATACCTACATATAAAAAATAAACCACTAACTAACTAAATAAACCTCAGCAGTGAAAGGTGAAGGCTTTTGTAATTGTATTTTCGATTGTTTAGTTGTCTGACATTTATTTACATTTGATTGCCTCCTTTTAAAGCATTATGACAAATAGTTACATTTATTGGTAATAACAATTTCTAACATAAATAAATAGAAGGTAAATTCTTTTCGATAAAGATCGATTTTAAATCGATGAGCAAATTGATAAATAATTTTACAACGAAAACCGATGTCTGAAATACATATTTGGTTTCTTTTTGAGTTTGTATAGCAATACAAATAACTTCTAAGAAAAAAGAAGAGTTTTTTTTATGCTGAAATATCGATTGTCTGGATCTAGTTAGGAATAGTAAATAAACTTTCCTACATCGATTTAAGAAATAGATTTGTTTTTAATTAGTCTTTTCTTTTATTATCCTACCTTGCCATCCTTATAGTTCCAGTACTTCATGATGTCGCGTATAGCAGGCACTTAAGATTTATTTTTATCTTTAATTTCAACTTTGTCATCGCCTGTTTAAGGTCAGAAATATCAGTATATTATTAGGTAAAATATACGACTGTAAGTATCAATCAAAGTACATAATTAAGAAACCTTGAGCATCACTGGTACAATACCGTGGGCCGTGGGAATTCCATTTATGTACTTGCCTTTAGTTCAATTGACTCGTACATTATCCAGTTACATAGGGCTGCATTTGTGCAGTGCAGTGCCTACTTGTTTTTGTTGCAAACTCGCACCAATGTCAACAGTATTAAGATGACGTTGTTGACTAAAGTTATTGATGACGGAATTGCTCGGGCAGATGATGCCTAGATTTTGAACAGAGAAAAAAAAATGCGTGCACTGTTCTCAGGGGTGCGCATATTTTAGATACAGTTTTGTGGATTTTTCATTTTATTTTAAGGAATAGATCAAAGTCCTTTTTATTTGAAAAGGAAATTTTTTGAAAATGAATTGAATTCTACTTAGGTATAAAAAAGAGATGTAATTTTTTATTACTTTAGTAAGTATATTATTATGGCATTAAATTTATGAAAAAAATAAAGCAAAAAACTAATTTGAAATCGGTACCGAACCTAATAAGCAACGAATGATCAATTACAAATTGATTAATTTTTCATTAATTTTGTCGGTGCTATAAAAAGTTATCATACAAACAGGATTGTTTTTAATCCGACCCTTAGTATTAACGGATTGAAGCTTGTTTTCCTTCGCCAGTGATTCCCCGTTACGTAGCAGTTTCCTCGTATCGACTAGTCAGTGTCTTGTGACGGGCACTAAATACCGTGAATATGATGGTATCACCGTAGTACCTACTGTAATTGAAACCGATCAACGTTTTCGTGATATTTCACACTCCTTTATGGGATTTCCTGAGTTTGGAAGAACTGATAATGGAGATACCATAAATAGAGAAGATAATGTAATTACATTGAAAAGAGTTATTATTACTTACGGATTTTATTCGTGTCTTATTCAAGATTTTTACTTACTATATACTATATAGCTCACAGAAATTATACCCAAAAGCTGTAAAGTATGTAAAAGCTTAGTTTTTATTCAAAGGACTCAGAGAAAAGTGAGATCTTTTAAAAGGTTCAGTCTAGAGCTCTTTATGGCAAGACTGGAGTCTTATTTCAGAAGACGAAAATCTCAGAGAGACTTAAATGAGTCAAAAATAAATGTATATTTATTTATGACTCATTTAATTCAGTAAGTATATTTATTTTTGACTCAGATCTTTAGAAAAAAAACTCTTGGGTCTCGAAGCTAGGACTGAAAGACTAAGTTCTCTTTCTGATTTTTACTATCAATACGAATATTAAATGAATATCGTGATGCACATTTTGAACCACTGATTTTCTTCATAAAAACACTGTTTTCTTGTCACTGCTTATTTAATTTCACGATTGTCTGTCACCATGTTTACAGCTGTTTGCTATAAAAGCTGCCATCAACTTTGATGGCGTTCTTAAACTTGTGTTATCATAAAGCCTGAAGTGATCCGTATAATAAGCTATGAGCTTTTGCTCATATAAACCTATATCAAGCAACAGCCAGATTCTCGTATAGGACTTGACATGTTCCATAAAGTAAATAATGACCAGTGTTAATAGATTTCAGAAAACACTTCTTGTCCTTGATCTTTGTCAAGGAATTGGCTTTTTATGCAGCCTAGCCGTCTAGAAAATTTTGTATCCTGGATATTGTTCCTCAGACTGCTTAAAGTGGAACATCATGCCACAACGCTAAACGGTTTGTTTTATCGTCTAAGACCCGAGTTCACCAATTCTTAAACAGTAAACATAGATTGACGATTAATTTGACACAATTCCCATACAAAATATGTCTAATAATATTTTAAACGCTGTTTAAATTTTAACTCTCTGTTGGTGAACTCGGGCCTAACATAAAAAACAAATTTAGTGAATGTTTAGCGGAATATTTAGTTAACGTTTAGCGGTGATAGGCGAAGTAGATCGAAGTAACTTGAGGTCGTTCACATCTTGTGAACTTAATAGCAAAGAAAATGTTTTGCAGTGACATTGACAATGAATGGGTGATACGTGTGTAAAACGACTAGAAACTACCTATATCAGTGAATTAAATTATGTTTTCGGGACTGATAGCTGTTAGCTTAGTTGCGTTTGTGTAATAGGTTTACATTGCGCAAACATTGCAGTTAGGTAGAAAATACATCTGGGGAGAATCTCGTAGAAGAGTACAGTAGGCTGGCATTTGGGTAAACTTCGATGAGTCCTTTGGATTCCAATTTAGAAAATTAAATTTTTACTTTTTCAAATTGGAATCCAAAGGACTCAAAACGAGCAAAATTTCACGAATGCCTCATCGGGTGTTCATAGCTAGGCAAATTTAAAACGGCTCGAATCTGCTCAACAATTAAAATTCCTTGACTAAATCTTTTCATATAAATAGGTGATCTAGTCATAGTTGCATTGGAACAGTGATTTTCCACGATAGACAAATATGGGTAATTCAGAAGAAAAATACGCGTTGTACGCGTGCTTTACTTTTTATCTCAGTCAATAAATCTACAATGGAAATAATGATGACAGCAAAAATTTTATCACAGAAATTCGGATTTCCCTAACAGTTATGTTTGATGACATAACTTTTAGAAGTTACAAATAAATATTGCAATGAGAAATACCTAATTTTGATTAAACTTATCTTATGATTTTAATGTCTTATCATATCTTTGATATTTACGCTCTTGGGTGTCATGCATGGGTTTCCAAGCCTAATTATTTTAATGGTTCCTATATTATTTAAAATTTATTTCAACATAAAAAACCCAGTTTGGCTCAAATAATGATATTCAAGATTACTATCGTGGTAACATTCATTTCGTATAGATAGGCCATACGAAATGAATGTTTATAGTGTTATTGTATAAAGTAAAGTAAAAAGTAACAGCCTATAATCATCCCACTGCAGGGAAAAGGCCTCCATCATTGAATTCAAGTTACCACAGCAATGATGGGAACTGGTATAATCACCACGCTTGCCAAAATGCGGGTTGGTGATCACAAACCCGAGCAACGTTCGAAAATTCGAAACTTTTTGTTGCTCGACTCGGGGATCGAACCTGGGACCCCGAGATCTTGGCCCGGTGTTTAAACCACTAGACCAACGGGGCGTTATTGTATGAAAGGTCAATTTTAATAATTTTGCTATACCTGTACTTGCGTTGGATAGAGGTCGCTAACAACATCATTTTCATATGATAACTGATATAAGAATTAACGTTCGTCTACCGTATCTTTCTTGAAGGACTTTGACGCCAATTTGTAACAAATTAAACCAAACTAAAAATATAATTATATAATGTAACACATAAAATACATAGGTACTTTAGTAACTTAATTGCAATTATAATATGAGTATTTAACACATTGAGCGCCATGGGGGTCACCGGTGACCTCCAAACAATAAAATTTTAATTGTGTCTAGTACTTCGGCAGTTAAAGGCTCAAACTTGAAAAATTATGTCTCCCGCCTGAGAAATGATTTATCAAATTTAAATACTGACATAAAATACAATTAGAGCTGCACAATTCAGACGGTCTTATCGCTAGTAACGATCTCTTCAAGATAGCCCTCAGGTAGAGAACAATAATCAGAATTGATAGGGGAAGGAGGAATCTGATATTGGAATCTTAATGAGTTTTATTATTGATGAACACGGAGGTAGGTACATCTAATAATTGTAAGTTCGAACTACAATTGAATTGATTTGAAAATGAAGGTATAGTAAACATGTTGAAGTCGTGGGAACTTAGTACCTAATGCAATTAGCATTTGTCACGTCACATAACATGCAGTCGGAATATGCAATTATAAAATTATGATTTATACGGTTTTTATAATGAACAATTGGTAAAGTGTCACTGAAATTTATCTGTTTACTTGAGTAACATGTCGTTATTAAATTGAAATGAAACTCCTGGTGTTTATTTGAAGTCATGACATCATAAAATCATTTGCATATAAATATGATCTTTATATCCATATTACAAGTAGACGTGTGTAAGTAAGGGGGTATCATCACTTAGGTAATGTTACGTGGCCTGGCCCCCAATTCCGCTAACTTACAAATGGCTCAATGGAATCGCAATTGCATCGCAATTGTATATTTTGACACATTTAATATGGTAGTAATGTCAAAATACAAAATAATGTAAGTATACGATTGCGATGCCATTGCGATTCTATTGAGCCATTTGTAAATTAGCAGAATTGGGGCCCTGGTAATGTCCCTCAAAAGATTACTTAAGAAATTAATGCGTCATAATAATAATATCTGAACCGGCACTCTTGTGATTATAATAATAATAGACTCGAAATGAATGGATTATTTCACGACTTTTTCGGTTTACTTAATTTAACTTTTTTTCATAATGTAACGTAAGTAATCCTTTTTTTCATAATGTAATGTTACTAATTCTGAAGTGATGGATGATTGACGCAAGTCTGCATAGATTAGTGATAGAAACGTCTTAAATCATGATGATGCTAAAATTCTAATCTCATTACATTAGAGGTAGAAATGAAACCTTGAAATCAACGTCTCCTATGTTTGCAGTTTGTAAATATCGTAAAACTCAATGTATCGTTGTTTACACCGGTCGTCACGGATAAGATCAAAAAGAACTAGTTCCGCCAAAATACTAGTTTGTTTTACATATTTACAAACTGCTTCTGTTCTTAGTTTGTAGAACCCTAGACATAGATTCATCCATTACATTCAAAGTTACCTTTTTGTAAATTTAACATGATTTTATTTTGCTCACACAGTAGTAGCATGGTGATAAAGATAAGTTTGTCATTGTATCACCTCACTAAACACACTGCCGCATTTAGGAATGTTATACAATGACGTTTCGATAAAAGGATCATAGTCATCATCAAATAACCACAGTGTCTGGGAATACTGTCATTCATTTTTGGTATCGCTATAGCCAAACCAGGGTACACTTTTAGGTTATGCTTCAGTCAATGCATGTGTCAAAACGGATCCTTTTATTCCATGTCATACCATCAGGTTATTGCATATTTATCTGTCGGTATCAGTTAGCTTTCCGTCTCTCCGTTACTGCTCATTTGATTTCGAGGCGACTTTCTGTACCAAAGATTACGCGGAACTTCCTTCGCCTATGTTCCGCGATAAAGTTGACCAAACACAACATTTATACTGTTTTAAACTTTCATGGTCACTATCGTAAAATTTAGTTATTTCGAGATTTCCACCATGTACCTTGTACTACATTAAATATCGGAAACTTATAAAAAACAAGGTACATGGTAGAAATCTCGAAAAAACACAACACAGTTCAGAATTTTATCAACTCAATTGTTTTGCCGTCTTACCGACTGGGAGTCTCGATCGAACGAAATTATAAGAGGATTTGTATCGGTTCATAAAGT
The DNA here is from genome assembly GCA_949315895.1 of Anania crocealis. Classification (NCBI taxonomy): domain Eukaryota; kingdom Metazoa; phylum Arthropoda; class Insecta; order Lepidoptera; family Crambidae; genus Anania; species Anania crocealis. The sequence goes on along the minus strand of OX438857.1, from coordinate 2,095,218 downwards.
TCAGTTCAGTCATACAGATTCAGGTTTTTCATTTTAAAGTCGCTCTAGCTTGATCCTGATTTCCTAAGACTTGTGCCTGAAGACCTGACACTTGTCATTGTCAATTTGCCCAATCATGTTTATGCAACGTATAGAGAAGAGACGGGAAGCGATCCGCCATGTTATGGTTACTGAAATATCTATCAAGATACCTTTGCTTTGTAATGAACAACGATTGCTTGCTTTACAGAAAGAGCGTGATTCATGAACTGTCAAAGTTTGGAATGGTTGTACAAATGTAAATAGATAAAGGCTCAGGTACCTATAATATGTTAATGCCTGTTTGTACATCAATCACTCCTTAATCGTAAGCGCTCTTTCATTAAAGCAGACTATGTTCAATCAAATAGCTTGTGATAGATGTTAGACCATAATAATCGGACTGTTGTCGATTGATGAGTTTGCAACAACCGTACATTGTCAAACCGTGTGCAAATGCTAACATGTATTCGTGTGCAGCTTCGTAGCGGGCGTTATACTGCGCGAGCGCATCCCCGCGTTCGAGCGGATGCTGTGGCGAGCTTGCCGCGGCAATGTCTTCCTCAGGCAAGCGGAGATCGACACCCCACTCGAGGACCCATCTTCTGTAAGTATCCTAGTTCTAAAACTATTGAATGACATCAGCAGATATCATCATCATCATTATCACAGTACACTGCTGGACAAAGGCCTCTCCAATTGCACGCCGCTTAGGTCGATCCTCGGCTTCTCGCATCCAGCTCCTGCCAGCCACCTTGCGCAAATCATCACTCCACCTGGCCTTAGGGGGGCCTACACTACGTTTGCCGAGACGCGGTCTCCACTCAAGAACTCGTTTACCCCAGCTGTCGGTTCTGCGGCTAATATGGCCAGCCCAGCAGATAATTTGTCTGTATCTATTTGATATTGTAAGTAGGTAAAAAAGAAAAAAAATTAAAGCATTAACCTCATTCTTCAATCCTAGCTAGCATCTCCTAAAGTAAGTAAAGTAATAAGTAAGTGTGTGTAACAAGTATAGGGTAGGTCCTAAAAAATATTGTAATCCTATACGAAGATCCGTCAAGCGTTATAGGTATAGTTTTGTTTGACCAATGACGCACGATTTTCCGAATTTTAAGCGCACATCTCCAAATTCGGAAGCTTTTGTCAATATGTCGCAGTTCAGGTTACTTTGGGTACTACTGGTTTAAGTTAAATATGATAACACACTAACATGCTAGTATTTTTCTATTCTAGTGCGAAATTGACAGCATGACTTTTGTAGGGTATCACCTGATGCTTGACTAGAACGTGTCTGTTGAGGACTCTATTAGCAACTTAACGATACTAGTTAACATTTTAACTGAACAATAATAATACTGTTTTATGACATCTAATGTATAACCGTACCGTACATGGGCATGGACAAATTTAATATTGAGTCGCTATTATACCAAAGACAAAAAACCCACTAATTAAACTTGCCAAATATGTTAAGGCCAAGTCTTATATGGGTTACTTTAAATGGGATACTAATGTAGTATTCCATTAAGACTAAGAAGCAGCTGATATTTGATGACATTCATTACGATTTGGTTTTTCGACGAAGCTAAGTCAAAGTCAGTCTAGTTCTTATCAAATCAGATCAATACATATAATTTAAAAGTGTTAGTTAAGTGTTACTAAACACTGCAATTCACCACAAAATGCTAAGTACAAAACTCAGATTAAAAATTCTAAGTTCTAGGTTTTAATAATTGATAGCCTGTCGCTTCTGTTAACTAAGGAGATAAAGAGAAATATAAATTTAGATCAGGGTACAGTCAACTAACTAAAAATACAGAGTGAATGGAAATTAAAAAAAACAAACCATAAGATACGTATATTAAGATAAGCAGCCCACATTAGTAAACCGCTTGGGGCTAGCGATCGTATATAGTTTGGTCCATTGCGAAGAGAAGATGTTGCTTCTCGTCTTCTACCAGCTGGTCACTTTTAGTCACCTCTAAACGCCCATCAAACGAGAAAGGTGCTATTTAATTTTAAGCTAGCACCTACCACACAGCCTCTATATGACATGGCAATCTCTTTATTCTGATAGTTTATTTAACATATTGATAAACATGACCAATGGACTCCTAATGAGTATACCCAAATACTATAAGCCTCTTTCTCTACAGTCGGACCAGGTGTACAAGTCGGTGTTCATCATATTCTTCCAAGGAGACCAGCTCAAGACCCGCGTGAAGAAAATCTGCGAGGGCTTCCGCGCGACGCTCTACCCCTGCCCCGAGGCGCCGGCAGACAGGAGGGAGATGGCCATGGGTGTCATGACCAGGATCGAAGACTTGAACACGGTACGCATAAAAAATATAAAAGTATTGAAGTTACCAGATACATACATTTATTCGTTTCTGAAAGCTGAATTTTTACCATCTCATCTCATCTCATCTCATCTCGTGTCGGGTTTTCATATAATCATAGAAATTGCTGTTCTTTCTTCGATCGGATTATCTGGATTGACAAAAAATCGCTCTGGAATCATGAGGTTCCTCTGCGCCACTTCCTCTCTGGTCATGTTATTAAATTTGATACTTCCAGCACTTTCAGAAATGAATATATGAATGAAAATGACGAATCTACTAACTTAAATAACTTAGCTCACAGCAATCCTACAGCTTTGGTGTTATATTAACTATTGTGCCAAATGACTAGGTCTGAGTATACGTATATTACGTAACATTTTTTTTGCTGTCCGGTCTTTATAAAAAAGACCCAAAAAGAATCTCTTTTTAAATTATATTTCTTCTTTGATCTATTATAAAAAAATCTAACTTGGAATGTTATTTCTGCTTGCATGGCCAACATACGAGTAGAAATAATAAAATGACCCATTTGTCAAAGTCCAACGCGAATGCATGCATGCAATAAGCTTCAAACAAAAAGTATTAAAAGCATTATTATATTTGCAGTTTAATTACTATCCAGTCAAAGAATGATGCCTATGCACTAAAATAGATGTATAAGTCATGATTATAGTCTCTATGGCATGATCCATAAATACCGCGTAACAGGCGCTCGATTACACTGAGCGATTTGCATATGATTTATCGATAAAACAGCGCAGAACTTACCTTGTTATAATTGGAAATCCATAGCTTTTGTCATGAATGTTTTACGATAATTGACATTTAATTAAGTATGTTTTAGTTGGTTTAAAACAGTAAATTATGAATTTTTAAAACTGTAAACTACCAAATAATATTTCGGTGGGATTTTATTCTTCATCTTTTCTTGTTGAAATTTTACATTTTTTTGAGCGTTTGGTATAAAGTTTGGTATCTCAGGACTGCAATAATGCTAAAATTTACTAAGTTTTCTATTATATAAAGTACTTAATTAGCAAAAAATTCCTCTCCGCTAGTGACCTCGTTGATAAACACTAAAAGGTTTACAACACTCAAGTCTGACTTTGACACACTAAGTACACGCGTTGTGTGAACAATTGTTTTATTTAACACTGCAATTAACCTCACTAAAGACGTTTATAAAAATGAATAGGACTTTTTTAAAGAACAAATTGCAATGTTTATGTAGGATGTAGGATATGAAATTACTAAGCTAAAGAAAATGCACCCATCTTTTAATAATTTTGGAACATAGTTTATCCGAAAGAATATTGTTTACGCTACTTCATTGTATATTTTTGTAAACTATAAATCGTTAACTCTAAAAACGCGACAAGTCAAAAAATAATGTTAAACTCTAATAAATGTTAGTTAAATCCGTAAAATTCTAATCTCTCATTTGAATACTTCATTTGAATACTTAAAAAGCAGTTTAAGAAACATATATTAAATGATCATGTCTATTAGGACAAATTTCTTTAATGTGGGACAATTGAAGATGTCCAACATGTTTTGCTGGAGTGTAAAAAAAAAATTGGCGTCAAGCACTCAAATTTGCATTGCATTTGAACCGTTATACCGTTGCATATAACCGGATATCGGCTTTTTCCAAAGTATTTTGAGTGAACCTCTTTCCAAATCGGCTAGAATGTTGTGCGACCGGGTGTACTGTCGACAAAATTTTGTATCTACCACGAAAATTCCATGAAAAAAATGTAAACTTGGTTATTAATAACCATAACTTCCATCTCCAGGTGCTAGGCCAGACCCAGGACCATCGCCACCGCGTTCTTGTGGCGGCCGCCAAGAACATCAAGAATTGGTTCGTGAAAGTGCGCAAGATCAAGGCGATCTACCACACGCTGAACCTGTTCAACCTGGACGTGACGCAGAAGTGCCTCATCGCCGAGTGCTGGGTGCCGGCGCTCGACCTGGAGACCATCCAGCTGGCCCTGAGGAGGGGCACGGTGAGTAATCATTTAGCCCAGCGGTCGGCAACCTTATGGCAGGCAAGGGCCATAAGGTGGCGAAATAAAATAATGGCGGGCCGCACTTGTGGTATAAACGTGTAATTGACGACCATTTGGATCAGCGGTAGTAAACGCTGCTTCTGAGCCATGGGTCGCGGGTTCGATCCCCGCACAGTACAAATATTTGTGTGCATGAACATGTCTGTTTGTACTGGTCTGGGTGTTTTCTGTGTATTATAAGTATGTATTTACAAAAAAAAAGTATATAAGTAAGTTTATCGGTTGTCTAGTACCCCATACGACAGGGTACCTACTTAATAGTAGCTTAATTTGGGACTAGATGGCTCTGTGTGACATGTCCTAAATATAAAAAAAAGTCATAAAAAATTGAGTCTGAGATCCCAAATGCAGGCTATATCTTGTATGTTAGCTGTCATATTTGTAGTTGCAATTCGTAGAATGGCACTCAAGTTCTCATCATGGTTCGTTCATGCATTTAATTTTATATTTACAAGTCATTTACGGGCCGCGGTTTGCCCGTTTGCCGACCGCTGATTTAGCCTACTATAGCTTTCTACGCTGGCAAAGTATAATAAATGTAATAAATTAACGTGGACAACATCACATAATAGGGGTTAAAGTATGAAATTGCCGATTATTTCCCCACTTTTTTTTTTTATAGCTCTTAAGTATAGTCGTATTATTGCGTAATTCTTGTATTGTATTGTATCAAAAACTAAATAAAGTAACTTTTGACTAAAAAAAAATGCAATACTAGTGCCTATTACTTCAAAGGAAGCCGTTGAAAAGACCCCTTACAATGTGTCAGCTGACCTTCTTGCTTCAATTAAGTATATTTGTATTGTATACTTTGATTTTCAGAAATTTAAATACTATAATGCGTAGCTTTATAACCATCTAACTTTCACCTTTAATTGCATCGAAAACGGTTCAGGCGTTTTTAAAAAAAAACTAAAAAATTGTTAGTATGGAAAAATGACTTTTCTCGATTTCGTCCATACAAAACGGCAATTTCATACTTTAACCCCTAATACATTGTTCTGATTCCAAAGTGAAAAGGACTCGTATTGTGGAAATCGGTAACAATGAAGGTACCACGAACACTCAAAAACACTTTCTTTCTATATTGGCCCGTCCGGGAATCGAACCCGGCCTCGGAGCAGGCGACACCTTGAAAACGGGTGCGTGCGCCACTCCGCCACGTAGGTCGTCATGTATGATTATTGGTTAATGGTAACAGGTACTGTTGTTTACCTAGTCAATGGTGAGGAGCCCTTCATGCACGAGTCCGGACTCGCACTTGGCTGGCTTTATATTTAGTCAGACTTTTCGGTCTCTCCTAGTAGAATTATTTATTAGACATAACACTTTCCTCACACGGAGAAAAAGGTCTAGTTTTACTAACCAGAATTTTGAGGAAGTTAACTAGAACGTATAGTGCTATCTATACGTGACAACTATACATTTTGTAAATGATATTTTAAAAATCTAGTTTTTAGTAACGGGAATTTTCTGGTACATCGAACACATTTTTCGGTACACTTTACCATCAAATTTGTACTGCTAGCAATACTTAAACATAGTTGTGCCCATTACTAACTCATTATTTTGATCTTTACAAAGAAACTAGTAACTGATACTATTTGACATGTTTAGTATACTTAACTTATTTGCCAGATTTTTTTAGTATTTGCAATTAAGCGACTATTTATCCTTAAAACTAATTCTGATAGCACTCGCAGTTTTTTGTTAACTTCTAATAGATTTGTTTTTACAAGTCGTTCTGGTAGTATTGTAAAATATTTTTTTCTCCGTGCAGCAACATTAATCTTAATATATATAAATTACATGTCACGTTGTTTGTCCGCTATGGAATCCTAAACTACTTAACCGATTTTAATCAAACCGTGTGCAGTTTGATCCAATTCGAAAGATAGCATAGTTTACATCTCAATTATAGTATATTATAGTCGCAATATTATTTTATTGCAAATTTTTTGTGTAACATGGTAAGGTAAACGCCATATTTGATGCCAATGACATTGTGAAGTCTTACGTCAAAATCCAACTATATTGTTCTGAGGCGATACAAAGTTTGCGGGGTCAGCTAGTAATAAATAGATCTTGACTCGTAATTAGTTCTTTCCCACTGAAACATTGAAGAATCCAAAACATCTGCTTTGTTACAGACATGTTTTGATTCACACGTGTTTGTTGCCTACTCCAATGCATTTCAAACACCATTCAAATGATCATGTGCAACCAATCAAATAAGCAATATATTCGATTTCCTCCTCATTTTCCTGCCTTGAGGAAATTTTACACATAGCATTGACATTACGTCAGTGCTGAGTGAAAACAGTTAAATATGCTCTGTGGTTTGTATCAAACTAGAATGTTTATCGGCAACAAATTATTCGATAAAAATATAACTCGAGTGAAACCAAAACATGATTTTCGATAGGTTTGCTCAATCTATTTTATTTTATTGAAAAGGGAACAATTCAAACACATAGAATAATTACAGTAGTAATCACAAAGGTCTTGGTTTAACTATGTTTGCCAATTACAGTTGTACATAGCATTTGGCGTAATCTATTACTACATTTAATTGATCAGTCTATTGCATTCGAAGTCATACTTTGTTTCGACCTTGATTTTTTCTGATCACTTGCACAAAAAAGATATTAGATCGAGTTGAATATAATATTTTTGCAAAAAAACCGGCCGTCTCTTTTTCAGAGAAGGAAAACCCTCCGGTCGGTCATTCTTTTAATTTTGCCGTGATTGTTACTACAACATATTCTAACTACATCACTTGTGTAAATATACGTAAACGTTTGCTGTTTCATATTGCCTTTAGTCGTTTGTTTTTGCACAAGCTGTCCTTAGGCTGCGAACTATAGTAAAGCTTTTCTCTTTCATAAAGCTGAATCATTAAGGTTAATTGTTTACTGGCCTATTCAATTACATGCTTAACTGATGTATTTAGAATCTTAAACAAGTAAACGATCATTTTAAAATACTAATAATTACACTGCCTCACAGATGTGACTTGTGTATAGATCATTTGTTGTATTATTTAACCTCATTTATTTATTACTAGCAGAAGCCAGCGAATTCCTTCGCGGATAAAATGTGGCCTATTTTGTACCCTGACCCCTGAACTATACAAAATATCATGTCGCTCCTTTCAATATGAGAAACAAGTATGATTTTTGTATATGTTTCCGGGATAAAAGATGCCTATGATCTATTCCAGACTATCTATCTATCTTTTTCTATCCTTCGGTCAGGCTTCAGCTAGCTTTGAGGGCAACAATCGGGTCAATTAAAAAAAAAATTGTTGATAACCTCCGAGATAGATTTTTCTGTATTATCCCTGGGTGGTTTGTGGTGCCTTCGTTATTTCTGATGCCCACAAAACAATTTCTTCAATAGTTACATACTTGGGGATTAGAACAATGTATGTGATATTGTCTACATTTATTGGTTGATCAATAGTGACCGAGCTTCTTGCGCTGCTTCTTCTTGGCACTAGCCCAGACTTTTCCCGAAGCAGTGATAGGTCGGCTGCTTAGTCACAGATCTTAGCCCATATAACAATTGATTTCTATTGTGTCTGGAATTACCGGCATACAAGCGGTTAAATATTAGGACGTGTAAAAGCGCCTCCAGGGGCCTATTTGCAGAAATAAATCTGATTTTAACTGATTTTGGTTTAAATCGCCTGCAGGAACGCAGCGGCAGCTCAGTGCCTCCTATCCTGAACCGCATGGAGACGGCAGAGGATCCCCCCACTTATAACCGCGTCAACAAGTTCACCTCGGCCTTCCAGAACCTGATCTACGCGTACGGTGTCGCCACCTACCGGGAGGTCAACCCTGGTGAGTTTTAATCATCATCATTACAAGCCTATTTTAGTTACAAGACATCTAGGACTCTCCAAAAGGAGAACTTTGCCGTAACGTTATGGGGTTTTTGGCGGCGGCGTCCCCCAAGCCGATCAAAACTCCGTTTAGTTTTACACGATGTATAATAAATTAATTTCTACACTTGTACAGGCATCACAAGATACAAAGGCCTAACGAACAAGGGACTACTACAATTGTCTACAATTAAATGTAACGTCTGAATGACTATGCGACCGACATTGCGAGGTGCGTGTGCGGTGCGTGCTATTTTAATATGTCCGGCCATAGAGCGTCAACAATCTTAGCAAACTCTATTGTCGTCATCAAGGATGACAACTGAATAAAACATTCACAATAACTTTTCAACTTTTTCCTGTTTCTTAAATTTTAATTAATGTTTAAAAGTAGTCTAGTTTTATTGAATTGTTCTGAAGTCGACAAGTTGTTAATAACGCTGTACTTATTTACTTTTTTTGAAATTTTCATCACCGTCATATATTTTTATAGACTTTAAGTATCGTATTTAGAGCTTCTTTATTAGTCCGAAATTTGTTTGAATGCGATGTCTAGCGTCTTCGGGCATTATCATACGATTCTAATATGTAAATATCATTGTCCCCAGCCCCATACACGATAATAACGTTCCCGTTCCTGTTCGCGGTGATGTTCGGCGACCTGGGCCACGGCGCCCTCATGGCCATCTTCGGGTTCTGGATGTGCTACAAGGAGAAGCCGCTGCAGGCTAAGAAGATCGACAGTGAGGTGAGGATTATGTATTTTTGACCGACGAAAAAAAGATATTGTTTATTTGACGTGTGTTTTTTTAACTCAATATTGGTCTCATTTAAGTTTTGAATTAATGATTCTATCCTTAAGGATCAAAACAAAAAAATAAAGTTAAGCTTAATATTGGTTTCGTTACAATTTTCATTGAGCTTTTCCATTAAAGGTTGGAGATTTTTTCCAACCTTATGGGTAAATAAAATGATTCAACTAAAAGCATAACCAAACTAAATCAACTTGTTTGTGGATAGTGTATAAAGCCTATGTGCTAATCATGCCTATAGTCTATCATATACGGTGATAGCATCGTGCCAAATTTCAACCAGATCTGTTGAGCCGTTCTGGAGTGATTGAGTACACATCCATTCAAACTTTTGCATTTACAATTTTAGTAAGATAATATTATCAGTATATAAACTTGAAAAATTTTGTCTCAGGCGGGACAAAATTTTTCAAGTTTATATACTGATATTATAAGTGCAATTAAGTTGCTAAAATATCAAATAAAGATAATATTAATTTACAAAATCATGAAATCTAAATTTTGACATTGTTATTGTATTTACATGCATCATATTAGGTATAATAAATTATAATATGTCAATATAGCTTATGGCGGCTTGTAATTACATTTCCTTATTACCCATTATACAAGATGATAATAAAATAGTAGGAGAAAATGGAGGGTTTTCCTTTTTTTTCTGATTAAATTAAAAAATACAAATTATTTCATAAAAAAAAAACTTATTTACATTGCTGAATTCTGCGTTTCCCCACAGATCTGGAACATATTCTTCGGCGGTCGCTACATCATCCTTCTCATGGGTCTGTTCTCGATGTACACCGGGCTGATATACAACGACATCTTCTCGAAGAGTCTCAACATCTTCGGCTCGTCATGGAGGAACAACTACAACCTGACCACGCTTCAGGAGAACAAGCTTCTGCAGCTGAACCCAGACTCGCCGGATTACATTCAGACTCCGTATCCGTTCGGCATTGACCCTGTGTGGCAGGTGAGATGATGATTTATAATGAGAAAGCATCAATATTTTTTACTGAAGATCTTCTCGGGATTCTTGTGTAGGAGACACATTAATTACACAACCACCTGCACACACATACACAAACACACACACACACACACACACACTTACACAAACACACACACACACACACACACTTACACACACATGCACAAACACACACACTTACACACACATGCACAAACACACACACTTACACACACATGCACAAACACACGCACTTACACACACACTTACACACACTTACACACACAAACACACACACACACACACATACACACATAAATTTTTGTATTGTCTTCAACTAACCTAAACTTTTCTTATTTAATACTAGGTGAGAGACTGGTAATCGGTAAGACAGGGTACCCTGGTACCCTTGTACAGATGCCAGCCCTCCCACAAAGATAAAATATATTCTAATAATGTATTTAGACTTAAGTTCTAATCTTTGTGGAAGAGAAATAAATAAAAAATCGGGAGTGATCGTACCATCTCAACACAATCGGCAGGTGTATAAAAACACATCCTATTTATTATAACACTAGCTAGGGCTCTCTCTTCCTCTCTCGTAAGAATGTGCCTCACCTACATCGAACTGACGTATAGTCGTGGTAGCTGAGACATGGATGCATAATTGTATACATGTTTAGTAACAAAATTATGAAATATAAAATACACATCTTATATCCTATAACGTCAGAGGTAGGCCATTATAAAATCTTCAAAAATAATACATCTGCAATGCTACTGACACAAGTTAAAATGAAGCTATTCTGAGCGTAGACCTTTGACCAGCAGTGGGAATATAACGATTGAATAAAAAAAATAACGTTATATATCTATTTATTTTACGTCTATCTCTGCGAGTTTAAAATTACTAATTGAATAACTATGATTGGCCATAGAATAAGTAACAAGTTGTAATATTTTTAAGTTATTTATGGTTGTTGTTATCTATACTAATATAATAAAGCTGAAGAGTTTGTTTGTTTGTTTGAACGCGCTAATCTCCAGAAGTACTGGCTCGATTTGAAAAATTATTTTTGTATTGGATAGTCCATTTATCAAGGAAGGCTTAAGGCTATGTAACGTCACGCTGTGACCTCCTATTGGTAGAAGGCCGAAGCATCAGTGAAAAATGTTGCAAAAATAATCGCGTTCATAATAACAGAAGTTGACGCGGATGAAGTCGCGGGCAACAGCTAGTCCTGAATATAATAAAATAAAACAGTTTTGAACTTTATTTTGTTTGTATGATTTACATAAAGCTGCACTGTACCCGAATTGTGTATATTTTGATGTGTATCTGACCGACCGATCGCGATCTCACGATTTCGCTGCAGCTACATTAAACTAGTTTAATCTATTAAATGATTTATCATACCGGATAATTTTGTGTCGCAGCTGGCCGAAGCCAACAAGATCATCTTCATGAACGCGTACAAGATGAAGATCTCGATCATCATCGGCGTCTTCCACATGCTTTTCGGTGTCTGCCTCTCGCTATGGAACCACCTGTAAGTAGTTTTTATGTAAAGCATTCAAATCTATTCAGGATGAAAATTTAACCACTTTCTGAAATTTTTAGACAACAAGAGTTTCAAAGTTTCGAACGTTGCTCGGGATTTGTGATTACCAACCCGCATTTGACAAGCGTAGTGATTATGCCAGTACCCATCATTGCTGTGGTAAAGGGTCCCCCTCCCCCCCCCCCCCTTGTCAAGCATTTTTACGAAGATTCCCATACTGTTTTGCTCAATGTCACAAAAAGTAAGACCCCCCCCCCCTTAATGTGTGACGTAATTTGTGGACGGCCCCTAACTTGAATTCAATGATGGAGGCCTTTTCCCTGCAGTCTGATGATTATAGGCTGTTACTTTAATTTATTTTTTGTCGCACAGCTACTTCAAGCGTCGCATCAGCATCTACGTGGAGTTCATCCCGCAGATCATGTTCCTGACGCTGCTGTTCTTCTACATGGTGCTGCTGATGTTCATCAAGTGGGTCTCGTACGGCTCCACGCCCCCGCTGTGGGGCAGCCAGGACCCGGGTGAGAATTGTTATATGCTTATACTCGATAGGTAATAATATCAGTATTAAAACTTGAAAAATTATGTCTCAGGCGGGACTCGAACCCGCATCTCCTCATTTAGCTAAATGGTTAAAGCGCCGGCATGCGAGGAGATGCGGGTTCGAGTCCCGCCTGAGACATAATTTTTCAAGTTTACTCACTATTATTATTACTTAGATATTAGGGGTTAAAGTATGAAATTGCCGTTTTGTATGGACGAAATCGAGAAAAGTCATTTTTCCATACTAACAATTTTTTAGTTTTTTTAAAAACGCCTGAACCGTTTTTGATGCAATTAAAGGTGAAAGTTAGATGGTTATAAAGCTACGCATTATAGTATTTAAATTTCTGAAAATCAAGGTATATAATACAAATATACTTAATTGAAGCAAGAAGGTCAGCTGACACATTGTAAGGGGTCTTTTCATGAAGTAATTAGTATTGCATTTTTTTTTTTAGTCAAAAGTTACTTTATTTAGTTTTTGATACAATACAAAAAGAATTACGCAATAATATGACTATACTTAAGAGCTATAAACAAAATAAAAAGTGGGAAAATAATCGGCAATTTCATACTTTAGCCCCTATTATCATATAAAGTATCGATAGGTAATAGTTAGTATTAGAAACATTTGTTCTATAGAAAATTAAAGAACTAGAATGATACGTGAAGTTATAAAAATTCAATTTCCATAGAGAAGCGAGTTGGAAACTACCGGCTGCTTTGGAGCCCGTCAAACCATCTATGAAATGCACAAACCATGGCAACATCTCAAACATTCCGCAGTTTTTGTAGTGTTGCTATATAAAATCTACTCGATTTCGTAAAATCTTTTGCTACATATTTTATTCACTGACAAAATTTTTTGTTTTTCTAAATTAAAAGTATCCTATGTTACTTCTAATACCTTGACGACCATTTGGATCAGCGGTAGTAAACGCTGCTTCTGAGCCATGGGTTGAGGGTTCGATCCCCGCACAGTACAAATATTTGTGTGCATGAACATGTCTGTTTGTACTGGTCTGGGTGTTTCCTATGTATTATAAGTATGTATTTACAAAAAAAAGTATTCATGTAAGTTTATCGGTTGTCCAGTACCCCATACGACAGGGTACTTAATAGTAGCTTAATTTGGGACTAGATGGCTCTGTGTGGCCCAGTGAGGCATGTCTTAAATATTTATTTATTATTATTTATTATTATTCCTTCAAGAATATGTGTATAGTAAGGCCAAAAAGACGAGATAAAAAATGTAAACAAAGTGTCAGGGGATCAAAACATTCCCTATTATAATCGATCTCGTCTATATTTGACAAAGATGATTTGTGACGACACGCTTATTTGGGAGCCCACCGACGTCACACGGGGACCGGGAATCGATTATTGTTGTAGAATATTCCCGACGATGTGGTATTGATGATGGTTCACGGGTGATCACCAACAGCAAGTACTATATCACGCCTTACCTTGGCAATCCGAACGAAGACGCAGAAGGAGTTCAGCAGCTGCTTAGTCACTTCCAGCACGGGTTGTTGTCTACCACGAGTAGCTGGCCTTCTTTCACCTTGTTTATAACAGTATTATATCACAAAATTCACAAATTAGTTGCAGAGCGACGTTACACGATTTTTCAACTTGTTTCGCGTCCACGGAGCCAATTGGATTGGTAGGCGCGTATGCTCAAGATGGAGCCTTGCTATTAGCTAAGCCGCTTGACACATCATCTTACACAAAAGGCGGGAATATTCAAAATACGAATTTACGATTAGTAAACATACCGCCCACCAAAATACAGCTGGTATTTTCCGGGAAAGTTATAGATAAAAATATAGTTACAATAGACAATACTGGTAAAGATTTAGAAATAGATAGATAAGATACGAATATTGAAAACGATTTGAAAATACATTGGGTTAAGGTATAATTATTAGTTAATGGTTTAGATCAGAATGCTCGATGGGGAGAGGACACAACTTCACAAGCGGACGCTTGATTACGCTGGTTTGAGTTTTGATTGTTGCCACTCGGACGATGCCATCGAGGCCCGGATGTAACTCGGTTACTCTTCCCAACGACCATTGCAACGGTGTGCGATTATCATCCCTGATAATGACGACAGAATTTACGGATAATGGTTTTGAAGTCTTTGTCCATTTTGCACGTTGCATTAAACAGTTAAGATATTCGTTTTTCCAACGAATCCAAAAGCCTTGAACCTTGAAGTGACCTGGTGGTAAGTCACCCATGTACGGTTCTAAAGGTTTCGACGATGTGCGATAGCACCGTATATATTTCGAAAGACATCTACGAATAGCTCGTTTTGCTGACAACACCCAAAAACGTTGAAGAATTAAATAATGAGTCGTGTTTTGACCGGTATGACAGTGCTGACGATGAATGGACTCGATTAATTTATATGTAAAGGGATGATCGCAAGGTAGAAGCGCCGGGTGTTTTTGCTCATACTCAAGACCAGCTCGGGATAACCTACCGCCCACCCTGAGAACACCCTCATCATCTAAAAATGGGTTAAGTTTTCGTAAGGGCTTTGGTAGCAACTGTTTCGCTTTGATACGATGGATTTCATTTTCAAATACTGAAGATTGAACGTGTTTGACTACTATAAGCAGCGATTGATAATTTTCAATATCAGTAGGAATACAATCTTTGACTCAATTACTTCGATTTTTTATGTTATGGACAAAACGACGAATATACGATATAATACAAATAATTTTATCGCATGAAGAAAAACGATTTAAAAGATAATCGATGGGAGAATCTTGAATGACAGGTGTATTTTGTGTGACCAACACTACAGTGCGACGTTCCTCAGTACGCATTGCGTCCTCTTCATCATCATTTAGAATCGGAAGCTTTGTAAACCTTGGCCACTGCTTCGGGTCTTTCCCTAACCAAGACGGTCCTGACCACCATAACGAATTACGCATTAGGTCACTAGGCAACTGCCCCCGTGAACAGATATCAGCTGGATTATCCGTGGATGCAACATGATGCCAGGAGTCCATTGGAACGATATCCTGAATGATGCTAACCCGGTTAGCCACAAATGTGGTCCACCTTGAGGAATGCGAACGAAGCCAACAAAGAACGACTGTCGAATCAGACCACAAATAGATTTGTGAAAACTGGATTCTTGAATTGTATGTGTCTAAAACGAATTTAAGCAGATTTGCGAGTATTACAGCGGCGCACAATTCCAAACGAGGCAGAGAGAGTCTTTGAAGTGGAGCTACACGAGCTTTAGCGCACAATGGTACGATTTGAACTGTCCCATCAGCGAACAGAACACGAACGTAGAGTATAACCCCATAAGCTAGTTCAGAACTGTCACAGAAACCATGAAGTTCATACGATTTCGCATGGCGATTTGTAACACACCTTGGAACTCTCAATTCCTGGAGAATCGGCAGTTGTTCGCAAAGAGACCTCCATATAACACTAATGTCATGAGGAGGATTCTCGTCCCATGACAAACCAAGAATCCAGAGTTTCTGAAGCAGAACTTTGGCCTTGATAGTTATAGGCGCTAAGAAACCCAGAGGTTCAAAAACTTTAGCAACCTCGCTCAAGATATTACGCTTCGTACAAGCACGATTGGATGACTTGACCTCAAACAGAAACGTATCAGATGCAGGATCCCACTTGAGACTAAGCACCTTAATTGAACATGGTTCATCAGAGAACGATTTAGGATCAAGAAGACGCTCTTCCTGTGAAAGATTTGATAACAATTTAGGTTCGTTAGTTGCCCATTTCCGCAATTCAAATTGACCAAGCTTCAGAAGATTAATGATTTGTGATTGAGCTTCTTCAGCAGAAACCAATGAGTCACAACCACTGACGATGTCATCAACATAAATATCTGTCGCTAGTATTTCCTTAGCTTGAGGGAAATTGTCACCTTCATCCTCAGCCAGTTGTTGAATAGTTTTACATGCTAAGTACGGCGCTGAAGACACACCATAAGTCACGGTATTTAACCTAAATTCTTGTAAGCATTGATTTGGCCTAGCTCTCCAAAGAATTCTTTGATAATCACGCTGATCATCAGAGATAAGCATTTGACGATACATCTGTCGTATGTCAGCCATAAAGACAACTGTGTGTAAACGAAAGCGAGTGAGAACGGCAACGATATTAGATTGAAGTTTAGGTCCTGTTAGCAAAGTGTCGTTTAAAGATTTGCCTTTAGCATCTTTAGCAGATGCGTCAAAGACTACGCGTAATTTGGTTGTGGCGCTGTCTGGTTTCAGCACACAATGGTGAGGGATGTAGTATTTACCCTGAATTATCTCATTGGGTTCAACCAAAGACATATGGCCAGACTGTAAATAGTCGTCCATGAAGTCTAAATATTGCTGACGTAAATTAGAATCGCGTGAAAGTCTACGTTCAAGCGCATGGAAGCGACGAATAGCAGTATCACGTAAACGTTCAAA
Organism: Anania crocealis; assembly: GCA_949315895.1. Classification (NCBI taxonomy): domain Eukaryota; kingdom Metazoa; phylum Arthropoda; class Insecta; order Lepidoptera; family Crambidae; genus Anania; species Anania crocealis. The sequence continues at coordinate 2,078,544 of OX438857.1, read as the reverse complement.
ATTCGGTTCCTCTGCATCTTTGAATGGATACTTAACCACGTATCTGCCAGACGAATCGCGGCAATGATTAGAAGCGTACGCTTGTTCACACGCAAGTTCCTCCGGTGTATTTTTAGAAGCTTGAGGAACACTATCAATTTCCCAAAACCGTTGAACCAATGACAGCAATTCATTGTCTGGTTTAGATGAGAAGTGTAGAAGCGACGAACTCACAAGAGTTGTTCGACCTAGCAAAAGCCAACCAAAAACAGAATTCAGTGCAAGAGGTTGATTTCTGTCACCTCTGATACGTTGATTTAGAAGCGATTCAGCGAAAACATCTGCGCCTAACAGAATATCGATGGGACCTGGAATATCAAAACCAGGGTCTGCTAACGGAAGAGATTGAATGTGAGACCAACCAACCGTATTAAGTTTAGCTATTGGTTGATCACCGCAAATATTTGAAATAACGTGCATATCGACGTTAAACAACGATTTATCGTTAGAAGCTATGGAACAGTTTACCAAGCCGATGATGCTAGCAGCAATGCCTCCTAAACCACTGATATTAGATTCGCTTGGGACTGGCTTAAGATTTAAACGTTGTGCAGCGTTCTTAGTAATGAAATTGTTTTGACTACCCGTATCAAAAATAGCACGGAATGAACAATACTGTCCTTTAGCATCTTGAATTTGTATGATAGCTGTGGCGAGTAATACAGTCGAATTTGGAATTGATTTTGTGACTAAAGTCGATTTTGTAACCAGTGCAGAAGTAGGTGAGTTTGCATCAATGACAGAGTTTGAACTAACGGGACGATCCTTATGAAGCAGCGTGTGATGCTTATGTTTACATTTTAAACAACGAAAAACGGACATGCAATTTTTAATAGTATGTGACGATTTAAGACAATTAAAACACCATTTCTTTTCATTTGCTATAGACATGCGATCCCCAACGGATTTAGCTAAAAATGATTGACATTTAGTAATGGAATGAACATCTGAACAGTACGAACATTTAATCGCAGGTTTGTTATATTGAGGCATTACCTGGAGTGGATTCTCAGCTTTATTAGATTTTAAATGTAATGTATTGTCAGCAAAAAGCGTGTGCATTGTGGTGTTGGGCCGCTTAGTATAAGAATGGTTTGAAGATTTAGGTATTTCTTTGACCTGACGCGTCACCTTATCGGATTCACAAAAATGACTATCACGCATCACATTTCGAATGTAAAAATCCCTTTCAATCTGCGTAGGTAGGAATGTCAGACAGATTGCAACGTTCCTCGAATTCGCGTCTAAGTTTAGAATCTAACTTTGATAGGATATGATACACAATAATAAAATCCCACTTCTCAACAGGTAGTTTTAATTTTGTTAAGATACTTAAGTTTTCTTCGATACAATCCAACGTCTTACGAAAATCAGTTGCGGAGTGAACCTTAAAATTAATATTTAAAATATCCTTCCAACACGTGAAAGCTAGTTCTCGTTGATTTTGATAACGCGCAACTAAAGCGGAGTATGCATCCGAATAATGGTCACCTGTCACCGGAAAAGTGCGAATAAGTGACAACGGTTCGCTACTTAACGATGAGATGAGGTAACGAAATTTTTCAACGTCCTTGAGCGCTTCACATTGATGTATAAGCGCATCATAAGTATCAATAAATTCAGGCCATTGTTTAATATTACCCGAAAACGAAGGTAATTGAATTTTAGGTAGTTTAACATGCAATAATGACGAAGAATTACCGTTCGATTGATCAGAGCTATGAAAAGATTTCGTTAACTTACGCTGAATTGACATTACCGAAAAATACGCTTCATCAAAACGAGTCTGAATCTCATCATCATCACCACTGTCATTCTCGGTCGCAATCAATAATTCGAGTATCGAAAAATGCGCGTGCTCAAACTCAGCCGTATATTTGTTGAGTAGATCGCAATGTGAAAGGAAAAGATCGCATTGGTTGTTATCAGTCAGCGCTAAGTTACCTACTTCGAGCGCCTTCAGTAACCGGTTTAATGCTATAGTACGTTTTCTACGCAAAGACGGTAAATCGCTAATATCATACCTATCTGATTCCGCACTCTTTCCTTTCGATCTAGTGCTTAGGCTAAGTTTACGATTACTACGTTTTGGATTGTAAGACATCGTTAAAATCCGAATAAAACTGTCCTCTTTACGAAAAACAACAACAAATAACGCTTAGGTTGAAAAAACGAATATTATTTTGATAATAATTACCTACGAGTATCTCGAATTTAAAAATAGAAAGCCGTAGGTGTGCTACAAGTTCGTAACGCACGACTACGACTACGATTCAAAGATAAGTTAGGCACTCAAGTCTGGTTATGGTTAAGAAACACTTGTTTACGTTTTAAAAACGTTAATAAAGGTAGATAGGAATTACAGCCGATAGATATATACGAACGACGATTAATTGATAGATTGTTCGTATATGATCTGCAATAAATACCTACAGCGTTTAAGACTACGATACGAATTCAAAGTTGGTTATTATTTAACAAGCAGGTAGCAACAACCAGACTGTACAAATTGAATCCTACCTACTCAAGTTATTATTTGAGCGGATAGGTTAGACTATATTTGCTTTAAAGTAATTATTACAATCGTACTTAAGAATGTTATATTGTAATACGTATAGATTTACACTTACTCGTATAAGTGTTAGTTATAGATTTAGAATTAGTAAATCGTGATAAATACTTTTAAATATTATTGAAAATACCAGCGTTGTATAAGTAGGTAGATAGATACAAATGGACTATGTCCCGGGTTTCGGCACCAAAAACATGTGACGACACGCTTATTTGGGAGCCCACCGACGTCACACGGGGACCGGGAATCGATTATTGTTGTAGAATATTCCCGACGATGTGGTATTGATGATGGTTCACGGGTGATCACCAACAGCAAGTACTATAGCACGCCTTACCTTGGCAATCCGAACGAAGACGCAGAAGGAGTTCAGCAGCTGCTTAGTCACTTCCAGCACGGGTTGTTGTCTACCACGAGTAGCTGGCCTTCTTTCACCTTGTTTATAACAGTATTATATCACAAAATTCACAAATTAGTTGCAGAGCGACGTTACACGATTTTTCAACTTGTTTCGCGTCCACGGAGCCAATTGGATTGGTAGGCGCGTATGCTCAAAATGGAGCCTTGCTATTAGCTAAGCCGCTTGACACATCATCTTACACAAAAGGCGGGAATATTCAAAATACGAATTTACGATTAGTAAACATGATTCGTCAGAAAAGTCCGAAGCAGCGGTATTTATGACAGAACTATTTAAATGACCAAATGTTGACTACTTCGGTACTGACAACTTTCCTGTACCAAGAAACACGCGGCGACTGCTGTCGTAGATCTACTGACGCTGTTACTGTATACGCGAGTGATAAGGACAGAGATAATAATCGCAATGTTACTCAGTAACGGTCCGTTAATTTTCATTTTTTATCTCGTTTCGTTGGCCTTACTTTACAAAGTGTAATGGGCTTGGGACGTAGAATCTTAATTATACAAGTCTATCGGGGAATCATCCTTTATTGATAATTGATGTATCATCTTATATACGTGACAAGCGACGTTAGCCTATCTTTAAGGAAGTGATTGTTTTTAGTTAATGTCACGTCCCAAAAGTATGTGATAGAATTTGTCATCAACGTATCACAAAAGTTTCATGATAATCGGTTAAGTAATTTTCTCGTGAAAGCGTTCAAACAAACTTACATTTATATTATTAGTAAGGATGTCTATAAAATACTATACTAAATATATTTCTGCGCTTGATACAGAAATCGTGAAGACGAGTGCGTACTGTGCGCCCTCTATCCTGATCACGTTCATCAACATGATGCTGTTCAAGAAGGACGAGAACCCGCGGCCCGTGTGCGACGACACCATGTTCGCTGGGCAACTGGGACTGCAGAAGGTAATATGATACTTGACTATATGTGACATTCCACGAGATACATACCCTATGGAGGCTTTTGGTTTCAGAGATATTCAATGTTTTGTAGAAATTTTGGGCCAGCGTAGTTTCATCTAACGTTAGGTGCTGGCACTCTTAACACCCGACACGCAGAAGCGAACCAATTACTACTATAAAAAAAAAATGGACCACATCACATACATTGTTCTAATCCCAATTTGAATAACTATTTAAAGCACTCGTACTTTGGAAACCAGAAACAACGAAGGCACCACAAACCCAGACCCGGTAAAATGTAGAAAAACCCTTTTTTCTACATTCTCTCGTCCGGGTGTCGAACCCGGGACCTCGGAGCAGGCGACACCTTGTAAACCGGTGTTTACGCCAGTCCGCCACGGAGGTCGTCTAAAAGTATCTTCTGTATCATAGTGAAAATGAAATTTTAATTATACACGGTGCATTTTCAACCACCTGTGAAACGAAACCCACGTTATGTGTCCATTATGCATAAATGTTCTTTTGTATTGAAATATTATGTAATTATGGCGTAATCCTCTCTGTCCGTCTACTACAAATTGTATTGTTGTGCCCGAACAGGGTCTATAATGAACTGTCTACATCATACTTTATAACATCCTTGTAACATTATAGAACGCAATAAAATATTTGAATTGAATTGAATTGAATAACATCTTGGCAGTGTTATTTTAAATTTTTCTATAAATATATTAAATATTTATTTTGAAACACGCTGTGACGCGCACAGATGTAGCTGTGAAGGATCCATTCAACCCAGACCCCGCCGCAGCAAAATAATTAGTCTGCTCTCATCACAGCGTGTTACAAAATTGACAGTCTGAATCAAAATTTAACACGTCGGCTGCGGGCTTTTCGTAATGAATTATCCTAAAATACGGACTTGACTCGCAAACGCGTGCGCCGTACATGCTTTCAGCGAATATTTCGCCCCAAACACATATGTGTGTAAATCAGCCCAAGCAGCGAACGTGTTAATATTTTTTAAAATATATTAATTAAAACATAAATAACACTGTCATTGTGGTATACATAATGGTCCGTGAGCATCGTTTTCGAGGTGGTTCAAAAAACGGTGTATGAAATTGTTTAAACTGTTTGGTCCAGTTCTTCGTGATCACGGCGCTGCTGTGCGTGCCGGTGATGCTGTTCGGGAAGCCCTACTTCATCATGCAGGAGCAGAAGAAGCGCGCCGTGAGTATACATTCACTAAGCTTTACACACATGATATATTATTTTTTCATTCTCTGTCGTTAATTTATTATGAAAACGTATCATGTTGCGATTTTTATGCCTTGTTACATAAAATAAAATGTTGTATTTCATCAGTGTAATTAATCCTTAATTAATATTAAAGTTGACTAATACAAGGCTAGGCATGACGACAGTATCAATAAATCGATGATTTAATGATCAGATGATTTAATTCAGGGAAAATACATATTAAAAAACATATTTTAAACACTGGTTGAGTTTTATTAAACTAATTAATATTATTAAGATTTTAAATAAAAATATACATTAAAATACTGCAATCGGCCATTTTGACTAAATCACCAATCACGGCGCATGACGTCACGATCACATAGACTCCGCCGACAATACTGTCTGATTACGTGTTTTTACACTGAGGTACTGCACAACACTTAGAAATTTTGGAATTCATTTAAATCATACAAATTACTTTAATGTTTGTTTACTTTCTTTGCTACGCAGAGACACAATGACATGTGTACCTCCTCGTGACGTCACAGCCGACGCCATGACACCTGTGTGATGTTATTGCGCTTCTTTCAAATAATTTTATAACCAAAATAAAGGTTTTTTTCGTAAATAGTAAATGTGTTCCTTATTACGAAAAAGGATTTCAGAATCTTTCGTCATGCCTATTCAATTTATATCTCATATAATTCTAAAGTATAAAAACATATAAAATTATCCCTTTCACATCTTGTGTTATGCAAATATAAGTCAGTCAATAAATATGTATTACTAGCTGTTCCCAGCCACGCTTCGTTGTGGCACATTGTGATTGAATGGTTTTTGTTTTTTATTGTTTTTTAATGGTATATTTTTCGCGGTCCCGGATAAATAGATAAAAACAATCCTTGATGCGGATTATATATAATGCTAAAATTTCAGCTCGATCGGTGCAGAACTTTTTTAGTTTTTGAAGCGTACACAAACCAACATAACATTTTTATATATGTAATAGGTTGTGAGATTTACATTTCTTATATGTGAAGTTATTTCCTATGTTACACGCTTTACATGGGCGGACAGTTGATGGTGAGAACTTGATGTAGATAATGGTTTACTCAATTTCATTTGGAAAATTGTATCATTCAGTACATTGCAGTATCATTTACGTAATTCATTATACTTGATTTTCATAAGAAAATGTGATCAAGTGGTTTACATTAAAATGTTTTATGTATTTGTGTAGTTATTTTGAATTTCATTCGTACTAATTTTATGTTACTTTATTTTAAACTAATATTTTAAATGCGAAAGTTTGCATAGAGGTTTGTTACTTAATCACGTCAAAACGGCAAATTTTATTATGTACTTCTAACAAAATCAATTCTCAAAAAACTAAAACAGTATCATTTTAGCAAATTAGTCTAGTATTTATTGAATCACTGTTGAATTGAATCATTCTGGCATTCTTTCGTATTGTACATTATTGCTAAAAGCGGCCGCTTTTGGCGTTAGCGACAAATTCGATTCAATACAATAACACACAGTTGAAGTTCCTGTACTTATCGCTTTCTTCCTGATGACCACCTTTAAGAGCAAAATCGCCTGCATCGTCTATTGTTTAAAGTGACGTTTGTTTTTGCGTAGTACTGCACGTTATTTTCGTTTGAAAGTGGCTAGTCGTCGGAGACCCCCACTATACATGGCTACACAGAAACAAGCATATGTGTAAGGCTAGACTGCTATTGTTAGAATATCGTGTACTTGGATGATTTATTAACATCTGTGGTATCTTGCGCGTACGCAGAGGCAAGGTCGCAGACAATTTTTATAAAATTTCTTGATGTTTTACGGTTAGAGATCTTTATTTCTCAAAGAATACATGAATATTCACGTAAAGGGAAAACAACAATTATTCAATATAAACAAATTCCACGTGATGTAACGTACTTACACTTTCACTTTAACAAATATCATTAGCAGAGATCGGAATAGGTAGAGTGATTTTTGGTACTTGCACTAAAACCACGCCCAGAAATAATAACATGGATAAGCCATTTACCGGGTCTGATGTTCCGGTATACTTACCGGTATTTTTTATTATTATGTTCGTAATTTACTATAATGTGAACAAATAATAGACGATTACTCGTAATTTTCAAATATATATTTTTTGAATGAATAACTTAAAATCTTTACGATGTTTATCTCAATAAACTAGGAGGCTTGATTAGAATATGATTTTAGAGGCTAGGGGGAACGGAAGGTTCGGGGTTTGGTGGGAACCCCTGACACCCCCCAAGTGTAGGAATTTCAACGCCTCCCCTGCCGAAGATTCAAAAATCGTTTAAACGCGTAGATATTTTTGGATTAAAGTTAAGGGGGATAGATTCTAAGCGGGACTCAAGTTTAATAAGAAATACCTGGCAACGGAAAGTCACGAATTAAGCTAAGGAGTAAGATCATCGGGAAAAATTGTATTGCGAAATTAAGCATAAAACTGATTGAACGAATGGCAAACATCTTTTAGGTACATTTTCTGTGACAGTAAAGATGAAATAAAAGAGATAAAAATCAAAATTGTTTATTGTTTAACACTCAGTAGAAATATCAAAACAATAAATAAAACAATGTTATTCCTTATGTTTTCAAAAAACAATTACTTTACATTGTACAAAACAATATATAACTTATTTTAAAAATAAATTGGATTAAGTAACAGGACCAAAATGAAGTGTAAGATTTTAATAGGTGTCCAAAATTAACATGATTTGTCAATCAGTGTGCCTTTCTTGATTTTACTGTCAAGATTTGTCAGTCAGTCTGTCTATTGTGATTTTTTCTGTCAAGATTTGTCAGTCAGTCAAACCCGGTATAAAAAATGTCGCAACTTTTGGTGCTCACATAAGGCAAAGGATTATTTAAATAAAGCATACAGATTATTTGTAAACATTTTCTAGAACATATTATGTATGTGACTTAAAAGACCTGGTATAAAAATATAAATCCCGGTAATTCGGAGGAATGTCCATATTAATATATACGATTCCGGTCAACGACCCCATTTTACTCTACCTATTCCGATCTCTGATCATTAGGTATTACAATTTTACACAAATTCAAAACAAATTAGTTAACTCTTAAACAACTATTCACTTACAATACATTAAACATTTTAATAATACAAAACAGGTAGTAATGTAGGTAGTTAGTTGTTGAGTGAACCGCGCAAGCAACACGGAGTAAGCGCAACTGAAAACGTCCAGGCATGTAGGCGAGTGCGCGCAGTCTATGTGATGGACTGCGCTCACTCAAAAATATTATACAACCATAAAAAAAAACATTATTGGGTAGGTATATCATTTAACTGTACTCTTTTTGTTTATTATAAGAAATTGATTGTATTAATTTTTTCTTTTTTTAAAGACATGCCTCACTGGGCCACACAGAGCCATCTAGTCTCAAATTAAGCTACTATTAAGTACCCTGTCGTATGGGGTACTAGACAACCGATAAACTTACATAAATATTTTTTTTTTGTAAATACATACTTATAATACATAGAAAACACCCAGACCAGCACAAACAGACATGTTTATGCACACAAATATTTGTACTGTGCGGGTATCGAACCCGCGACCCATGGCTCAGAAGCAGCGTTTACTACCGCTGATCCAAATGGTCGTCGTATTGTAATATTTCTATTGATATCATCGTTAATAGAGTAATACTGAGAAATGTATTTTAAGATGTTTGTCAGAATGTGTATAATAATCTTGCTCACACTGTGTACTTGGATGATTTATTAATTCCTTATGGCTTCCTCTCTCTTTTCGGCGTGACGTCAGAATTTTATGCACGCTTTTTGCTATATTAAACGATCCAAACTCCCCTTCTTACCTTCGTTCTCAATTTTCTCTTCTCAGTTCGACTCATTCACGCCAGATGCGCTCCTCCAACAAACTCACTCTCTCTATTCCTTCTCACCGTACTGGTTTTGTCTCAAATTCTTTCCTTCTTAAAGCCACTCGCCTTTGGAATTCTCTGCCCGAAAATATTAAACAAGCGCCTAGTAGATTTGCTTTTAGGAAACATGTTAGGTCTCATTACATACGTAAAATGCAATCATCGTCATAAACTCTGCTTCTACCAAAATTCGTCGCCATTTGTTTTTTTTACTTCATTACATAATATTTTATTACCTTAATCAGTATTAGTTTGTAGTTTATATGTATGTATATTGCTGCTGTATATAATCTGTAGTTTATTTTTGGGCTTTTTTTTTTTAGTTACGTCTGATCTACTCTTTTTTTTTCTCCTCTCAATGCTTTAGGTTTTTTTTTGTTTTAAATGTTGTACCGCCTACAAAACATTTCTGTTTGACCCAAAGATTTGACTGGTAGAGAATGCCATCTGGCATTAGGTCCACCTTTTGTAAATTTTTACTCATTTTTACATAAAGTTTAAATAAATAAATAATATGTATGGTATCTTGCGCGTACGCAGGCGCAGGGTCGGGGCGCGGCGGGCGCGGAGGCCGCGACGGAGAACGGCGCCGCCAACGGGGCGCTGGTGCCCGCGCCGCCGCACGACGAGGAGATCTCCGAGGTCTTCATACACCAGGTGAGCACGATACCCGTCGCTACATATGAACTATACGACTCGTAAGGACTATTGGGTTTATTGAAGCAGTAGGGAATGGACCATACCCGTCACTATCGTCATATGAACTATAGAACTCGTAGGGACTATCGAGTCTATTATATTATAGCAGTAAATAATCTAGATGATCTCTGAAGTGTCCAGTGTTAAAATACAGGATGAAATTTTACCCACTTTCCAAAATTTTTGTAGGCGTTCAGTATCGTATTTAGAGCCCACTTATGAAGTAAAAAATGTAAATCAAGTTTTCATCCGAAAATATTTTGCACTATATAGTTTTAAATTTTGACGGTCCTAGGCCTATTGTAAAAAAAGTGTTGCTAGGCGGTCATATCAAAAATTTTAGATTTTTGGTGGACATTTTCTAAGTGCTTTATCTGGATATTTTGGTATTGGGCTATACCAAAAGAAAAAATACGTCACTTGTTTTTTGTCTCGTAGATTGCTATATGAAAATTTGGAAAGTTGTTAAAATTTCATCCTGTATATAAATTGAGATGCAATTACAATTCTATTGAGTCATTTGTAAATTAGCGGAATTGGGGGCTTGGCTATACTTTATATAAATGCAATCATTAAATTGTATACTCTCTGTTCAGACTATTAATTATCTTTTGACTTTTTCATATCCACCTCTAAATTCATTTCGAATTCACGCTGTAGTTTGATTGAGGATCGCTGTTATATCTGTCGTCTTCGTGTGGCAGGCCATCAACTAGCACTGGTTGTGTGTTAATGTAGTAGGTATAACGAAGATAACGCCCCGTTGGTAATAGTGGTTTAAATACCGGGCCAAGATCTCGGGGTCCCAGGTTCGAAAAAAAAGTTTCGAATTTTCGAACGTTGCTCGGGTTTGTGATCACCAACCCGCATTTGGCAAGCGTGGTGATTATGCCAGTACACCCATCATTGCATTGGTAACTTGAATTCAATGATGGAGGCTTTTTCCCTGCAGTGCCAGTGGGATGATTATAGGCTGTTACTTTAATAGGTATCGCTTTGACATAATATTATTTCGTCGCGTGGCAGGCCATCCACACGATCGAGTACGTGCTGGGCAGCATCTCGCACACGGCGTCGTACCTGCGGCTGTGGGCGCTGTCGCTGGCGCACGCGCAGCTGGCCGAGGTCGCCTGGAACATGCTGCTGAGGAAAGGTCATTTTCATTTTCAAATAACTTTATTAACCATAAAAACAATAACAAAAATGCACTTACCCTAAGATAAATTAACACACTAAAAATAAGGACACTTTATTAAGCTATTACTCGCCTTTCAAAGCTTATAAAGAAAGTATTATAATAATTATTAATACATAAAGTAGTACACAATATTTATGGGTCTATAGTGGCAAAAATATAAATTATTTAGTTAGATATAATTTTACTTCTTACATAATTATAGTAGCTGAGGAAAGGTAACCTACAGTTAATAGCATATAACGGGTGGAAAAAAATCAAACGCAGATCCAAAAACTACGTACTGCTGTCCCCATCACTAGGATATTTTTTTTCTTTAGAACCATACCTGGGAAACTGCTGGTTCCGAATATATTGTGGGTCAAAGTCACAATTTTGTTTTCATTTTATTATTATATTACAAAAACAGTTGCCAAAGGTTACTTAAAAACTTTTCTTCTTAAAAATAGTGTTTTTTTTTTCGTTCATACTAAAGCTCTTTTAATTACAATACGCAATGTACGGCTCAGCGCGGTCGAATTTTGAACTTAGCAGCCATCTGCAGCGCAGCGGTCCACGCTCTGGCTGTTATACATAGCTGAACCGATATTCAATATTTTAATTAAAAAAAAATTTTGTAAAAAAAAAAAATAATATTGCCAAGATGTTATACATAATGGTTACATAACGTGGGCTTCGTTTTACAGGTGGTTAAAATTGCACCGTGTATTTGTAGGGCTCTGAACTGGGTATGTTTGTGTAAAAATTACGCGGTGGAATCGATTTTTTTGACGCTGTGTGTACATCTAAAACTGTCCCCGATTGAATGATTGCTGTTTCTTTTTGTATCGGACTTCGTATCTTGTTCCTAATTACAAGGTGTAAAAAAACCAAACGCCGACCCTGAAGCTACGCAATCTGAACATCAAACCAAGTCATATTACATATTATTATTGCTGGGAAACCTTTTTTATTTTTAAGACTTAAAAAATATATTCATAGCGCGCAATGCATAGCAGCTGGGAGCGCTGGATGGATGCTAAGTTCAAATACGTCCGAGCTAAGGCGTACATTGCGTATTGTAATTAAAAAGCCTTATTATGAACGAATTTAACTATTTTTGTACGGAGAAAAGTTTCGTAACAACCTTTAACAACAGTTTTTGTTAAAAAATGGAAAACAATTTTGTGACTTTAATTCTCAATATCTATGGAACCAGCTGTTTCTCAGGTATGGTCCTGAAGAAAATAATGTTCTTAGTGATGGGGACAATACGTGGTTTTCGGATCTGCGTTTGGTTTTTTGACACCTGTTATATCGATTACTTATAGACAATAAGCTCTTTAGCTCACTGCGAAACAAACATCCAAACAAACGTCTACTCGCCTCCCCAGGTCTGATGTCGCAGGGCTACTCGGGCGGCGTCATGCTGTACATAGTGTTCGCGGGCTGGGCCGGCATCTCCGTGTCTATCCTCGTTCTGATGGAGGGGCTCTCCGCTTTCCTTCACACGCTCCGTTTGCACTGGTTCGTATTCCTCTAATTAATCTATATATATAAAAATGAATCCCTATTTCCCTTGGTCATCGCATCACGCGTGAACGGCTGAACTTATTTCGCTAATTATTTTTTTGTTTTGTTTGTTATTGTCAGGAGAAAATTGCGCAGAAAATTAGAAAATTTAAGAAAACTTGAATCACCATACTCAATTTTTCTTAATCTTAATAATAAAGACATGCCTCACTGGGCCACACAGAGCCATCTAGTCCCAAATTAAGCTACAATTAGGTACCCTGTCGTATGGGGTACTAGACAACCGATAAACTTACTTATAACTTTTTTTTTGTAAATACATACTTATAATACATAGAAAACACCCAGACCAGTACAAACAGACATGTTCATGCACACAAATATTTGGATCGAACCCGCGACCCATGGCTCAGAAGCAGCGTTAACTACCGCTGATCCAAATGGTCGTCGAATACTAAATTATTTGTAATGTATTCTTAGCGCTTTTGGCAATTTAAACTTTTTTAGTGTATGGCGTTTGAAATATTTGACACATTGACAGAATGCGTGCTGCAAATAACGTCAAAGGGATAAAAAAACTGAATTTTGCACATGGCTAGTAATGTCGTCTGTTCCCATGTCGGAATACCAACAAAACATTTATAGGTATACCCGTATCAATACCATACCATAATCAACATTCATAGTAAGACAGGACAACGTCTGTCGGGTCCGCTAGTAAATAATAAATATTTTCAGAGATGCCACACTGGGCCACACAGAGCCATCTAGTCCCAAACTAAGCTACTACTACGAAGCTTGTCGTATTGGATACTAGACAACCGATAAACTTACTTAAATATATTTTTTGTAAATATACAGGATGAAATTTTAACCACTTTCCAAAATTTTTGTAGGCGTTCAGTGTCGTATTTAGAGCCCATTTATGAAGTAAAAAATGTAAATCTAGTTTTTACCCGAAAATCTTTTTCGCATTATAGTTTTAAATTGCAGTTTTAGGCCTGTTTGATATAAAGGTTTAGGTATAAAATCAAAAACTTATTATTAGTATCGTAATGAATGAATGTGATGTGCATTGCGTAAAAAAAGTGTTGCTAGGCGGCCGTATGAAAAATTTTAGATTTTTGCAAGCATTTTCTTAGTGCTTTATCTTGACATTTTTGTACTGGGCTATACCAAAAAAAAAATACGTCATTTGTCTTTTGTCTTGTAGTTTGATATATTAAAATTTGGAAGGTGGTTAAAATTTCACCCTGTATACTTATAACACATAGAAAACACAAAACCAGTACGAACAAACATGTTCATTAGACATTATGATAGTTATGTTTAGCTATAAAGCCTGGTCATCATTATCATAAAAGATACAGTTTTCAGGGTGTCGCTTGCTTCGGGGTCCCGGGTTCGATTCCCGGACGGGTCAATGTAGAAAAAGTGGTTCTTATACATTTAATCGGGTCTAGGTGTTTGTGGTACTTTCGTTGTTTCTGGTTTCCTCAATACGAGTGCTTTAGATAGTTACTTACTATGGGATCAGAACAATGTATGTGATGTTGTAATAATGTCTAGTAAGTCCTTCAAAAGGGCAGTATCCTCTTTCCTGAATACGGGTTATGTGTTATTAATTTAGGTCAGTATTCGAATTTAAAAGAAAGTGATATTAATAATGATGACAAACCTCAAGTGGAAATATGCTCGGAAAACCGCGCGGATATAACACTGTCATTTCTCACGAATGCCAAATTTTTACTGCTAAACAATCTTATTAAGGCTTCTGCCCACTACACCGTATCATGCCATGACCGTGCTAGGAGCGTATCAGGCACGAAATTTAAAAGCAACACGATACGCTCTACTATGCCCACTGAACGCATCGACGGCGTTCAGGCCCGTATACATCCCGTATGATGCCTGTATGACATTTGTTGACGCTCCGTGCATGGCACGCGACGGTGTTCGTCGGTGACGGAACGGTCTAGTGGGAGGTTTGTCATACTTTTCAATACAAATAATGTTTATTTGCCTGACACGTTCCTAGCACGGTCATGGTATGATACGGTGCAGTGGGAAGATACCTTTAAGCTAATATTTGGTTATGGTGGGGAGGTTTGTCATACTTTTCAATACAAATAATGTTTATTTGCCTGACACGTTCCTAGCACGGTCACGGTATGATACGGTGCAGTGGGAAGATACCTTTAAGCTAATATTTGGTTATGGTGTCGTTCAGGCGATACCATAAGCAAATGTTATGAGCAAGAAAAAATTTAAAAACTTTATTATCGTCTCCCAGGGTTGAGTTCCAGAGCAAGTTCTACAAAGGCGAGGGCTACCTGTTCCAGCCGTTCTCCTTCGAGGTGATCCTGGACTCCGCCGGGACCGCTGACGAGTAAACCCAACCATATTTATGCTGAGGCCACACGAGCAGTGTTGTATGATCTAGCTCTAACCAGCTCCCACTTAATATAACCTACAGGATACGCTGTAGCTTAAGCGATGCAAGTGTGGCCCCAGCTTTACTGTCAAGCTACGATTAAAGCAAGCGTTTGAATTGAGCTGAGCTGAGCGAGCGATTGTACACTCAATCACCCTAAGGAAATTCTTGGACTTTCTAGTTCTCAAATACAACTGTTGCAAAAAAAATTTGAGTGTCGCTCGCAAAGTGTTTTAAAAATCCTTAACTTCGCGAAACTATCTACTTAGTACTTATAAGTGTAATATCTCATCGTATAATATTATTATACGATGAGATATCGTATAATAATATTATACGATGAGATATTACACTTATAAGTGTAATATCTCATCGTATAATATTATTATACGATGAGATATCGTATAATAATATTATACGATGAGATATTACACTTATAAGTGTAATATCTCATCGTATAATATTATTGACATATTTATCAATGTTTAGATTGAAATTAATGTTTGGGAGTCAATCTATGTTATTGCATTTTAAAGTATTAGATGTCTAACTTATTCTAACGATACAGTCAATGTTCAAAACTTGTATACACTATATAGTTATGGCGTTTCAACATCTTTATCGACATGTTTTAAGTGACGGTATACAAAGTGTATCAGTAAAGACGGCAGAACGCTTAAAAACGAATTAATATAAAATGGCTTGTTCGTAAACTTTATTTCATTTACGTAGCTAAAATTTAGATTTTTTTATATATTATGTATAATTTTGTAAGAGTAAATAAAGGTGTGTGAGATTTTGATTTTGTATTTTTTACTCCCATGTACTTAAATTGTACGGAATTCATACCCGAGGCTCTCTGTAATGTATCGAAGTTAGTTAGAAGCAATGTCATTCCAGTAGTTCAAGATAAAATGTAATTGAAAGATTTATTCTGTATCACGCAGTTCTGAATACGTGTTCCGTAGAGTAGTTGTATGGTAATAAAGGTTTTCCGTAGCATACATTAGTGTTTTATTTTTAGATTAGCTACTATAAGTAGACAATAGGTACCATCAGACGAAATATAAGACTAATTAACAGTACCAAAGTCTTACAAAGGTACATCATCAGACCTATCAACATAAAGTTTTTGAAGAGTTGTCTTATTGACAGAATAAGAATAACGGTTCTCAGATTTGTAACGACATTCTATAAAATAAAAATCAATAGCTGTTCGTTAGTCTCGCTATCGAAAATATGGAAAATTTGAGAAGTAAATAGTACAAACATCAATTTTATGCGATAGTACAAACTGTTCTACGAAGGGATACTTTTAATGTTGTTAGGATAGGTGATACGAAGTAGTCAGCAATAAAGTTCCGATTTAAGAACATTAGTTAGGTTCTGTCGACAGAGCTGTCATATCGTCTTCTGTCTAAGATGTAAGTCATGATTATGTCGGAGTCTGGTAATAGGTGGCTTAAAAAACTCTGATCCTAGAAAGAAGAACTAAGTATAAACTGTATATTTATAAGTTAAAATTGTAGATATAAAATGACTGATTGATTCAGAGGCTTTACTCTGCAATACGGTAACAATCTACTTCATCTGTCTCTCTTACTGTTATAAAATGAGAAAGAGTGAGATATATACGGGCATCGTATCGCAAGTTTGCAACTATCGATTCGCAACAAAAAATATTGTTTTAAATGTGTTTCGGATATAAACATCACTGCGTTGTCATCTCAGTCGTATTCGGCTCCGATGGTGATGCTGATGTCTCCGGGCAGCACGGTCGTCTTGTGGTACCAGCGGTTCGTGTCCACCACCACTGCAACACGACAATTACGTAAAATGATGATGGTGACAAGTCAAGGCACATGCCATCTGCGACGTTCATTCTGCGGACCCTTATGGGTCCATCCATGGACTCGCATACAGGATGACTTTTTCGTATCGTATTTATAGCCCATCTATAAAATAAAAAATGTAGGTAAAGCTTTCACCCGAAAATATTTTTCGCAACATAGTTTAAATTTTTACGGTCCTAAGCCTGTGAGGGTATGAAGGGAAAATGAACGACTTATGAATAGTTTCGTAATAAATGAATGAGATGCGCATCCGTAAAAAAAGTGTGTTGCGAGGCGTAGGTAACCAAAATTTTAAATTTTTGGCGGACATTTTCTAGGTGCCTTATCTTGACATTTTTGTACTGGGCTATACCATAAGATAAAATACGTTACTTGTTGTTTGTCTCTTGGAAACAATAGTTGTATTAAAATTTCATTCTGTATGTCGTGACGTCTAACGTGTCACCCATTATTGTCTACTTTATTGTGCTTGAGATCAGTTAAATGTTTCTTTCTTACATATATCTCCCGGTTCCAGCGTGAAGGCGAGCCAGCGACACGCGTAGTAGCACTCAGGCGGCGGCGCCAGCTCCCAGCGCTTGCGCCCGCGCACCTGCGCCTGCCACGACATGTGCTTCACGGAATCCACCTGTGACATTGTTATGCGACTGTTGGGTTTGCTCTTAAAAGTACCAAATCATACCCTTGATAAAAATAATTCGTCGACGTTAGTAAAAACTGTGTTAGCTCAGATGGAGGAGCGTAGTCGCTCGGATGGCGAAAAAGTTGGGATCAAACGCACGGACGTGGTTTAATTTATTTATGAAGTCGCTCACTATTGAGCACATTTGTGACCTTTGTTCTTGAATTTAAATGTTTGTGATACCCTTTGATGCATAGAAAGATATACTATATTTATATGCTTCGAAATCGTGACATCATAATTTTAGTCAAATATGAAAATGACGCGGTAGGAGTATTACTGGTTTAGTTATCTACAGATCCTCGATGTCTTACTAATCATATAAATATTAAAAGTTTGGATGATTATGGTTGGTTAATCACACCAGAACGACTTAACACATCGGGTTGGAAGGAAGCCACGGAGGTAGATGAAGGCTGGAATAGCACATAGAATGTGCTATTGCAGCCTTGAGAATTCTATATTATATATTCTATTCCTGTGGGATGGTTCTACACGTACAAATTCGCGGAAATCATCTGGTATTTATAATAACTAGAAAGGGTGTATAGTGTTAAGTATAATCAAATATAGTGGCTTGCAAACTTACATGCATATGAGCTCCTTGACCTGGTCCACCCATGAAGATCCAGTCCACCATATCGCTTTCAGCAGTCTTCGGTAGAAAGTACGGCCGGGTGTAGTAACCCCTTAGTTTTCTGGTCTCCTCGCTGTAGCAAGTACTCCACCCCACATACCAGGGGTCTCCAGACAGGTTGGCACGAGCTTCATCCATAGAGAACACCTCTTGCAAAGAGTTCAGGCCAGACTTGTACGCGAAGAAGAAACAGTCGTTGATCCTATTTCCCATTTTTCCGTCGCGGTAAAAGTTGGCGAAGAAGTTGAAGCTGAACTCCTAATCAGAAAGCGAGGACATTCAACGTTCATTTTATTTTAATCAAACGGTTTATCCTAACCTCGTCACAATTTGCCGTTTGGAGTTACCTGTGTACCTACTTTAGTGGCAGCGATGCTAAATCCTTACTAATACTTATTGTCCTATCTGTCTAAACTACTGACCTAAGTATTATGCAATTTGGTACAAATATAGATTAGATCTTGAAGAAGGACATAGCGACGCCTTAGAATGAAAACCTCTGGAATGTATTTATGCTCATGTTCTAAGGCTTTTATGGGCTATTTTGTATCGCACTGCTAACAGGCACAGGTTTATGCCCGCACGTATTATAACGTGAAGTTGACACGGTTAGAGGCGCGGGTATATAATACCTACGTAGTTTTTAAGAAATAACTATCGAAGTATCGTGTGGTGCTGACACGTAAACAGAATAGCACCATTTTTTTAAGTGTTTCGTTAGAGGAGGCTAAAGCAAAACTGCTAGAAGAAGACAGGCAGCAGCGTCTCCTATCCACCATGGGTAAAACTGCAATCGCTAACGGCTATTTTCAATAACCTATCTATCTTCAGTTTTCTGGACGGCAAAAACAGAGATAGAAACTGTTTTCTATCTCCGATATGCCAAAACTGAAGATAGATAGATTATTGGAAATGGCCGTAACCCGCCAACCCGCCAAGCGTGGCCATTATCGCAAAATCATTATTTTGAATAATCCAGTGTCCAGCTGAGGACTGGTGGAGGCTGTTGATAATACTTATTTTGCGCATCTTATACGTCGATTTTTTTTTATAATGATCTGTGGGCTTGCTTTTGACTACATACTTAACTCTACGGTTAAGAACAATTAAGCCTAAGATGGAGTGAGCTTACCCAGAAAGTGGCACTGGTTCTTCCACACACCAGCGGAGAACAGAAAAACTGTTTGTGGCTGGACTCGGCAGGAGGGTAGGTGGTAGCATCCAGACGGCCTCTTACGAAGCCTACCACCGCAGAGGGATCTGTTAGCCGTCATCATTGGTTAGAAAACCAAAGATGCCCTCGCCCAGGGTGGACCACTAGGAGATAGATCCCACCACTCCAAAACTAATAACTACAAAAGAGTCAAGAGATCTTGCATCTGCATACCTGAATGGCTTTCCATTGGTCAGTGGCATCGGTCACAATGACTGGCACGGCGTTATACGCGTAGTAGTCTTCGAACTCCTGCGCAGAGGTGTTGGTCAGCCTCACAGCGCCCTCTATGCCGATGCACATGGAACAATCTTCGGGAGGCCGGAAGAGAGACTTTGACACTGATGGTAGCTCGAAGACGCAGTTCTAGAAGTTTAATAAATTGGTAACCTCACTGTTAGCTCTGAGGTTAGCTCGTAATGATTAGGAGTAAGTCTCCATGGGTCTGGTGTTAGATCTAGTGATCTTGTAATACACAATACTCTACTTGACGTGTTCTGCTGACAAGAGTAGGTACCTACTTACATCACTAAGTAGTATCAGTCACAATCATTCTATCGGAAGTCAATTCTCCAGATGGCGATGTATGATGAAAATATAGGTACTTAGGATGACCACGCGTAGTGTTTTTTCTTGATTTAGGCATACTTATTAGTTTCTAGTAGCCTTCTCTGAACGAGGATAGTTCATTTAATAAATTCTAGACTATTTTTAATAAAGCATGATCACGACTTACCTTCGTCGACAAGTCCTTCAAATACCACTGAGTCACCATGCCAACCAACAAAACGAAGACCGTTAACAAAAAATAAAATTTCGAGTTTTTTGTTAACTTTGTTTTCGCTTTACCCTTAGAGTTCGGGAGGTTTAATTGAGAGATGTAAGCATCGCTCAGTTTTAGGCTTTCGATTTTGTTCAGTATTTTTGAAACACGAAGTTCGGCACCTTTGCACTTTTTCTCGCAAGATTTGGACTGGCTCATGTTGTGGCAGCCGAGTCTTAGCGAGGAATGGGTAGGGTTTACCGAGTTTCAGGATTTTTATACCATGTGCTGTAACGCCTATATAGAGCTGTTACGTCGACACTCAATTTCGACAAAATTTAAATTCAATGGGGAAGCGTTTTTCCCTCTTTTGGGATTAAGTGAGATGGCCAATGACTTACATGGCCAGAGTTTCACAACTGCAAAATGTGTATTGCTAGCAAAAATAATGAATCCTTCAAGAGTACTTAGTATGTGACTCTGTGTCAGAATTTTAATCTCGAAAAGAGATTTTTCTACCTTGACCCATTCCGAAATCGATCCCGTGGGTCTCCAAGATGGCGACAACTTAAAAAACGGTGTGTAAAAAAGTAAAGTAACAGCCTATAATTATCCCACTGCAGGAAAAAGGCGTCCATCATTTAATACAAGTTACCACTGCAATGATGGGTGTACTGGCATAATCACCACGCTTGCCAAATGCGGGTTGGTAATCACAAACCCGAGCAACATTCGAAATTTCAAAACTTTTTTGTTGCCCGACCCGGGATTCGAACCTGGGACCCCGAGATCTTGGCCCGGTATTTAAACCACTGGACCAACGAGGCGTTATTACAAAATTTATATTGCTAGCAAAAATAATGAATCCCTCAAGAATAGTTTGGTGTCAGAGATTTAATCTAGAAACGTGATTTTTCTGCCTTGACTCATTCCAAGATCGAACCTGGGGGTCTCCAAGCTGGCGACAACTTGAAAATCGGTGTGTGTGTCACACAAACAACGATGAGTACCTATATTAATATATATTTTTTATAAACAGGATTTTTAGAACAGTAGTGTTGTAACAGCTTCAGCTATATCCCTACCAGAGCGATGTGCACTCAGTATGAAATTGAAATTCATTATCGCGCGCGACACCGCAACTGTGTCCCCGTCCCACGGCTTGTTGCCTTCGCTTTATTCCCAATCTTCACCAGTTATCGGAATCGTTGAGACGTTAACGTAAGTGTTTGCCGGTTAAGTCCGCATGGCCGCAGATTCGAAAATAGAGAGTATTTTTTATAAACTTCAAGATGACGGAAGCCCACCAGGTATTTCGAATATGATGTGAATTATATAAAATATATACACCCATCAAACAAAATATTCTCTAAAGAAAGTGGTCCCACTATTTTGACATCAAAACGTGATCGTAAACTGCACTCACCAAATTTTTGTAGAATAAAGTACAAAAACACCAAAGTCAATCATTTAATCGAGGTTTTATTTAGGTAATGGATAACTTTATGTATTAAATATTAACTGGTGCTGATGGCAACTGAAACTCACTACCTAATTTATCTATCAGAAGGTTTTGCGATTAAGGAAAACAACCAGTTCTTGAGATGGTGTATATTCGACTCCTTTATAAAACAGCGGCGGGCGCAGCCGCCGCGATGCACACAAAGACATTCCCATAAGCATAGGCATGGTGACAGGCACACATACACGACCGGTATGTTCCTCATATTACACTAGGCAACACGATGTACCTAGGTGTATGTGTCCCTACACCATTCCCCTCCTTATAAGGAAAAAAATAGAGAAAACACAATTTACAAGTAAAAATAAAATATCAATAACAATGATGCACAAGTACCATCCTACACGCAATTACACACACAAACACAGTTAATATAAAAATATTACTTTCTACCTTGAGTCATTACGCATTACGTATGTACCACTATAATGCATAATGTCTCAATGTGTATACACATACCTACATAACAATTAAATTAATAACATAGGTACATAATGATAATAGGTACACAGTGTACTTTCAATTTCAAACAAAAGACAAACTATTGAAAAAAATATGTTCGGTAATCGAACCTCACTATGTAACATACATTTATAATACAAACAACTAATCCTAATGAACCGTGAGTCGCTCTACTTGGACTGTATTTATGCTTACAGGGCAAAACGCACCGGTGGCCTGATAACGCGGCCACTTCGCGTTGTTTTATTAATTAAATCATCGCTAGAAGTGTCCGTGATATTTGATCGGCTATTATGCTCCATACTTACGTCACGGTCACTACTATACGTATTTGTGTCAAACTCGCAACCTAAATCATTTTCGTTAAGTATGTACGCCGGTTTCAACCTATCCATCGAAATAGTGGTTTCGGTATCCCCTACTTTGATGACGAATGTTTTTCCTCTCCGCCTTATGACGCTGTAAGGGCCATCGTAAGGAGGTTGCAGAGACTTACGCATTAGTTCATTCCTAACGAATACGTATTTTTTTTTTTTTTTTTTTTTTTTTAATCTTTATTTTATGAGCTTGTTCACTGAGTGAACATGTCGCTCAATACCATTTACAAACAATCATACACTAAGCTCTTTTATCTAAACATTCTTTAACAATTTTACATAAATACATAGCCTCTTTTGATAGAGGGGAAGACAAAACTTCATTACAGGCACCTAGATCATTAAGTCTACTTCCGAAATAAATATGTCTCAATATCTGGCCCCGGACACATTCCACCATAACGTGATATGTATCTTCAGGGACCTTGCATTGACTACAATTAGGAGATGAAACCTTTCTCATCATAAAAGCAAACTTATTCAGTGGTATATGACCGGAACGAAGTCTTAATAGCAGCATTATGTAATTTCGACTAAGAGCACAATCAATCCATGGAGAACTCAAGGGGTGTGGTTGAACAGTTCTATACCATATACCTTTCTCCGCCGACCTTTTATCAAAAAATTCTTGCCACAATTCATTGCATCGTATTTTAATAGAGGGAATGTGTTCAGTGTGAAATGGAACTACGGAAAATTGTACACCATCCCGACAGGCCAGTTTGGCCAGTGTATCAACTTCATCATTACCTGGGAGCCCAATGTGAGATGGTATCCATTGAAGTGTAATCAGTTTATCTTGTGTCAATAGAGAACGAATTGATTTCAAAATGTCATAGGCGATCGGTAGACCTCGTATTAACGAGGTGCATCGAGCCAAATGTTGTAGCGAACTTTTTGAGTCGGTTAGGATAACAAACTTGTCATAATCTAATGTGGTAATGTATGACAAGGCTTCGGCAATAGCGATTAGTTCCGCGTGCATAATTGAAATGGTCGCATCTATTTTTAATTTCATTGAGCTTCCAGTGTTTGTGTCTAAGAATGCAGCTCCTATACCATTTATTTGTTTTGACCCATCAGTATAAATCGGCCAAAAGTTCGAATATTTAGTATTGAGATATTCTGTGCACAATTTTCGTAATTTGACTACATTATATTTTTGCTTAGCCATTTCCATCGATGGAATACTATGAATTACAATTTTATCCAAACATATATTATTTACCCAAGTGTCTAAGGTGAACATTCCCAATTGTTTATTATTGTTAACAGGTTTAGATTTTATATATTTATGAAGTATAGTTAAAATCGGTGTTTTCCTTTTCCATAAATTAGCTTCACATAGACCACATAAAGTTTCTAATAGACAAGAAATGGGGTTGCCAGCAAATGACTTTGATTTTAAGCAAAATTTTGCACCTAAATACCATCTGCGTAGTTCTAAAGGTTGGAGGCATAGTTCACTCTCCATAACGTGGATTGGAGTGCTCCTGATGAAACCGCCTATGACGCGTAGAGCTTGATTTTGAATTTTATCTAATTTCCCTAAATGAGTCTTACAACACATATCGTAGAGAAAACTACCATAGTCTATCCGGCTTCTGACAGTAGATATGTACAGCTTCCTTAGGTGCTTAGGGTGAACTCCCCAGCCTGAACCTGCCAAGACCTTAAAAACATTGATATATTTTAAAACGTTAACAGTAAGTTCATTTACATGTTTAGTCCATCTTAATGACCTGTCCAACCACATTCCCAAGTACTTCACGTTATCTACCGTCTGTAAATGCTGATTATTTATATTTAGATTTATTAGTATTCTTTTTGAGTTTTTTGTGAATATGCATACCTTACACTTTTCCGGAGAAAATTCCAACCCAATTTCATTTAAAATCATTGTAAAACTATCTAAAGCTGCCTGTAATGTAGTCTTGGCCTCCAGGGCGTTAGTCACCGAGCTGTACAAGACAAAGTCATCCGCATATTGGGATACATTAATATTAGTTAGAATGGCACACACTTCTATTGTAATAATGTTAAATAGTAAGGGCGATAAAGGGTCCCCTTGTGCTAGACCTCGGCCAGTGGTTCTACTTAACACAGAATTCTCAATTTTAATTTGTAGACATCGATTACTTAAAAAATTCCAGAGATATTGACAAATTTTAGCACCTACTTTAAGACTATCTAATTTACTAATAAGAAAAGTCACATTAACATTGTTATAAGCATTATTAATATCTAGGAAGCATCCAACGGTAACTTGCTTTTTGCAAAAACCAATTTGTATAGCTGAGACCAATCGACTAAGACTGTCTATACAGGACCTCTGTTTTCGAAAACCTACTGTTTTATCAGATAACCAACAATTTTTCTCTATGAACCACTCGAGTCTCTTGTTTAAGATATGGTGAAAGATTTTACATAGACAGGACATTAATGAAATAGGACGCAAGGATGACAATGAGGTAGGTTCCCGGCCAGCCTTTGGAATTGGGATCACCGATATGTTGCGCCATTGTGCAGGAACAAAACCAGTAGCTAAAAATCTATTAAATAAATCCAATACAATTTGTTTACATACATAAGGGAGCTTTTTGATCATTGAATACGAAATGCCATCCATCCCTGGGGCAGTGTCCTTTGATTTTATACAGCTCTCGAGTTCATGAAGTGTGATACAATCTTCCAATACCTGATTCCTAGAAATGCACTCAGGCGGGCATGGAGATACGTAGTCAGGTGTTAAACTGTGAAGTAGGGCACTTGCTCTATCCATGTCTACATAACTACCGCGGGTTTTGTATCCTTTTAACCATTTCATTTTTCGCCATAAATCCCCAGTAGACATAACTTCATCCGTAGAACTGCAGAAGTTGCGCCAGCTTTCGCTTTTAGCGTTGCGAACTAGTCTCTGAGCGTCCTTGATTTTTAATTTGAGCTCATCGTAGTTCCTAGGACAGGGATTACGTCTGAATTTTGTGAGTGCAAGACGGCGTTCGGCGATGGCTTTGGAAAGGTTTGTATTCCAATATGGTTTAGGGGAGAATTTATTAGCCGGGTTCATATTAATTTTAACTATAGGAATGTATTTGTCTGCTGATTTATTTATAATATTTACAAGCATGTCATATGCTTCTTGATTGTCATGGGGGAGTGGAAAATTAACAAGGTTTTCCTGAATATCTTTTGTGTAAGAAGCCCAATCGGCATTTTTAAAGTTTCTTTTTATAAGAGGTGACGAAGTGGGTTCAATATATGTTGCTAATTTAATAATAAGATGGTCACTTCCAAGGGATTCACATGTAACATACCAAACTAATTTAGTTGCCAGATCAGAGGAAGCCATTGAAATATCGGGTGATGATTTTTGCACTAAACCATTTACGAGCTTTATACGAGTAGGGCTGCCATCGTTTAATGTTACTAAGTTATTATCGATAAGCGAGTCAAAAATTTGTACACCTCTTGCATCGGTTTTGTAAGACCAATTTGAATGATGGGCGTTAAAATCCCCTAGTACCAGGGTTTTACGTGCCCCTGAGTTAAATATCAGATCCCAATCCCGCTGAGTAGTTTGCACATATGATGGACAATAAACCGCAATTATGTTTTCTATTTGATCACAGTTGAACACCCTCACACTGATAATCTCCATCCCGCTCGTACAATATTGCACCTGCTGACCTATTTGCGATTGAATTGAATAGTGAATCATTATTGCAACACCTCCGTACGAGTCATCCCTATCCTTTCTATATATATTATAACCATTCACTCGCAAACTGCTATCAGGCTGTAACCAAGTTTCACTTATTACTGCTATGTGTATATTTTCTTGGCATAGTATTTGTTCGAATTCTACTAACTTAGGTCTTAAACTTTGTGCGTTCCACTGTGCGATATTTAATTTTAAGTGTTTAGTTGTACTACCCATCAAATATGTTTTTTAAAAGTGACACATATTTGATATTATTAATTAAATACGATAAAATCCACTCTCCAACTACTTGCACGGTCATTTTAACTTTAGTTTTCAAGTCGTATTTCTTCATAAATATAATTTCCTTTAACCGTTGAAGTAACCCTGGTCCACCGCTCGTTTCCGTTGTTTCTTGGTCATCATCATTCGGAGCTATGTTTATAGTTGTCGATTCCGTTGTTGAAGCCATAGCCTCCCAGTCAGATTGAGTTTGCTCTCTGCTTCTTTGAGTGTTTTGTTTTTTTGAGGGTTGTTTTTTTTTACTTTGAGTGGTTTTATTACTAACTGACATTTTCTCAGTCTCGCCTGGAAATGAGCTGTTCACAGAGGAGGTCTGGTCCGTTCTCACATTAGAGGGCAGGGGTGTGTTTTGATTGTCTCTTACTGGTGAAGTCCGTGGTGAAGTCCTTGGTGAAGTCCGTGGTGACGTCCGTGGTGATGTTGGGACGTACATGTTTATTGCCATTTTATAAGTACAATTGAATTCTGCCATAAGATCCCTTATTTTCTTTTCTTTTAAGTATGCTGAGCAGCCTTTGAACATAGCCATGTGCTGGCCTCCACAGTTAGAACATTTAAACATTCGGGCTTCACAATTTGCATGATTGTTACTGCATTTAGGACACGTTAGTTTTCGCGAAGGGCACAGTTTACCTGAGTGACCAAAGCGCCAACACTTAGAACATTGAGTCACTGGAAATTTGAATTGGTCTACTTTTGTTTTGATACCATGGATAAATACAAAAGCTGGCAGTGATGATCCTTGAAAACATATTCGCACACAGCCACTTGGTGTCCACCTTCCTTCTATATCTCGATAGTTGAGCCTCTTAACTGATATAATATCCGCTACAGGTGATGACAAACTTTCCAAAATCTCTTTCTCTTCTAACTCCACCTCACAGTCTCTCAGTACACCATACGATAATCCCACTTCGAGCGTCTTTTGACATTTCCAGCCTTTTTCCAAAAAGGTTTTATTAAGACACAGTTGACTTGCATTGGTGTCGTTATCGAAAGTGATCAAGACTTTATACGGGTTAACATACTTAACTTTGGATATGTCTTTAATATTTTCAGATTTGAGTAATCGTGCCAATGCGAATTGTTTAGGTAAGGCTTCCTTACTTGTTACACAAATCTCTATTTTACTCTCCACCGCTTCTCTCATTGTACCTCTTCCTTCCCTTACTCGTTTCTTACCACTCCTAGTAACTTGTGTCCAAATCTCTTCTTCATCTACAGTGCGCATTCTTTTTTCAGCTCGTAATAAACTATCCTCCATACATTCCGTGTGGTCCTCACTAATTTCTCGATTTCTCAATTGTGTCTGGTATTCAGTACTCCTACTATCTTGTGTGCGGTCCTCAATCTCCCTTTCTCCTAAATCATCCACTCCATCGATCATTAAATTAACATACACTCCATCTGCGTCTTGAATTAAACTATTATCATTCATAATAATGTAAACACCGACCCGAGCCGCGTATAGCAGGCTCGCCGCACCGGGCGGCTAACCGGTTTCCTTATCGCGGGAACGTAACACGGTATAGGACAGTAGCGAACGTGCGACCGAAACGGGCTACGCTGCGACACTGGAATACGTATTTGCAGTTATCTAAATCAGTAGGTACAAATAAACGTCTTGAATTACTATGACTTGGTGGTCTCGATTTTAAACTAGCTATAAAGTCGCGAAGCTTTTGCAAATATTCCGAGTCCGTACCTGTAAAAATAACATCTTCGAAAAAGTCACCTGGTAATCTTAACGACTTGCCATATGTTAACTCAGCTGCGCTCACCCCACTGTCGCTTCTAGCGGCGGTACGCAAACCTAACAATACAATCGGTAACTCGTCCACCCAAGAGGAAGTGTTGCATTTCAAGCGTGCCATAAGAGCCACTTTTAGTGCTCTATGCCAGCGCTCAATCATGCCATTACTTTGCGGATGATAAGGTGTCGTGCGCAGTTTGTGAATACCTAAATACTTCATTAACCGACTGAATAAATCACTTTCGAATTGTCTGCCCTGGTCGCTTGTTAGCTTCGAAGGACATCCAAACCGAGAAATCCAGCCTTCAAACACTACTCTTGCTACAGTTTCCGCAGTAATGTTCTGCACGGGATAGGCCTCTGGCCAACCGGTACTACGATCGATCATTGTTACGCAGTACCTAAAACCCTCGCTTGAAGTAGGCAACGGACCAACTATATCTATGTGTAGATGTTGAAAACGCTCTGGTCGCTCGAACTGTCCTACACCCGATATAGTATGCTTCGTGACCTTCACCTTTTGACAATGTATACAGGATCTAGCCCACCATGCTACGTCTCTATCCATGTCCGGCCAAAAGAACTTTTGCTTAATTAAATGCTTCGAGGTTTTTATGCCCGGATGGCTAAGGTCATGCACAGAGTGAAAAGCTAATTTTCTAAATTCACTGGGTAAATAAGGTCTAATTTTACTTGAAGAGAACTCACAGTAAATAGGTTTCTCACAGTCCGGCAAATATATTTGCTTAAATTGCAACTTGCTATCCGACGCCTGCAACGCTTGTTGTAGGTATTCATCATTGGCTTGTGGTTTCGCAATTTCTATGTAATCTAAAACTGTGGGACAATTTATCGTTTCTACTCTTGACAATGCATCTGCCACGATATTTTGTTTACCGGTAATGTGGCGAATGTCCGTGGTAAATTCGCTAATGTATGAAAGATGTCGTATTCGCCTCGGACTTTCCTTATCAGTACCTATTTTCGTAAAAGCATATGTCAAAGGCTTATGATCTGTAAAAATTGTCAAAACGCGACCTTCAAGCAAACTTTTAAAATGTCTGATGGCCATAAATACCGCCAACAATTCTCGATCGTAAGTTGAGTATTTAGCTTCTGTTTGAGATAACTTCCTAGAGAAATATCCTAGTGGTTGCCAAACTTTATTTACCTTCTGCTGTAAAACTGCACCAACACAAGTGTTTGAAGCGTCTGTCATCAGCGCTAAATCGGTATCAGGCAAAGGATAGAAAAGTGTAGCAGCGCTTTTTAAGCTCTCCTTACACTTTAAAAATGCTTCGTCGGCCTTATCAGTCCAGTTAATAATAGTTTTGTCCCGCTTTTTGGCGTTATGCAAATAGTTGTTAAGCTCCGATTGGTACTCTACTGCTTTGGGAATGTGTGTCCTATAAAAATTTAACATACCTAGGAATCGTCGCAACTGTTCAACAGTTTCAGGTTTCGGAAAATTTGCAATAGCTTCCACCTTATCGTCGAGCGGGCGAACGCCTTCCGATGACACCTCGAAACCTAGAAAATCTAGTTTAGACTGACCGAACACACATTTCGATACATTGATTGTCACTCCGTAGTCGTTAAATCGCTTAAAAACCGTATTTAAATGCTCCTTATGCTCTTGGGCAGAATTACTCCCAATGATGACGTCATCGATATATCCAAACACAAAGTCAAGACCTTTGAGAACCACTGTATCCATGAATCTTTGGAATGTTTGAGCTGCGTTGCGTAATCCGAAGATCATGCGCGGAAATTCAAACAGTCCAAAGGGTGTAATTATGGCAGTCTTCTCTATATCCTGTTCTACAACCGGAATAAAATGGTAAGCCCGGTTCAAATCTAACCGGGTAAATATCTTTTTATTACCGGCTAACACATACTTAAAATCTTGTAGCCTCGGAATAGGATAACGATCGGGCTTAGTGACGGCGTTTAATCTCCTGTAATCCCCGCATGGTCGAATATCGCCGTTCTTTTTTGGCACCACATGCAATGGGCTAGCCCAGGCACTCTTAGATGGCCTACAAATACCTAGGTCTAACATAAGGTTAAACTCGTCCTTCACGCGTTTATACCTATCCGGAGGTAAGGGTCTGGCCTTAGCGTAAACCGGCGGTCCCGAAGTCTCGATGTAATGACTTACGGAGTGTTTAGGCGTCTCCTTATACGAAATTGGTTTAGTCAAATCCGGGTATTTCAATAATAATTCATGCCATTCGTTAGTACGATCTACAGTCCTAATAGATGACTCACTGTTTTCCTGTAAGACAATTGAAGCGAGAACATTTAGGTGTGTAACTTGATCCCTTAATCTCCGCGCGCTTAGGTCGATAAGCAGTCCATAATGGCTTAAAAAGTCGGCTCCTATTATGGGCTGCTTCACGTCCGCTACGATGAAGGTCCACCTAAATGCTCTCCTTAAATTTAAGTCTAAAACTAGCGTACGTAAACCGAACGTTTTTATTTCCGATCCGTTTGCCGCATAAAGTTTATAGCTATTATCCTTCGCGATCGGAACGGACGAAAACTTTCTTTTCACCGGTATGACACTAACACTCGCGCCTGTATCAATTAAAAACGATAAACCACTTTTCCTATCAGATACACATAAGCGGTTATTGTGGCGTCCGATACTGACCTCCGCCTGCGGCTGTATCGCTTCTAGTTTCCCTGTATCGGGGTGGGCGGCTTATCCTTCTTCCAGTTACAGGGGTCGACGCATTTAGATGCTTTGACCCCGTACCGGAAATGGTAAAAACACAACCACCTTGGGTCTTTCCGGGACATGCTGCTTTCGCGTCGACGAGAAGTTGAGTGCCTCGATGAACTCCTGGGACCAGTTCTTGGCCCCCGTTGTGCTGGTCTCGCCCTCCGCAGTTCCGCAATTTCTACCCGCAGCTCCGCTAATTGCCTTGCTAACCCGCTACTGTCACCACAGTCCGTTACTGCTGCTATCTCCGTCGGCCTCGTCGCTTCCGTGACCTTATCTGCCACCTCTGCCAATCTGTCCAGGTCGGTTACCTCGGTGGCCGCTAAAACAGCTTGCACCGCCGGGGGTAAATGCCTGTTCCACATCATCTGCAACGTGGCGTCCGGTATTTTGTTGCGTGCCAGGTCCTTCATACGCCTGAGGAGCTGGGAGGGTTTTTGGTTACCCAACTCCATCTCGTCCAGCAGTTTCTGGAACTGGCGTGTTTCCGACTCCTCAAAAACCTGCAGGAGTCTAGTTTTCAGAGCCTGATATCTATTGTTAGCGGGCGGGGATATAACTAAATCACTGACCTGCTGTATGGCTGACTTACTGAGTTTAGTCACCACCAGATTCTGTTTTGCATTGTCGCCCAGTTTCTGGTTTTCCACCACCGCTTCAAATTGAACGAACCAGAGTCGAGGTTGGTCCGCCCAAAAATCTGGTACGCGCGACGACACTGTAATCGACGCCAACGCGCCTTCGCTGTCCTCACAGGCCTCCGGCGCCTTCGACACCTGTGTTGGAGGCGCCTGATGGTGGTGCGCGGGCGGCGCGCCTGGTATAGGCGGCGCGAACGCAGAGGTCGACGCTGATTGCATATTTTTCTGTTTTCCCCCTCACAATAATGTTCACAAAAAAAAAGGTCACCACTTTAGGTAATGTATAACTTTATGTATTAAATATTAACTGGTGCTGATGGCAACTGAAACTCACTACCTAATTTATCTATCAGAAGGTTTTGCGATTAAGGAAAACAACCAGTTCTTGAGATGGTGTATATTCGACTCCTTTATAAAACAGCGGCGGGCGCAGCCGCCGCGATGCACACAAAGACATTCCCATAAGCATAGGCATGGTGACAGGCACACATACACGACCGGTATGTTCCTCATATTACACTAGGCAACACGATGTACCTAGGTGTATGTGTCCCTACATTTTAAATACTTAAAATTTTTGTAAAATCAGTAAATTGGTCAGTTTCATTCAGCACTGCATCGGGACAAGTCTGGGTTAGTGCCGAGAAGAAGCAGCGCCAGAAACTCGGATTGTCAGCCTTTTTTTAAATAAATGCTAGGACAATAATTTAACAATTTAAATACGTTATAATCATTAAGTATAGTGTATTAGTGTAGATATAATTATATTTACCCTGTTGTAATTTGTTGAAAATACGAATATTTATCTACAATTTCCCATTAATGAATTTCCTACTTTTCGCAGTCTGAAGCCTGTGTCTGTATCTAGTTCTTATAAAATAACCAAGATATTTCAATCGCCTGCCTTTTGCCGTTAATAATCAATATTATACATAGCAAAACACAGACATGTTTTTACCCTTATAAGCTCGATAAAAAGAGAAAAGAAATGTTTGTTTAACAGGAGCTCAAATGTGTGTTGTTACGGGGGCGAAAGAAACAACTATCTAGCTATGATAGCTAGATATTTCCGTGATTGGCACATGAGATACAGCCTGGTGACAGACAGAATGACATTGGAGTCTTAGTAATAGGGTCCCTTTTTGACCTTTTTGATACGGAACCCTAAAGACTTACTAAACTTTTGTAAATAAAATGATTTTCGTCGTTCAATTTCAGATTTTTTAAATGCTTTCGATGATGCTTTACTACTAGGTCAAGAAATAAAAAAAATACACGTGTTAAGTAAGTAGGTAGGTAAGTATGTACATATTATGACTTTAATTGTTGCTTATTGATGACATAATTAATGCAACAAAACCCCTTAAAGGGTGCAGCAAATTATAGTTTGATCTCTTTTTTGTTTTAGTGTAAGGGTTTGAATCTTTTTGTTCTAATCTAAGACAAAAACCACATGAATATTTACTAATGTGCAAAAACTGTGGAAGCAGATCGCATGATGATACTCGTAGAGTTCGGAACGAAGCCCGGCCGAACCGAAATCTGATTTACATCAGAGACTTTTTGGCGGCAGTTCGTGAAATACGTTTGGAGTCCATTAAAATTTATTTTATCGAATTATTATTGACTATTGTTTATAGTGATTTTTGTGTCGTTAAAGGGGTGTTATTTTGCGAAACAAAGTGTCGTGCGAGTGAACAATATAGTTCGGTGAAATAAAATGGTGTACCTATGAGTCGTAACAAAAAAAAGTTGACCGTGAATTTTGAGCGGGAACGCGAACAATTCACCTCTTTCTTGGGGATTTCTCTACATTCCTTCAATCTTTCGATAGTCTCCAAAAACTCCATCGAAGCATTAAAACGTCTAACATCAACGTTTAAATGCAAAATAAAGACAATATTACTTAAGAATTGGCTATCAAGAAACTATAAAAGACAAGGCATTATAGCTCATGTCTTCGCCTGTCCCGAGAACGGGACGAACATTGACTTTTGTTACAGCTCAGTGGGGACGAGAGTTCGTGAGATACGTTTGGAGTCCGTTTATTTTATCGAATTCTTATTGTTTATAGTGATTTTTGGGTCGTAAAAGTGGTGTTATTTTGCGAAACAAAGTGTCGTGCGAGTGAACAATATACAGTTCGGTGAAATAACATGGTGTATTGGTCGTAACCAAGAAAAGTGGGCCGTGAATTTTGCGCGGGATCGCGAACAGTTCACCTCTTTCTTGGGGACTTCTCTACATTCCTTCAATCTTTCGACTGTCTCCAAAAACTCCATCGAAGTATTAAAACGTCTAATATCAACGTTTTAATGCAAAAATAAAGAAAATATTACTAAAGAATTGGCTGTATGGGCATAGTTCCCTTTGCCTACCCAGAATGGGTGAAGAAAACAACAACAACAACAACAATCAGTGGGGACGAATTCTACTACTTTGCTAAGCTACTTACGTCAACGTCATCTTCTTTCTTTCTGACATTGACGTGTGTACAAATGAAACGAAATTTTGTCACAAAATAAAAACAAACTTAATAGACGAGCTAACTAAATCATTGTGAATAGCCAAAGTACTACATTGAAACTGTTATCTTCAAATCGTTTAATGAGTCCAGACCATTTTCCTAACTTGCTAAAATAAACTACAGTAATGGCTGCAATACTCGGTGGCGGCCTTAGCGGCTTATCAACAGGTTATTATCTGCTCAAAAACAATATAAATACCAATAGCAACCTTAGATTGTTCCTGCTAGAAGCGACAAACTATTGTGGAGGATGGATCAAGTCAATCAAAACTAAGGACTACACTTTCGAACTCGGGCCCAGAACTATCAGGCCTCGAGGTGTTACCGGTTTAAACACTTTAAACATGATGCAGGATCTGGGGTTAAGTGAGCACATCGTCCCCATCATGCCAGACCACCCAGCAGCGAAGAACAGGATGATCTATGTCAACAACCACCTACACACACTTCCCTCAAGCTTCAAAGGTGTGTTCCAGAAAAACCAACCATTTAGTAAACCTCTTATTTACGCTCTCTTCAATGACATTAGACAGCCTAACAAATTATTAGAAGATGACTCCATTTATAACTTTGTGGAAAGGAGATTTGGCAAAGAAATTGCAGATTATGCTATATCTCCCATGATTTGTGGCATATGTGCTGGAGATGCTAAAGAAATATCTGTAAAATTTCTCATGAAAACTTTATTTGAATGGGAGCAAGTTCACGGTGGTGTTGTTAAAGGTCTTGTTAGGTCCATGTTCAAGTCTAGCCCTGACAAAGAATTAGAGTTAAGTGACTTGGCGAAGAGAGCCCAGGAGGAGAAATGGAATGTTTACACAGTGAGAGGAGGCTTAGAGATTTTCCCACTCACTTTGCACAAATACCTCAAAGAAAACAATGTTGATATAAGGTTGGAGAGCAAAGTTAACGAAATAGAGTTTATTGACTCCAGTACGGTAAAGCTAAAGAACAAAGAAGGCAGTAAAATGGTGGCATCTCACATTTATTCCTCGATTCCAGCATACTCATTAGCCAAGCTTGTTGAAAAGCAACATCCAGATTTGGCAAAAGACCTTGAGAGCATTCCGTTTGTGACAGTTGGTATTGTTAACCTTTATTTTGCCACAAAAGCATCACTCATCACACCAGCTTTTGGCTTTCTAGTCCCTCCTATTGAAAACTCTCCAATTTTAGGTGTTGTTTTTGACTCCTGTTGTATGCCTGATCAGAATGGGACAGTTCTTACTGTGATGCTTGGAGGCAAATGGTTCAAGGAAAAATTTGGAGACAATGTGACTGAAAAACAGTTGTTGGACATTGCATTAAATGAAATAAAGTCAATATTGAATATAAAGGATGCTCCAACTGCCCAGAATGTCAATATATTGGAGAGGTGTATACCACAGTATGTGATTGGCCATTATGAGAGAGTAGAGAAGATAAGGCAGTATATCAAAGACAAAAACCTTCCTATTTCACTTATTGGCTGTAGCTATGATGGTGTCGGAATAAATGATGTTATTCATTCAGCTAAGACACAAGTCCTCAAAGACTGCACGTAGTTGTTAATTCATAAGAATGTTTAAAATATTAATTTGGTATATCAAGCCTTTATGGCCTGTGAGGTAAGTAAGGTAGTAACTTGTCTTCCTAAATAGTTTTTATTTTTTTTAATAGTGTACACCTGAAATATATAAAATAGGACTGGTATCTGTCTATGCCTTTGGTATTGTAAATATTTGTTGAATTATTTATACATATGTTTTAACATTTATTTCTTTTTCTTCAATTGAGAAAGAATCCGTTGATTACCAGATATTAATCCCTCGATCGTGAGTTATTCCAGACACTATTGAAATCAATTGTTATCGTGGCACCTGAGTGCCTCCTGGGGGTTGAGGGATTAAAAACCATAGTATGCTTCTGGTTATAATTATTATTTGTGGAAAATGCCATTCAAATTATCGAGATATAAGAAGCAATGATAGCATTAGATATGGAAGTAAGGTTAGAGTCACACAAATTTTAACCTACACTAACTGTTATTCTATACAAGCTCACATGGTGAAACTATTCAGTATTCTGCAAGTGTTTACTTTAATTCAGAACTTTAGTAGTTCAGAACAAGATTCAATCAAAAACTAATTTTCATCACAATTCATTTAGGTCTGCATAGAAGGTAGACAAACAAGCTTTTTTGTAGATATTGTATATTCAGTAAGGATTGATCATGAAAAAATAAACAGTAAAAAACGAAGTAAGCTGAAAATACTATATTTTTCTAATTTAACAGCAATTAATATACTTGCAATGCAATACAAAATGTGCAAAAGTTATGTCTGTCATTTACATTTTAATCACTGGCTTATACAGTGATACTGACAACTTAATTACAAACTTAGCCTAAAAATTATCACTTACAACTAATTTAAATAAACTTTTATGTATAAAAATAAATAGGTAGAACTAAAATTTCCCCACAAATGGGAATGTACAAATAATTTCATGCGACAAGTCTTATTAGGCACATATTTTGTTAATTATTTAGTTTATCCTAAATATAGCAGCTATATTCGATAAATTGAGTTAATTAAGTTTCAACAATGAGATAACATGATAAATATGTTGCTATCGAGACTAGCCGACTGAATATTTTATATTATATATTTATCTCTAAATAGAGTTAACATGATCAACATGCGGTTACGAAAGCATTCGTATTTGCAACAATATGTTTACATTTTCATTAATATTGCTTGAAGACATTTTCTTATAGTCTTACTAGTTGCTTAAGCCGGGTCAATTATATGGATTCATTGTGTTTCGGAGTAAGGCCTCTGATGTGAGGAACGAAATTGCATAATAATTTATTTTCTCAAAGACTGATCTACCTTTGTACCAAATTTTATTAGTCATCAGTTAAATCAGTTCAGTGGTTTAGGCGTGAAAGTGTAACATACTGACAGACAAACTTACCTTCACTTTTATAATATTAGTAAGTAAGTAAAGATTTGAAGAAACCCAATTAAGAAACTGCATAGAATAAACTATTTCAATGAAGGCACTGTCCTTAGCTGTCACTGTTCCAAACATTACGAATTTAAATGCGGTTTAAGCATGCCGTGGCTAAGTTAAGAACCATTAATATTGCAATTTCAGCCATAGTGCTATAACATAAGTTACATTATTAATCGTCAACTAAAAATTGCTTTGCCGTCCCTATAGTGGGCGCAGCAGACACTAAGGCCAAACAAACG
Organism: Anania crocealis; assembly: GCA_949315895.1. NCBI lineage: Eukaryota > Metazoa > Arthropoda > Insecta > Lepidoptera > Crambidae > Anania > Anania crocealis. The sequence continues at coordinate 2,041,149 of OX438857.1, read as the reverse complement.
TATTTTAGCGAGTTGTTAGTCGCTTAAAATGAGTTTTTTGTGTATGTATGTATTCAGTCTCAACAGAGTGGTGATTCTGAATTTTAATAAAATTCATCGAACGTGTAAGTGTGATATAGCACTGATGCAGCGCCATCTAGTTACGGAACAAACAGTACCATGCAAATTCACGATAACACATTTGATATATATCGAGGAAAATTCGAACCTAGCACACAGATGTCCTATTTAGTTAACTTGCAATGACATAATTAAAAATGAAAATACAATTCCTTATATAACACATTGGACTTAAAACCACAACCTTTTGCTTTGCATGACTGCTCAGCTAATAGGCATGACGACAGTATCAGGAAAATCCATATTAAAAACGTTTTAAACATTGGTTTAGTTTTATGAAAATAATTGAGACTATAAAGATTAAAAAAAAAAGTATACATTAAAATACTGCAATCGGCCATTTTGACTGAAACAACAATCACAGCGCATGACGTGACGATCACATAAACTCCGCTGACAATCTGTCATTCGCTGTGTTTTCTTGTTGTGAATACTTACTACTGATTACGTGTTTTTACACTGCGGTACTGCGCAATACTTATAAACTTTGAAATTCATTTTAATTACACGAAACACTTTAATGTTTGTTTAATTTATTCGCTACGCATAGACACAATGACAAGTTTACCTCATCGTGACGTCACAGCCAACGCCATGACACCTAAGTTATTTTCGTGCATTATTGAAAAATTGCTCTCAACTTCATTAGACATAATTTTATTACCAAAATAACGGTTTTTTCGTAAATAGTAAATGTGTACCTACATTACGAAAAAGGATTTTAAATCTTTCGTTACTCCTATTGTACTACCAAGACATTATTTGTGTCGACCAATTTCGCCAAAAATTACGTATATTTGGTCTTAGTAATTATAAAATTATGATTTTCCAGCTGCTGCTTAAGTTTTTAATAAAAAAAAGGTTATTTAATTTTCGTCTCAACAATTTCACACAGCATATTTCTGTCATACAAAGCTTCAGTCGTAGCAAGCGTAAAGACTTAAGTTGTACACCCTAGGCAAGTGAACATGTATCACTTTTACCCGCCCACAGTGCCCAAGTCAAGCACGAGCGTTGTGTACAGCGTGTGGTGCGCACGAGGGGCGGAAGCGGGCGCGGTAGCGGGAGCGGAGGCGGGCGCGGGCGGCACGGCGTTGCGGTACGAATAACGTAGGGAAAGGGCGGCCCGCGCCGGCGACCCGGTCTCTACATCGCCCGACTGCACCTCCAACCGCAACGCGAGCTTGTTAGACTTGCGCCAGAGGATGATGCTGCAATAGACGCAATACTTGGAATACTTAAACAATCTTTAGGGAAAACTGCTTTGTTTTTCCAATTAAAAAAGTAAAGTAACAGCTACATAATCATCCCACTGCATAGCAAAGGCCTCTATCATTGAATTCAAGTTACCACAGCAAATGATGGGTATAGGCATAATCAACCACTTTTTAAATGCGGGTTGGTGACCGAGCAACGTTCCAAAATTCGAAACTTTTGTTGCCCAACCCGGGGATCGAACCTAGGACCCAGAGATCTTGACCTGCCACTTAAGCGTTCAATACAAAAAATAACGGCAAGTAAAATGAAAAGATAAATAAAAATATAGTAGGTTACACACAATTTTCTAAAAACACTAGCTGACCCGGCAAACGTTGTTTTGATATAAAAATGATTAAATTACTAAAATGGCTATTAAAAAATAGAGGTTGGTGATAAAAGGGTAAAAAATTTAGGGTTGTATGTATTTTTTAATGCCACATTATAGAAAAATAAAAACAAAAAATTTTGCCCAATATTAAAAAAAAAAATTAAGTGTGAACAACCCTTATCACTTAGGGGTATGAAAAATAGATATTAGCCGATTCTCAAACCTACTGAATATGCATATAAAATTTGGTAAAAATCAGTAAAGCCGTTTCGGAGGATTAAGGTAATTAACATTGTGACACGAGAATTTTATATATAAGGTTTTATTAAAGACATCGGAGAAGCGCGTATACAGAGACGATAAACGTATTACGTCTCTTTATAAATTTAATTCCGCGTTGACCTGCGTTAACGCGCGTTACATGTGAACAAGGCCTTAGTCACTACTAACCGAAAAGAAAAATCAGTGCAATGCTAGAAACTCATCATTATTAATCTGCCACTTTAGTCTGATACAAGAAAATATATACAGTGCAAGCTTTACATTCCATTTTTCTCGTTTAAACAAAATTATTATTTACAGTGTTAAAACTGATATCACTGATTTTATACATTTTTCCTACCACGCTAATGACATTTAGAACGTCAAAATCAAATCAAAGCACTAAGGGACCTATCATAAATTACGACACACGTTTATGATTTTTGACCAGCCAGTTTTGAAGTAGCGGGCAAGACCTAGTATAATAATATAGTGAAGCAGTGACTCACTCGCTGGTTTCCTGCTGTGCATCGTCGTCGTATTCCGCGGCGTCGTCTCGTTGCGCCAGTGTGAGCGTTGTATCGGGCGCGGTGACGCGGCAGCCGGCCGTCAGGTCCGGCGTACGCTCGATAGCGCGGTACGAAGACGTGTCCTGAAGTCATCATCATCATCACTAGCGTAAATTTGTTATAGCCTAGTAGACGACCAGGGTCCTTATTCTGCTATTTCAATTGCAGTTCAATCGTGATTGAATTGGGCGATTTTGACATTTAGCCCATACTAGAACTGTCAAAAACCTGCTATTCAATTACGATTGTGATACGATTTGGTTAGCTGTATTAGGGGTCTGGCCCCCAATTCCGCTAATTTACAAACGGCTCAATAGAAACGCAATTGCATCTCAATTGTATATGTTGACACATTTATTAAGGTATTAATGTCAAAATATACGATTGCGATGTAATTACGATTCTGTTGATCAATTTGTAAATTAGCGGAATTAGGGCCCAGTTGGATCAGCGCGGTGGAAAACGTTCTGAGCCATGGTTCGATCAACAGTACATTACTAATATTTGTGTGCGTAAACATGTTTGTTTGTACTGGTTTGGGTGTTTTTCTATGTATAGTAAGTAAAGTATACATTTACAAAAAAATATTTTATAATAAGTAAGTTTAGTTACCTAGTACCCCATACCCCATACTTAGTAGTAGCTTAATTTGGGACAAGATGGCTCTGTATGGCCCAGTGTGGCTAGCTTAAAATATTATATTATACTAATAATTATTTGATTTGATTTAAATTATATCAGTCCACCGCTACCTAGGTACATGCTCCTACAAAGGAATAGCACAACCCCTTCTTTTCGGATGGGCGTCGTAAGAGACGACCAAAGGCGTACTTCCCAAAGAAAACGGGCAACAACCTTTTTTCTATCATTGGCAAAACTGCGATCGCCTTTCCTCCTGCCAAGCGTGGCGATTGTGGCAAAATTTTGGGGAAGCCCGTGTCTAGTAGTTTAAATTATACATAGGTAGAGCAACAATTAATACTTATTGTTTTTTAATTCGTTTCAGTGTTACATTTGAATACACGACAATCTTAATTTTATGCAAATAAAGATTTTATCTCATTAATCCATGCCTTTTTTACCTTTTCCAAGTTCAAAGATTTCTCCAGCGACTTCTCGATGCTCTTCGGTTCCTCCCTCTCTTCGACAGGAGGCAGGTCCTCAGGCTGCATCAGGTTTATCTGCATCTCGTGTCCGGTCGGGTTGGTCAATTTGAGCAACAAAGCTGTCGTCTCGCCCGGTTTGACTGTTTCGTATGAAATAATCTTCACTTCGGGTACGTGGTAACTGAAAAAAAAAGTAATATAAGAGTTATTTGATTCGGGATTTATACCATGTATTACAGACAACAGCACGTCAACCTACCACAAAACGTCAAATTTACTCAATTGATATTGATATCTACTCGTTGGACTTAAAGTTGAAAATCAATTCAATGACCTTTAACTTTTTGGGTAGGTTGACCTGCCGTGTCCTGTACCTTATTTATTATGAGTTTCCGATATTTCGGCACTGTTGCAAGCGCCATGATCACGGAAGAACTAGTGATAGTGACCATGAAAGTTTAAATCAGTAAGTAATATAATTTCCTAAAAGCGAAACTAAGCCAAATGGTTCCATAAAATAGAACCTGTGGTGGGCGTGAAGTAAAATGGGTACATCGCGGCGCACAAATCCGCGAGGCGATAGGGATACGTGACCTTGTCAATTTGAAATTATGTATTGATAACTAGCTATGCCTGCCGCCCTCGATTTCGTCTGCCTATTTAAAACTACATTCCTCAAGCCCACTATTCATACCCACACGAATTTACAACAAACTGATTCTTTATATAAATATTTCAGTGAATTATTAAAAAAGTTTCAAATAAAATAAAATAGGTACAATCTATGAAATCTATTTTCATCAAAAATGGCCAATTATTAAATTAAAAAAATAAAAATAATAACTATCGAATTAAATCTATCCATAACATGGCTACGGGTTACAGGTTTTAGCACCACCTAAAAGTAAAACTTCAATTCAAGGAATAGTATCGTCTGTACGCGGTACTCGTATGTCGGTATACTCACTACGCTAGCAGCTCTATCTTGAACTTGATGGAGCCGGGGTTGTACTCGGGCTTGGTGAGGTTGTGGTCGCACACGCGGCAGCGCTGGCTGCGCTTGACGCTGAGCAGCTTGGGCAGCGGGTGCAGGCGCGCCACGCTCACTGGCTGCCACTCCGGCGACGCCAACCGCTGCGGCATGCTGGTTACTGAGGCAACCAGAGATTTAAACCGTTAGATGAGCCCTTACCATACATAAGGCGCACGAAAATGTGTCATCGTTGGAAAGAGTGGGCTCACTCTTTCCGTACTAGTCGCTTGCAGGAAGCAGTGCACATTTTGGACATTTCGTTATTTTCGGTAATTGAGTCACTAAATCTGAATTATCAAATATTTTTATTATTTTCACCATTGCCCAAACGATTGGCAAAAGTTTAAATGGCGTCCGTATGACAGAGAGAGAACTATTACAAAAGAGTACGCGAGAGCGAGGTATACGCAGGATTGTTTTTTGTCTAGGTGGTAACCAAATTAAATTGAGCCCCTCCATAACTAGCCGTTGGCGATTCTAGGGGCCGAGTACTTGTGGACGTAAACAAAGCGAGCGTGCGTGGTACCGCCACGCACATAGTGTTAAAAGGTGGTCAGTTTTTGTAAGAGTTGGGCACATCTATCGATTTAAACCTCTGGTGAAAACGACATTTACACTACTTAAATAGCTATATCACGCAACTTCGAAGATAAAATAGACGTAGTTTTACAAACCATTTCCAACCCAAGGTTCACAAATATGTCATTGTAAATAGATAATTTATCTTACTTACTTAATGTTTTGTAAAATAATCGCCGTATATTCCCTTGATTTTCTCCACATTGACATTTTGTTGGTTGGGTCTGATGGGCAAATGTATTCGTAAGCAAAATATCATGTCCTACCTTATCAATATACACATAAACATGTTTATCACGCGGGAAGCATGTATTTTTCCGGGGAAAAAAGTAGCCGATTTGCTATTCTAGACTTCCTATGTTAAATTTCAATGGATGGTTACAAAAACAATTAAATTATTCGATATTTGTGTTTATTCGAATAATTTATCGGTGTTATTCGATTGTTGCGTCAACCAGATTGGAAAGGATTTAGAAGATGGTTTGTGGTCAGGAAATGAGTGAGTTGCTGATGGACAACGCGCTCCATTACTTTAGAGAGAAAGGGAAGGATTGAAATAGGCCGAAAATCAGAGTATGCATCCGGATGGGTTTGCTTTTTTCGGGAGGGGAATTAATTGAGCATCTTTCCACAGTGTGGGGAAGACCCCTGAGGAAAGGGAATGATTGAGGATGTTGCAAATTATTGGAGTCAGGATATCTAGCAGTGGGAGCACCATTTTTCGACTAACACAATCGCTGCCCACTGCATTAGAGGCTATGGACATAATGTTTCTCTTAACATCACAATCGGATACCTGCTTAAAGCTAAAAGATGAATAGTCAGGAGTTGGGAGTGAGGAAATTTGACAAATTGTATTAGATTTTGTTACGTTATCGATAGCAACAGATGTAGAGAAGTGCTTATTTAAAAGATCTGAATTGAAATTTTTAGGTACAGAATCATTACGTGTTTTCCCAACTCCGATAGACTTCAGGAATCTCCAGACTTTAGCTGGATTTCCATTTTCAACTGACTTGTGAATATGGCGTCTTTGAGCGTCTCTACACAGCACAGTGTATTGCAGCGATTCCGTAAAATTTTATACTTTTCGCGGTTATGTTCAGAGGGGTCTAATTTGAACTTCGTTTTAGCAAAATGTTTTTTTGTCTCGTAGCGATTTTAATTCATCCGTAAGCCAAGGCGCAGGAAAATGTTTAATTTTTGCAGGACGAACTGGAGCATGTTTGTCGTAAAGTTTACAGAGCAGTTCATTAAAAATTGCGACCTTTTCATCCACACTTCCAGCACTTTAGATCGCAAACCAGTCAGCGTCAGCAGCATCGAGTCTAAGAGCATCAAGGTTCATGCCACTAAAATTGCGTTACAAGAGAAATTTCGCCTTAGATTTTGGGGGACGGACCCTATACGATAGATAGATGAGATCATGATATGAAAAAGCATTAGTATGACATTGACCATGCTTTACAACATGGTCAGTAGATGTGACAATCATTAGGTCAAGAAGAATAGGAGTGCTATTTGGAAAAAAGTGAGTAGCCTGACGAGAAATAATGTTAAGATTGCATGAGGAAATGATAGACTTAAGGCGAGTAGAGCGGGTGTCATTTTTTAATAAACATTGTAAGGACGCAAATTCTACGCAAGCTGTTTTTTTGCAGGTTTAATAACATTGTAATTGATTGGATTTTTCCGAACGCCTAGCGACATCTATTGATGGTTCTTGGTTTCGTCGCTACGGCGCCGTATTGTGATTTAGTTCATATTGTTCCTTTTTTCCGAATTTCAAGTTTGGGATATCTATTTAATATAATAATTTTCTTTCTAGTTCGTTTCTAATAAAGGAAATAAGGGCTATCTCTTAATTTATTAAGATTCCTTCCATTTAAGTGTCATTTGTATGATCGATTACTTTGGTGAATCGAAACGCGTAACGGAACGTCATAACAGGAAGGATTAGGTTTTCTTTAGAACACTTGACCTGGGATCGCCGACTCAAATGGCGGATATATTTTTGTAGTGGTTGTTAATACAATCCAAAGATGTCAAGGGCATCTAATACAACTTATATTTGAAAGTCTTATATCAAAACAACATGAGGTAAAATATATTGAAATATTGATTTATTTTTTCACCGGTTGACAAATTTCTCGTATGGCGTGGTTGTAAAATCGTATATATTTTGTTTCAGAGGAATTAAGTAAATTATAGTTGGTGGACGAGGGATATGTTTTCTGAATCTGATATTCTTCAGTAAACGTAAGTATTTCCTTGGAAAAGTGTGTTTCCTTACCTCATGTTTTGTATCAAAAGACAGGTGATTAATTTGATGAATTTCTTTTCAGATGGGTTTATACTTTAATTCGAGTCTTTTTATATAGTTTATAAATACTATACTTTTATATTTACATTTTTATTGATATTTTCATATTTCGTAATTATATTCTTCTAATTCTATCTGGATTAGATTGTTATTCCTTATCAACATTTAACTTGAGGTTCTGTTCCTGATGATGAACCTAGTATTTGTATGGAACGACTTGTGAAGTCGATATAGTTCTGGGTTTTCAACGTTGGGTTGTTCTTGGGAACTGACATGGACTTCCATCCGGGAGCTTAGTAGCCACAAGAAGGCTCAGGACCTAACCAGGGATTCCAAAAGATGTTCTGAAGCGAGGCACTGACCGATCCGGATGAGTATTCAACATCTAAAGGTACCATCTTCTTTCTTTTCCTGGGAGGGCAGCTACTTGAAACCATAGTTGTATTTTAATGTTAACATATTTTAAAGTCGAGTCTTTATATCTGAGCTATTTAGATTATGCAGAACGGATAGCACTATTTTCAATCCCGAACCATTACACACACCCTGAATTAATTATGTTGAGAGTCATATCTCTAGTACTAATTGGTTAAAATATTATATCTTTAGCTACGTGGATTGTCTAGTTAATAGTAGTATATCTATTAAGATTAAATTCCTAGAATGTAATGACAGTTGGCCATCAAATTAAAAAATGATATTTAGTAAATACTACTGATTGTATTTATTCAACATCCCGTAGCCAGTCGACAAGGTTCTTTATAAATTTCTGCAAGCCGGGCATAGACTTAATCTACCTTTTAGTCTTGTACTATGTGTTCTACAACACCTAAAGAGCACCCACCAAAACCAACTACTTGCAGGCAATGGACCGACTAAATCCACCGATAAGGCCTGAAACGGTCTATAACACTGCTTAGGCTTCCCCATGAGTCCAGGTGTAAGAGTGGTTTTATGTTTGTAAGCAGAGCAAGTTGCACAATCCTTAATAAAGTCAGTGATGTTTCGGTACATTCCTGGCCAATAATACCTCAAGCTAATTCTGCGGTGTGTTTTAAATACAATTTGCTTTGAACAGTGCTGTTAACGATACAACCGGCTTTACGCCATTCTTTTTAGTTCACGGCCGAGAACCCATTATAAATGGCACATTTTACAAAGATTCAGACTGTGATTATGAAGTATCTATTCCACGGGAAGAATATGCTGGGGAGTTTGGTGCGCTGAAAGGTATATTTGAGAAAGTTCGTGCAAGTATAGTAAAAGCGCATGCTGCTAATGCTAAGCATTATAATTTGAGAAGGCGGGATGTTAAATTACGAGAAGGCCAGGAAGTATGGCGCAAAACGTATATACAAAGTGATGCCGATAAATTTAAAGCAACCAAACTAGCTCCCAAGTATACTAAATGTATAGTCAAAAAAGTTTTGTCCCCATTAGTGTACGAATTGGTGGGATATGATGGTAAACATCTTGGTACATGGCACATCAAGGACATAAAGGTGTGACATGGATACAGTCTTGTGTCAGAATCCTCAGCCGTAGGACAAGTTTATCTTGTGTTGTTTGGGGAAAGATTCCCAACAATGACGCCAAGGCTACTCTTCTTATAACCTAGGTTATAAGAGAGTTTAGGTTAAGTTTTGCATGCTTAGTTATAGTTGATTATATCAAGGACAACCCTTGAATATATTTCTTAGCCTTGCTTTGCGCTATTTTGTTGAACTCAGTATTGTTGAGTTAGGTTGTTTGAAGATTTAGCATAACATTACATGCTCTCTTTTTTTTTGTGGGTTTGTTGCGATGACGTCTAATGTTAATTGTTATGACTAGCGACACTTGTTATATTTGGCAAATAGTCAAATTTGTTTTGTTTCCTTTGCATCTAGTATGCATATGGACTCGTGTGGACCCAGGCGTTGACGTCCTTTAGAGACCGAGCGACACACGAGATTTTTTGGACCAGGATTGCTCAGGGTAGCATCATTGTGTCATATGTGTTTGTAATGGCTAGTAACCTTACATCATTTTTTTTTCTTTTCCCTTAGAGTCGTTTTGTGTTACGACAAATAGTATATTAGAGTAGAATTGTATATCAATGGCTACTTAAAGGGGAACAGAGTTGCACTGGTACTACAGGAGCAACTTCAAAGGGGATTGTATGTCAGGAGGTGGCAGGCAGTGAATAGAAACTGATGCTTACATTTTGAAAGCTGAAGCATGATAGATGATTTGTATGATAGTGTGGGGGAAATTACACTTGCCCGGACAGTTTGAGATTTTGGTTAGTTTACATCAGTCCTGGTGGTTGGTTTTTTTTAAGGTATTGAGTGACTTATGTTGTTAGATTCTTTTCTTGTTTTCTTCGTTTCAGTATAGTTTCTGAACGTTATGTAATAGGTGGCCGAATTGTTGTTACATTGTTGGTTGTTTTTTTTTTCATTCTTTTGGCAGATGTTATTATTTTCTATTGTCAAGTTGTGCTGAGGGCAGCACACCTTCTCTCTGCGCTCGAAGCTTTGGGGGGAGGGTATTGTAAGGACGCAAATTCTACGCAAGCTGTTTTTTTGCAGGTTTAATAACATTGTAATTGATTGGATTTTTCCGAACGCCTAGCGACATCTATTGATGGTTCTTGGTTTCGTCGCTACGGCGCCGTATTGTGATTTAGTTCATATTGTTCCTTTTTTCCGAATTTCAAGTTTGGGATATCTATTTAATATAATAATTTTCTTTCTAGTTCGTTTCTAATAAAGGAAATAAGGGCTATCTCTTAATTTATTAAGATTCCTTCCATTTAAGTGTCATTTGTATGATCGATTACTTTGGTGAATCGAAACGCGTAACGGAACGTCATAACAGGAAGGATTAGGTTTTCTTTAGAACACTTGACCTGGGATCGCCGACTCAAATGGCGGATATATTTTTGTAGTGGTTGTTAATACAATCCAAAGATGTCAAGGGCATCTAATACAACTTATATTTGAAAGTCTTATATCAAAACAACATGAGGTAAAATATATTGAAATATTGATTTATTTTTTCACCGGTTGACAAATTTCTCGTATGGCGTGGTTGTAAAATCGTATATATTTTGTTTCAGAGGAATTAAGTAAATTATAGTTGGTGGACGAGGGATATGTTTTCTGAATCTGATATTCTTCAGTAAACGTAAGTATTTCCTTGGAAAAGTGTGTTTCCTTACCTCATGTTTTGTATCAAAAGACAGGTGATTAATTTGATGAATTTCTTTTCAGATGGGTTTATACTTTAATTCGAGTCTTTTTATATAGTTTATAAATACTATACTTTTATATTTACATTTTTATTGATATTTTCATATTTCGTAATTATATTCTTCTAATTCTATCTGGATTAGATTGTTATTCCTTATCAACATTTAACTTGAGGTTCTGTTCCTGATGATGAACCTAGTATTTGTATGGAACGACTTGTGAAGTCGATATAGTTCTGGGTTTTCAACGTTGGGTTGTTCTTGGGAACTGACATGGACTTCCATCCGGGAGCTTAGTAGCCACAAGAAGGCTCAGGACCTAACCAGGGATTCCAAAAGATGTTCTGAAGCGAGGCACTGACCGATCCGGATGAGTATTCAACATCTAAAGGTACCATCTTCTTTCTTTTCCTGGGAGGGCAGCTACTTGAAACCATAGTTGTATTTTAATGTTAACATATTTTAAAGTCGAGTCTTTATATCTGAGCTATTTAGATTATGCAGAACGGATAGCACTATTTTCAATCCCCAACCATTACACACACCCTGAATTAATTATGTTGAGAGTCATATCTCTAGTACTAATTGGTTAAAATATTATATCTTTAGCTACGTGGATTGTCTAGTTAATAGTAGTATATCTATTAAGATTAAATTCCTAGAATGTAATGACAGTTGGCCATCAAATTAAAAAATGATATTTAGTAAATACTACTGATTGTATTTATTCAACATCCCGTAGCCAGTCGACAAGGTTCTTTATAAATTTCTGCAAGCCGGGCATAGACTTAATCTACCTTTTAGTCTTGTACTATGTGTTCTACAACACCTAAAGAGCACCCACCAAAACCAACTACTTGCAACATGTATTGAAATCTCCCATCAGGATTGTATGGCTATATAAAGGAGTCAGATAGATGTTGCGCTACATCTGAAGATGCTGATGGTGGAGATACATTAACTATCGTGAAGGGAATATGTGAATAAGTAAGTATGTATTTACAAAAAAAAAGTATATTTAAGTAAGTTTATCGGTTGTCTAGTACCCCATACGACAGGGTACTTAATAGTAGCTTAATTTGGGACTAGATGGCTCTGTGTGGCCCAGTGAGGTATGTCTTAAATATTTAAATTTATTTATTGTTACTAAAAACAATCGAATCGAAACTGTCGCCGGAATAGTGTTTCATCACCCCCTCTACCCGCCAGCACGCCGATGATATCGTCCTACGCATAATTGTTAATTTTTAATTGTTGTTTGACGACGGTGAATAAATCGACAATCGAATACGCAATGGTATCGCTAGTGAATTTGCCACTAGAGGCGCTTGTGTCGCGTGAGGTCCAATATCATTCACTTTTCACTGGTTTTAGCGGAATTTGTTGCATAAATTATAATTTCTATAATTTACCTGCTGAAAAGTGATCTCCTTCATAAAATATCGCAAAAATGGATTATTTGCCGATTAATGTGAACGCTTTAAAAGCAGAATTAAGAAAAAGCGCAAAAATAGGCGGCCTCAAGAGCAACTATTTCAGAAGTTATTTTGATATCAAGATAGTTATTTATAAACAATATAACCTTAATTAGATTCAAGATATAACACTTTGTTTCGGCGCCAATCGCCTTTGACAGCTATACCTCCGGACCTCAGTCTACAGTGGCGCCAACTGGTGAGCAAAGAAACGGTAGTCCCCATTGTACAATTGTCGATTCATTAGATTTTTATAGATGTTTTGATTGACTTTTTTAATTTAAAGAAAGAACATGTTACCTCACCCCACCTCTACGCGTATACAGTGGTTGTGGTCAGTCCATAGATACGCAGTCTGATTCAAAAATGACACCTATAACTGTCCTCGATGATTGAAGTTTAAATAAATAAATAATTCTTTCTTTCTTTCTTTCTTCTTCTTAAATAGAATTTGGAATTCCCACTTACTTTGCTTAAGATTGACTTCCTTAGTGTAGATATCTTCGGGCAGTTCATCGACCTCGGCGGAGGCGTGGCTTGGAGTGAAGCCGGCGATGGCGGCCGACGATCCCGACTCGCTGCTCGGCAGCCCGGCGATGTTGCGAGCCATAGCACCCGTTAGCCCTGTCTTATCCTGTAAAAGACGATAAAATTACCTATGTACAGTTTATATAGCGGAAAGGAGAGGAGTTGGCCGGAAAAATAAATACTGGTCGCGTAACATCAGATAATGGACGCGGATCGCCAGTGCCACAGCAAATCTGATGAAAGATTGAAATAAAAACCTATGTACATATTCATGAATTTTTAGAGCATTTCATAGGAAGACTTTGACTTTAACCTCAATTACGATGTTTTATAGGAAAATATTACTTTCATGCACAAATACACTCATACAGTAGGTAACTTACAGTCAAAGTAATGTATTTCCCTCTGATAGCAAACTTCTTTCTCTCCCTTTCTAACTTCTCTTGCTTCTCTTGCTGAGCGATGGCTTTATAGTACTCCAGCAGCTGGTTGTAGCGGGACAGGAATGGATTTGTTCTTTCTGGCCAACCACCTGAGGCTGAATATAAAAGGAATAGATTACAGGAAAGTAAATAATTATTACAGATATAATTTTTAAATATGAAAAAAAAATACCTTAAATGGGCTTAGAATTCACAATTTATAGTTAACTGGGTAGCACAAATAACAAACTCACTTTGATTTAAATGGTTGCATAGTGATTGTAGTTTTATAAATATTTTGTTCCCAGAATATCTTTAGTTAAAATTGATTAAAAACCAGTTCTGTTATTGTTATTCTTCAAGAATAAAGAATCATAACCTTTTTAAGTGCTTCGCAATATTCAAAATTTATTATATCACTGTAATGGGTTAAATAATTAAATAAATTCCTTTACAATCACCAAATGTCAAACATAGCAATACTTATGGCGATAATGACTACAACAAAATAATTATTTTCAACATTAATGATTCAAATGCAAAACATTTGCCCCTTCACAGCAACAACTAGCATTCCAATTTACAGCAACAAATTTTTGTAGCCTGTGTAAGGTGTAACTAGACCTACTGCCTACTAGAGTGGCTGCTAACATAATAATATAGCAGTAATGCAAAAAAGACGAAAGTTTGATAAAAAAAGGCACTTTGTTATCAGACACATGGTGATTTCTTGAAATAAAGAAAATCAAGTATTTACTGTATTCTTTATCACACAAAAACGAAATTATAAGTTTAATTGTTATAAAAAACTCACCAACAGACTGATCTGGAATGCCTACATCTCTAGAAGTCCATCTACAGTTAAAGCAGGACAAGTAATACATCTTTTTAGTCTGCTTATTCTCTACTTTTACGTCTCCTCCTCCAGCAGGATCTTGCATTTGACGTTGCTGAGCCATCGTGGCCCGCGTCGACAGTGTATGAAAGCAGCTGGGACAGTCAAAGCAACTGCTGCATCGGTTCTTCTTTAACCGGGCTTCAGACGATGGCATGTTTTCCAGGCAGTTGGCACAGTGGTGAGAATCCACCTGGTAATGAGCGAAGAGAAAAATTTCTTTTATATGGTACAGCCTTTTTTTTTTTAACCTACATCATCCCACTGCTGGGCAAAGGTCTCCCCAAACGCTTTCCACTGGTCTCTGTCAGCGGCCAATGACTCCCAATCTCTCGCGAAGCTAGACAAATCGTCACACCACCTCTTTTTAGGTCTACCCCTTCGTCGGTAGCCGTCTGATGGTATCCATCACGTGACAATTTGACCCCATCTATCCGGGTGCATTCTACACACATGCCCCGCCCAGTCCCATTTAAGCATTGCTGTCTTTTTGCCTACATCTGCTTTGCCAGTTCTGGAGCGCATTGTAGTATTACGGACTATTAATCCTTTTAATACCCAACACGCTCCTTTCCATAGCTCTTTGGCAAACCCTGAGTTTGGATTTTTGACTTTCGGTCAATGACCATGTTTGCGCTCTGTAAGTAAGTACGGGCAGTATACAAGTGTCAACGAGTTTGCGTTTCAGTGATATTGGAAGATCTCCTTTCATATACGCTTTTATGGACCAGAAGCTCTTCCAGGCGTTATCGATACGACGACCGATCTCTTTGTCCTGCCTGTTTTCGAAGGAGACTATCTGGCCGAAATCAGTTAAAAATCAGTTAAAATCAGTTTTATTTCTGCAAATAGGCCCCTGGAGGCGCTTTTACACGTCCCAATATTTAACCTACCACAGTGGTAGTGGTAGCAGTGACTGCTTCGGGACAAATGTGGGCTAGTGCCGAGAAGAAGCAGCGCAAGAAACTCGGTCACTATTGTCAGCCTCTTTTTAAATAAACATGTTTACATAAGATATATGCCAGTGCGAGCTGATACAATTTAAAGCCAAACGTTCCTATCATTTATATAATCATCAATAGTGTAATAGCCCTTTTTCATTAAAACAACTTTGATATATGATTTGAATTTATGTACAGGGAGGTCAGCAATTGATAGTGGTAATTTGTTGAAAATACGGATACAATTTCCCATGAACGAATTACCTACTTTTCGCAGTCTGAATCCTGGAACGGCAAGTTTATCTTTATTTCGGGTATTGAAATTGTGTACGTCACTATTTTTGACAAAAAATTCGAGGTTTTTACGGACGTACATAATGTTTTCGAAAATGTATTGAGATGCAACTGTTAGTATGTTGATCTCTTTGAATAGCTCTCTTAGAGAGTCACGGGGTCTAAGGCCGTAAATAGCCCGCACAGCACGTTTTTGCAATATAAAAATAGACTCAATATCTGCCGCTGAGCCCCATAACAAAATACCGTATGACATTATACTGTGAAAGTAGCTAAAATATACTAATCTTGCCGTTCCAACATCAGTCAATTGTCTTATCTTTCGCACAGCATAAGCAGCAGAACTAAGTCTTCCAGACAGAGACCTGATATGAGCACCCCATTGCAGCCGAGAGTCTACAGTTATACCTAAAAAGGTAGAGGAGTCTACTGTGTCTAATGGCTCATCTTTTACAATAACATTTGTGGCGGAAAACCTTACATTAGGCAAAGTAAATTTAACACATTTTGTTTTTCTTGCATTAAGCAAAAGATTATTCGTAGCAAACCAATGCAATAATTTAGAGAGGGTATTGTTAACATCGTCAAATGATAATTCGCCCCTCTTAATTTTAAAAATTATTGAAGTGTCATCTGCAAACAATACCATCTCACAAAGATTATACATATAATATGGAAGGTCGTTAATGTATATTAAAAATAGCAAGGGTCCTAGTACTGATCCCTGAGGGACACCCATGATAAGGGCCGACCCTGAAGACTCAGTTCCATCAATGCAAACTTTTTGTGTTCTACCTGTGAGATATGAGTTAATTAAATCTAACGAATCATTCGAAACACCATAATGTCTGAGTTTTTTAATTAACGTTTTATGGTCCACACAATCAAATGCCTTTGACAGGTCACAAAAAACACCTATAGCATCTAACCTACTCTCCCAAGCATCGAATACGTGTTTTAGAAGTGCTACTCCCGCATCAGTGGTATTTCTACCTTTCCTGAATCCATATTGATTGTGATGTAATAATTTATTCAAATTAAAGTGCGATAAAAGTTGACTAAACATAATTTTTTCAAATATTTTACTTAGTACTGGCAAGATAGATATTGGTCGAAAATTAGCGGGATCGCATTTCTCGCCGGATTTAAATAATGGAATAATTTTGCTAAACTTCATTAAAGTTGGAAACTGTCTATCATCAATACATTTGTTGAAAATTATTGCGAGATGAGGGGCTATTGAATTTATAATTGTATTGATAATATGAACGGAAATTCCCCAAAGATCTTCAGTTTTTTTCATATTCAATTCTCTAAAAGTTTTTATAATTAAATCAGGGTTTATATGTCTAAAATTAAATGAAAATTTGCACTCATCGACAGCCGACTTGAGAAGGGATTCAGCTAGATCAGCGGAAGAAGCAAGCCCAGTAGTGGAGGAAGCTATGTTTGAAAAAAAATTCTCAAATGTATTCGCAACCTCTGTGCTCGTGTTTATTAACTTATCCCCTAATTTGAGAGAGTAAGCAGGATTGCTTGGTTTTAGTCTACATGTTTCTTTATTTATAATATTCCAAGTAGTTTTCGCTTTATTTTTGGAAGCCGAAATTAAATTATGAAGATAAATTGACTTTGCTTTGGCGCATACTATTTTAAATAATTTTTGTGGTTTTGAGATTCAGCTTTTAGACTATACAAATCATATAATGTTTTTCTACTTTTGTAAATACCAGGTGTAGCCCATTCATTAAACTTACAATTCTGTTTGTTGATTTTTACTTTTTTCTGCTTAAAATGATTATCAAATTGATTTTTTACCAAACCAAAAAGGCCCTCATATAATTGATCAACATTCTGACTACCAGGCTTTAGTAAATTAACACCATTTTCAATTTTTGCTTTAAATCTGTCTATTTTATTAATAGTAACCGGCCTATACACATAATCTACTATGTTTGGGACACGATGGTGCTCAAATGATGCTTCCTGTCCACTATGGTCTGAAGTTAGACAATTCAATATGTTTTTTTTTAACACTTTACCATTACAAAAAATATTATCTAAGCAAGTAGCCGACATGGGCGTTACCCTGGTAGGTTGATTGAAAAGATTTATTAAATCATATGACTTGAAGAGATTAAGAAATTGAGTGGACGTTTGTGTGTCTTCTAATATATTAACGTTGAAATCACCGCATACAACTACTTTTTTACACGATTTTGATAGCCTTCTCAGAGCCTCATCCATAGTGGATTCAAAAAAATGGTAATTAGATTTGGGGGGGCTATACACGCTAATTATTATAAATTGTTCCAGCTCAACACATGCTAGCTCAATAGTTCGCTCAACTGAAAGCGACACGATGTCGTTGCGTTCTTTACATTTGAATTCATTTTTAACAAGAATAAGTGATCCTCCTCTAGATGCAGACTCCCTTATGAGCGAACTACCGACTTTATAATTTTCAATGTTTAACATTAGTTCATGTTTTTTTATCCAATGTTCTGTGAGGCAAATTACATGAACATTAAAATCTTTTAAAAATAATCCTAAACCTAACTCTTTGCCGGCCAGGCCTTGAATGTTTTGATGAACAACATTAAAATACATATTCAGCCTAGCTTTTGTCTTCCCTCTTAGTTTAAAGCCTCAGAGGATGTCAAAGGAAAAATACTTGGATTAGTACATTTACTAATCGGTTCACTACAAAAAGTTTTTGTTTTAATAACAAAACTGTTAATATTGTAAGCTAGCAAACTTGCTATTTGTTTTTTCATTTTGTTAGGCAGGTGTATAGAGCTGCCAGTCATAACACAACAATTACTATATGTACTTGTCAACATACTCTATTCTCTGCCCGCTTACCACTATGTCGCTTTCAGTGACGTTGGTCATGACCTTAGTTTTTGACCTATTCATCATTAATCCAACCTCAAGGCTCGCCTCGCTCAGCTTTTCGAGCATTGTTTCAAGTTCTGACTCAAAAAGAACTATATCGTCGGCAAAACGGAGGTTTGTAAGTTTCTTTGCCCCAACATTGACACCCTTCGTTCTCCAGGGATCGACCAGCTTTTTAAATACCTCTTGCAAGGTACTGGTGAACAATTTAGGGGAAAGTGGATCTCCTTGCTTGACACCCTTTAGTATTGGGAATTGTGGGCCAGGTGCATGAAGTTTTATGTACAGTCTTATCATTATAAATTATAGGTAGCATAAGGAGTGTAAATCCCTCGATCCTGAGTTATTCCAGACACAATTGAAATCAATTGTTACCGTGGCACCTGAGTGCCTCCTGGGGGTTAAGGGATTAATGGTATTTGCAGGTAAGTAAAAGGTTTTACTTACAACATCAAAATAAGTCAGTTTGATTTGTACAATTTGACTTTCTATTCATAAACCCTGTATGAGTATTGTCCTGATATGACAAAGCGCTTCATATAGTCACAAATTGATATTTAACGACATCCCACATACATCTATCAGCAATACAATGGATTAAAAGAGAAGGTGCGACCAGGGAGGGGCTACCAACATCAATGGTCTAATTCTCAACTGTATTTCTATTGCCACTCTTCAACTAAGATGCAGGCAATTATTAAAATTGTTAAGTTTGTTCTCAAAAGAGTAAAATGTAGAAATTTTATGCATCTTTTAAGTTACCTCATGACAAATGCAGAATCCGCAACGTATCTTCAGGCAATGCCGACAGAAATATAAACTTGTAATCGGTTTGAGTTGTCCACAAGAACAGACGTACTTAACATAGTCTGGTTGTGTTAAATAAGCCATATTTACAGGACTAAATATTCAATAAATCACTGAAAAAACGAGAAAACTGCAAGCAATCGAAGACAAAAAAAAATACATTGACAGTTGACAGCTGAAATGAATGACTGCTGACACTGACATATTGTGACTTTGTGTTTTTTTAACTATGAAACGGTTTAAAAGCTGAAGACGAAAATTATACAGCCAATTCTGTAGTCATGATGACATGATTCTAACAATGTCATAGATTTAGCCGTGAACAGTTTATAGCCACTAATATCTGTCATAAGTGGTCATAAGCTGTAATCAGTTTCATTCATGATTCGACGTAATTTGACTTGTCGCTGAAAGATGATAAGAAAGAGAGGCAGAAATCGAGTACTGTTTCTAACGCCATCTATTACCTATTTAAAACACTTATCTTTCAAAAAATTATCATAATACATGTGGCATCGTAGTGATTACTTGCTCAGTGGGTGGCATTTGCTACTATCATAAACCCAAAGCACAGATAATATAATCCTAAAGATTACTCAGAATCAAACTCAAAAGGATGAAAATGGCCCAAAATTTTATTGGTTTCTAATAGCCTTTATCGTTACTATGTTTGCACGTTTTTATACTTATTCAGAGTGTTCCAAAAGGGACAGGTATTTAAGTAACTAAAGTACCTACTTACATGTTCTCGCAGTTAAGATCTAAACTCTATAAAATAAATCTATTCTAAAATCTGTCTAGATCTTAGGTATAAATCTTCCCAGTTAGTCTAAAACAAATAATTTTTGGCTATCTTTAATCGGTGATTACAATATATAAGTAATATAAGTAAAAATTGTCCAACCAATTTTGGGCTACCCTGCTGTGTACTATGGTTATTTATGGCCAGTAGATATTTGTTTTACTAAACTAACTGGAAAGATTTTTACCTAAGCGAAATAATAATGTACAAAACCTTTATACTACTTTTTGCTTTAGTTTTAAGATCTAGATAGATTTATTTTATAGAGTTTAGATCTTAACTTTGAAAATATATAAGTACCTACTTTAGTTAATTAAATAGGTACCTGTCCTCGGGTAAATTTGAAGTGGGTAGGTACCTGAAGTAAAAAATTATTATGGTGACCGAACTTTAAAAAAAGACTATCATACAGTTTACTAAATAGTTTGCCAGAGGATATAGTACGACGAGAACCAAGTAAAAATATTTTAAGATAAAACTCAAAAAAAAAACTAATTATATAGATAATATTTGAGAATTAATAGATCCTCTAGACAAACTGTGAAAACTGTTTCGCGGGACTTTGTTTGCATTATCTGATTCTGTCTACAATGTTTGTATGATAAAAAATTAAATTAAAAAAGACTATTTAACACGAATAATTTAGCTACACTTTTAGCAGAATAAGAATATACACCGTGAAATTTTAGTGGTTGTTTTCCCGCAGTAAAATGATTATATCTTAGTAGTACAATAGATTTGTGCAGGTTTTTTTTATTCAAATAAAAAAATAGCAGTTTCACGATTGTGATAAACGAAACCCCAAAGCAACCTCGAACCAATGGTACCAGCCGCGCCGCAGCCGGTCACCAGCCGGGGTCATTGCCCCTCGCGCGGTGCAGTTTCTGCTGTATTACTTAGTGTGTAGAGCTTCTTTTGCTTTAAACATTGATTTCGTGCGGCAAGCAGTACCCAAACACGTCACATTTTGTAAAGATACTGTCGTATCTTACGCTTTTGAGTGGATGATTATTTTTTTGATTAGTTGAGAACAACGATATCTTTATTTTCAAAAAGTAACTCGCACGATTCGATGGTGCTACTAAAGGTAAATCGTTCTGTTGCGGGAAAACAACCACTAAAATTTCACGGTGTAGTTACGAGTATACTCGTAATTCAAAGTCATATTTCTTGTAGAGGATTTTACCCGTGAAATAAGTACTTAGGTACCTACTCCTTTCTTTGCTGTTATAAATATCGGGTTCCCTACGTGTGTTCGAAACACCTTTTTTCGAAAATTGATAGATCGACAACCTTACACCGAAGCCTTCATAGTGCGATGGCTTGTTGCTGCGAAGGTTTTTTTGTTCGACATATCTGAACACCGAACATCTTACTTCGGCACATTGTTTCTCCAACGTTTATTTGTCTGATGTAACGTTACTTCGAAAATTTTGTCGATACATTTTACGGCAACGTGGTAGGTACAACATACATTTAAGATTATAGATAGATAGATACCTACTCTTTATTGCACAAAACTAAATTAAAGACAACATGATCATATTTAAAGATATAGGTTTAGGTAGTACAATTTAGGCGGTCTTAACGTATGTCGCACCTGTACGTGTGTCGCAAAAACTTACAAAACGATTTTTTTTAAAGAAAATTAAATGCTTTACTAATGCCAACTTTCTCAAGCTTTATAATTCTGTAATATGTACAATAGCACGTATATATGTATCTTAGCGATAAGACCGCCTAAATTGTACTACCTATATCTTTAAATATGATCATGTTGTCTTTAATTTAGTTTTGTGCAATAGCAAATCATAAAATATTTAAGTTGGCATCGATAGCATTTTAATCCCCAACAGACCTATTAACTTTAAAATTAAACGACTGCATAAATACTAAATGTTTGGTGTGACTTATATAGAATCTGAACATGAAGATGTCTCGCCCAGGGAACCTGATTATCTTCTCCTACAACCTAAAAAGAGATGTAACGATTTCGTAAGCTTGACGAAAAATTGATAATCGCTGGCGCTGGATGTAAATCATTTGAAGAAGTTAGGGTAGACCTTTGCCCAGCAGTGGGATGATAATGTTTGAGTGAAAAAAGGTATCCTTGATTCAGTAGTGTAATTGGACCGTAACTTGAGCAGTGAGCATTAATTAGGATCTGTAACGAAATACTTACTAATAAAGAGCACGAAATAACACCAAATTGGAATTAATTAATTTGGTGTTCAATATTAAAGATTTGTAAATAAATAAGTCTGGGCCGAATCGAATGGGCAATTTGTCTTCCTTGTAAATCGACTTCATTAAAACTTCCACGTGTTGGTGAGCCGGCGAGCGCGGCGTGTTAAATAGCGCTTGTCTAATAAGTTAAGTACCGAATACATAAATGGTTCTGTAGAAAATCGTAGTACTTACGTTTGCTATTTGGTCTCAGCCCGGTTATTACAAAATCTAATGAATACAATCAGGTCAGCCCGTTTGTTGAACCGGGGCGTTATCAACAGAAAGAAATACCTACTCAGGAACTTAGAAACCTTATTTATATTTTCTGTGGCTTAAGTTACAGCCTTAGATCCTTGCGTTAAACGGCTAAGACTGGGTCTGTTTAAGAAATATTTTTCGTCGAAGATTAAGTTCTACACACCTACTACCTAGGTAGGTACCTACTAAATTTAGGCACATCATAGCACAATAGGTACGTAGTTGTTATCTAAGTATGTGTTGTTACTATTTGCGATTTTAAAATTAAACAATTTTAAAATCGCATCTCCATCGTATAAATAAAGTTTTGCTGTAAGTAAATCGAACTAAACGAAATTGTTTGTTAGAAGCCCTTATATGGAGGTTATGTAATTAAATGGAATATGAGAAGGACCCTAAGCCCTAAACCATGTCACTGTGTCCATTAATCAATCTCTAAAGTCCTAACCCAGATACGTCATTCATCCATCACCCATCAGGTTTTCGAACGAAATTCAAGCCAGGACCAGCGCATGCGCGTTCGTGGTCGGAATGTCAACTCGCGCGCCAAAAGCATGCCAACAGGAACATAGTATGTGCACCAGGCTTTGCTTTCTCATGGCGTAACGCGTTGCGAAACTAATCATTATGTCATCTGTATTAATTACTTGTGATAATGTTGGTCGTCCATACGGAGAATTGAGAGCGTTTAGGGTGTACCGAGTAAGGCCCGGCAACCAGCACAGGCACAGCGGAGGTGGATTAGCGGCGAGATGTTTTTAATTTGTAGGATAAGAAATCATTATAATAGCAAGAAATTCTGAAGTTAGCGGCTGGTAATCTTGTATCAGTGATAAAAAAATGAGTGTCAAAAGCAAAAACATAATCATCCGAATAAGTGAATAGGTAATTACCGATTTTCTTGTACACTTCTAGCCCCCTTTTCACATCTTTAATCCCTCAACCCCCAGGAGGCACGCGCGTGCCGCAATAACAATTGATTTCAATTGTGTCTGGAATAACTCACGATCGAGGGATTAAAGGATGACTTCGGGAATGCAAACTATCCAATGTCCTTCCTCGGGACTCATACTATTCTTACACCAAATTTCATCAAAAACGGTTCAGTAATTTGAGAGTGAAGTGGTGACAGACAGATGTAAAAGAACTGAACCCAAAAAATTTGTAACTTACGAGCGACGAGCTAGAGTCATACATTATTTTGATCGAGTTTTTTTTTGATAATATAGAATTACACTACAAATACCTAGCCACCATTAAAGTTTATCTAATGCGCGCCCAAATGCATTATACTTACATTATTTATGTTTAATGTTTATGTCTACGCATAACTTATTATTACATACGTAATTGTAATGATTGATTTCTATAGAATAGTATCACCTACCTAGGGCGGGTCAATAAGTCCGTGACTTTTTGAATTTCTGACCTCTTTACTGAAAAAGCAACACTACTCCTGTCAACAGGTATCTGTCAGTTGATTCCTATCAAAATTTGAACTTGCTGCGTCAGTTAGTTTGTGTTTGACAGCTATTTTTATCAGACTACCCAGTAATTTGAGGAAAAAATGGAAAAAGGTGAATTTTTGCGAAAAAAAACCATTACCGAGACCAAGGCTAAGCTTGATAAATACTGTTACGAACGTGGAGTTCGGGATTTGGATTAAACACCGTTGACTTATTAGAAGAATTCAATAGGCGATAAACAGGTCGCAAACACTATCACAAAAGCCAAATCACAAGAATCGTAGTCCGGTGGGTCGCTGAGGTCGTTGGTTCCAAAACACTATTAGCCAATCCTTAGAGTAGTCCTTAGATCCGTTGGTATCGCTAAAGTCGTCGTTACTTCGCACTAGATCACTTTTCGCAGGTATCGCACCGAAAGCTCAGAATGAACTGACTCGGCGTCTCAAGTCCTGTTATTTATATATCTCAACATCGACGCCGGTCGTACATACTAGAATGTTCGTTTTCTAGAAGAAATTACAAGGACGTTAAACGTAAACAACTCTAGTAAGTTATGCCATTTTATGCCTTAATCTGTAAACTTAAAGTTCAATGTCGCTTGCACTAAGGTCTTGTTATTACTTTGTGGCCGAACTTAGGTAGTTATGTACATTCCTCTAGCGATATCTCGAACCTTCTAGCATGACCGCGACAATACTATGGGGACTCTGCACCATCGATTTCAATGGTAAAAAAGTGGTTTACTGAATTTCGTTGTGGCCGTAAAAGCACTGAAGATGCCGAACGTCCTGGACGCCCAGTTGAGGTCTCTACACCCGAAACAATCGAAAAAATTCACGATATGGTGTTGGCCGACCGAAGATTTAAAGTGCAAGAGATTGTGGAAGCCGTAGGGATCTCGCATGGCTCAGTGGTTTCAATTTTAAAAGATCAATTGGGCATGAGAAAGCTTTCCGCAAGATGGGTGCCGCGTTTGCTCACAGTCGACCACAAACGCAATCGTGTAACAACTTCACAGGAAGGTTTGGCGTTGTTTAATCGCAATATGGAGGAGTTTTTGCGCCGTTTTGTAACCGTGGACGAAACATGGATCCATCACAACACACCAGAGACCAAACAACAGTCAAAACAGTGGGTTTCTAAGGGTGAATCGGCGCCAAAGAAGGCCAAGGTGGGTTTGTCAGCCAATAAAGTTATGGCGACTGTTTTTTGGGATGCACGTGGGATAATCTACATTGACTACCTTCAAAAGCGAAGGACAATCAATGGGGAATATTAGCCCAACTTATTGGACCGCTTCAATGACGATTTGAAAAAAAACCGACCTCATTTGGCCAAGAAAAAAGTTCTTTTCCACCAAGACAATGCAAGGGTGCACACATGTGCAGTTGCCATGGCAAAAATCCATGAATTGGGCTATGAATTGCTCCCTCATCCACCCTATTCTCCAGATTTGGCTCCGAGTGACTACTTTTTGTTCCCAAACCTGAAGAAATGGCTTGGTGGAAAAAGATTTGACTCCAATGATGAAGTCATCTCGCAAACAAAGGCCTATTTTGAGGACCTCGACAAATCATATTTTTTGGAAGGGATAAAAAAATTGGAGAAGCGTTGGACAAAGTGTATAGAGCTCAAGGGAGACTACGTTGAAAAATAAAATGATTTGTTTATCAAAAAATCTGTGTTTTATTCCAAAAGTCACGGACTTATTGACCCGTATTATATGAAACTAAATACTTACTCCGCCGCGTCTAGCGTCTGTCTGTTCGATTCGTTTTGATTTAAGGATTTTCATGAGGGTTTCACCAATAAATGGAGTGGACAAAAGTTAGTCTGATATACGAGTAATTAAAATACGAGTAGCAAGCACAGAACTGTTGAGCAGAAGAAATACATAGCAAGTCAGACACAAAATTAACAAAAACATTTAGCTTCTTTTCTGATTTCAAAGCTCTCCGGAAACCAAGCTTATCGGTCCTTGCCATAATCGCCACGCCTGACAAGCGCATTGGCGATCGCAGTTTGCCAAAAGAAAAGGCGCTAATAAAAATATACTTGACGTCCTCGTGGCGAAGTGGCGTGTCGCCCGATCCGAGGTCCCGGTTTCAATTCCTGGACGGATCAATTTAGAAAACAAGTGTTTTTCTACATTTTCTCGGGTCTGGGTGTTTGTGGTACTTTCGTTGTTTCTGGTTTCCTCAATACGACTGCTTTAGATAGTTACTCACTATGAGATCAAAACATTTTTTTTTTTATGTATGTGATGTTGTCCACATTTCTAAACACAGTATATATTTATAAGATCTGACTAAATCCTTACTTCTTTACTAATGTTGTAAATGCGAAAGTAAACTAAAACAATGTTTTTGATTAAATTCGGTAGATAGAATAGATAGAAGAAACAAAATATTACAAACAAGAGAAAATGTATAATTACAAGGTCTTATCGCTTTTAGCGATCTCTACCAGACAAAGGTGGATAAGATCAAAGGTAGACAAATGCCGAGCGGGAGTGCTTTTTGATTTGATTGTACGAGTATTTATCTGTGATTAGGGGATAAAATATGAAATTGCCGTATTATTGTAATAGGTTCTTTGAATTGACATAGAATCTTCATGGTTTGAGGTTTTCGAATGAAACTATTTTCACAGGGTTTCTATGATGTTCTTCTTTAAAAAAATGTAAAACATTTGAATATCGGCTTTCAATTGTTTTTGTTATCTTAGACAATTCGAGTGATTTTTGAGTACGAGTTCCGACGCGGAAGTAACGCGGCAGAAACAGCCCGCAATATCAATGTTGCGTTTGGAGAGGGATATGCTAATGAACACACCGTGCGATTTTGGTTTAAACGCTTTCGTGATGGAAACTTCGATTTGAAGAACGAGCCACGAGGAAGACCGCCCACAGAGGTGATTAACGATGAATTAAGAGAGATGGTGGAAGCCGATCCTAGTCAAACTACCCAAGAATTAGCGGCATGGTTTAACGTAACCTTACCCACAATATTGACTCATTTGCGTCAAATCAATAAAATAAAAAAATACGAAAAATGGGTGCCTCATGATTTGACTGATGTGCAGAAAGAAACGCGTGTTGAAACTTGTGTTGCCTTGTTGAATCGGTACAGAAATGAAGGAATATTAAATCGAATTGTGACATGTGATGAAAAGTGGATTCTTTATGATAACCGTAAAAGAAAAATGCAATGGCTGACCCCAGGTCAAACGCCACAACAGTGTCCTAAAGCAAAACTTACCAATAAAAAGGTAATGGTAACTGTTTGGTGGTCTCAGCATGGTGTAATTCACTATAGTTTTCTCCGATCTGGTCAATCAATAACGGCAGATGTCTATTGTGCCGAACACCGAACAATGTTGGCAAAACTAGCAGTAAAACAGCCCCGACTCATGAATCGATCTTCACCATTATTGCTCCATGACAACGCGAGACCTCATACAGTACGAGAAACCGTTTTGACCCTTCAGGAACTGCAATTAGAAACCATTCGACATCCTCCGTATTCGCCAGAACTTGCTCCAACGGCCTACCATTTTTTTCGTGATTTGGACAATTATCTACGTGACAAGAAGTTTTCTTCCCAAGTTCCCAGGAGGCAGTACAAAATGCTTTCACACAGTTTGTGCAGTCTAGATCCTCAGAGTTCTATCACAAAGGCATAAATGACCTTCCTATTAGATGGCAGCAATGTATAGATAATAATGGTAACTACTTTGATAAAATAAATTTGTTAAAAATTAAAAAATAAACAATTTTGATTTTTAGTACAAATCGGCAATTTCATACTTTATATTATAATCTACTAGCTGTTCCTTGCCACGCTTCGCTGTGGCACATTGTGATTGAATGGTTTTTGTTTTTTACTGTTTTGTTATGGTTTTTTTCTCCCAGTCGTGGATAAATAGATAAATAAAATCAATCCTTGATGCGGATTATATATCATGCTAAAATTTTAGCTCGATCAGTGCAGAACTTCTTGAGTTTTTGAAGCGTACACAAATATCTTGTAATCTGTTTTATTTGACATGTTTTTATTTACTTTGTTGTTACAATTTGAATGCCAAATGCTTTCTTTCTTTATTTCTTTCTTTGTTTTCTATAAGACTTTTAGAAAGGACATACCTAGGCTATTTTGTATTCTAAAGCTGGTCATAAGTTTCAAGTAGTTTAAGCGGGCAAAGCCGCGGGCAATATGCTAGCAGTATAAAATAAAAGACAGAACTCACTCCCAAATCATATATCCAACTGACACCTAGTTTTGATTGTTCAAGATTATTTCCTGTGTTTCGTTTATCGATAGTAGTATTCGAGTATCCATATCGAGATCGGAATGAAGTCCAGAACCGTGTTGCAAGTGGGGCACTGTCTGTACTATCCCTAACTGGTTTACGCCCAGTTACTGGTTACCTAAGCTTTGACTTGTTGCTAGCTTTAGACTTTAGCAACGTAAGTCTTGTTGCATAAAGGGACTTCTTACAAATATAATTTGAAAAATTTGACGACCATTTGGATCATTGGTAGTATACGCTGCTTCTGAGTCGCGGGTTCGATGCCAGCACATTACAAATATTTGTGTGCATGAGCATGTCTGTTCGTATCAGTCTGGGTATTTTCTATGTTTATAATTAGAAGAAAAAAGTATTTTTAAGTAAGTTTATCGGTTGTCTAGTACTTATAGCCCAAGCTACTAAGTTAGCTTAATTTGGGACTAGGTAGCTCTGTGTGGCGCAGTGCGGCATGTTTGAAAAAAAAGTAATAATAAAGTTTGGATGCAATCACAGATAATGTAATACTGATACAATGGATGTTTGTTAGCGTCGTGTGGTGACGGTAGATTTAAATAATGGCACCATTTCTCTTCCTAGAGTTCATTGATTCAAGATTTGTATGACCAACCAAGTTTGTAACCCCTCGGTTGGTCTAGTGGAGGTACCGGGCCAAGATCTCCTGGTCCTTGGTTAGATTCTCGGGTCGGGCAGCAAAAGTTTCGAATTTTCGATCATTGCCCGGGTTCGTGATCACCAACCGCATTCGGCAAGCGTACCGTGGTGATCATGCCTGTACCCACTATTGCTGTGGTAACTTGAATTCAATGATGGAGGCCTTTGCCTTGCAGTGGAATGATTATGGGACTTTACTTGTATGACCATGTACCTTCTTTTCGGTGATCATTGTAGTAGATCCGAAATATCGGAATCCCATACAGTGCAAGGTATGGTATAAATTAACTCCAGTAAAAGTTTAAATACTGATTTAAACTTTAGAAGTTATCGGCATCACACATGAGCTGTTAGCTACCACAAAACATAAAAACGGATAATTCTAAGCTGGATTAATTGACCTTAAAGTTAACCATTAGTTAATTTAAATAAGACTTGAATAGGGTTGGTGTTCCGTCCATTTCCTCTTGAGCCCATAATATGATTTACAGAATTATCCTTGAACAATATAATTGTACATAGAAATCACTGTTCATCGTTCATCGATACAAATATATTTTTTACCGACAGCATTTCTTTCGGCGAACCGAGCTGTCGGTAAAAATATATATATTTGTATCGATGAACGATGAACAGTGATTTCTATGTTCACTTATATCGTTCAAGGGTGATTCTGTTAATCATTCGGAGCCCTTTCCTCTTAGGGTGAGAGATACCAGTACCCTGAAAAAGTATCAACTTTAGACCAAACATAGCAGTAGCCTTTCTGCATAATATAGTTAAATAAGCACGTACGCATGATCCATGTGATTCGTTAAAACACAAACAGGAAACATAATAACCGGAGTTTATAAAATCTACTTTTAAAAACCTACATACGTAGATAGGTGGTGGCCTCCCGATAAAATTAAAAGTAAGAGAGCTGTTTGTTTTTTCATAATCTTTTCCTTGTTATGAAGGTTATTAAAATGCCCGCAATGAATCATTGCGTTACAGTAATGTTTATTATTTTCTTAATCATTAGTATTTCCTCAGAACAAAACATATAGTGGGGATAATATATGTAATACACAGAAAGATGACGAATAGTTTGCAATATTTAGCGAAGTACAATAAGTTTAATAAAAAATATATTAATTAGGTACCTATCTATTATATTATTATTCTTCTTATTCAATAAAGATAAATTAAATAGGCCCGTATAATTTTAAATAATCTCTAAGTTTGTACTTACTTCGATGAAAAATTACCGCTCAAATTGTATACAATCCAATTAACCGCTCAGACAGGTTGCAGACTGGCCAAACGTAGAAGTTCAGTCAGTCCATCAGAGGTCGGTGCGCGCGTTTAATTCTATTGAGCAATATGCCGCACACGGACAGGAGGTGCGCAGGCGCAAGCATTTTCCCGCCATACGCCGCGCGCGTAAAGTCGCGTCCTAAAAAAAATACAACTTTGTTCTTCTTTTGAAAAATATTTTTTAAAAAAAGAAAAGGTTTTTTTATCTGTGCAATCAAAATCCTGCTGGCTATTTTTTTAAATTGCGAGCAAGGATGTACGGTGTGTGTTAGGCCAATGGTCGGATGTGAAGTGATGCGCTCAGGATGTGGCTGCCTCTCGGGCTTCTGTTGCTGATCGGGGAGGTCTTGGCTTCGTACAACAACAGCTTCAATGGAAAGCACGAATTGGTAAGTTTAATAAAGTAAGTAAGAATAAGTTAAATAAAATAAAATAACCAGGTTTTCACCAGCACGGAAACTTTGAAGATTATAAGCTATTCAAAAACCATCTAAATAATTTACGAGTAAGTAGCTATTTAAGACTATTTTTCATGAGCAATGCTTCATTTTAGAGGGTTTCTTTCCTTTAAACTTTTCTCCTAAAATTCAAAGCTACAACAAAAAAGACAAGCGATACAACCAACGATACAACACAACAACTCGTTCAGATTGTCAAATTATTTAGTATGGAAAACTGAACTTTTGTTTTTACATTAGTAGCTTTTACGATCATTCTTTGAAAGGAAACTAATACGTTATATCTTTATCAGAAAGACATAATGTCATCTAAGCTACTCAAAATTATTTATTTACGTTTGATCGAAATAAGTTCAAACAATTCCAAATCTCAAAGATAGATAAGTACTTCTCGTCATAAGACTAGTAAAACAAAAAACAACATACCACATTGTTGTCGTCCCCTTTCTATAAATATTGATCTCTCGGATCAACTTGCACGCTACGACCCATAGTGTTCCCTATTCATATGAAAGCTATACAAATATGTTTTTATCTGTTACAATCAAAACATTTTATCACAGCAATTTGTATACTGAAAATCATTTCCTACTTTTACGACCTTTCATGTGTATTAAAAACGCTGAAAAACTAGGGAGAATATTATTATGGTGGGCTTTATTTATAGGGGGATGACACGTGAGAGGGGTCCCATGAAACTATTCGTTTACATTCGTTATGAATTTCAGTTTAAAATTTTACATGTCAGAACAGTTATGCCCGAATATTTAGTTGCGAAAATATTAATAAATTAACATTCTACCCATTGGGTATTAAACACTACTAAAGAAAAAAAAATCATTTAAAAAAAAAACTGGCATAACTTATAGTGCCAGGTAAAGTTTGTTAAACGTGTTCTGTAATGGACTTCTTCGTTGCGGTGATACACTCAGGACCACAAACAGACTTTATCCACGCTCCCGCAAGACATTAAAGAAAAAAAAAACTACAAATATGATAGTGTTGAAAATTTTTTAATCGTTTAAATAATAGGGGTTAAAGTATGAAATTGCCGATTATTTTCCCACTTTTTATTTTGTTTATAGCTCTTAAGTATAGTCGTATTATTGCGTAATTCTTGTATTGTATTGTACAAAAACACTAAATAAAGTAAGTTTTGACTAAAAAAAAAAATTCAATACTAGTGCCTATTACTTCAAAGGAAGTCGTTGAAAAGACCCCTTACAATGTGTCAGCTGACCTTCTTGCTTCAATTAAGTATATTTGTATTATATACTTTAATTATCAGAAATTTAAATACTATAATGCGTAGCTTTATAACCATCTAACTTTCACCTTTAATTGCATCGAAAACGGTTCAGGCGTTTTTAAAAAAACTAAAAAATTGTTAGTATGGAAAAATGACTTTTCTCGATTTCGTCCATACAAAACGGCAATTTCATACTTTAACCCCTAATACAAAGTAACATTATAAACTAGTGGTTTACTTGTCTGACCTACTGTCAAATCGAGACGTAGGTACACGAGTAAAGTACACGCTGTTGGTGTCAAGTCGTGAGCTTCTCAGTATAGACGATGTGCAATCCGCCTGTGCTGACCAGATCATATTGGTATCAGATAATTACCGTATTCATCCTATTATTACGAAAATTACTATTGCATTTTAGCCGGTTATCAACGATTACTATTAAGTAAGAAGATACTATTAAATTCAAGTACATACGCTCTTTTCTTTAAACTAATATAGGTAATTATCTTAATCCTATTCGATATAGGTACCTATCGAATATCGAATAACTTGATTCCTATTTATGTGTTTCGCTTAGTTGTTATTAAAATTCTAGCAATAACTCATATTGCTATCGGTCATAATTTCTACAGAACTAAAGAATCTAGAGGTTACAGAACTCATGGTTTTTATGACTTTATATTTAGGTAGGTACTTTAAACATAACTTTGTCCTTACAATTAATATACACAATCATTGTTATTACAATTAATATAAAACATGATTGTTAATGCAATGCTTTAAAAATTCTTAGCAAAAATGCTAGAAGCTGGTTCTGTTTTGTGGGATAAATGTTAACTGTCTTGACAAAGTATTCGTTCGATTGAGTTAGAGTTAAAGCTTTCTTTAAAATTATTCCAGAATCTCAGGCATATTTTGCATGACTTCAATTACGAATAGTTTGCGAGTAAGGATTTATGAATATGATAAATTAAGTGATAGTGGAAGAACATTTCGATTTGGAAACCTACACTGCTATGCGGTTTGACCTCCTGTTACCTTATATAGTCAGAAGATGGCACCTCAAAAAGAAGGTTAACCAGAAAGATGTAACACGAATTACATGGTATCCCATTGACGCGAAAGTCCACTCGAAAATGTTAATCCAGTGCGTCATTATGCAAACCGCATATTGCGCTGCGCACACGCATCAGACGCAGCGACGACCTCTGCAGTTGGATCAAGGGTTGGCGCAATGACAAACCTAGAAAATGTCTTGTCAGATAACTCTAATTCTATTAACTCTTGAGTTAAAATAAATTATTATGTAATTCATTTTTATTTTAATATGCTATTATTTCAATTAATTGATATAAAACTTTATTGTAATCTAAATCTGCGATGTTTTTGAAAATTGTTATTTAATTTAATTCGATAATATAAATATTATGTATTAATATTTTCAACGCCACTAGTGCAGAAGGTGCTGAACTTTCTTCAGTCGATCATATATGAACCACTTAACCTTTTAAGAAATAAATCATTTCATTTGTTTTGTCAGAAACACTTAATTCAATCTTTTAATTAGCATGGTAAAAATTAATAACGTTATTTAAAAAAGCGTGTTAAAAAGAGTAATGGTTTGCAGAAAAATCGGAAGTTGCAACTGATTTGAAAGCTTTGATCATGGCCTTAGTGTTCAGTGTGTTCACTCAAGGTCTTTTCCTTCTTTCATAGACAAACTTGAATAAAACTAACTACATAAGAAGTAGGAGATCACAATCTGCTCACTTTTTCAAGTTTCTGCATTTTGGAAAACTGCTGAAACGGTAGTTTACTTTATGCCAAATCGTATTTTTTACAAAATTCTTAGTTTACAACAGAAAACAGAGAAAGTTGCGACAGAAGCGGCGTTTGAATTTCGAAGAACTTCCCCCCCCCTTCCAGAACCAAGTCAATTATGGAAAGATCAGTATTTAAACTTAAAAAATTATGTCTCAGGCGGGACTCGAACACGCATCTACTCGCAAACTGGGCGCGGCGCGCTATACCAATGTTAGGAGTTTGCACTCTTAACACCCGAAAGAAACATCTTTTAAGATGTTTGACAGTCGGTTAAGATGAAACCATGATGAAACAGCTATTTAAATACCTTGTGTGATATTTTAGAAACATATTTTTTTAAGTTTAAATATTGGTTTAAAATTGCAATTAAATTGCTTAAATATCATACAAAGTATGTAAAGATCGTTTCTAAATAGACCCGACAAGGGACCCTGCATTGTTGGCGGATCAGCTCACTACTACCCTAAGTTTTCTTCATTCTAGTGTCCTATCCCAACCGTAAGTTCGAATTAAGTCTTCAACAAGTCTGAGAAAACAGAACTTGAACTTGGACAGCCCTGCTCACCTCCATAAATTCGGTCAGTTGCAGAACTGCCATTAAAGCGATCATTGAAGACACCCAAAAACATTGTTTAATTGTGCCTAACTGCGCCTTACATAACAGTTATGATGTACATGCGCACAATAACATTACATGCGTGATGCTGATGTTATACTCGCGTTGGCATCATTGATTTTTATTTGAACGGCGTCTCAGCTTGACTCGCAATAAATTTTAAAAGTAAACAAACCGCGTAACTTCCCAGTTATCGAAAGGATTGGATTCATTATGTATGTTTTCAAATTGATTGGAAATCTTTTTATATTTGAAAGTTTGTGTGTTTGGATTTTTGTTGGGTACCTACTCAATATTGCAAAAACGACTGAAAGGTTTTGGATGAGACTTAACACTAGTGTGGACTTTGATCTAAATTACCATGTTATTAGATACTTTATTTCAGGGATTTTGTGCCATGTGATAATACACCAAAATATGTTATTTGAAAACAGTTATAATGCAAGCGAAAAATGTGTTAGTGTGTAATCATCAGAAATATGTGACCGTTACCATTCACACCATTTTGTTGTAGACCATTCAAGATTGAAATACTGTATCCAATTTGTTCTCTTAGACATAATCTTACTACGAGTAATATTATATGTTTGATTCTCAATCAGGTATGAATGACTGAGTGGCTTACACGCCGGTTTTCAAAGTGTCTTCTGCTCCGAAGTCCCGGGTTTGATCGAACGGGTCAATGTAGAAAAAAAGTGTTTTTCTACATTTTCTCGGGTCTGGGTGTCTGTGGTACCTACCTTCGTTGTTTGCTTTCCAAATTACGAGTGCTTTAAATAGTTACTCAAATTGGGATCAGAACAAATACAGGATGAAATTTTAACCACCTTCCAAAAATATAACAATTAACGAGACAAATACAAATGACGTATTTTTTCTTTTGGTATAGCCCAGTACAAAAATGTCAAGATAAAGCACTTAGAAAATGTCCGCCAAAAATCAAAAACTTTTGATACAGCCGTCTAGCAACACTTTTTTTACGCGTTGCGCATCTCATTCATTCATTATGGTACTATTTATAAGCTTTTGATTTTCCCTTTATACCTTAACAGGTCTAGGACCGTAAAAATTGAAAACTATATCGCGAAAAATATTTTCGGGTGACAACTTGATTTACATTATTTACTTCATCAATAGGCTCTAAATACGATACTGAACGCGTATAAAAATTTTGGAAAGTGGTTAATATTTCATCCTGTATATTGTGTGTGATGTGATGTTGTCTACATTTATTTTAAAGTTACTATACTTTGTTAGAAAAAAGTATCGTTCCGTGATTGTTTAGTCAAATGCATAACCCACTCATACGAAGTCGCGGGCTAGTGACAGAGTGCAAATAAATGCGTGTTTACTTATTAATGTTAAAACTTTTATACAAACACCTTTTAAAAGTGAATGATTTGAAAGGGTTTAACAGCCATTCCATTTCATTTTGATAACCTTGTAACCGAATAAAACAGGTTGTGAGTACTTCGATTATACGGTAAAACGAGATAGGTACCTATTACATTTATTCATGTATTCCCGAGGGAAGTTGCGTGCTCGGTGCGGTTTGTTTCAAAATCTGCGGCTGCGAGTACAATCGGCGGCAAAAGTATTTGGAGTCTTTTATTTATTTTATTATTCTTTATAATATCAAGTTTTACATGCATAATAGTTGGAAACATTATATGATCGTCGGTGATTCGGTGCACCGTCAGAGCATACCTAAGTACTGCATTAGTATAAAAAGCGTAGTGTAGTAGGACGCCCTCAGGCCAGGTGGAGTGATGATTTGCACAAGGTGGCTGGCAGGAGCTGGATGCGAGAAGCCGAGGATCGACCTAAGTGGCGTGCAACTGGAGAGGCCTATGTCCAGCAGTGGACTGCAATGGGCTGATGATGATGATGATAAATACGTTACTTAGGTTTACCTTAGTTCTCAAGTGACGTAAAAAATAAGTGCATTCTTACGTCAGCTTATTTTTTTTGTAGTTATTTGTTTGAGTAATAAAAGTCCTGATAAACCTGTTTCTAAATTGTTGACTGAAAAATTTTATGTTCCAGTTTGACCTCTGTAACGTAATGCTTACTTATCTAACATGCAGGGATTTCACTATTTACTTTGTAATGCGTTATGTTAATGGTTATGGTGATGAACAGCAATAAAAAAAACGACAAAATAACTTATTTGAAGTTAGTGCCAAAACTGCCAATGAACCAAAATCAACGACGATCCCAGACTCAAAGGATTTAACCAAATGAACAGTTGTTTGAGATTTTGATGATCTAGAGAATGCTACTACTTATAATTTTAAAAACGGTATTTTCTTTCTTAAACTCCTTAGCGCACAGTTATAGATATTTATTATGGAAATCATAGTGTGCTGCTGTGTGTACATTGTGTTTATTAATTTAAGCTTTGGTAAAAACCTTGAAGACAACTTGATTTAGAACTCTCGATTAGGGGACCTTTTTCATGGTTCTTCTAATATTATCTTTAGTTAGACCCTGCTACAACCTTTTCATTTGAATTCAAATCTTATTACACTACGTAAGGCTTCTGTTGTCGACAGTCCGCTGCAATTCGGCACGTTTTGCGGCATTCTTGATGTCGACCGGCCCCGCGCGGCGCCGCGATGTGTGTCAAATGATGGCTTTAGTACAACACTTCGACAATTTAACAGTTGATTGTATTACTAATCTGGTACCCACAATACTAATTGAAATACTTACAAAAATGTAGGTACCTACATCCTGTTTTGTATTACTCCCGAAAGGGAATTTAATTTTCAGCATTATCACCATCAGTCTATTATATTAATCCACAGGGACATATGCCTTCCTAAATTGAGGATTTTGCTAAAATCGCCACGCTTAGCAGGCGGGTTGGCGATTTGCAGTTTGGACAATGCAAATAAGACGCTTAAATATGCCCTCTTCTTCGGGCAGAACCTATTTTTTTTGGCGTCCCTTACAACGCCCATTGGACGTGAAGGGTGGTGTGCCGGCACCATACGACATTTAAAGTCCACCCACCAATCCACCTTTCATGATTCTGTAATAAAAATTTGTCGTTGTAGACAATGTATAGGATGCCTAGGTGATTAATAAAATAAGTAATACAGTTTGTCGACAAGATACCCACATAATATTGCTCAAATAATAAAAAAGAATATTATAAATCTTTAAAGTTGTAGAGTCTGATACCCACTTGCCTTGATTGAGAAGTAAGGACGTGTCATGATAAAAGTGAACGCAAAAATATTGACCACTAACAGACCTTTCTGAATTTTGTTTAGTTACAATACATAAATAGGATGCCACCAAAACCTTATTAAATCACACATGTAAAGTTAAATCACTTTGAAACTGTAAAAAAATTTAAGATGGGGTTGAAACAAAAGGGTCTACGACTTAGCAAGTGACGCCAGGAATAACCTAACGTCGCTGATATTCTGTCACAGCCAATTTAATCATATATGGGTTATTCTTATTATTGAATGTCGGTTAAGAAATCATCAAGATAGCCGAAAATGGCTCACAGTCCCCGACCGAACTGCGTGTTGTTAAGTGAAAGCGAAATTAGTTAATATCAGTTATTTTTATAAATAAACTGTGCGATCACTATTTTGCATGAACTCAACATAACCTCCTACCTTGACATTTGGAGCAGACCGAAAAGTAATAAGTTGGGCAAGACCAGATTCTAGAAGTGGTAATTAATTAACAAAATTTGTAATCGATGACTAATAAAACATTCGCCTCGTGTTAAGTCGGGGTGAGGATACACTCTACATTTATCACAGATATTTTTTTCTTATAAATCTTTGATAAAATATATGATTCATTTGCAAAATAAAAGAACTCTACATTTGGTTTACAAAATGAAATTAAGAATGTAGGTATACATCTATAAACAAAGACATGGCCTGTTTCGATTCCCGGCCAGGTTAATTACAGGATCTAGGACTGAACATCGAAAGTTATTTATTCTAAAGCCATTTCACAACCGCCACTTCGTCGAACATCCATTTCGTCAATGAGCTATTTTACCGATGGTACATTTCCTCGAAACGCCGTTTGATCGAAACCTATTTTATTGATACATTAAAAATATACCTATGGTACTTTATTTTAGTAGCAGCTTCTAAAACCGTGTAATGTCAAAACAAGCTACTTATGTACTCGTACATACATTATCCGTACACGCTACTAGTGTAACTCGAAGTGGTGCTATTAACCTACAATAGAGTAGCAGGATAAACGTGACCTTTACCATTTTCTCAGTAGGTACCTGTCGTAAGTGTAATTTTGACAAGTGTTTAATTCGTTATAAGTTTGTGCACTTTTACAACTCAAGGGCACGGATAATGTTATACAGACCTATGTAAAAATTATCATGTAAAATATATATTATGAAAGTACCTATAGCTAGGTACAGCATCTGTCATGTGTATCGAATACACCTAGTAGTAGTAGTGTAGTACACCTATATTATTACGTCTGTAAAACGTGTCGTTACGTTGACCAGTCTTGACGAAATTTGCTCAAAAGAAAAAAATGTGATTTACAAATTTGGAAAAAAATGTTTTTAACTTTTATACAGTAAGTATCTACGAATATAAAAATTAAGAATGTAGGTATAAAGTATAAAGTATTTTTACTAAATAAATAAAAAATATTGCTATACTATACTCGAAATTCGACGCAAACGAAGTTAGATACAGTTATAATGAGCTAGACTATACAATTAAAATAAAATATGTTACTAAGCGCAATACTCGAAAACGGCTCTACCATTTCGGCTGATATATATTTTTTATATTATTGTCAAGACAACGTTTTATGAAAGCTAAAACGTATAATTTCTGGGAAAATAGTAAAACTAACGACTAAGCACGCCAATTATTTTTGACAGGCAGCTAGTTGATAATGAAAATATTTAATTATTCCTTTAGTTATTAGGCCAGCGTTGCAAGAGAGATCTAATAAAGCATTTGCCATTGTACAACAGATTAAACTAATTCAGCGCTCCCATTCCGTAAAATTTCGCAAACAGCAGGCTTCTATCACGAGAGACTGTAGCCTACATACTAAATGGAATTGTGGCGTTTAGAATAACGAACGATTCCATAACCTAAGCATGCGGGAGACATACGTCTATTGTTAAACTGCTTAGACCATTATGATTCACCTGAACTTAATGATGACATTTACTTACATTCTAAAGTTCCCCACAGAGCGTTGCTGTAAAGGTGACCTTGTATAGTTTTTTTGGCCCTTTCGCAGATTTTCTTGTTTCACTTATCGTATAAACTTGAACGACGTAATTATTTATTAATATATTCAACAATTCTTATGGTTCTGTTTTTATGAATTTGTCGCGAACATTGAAATAAAAGATGTACTCGTCCTATAGAAGGTAGGTACTCGTAGGTTCAAAAAAGTAACATCTTAGTGTTTGTCTTTACTCTTGACCCACGAAAGCTGTAAAGTGTTTGAAAGGTCGGGATAAATCAAAAAATGCTTAAATGTAAAATAAAAGCGAATTTAAATCCATGAATTTGTCTATCAATTCTCATATTATCATTAAAATAATATGTGTATACATTTAGTCGTGTGGTATCAATAACCGGCCAAGTGCGAGTCGGACTCGCGCACGTAGGGTTCCGTACCAAAAAGGCCAAAAAAACGGGTTTGTTGTATGGGAGCCCCCCTTAAATATTTATTTTATTTTGTTTTTAGTATTTGTTGTTATTGCGGCAACAGAAATACACAATTTGTGAAAATTTCAACTATCTAGCTATTGCGGCTCTTGAGATACAGCCTGGTGACAGAGCGACGGACAGACGGACAGACGGACAGACGGACAGACGGACAGACGGACAGACGGACAGACGGACAGACAGCGAAGTCTTTGTAATAAGGTCCCGTTTTTACCCTTTGGGTACGGAACCCTAAAAAAGCAACCTCCCTTTTCATCTTAAGGGTGTCGTACGCGAGGCATCTTAAAGAGTACATCCAGAACAAGCAGCATATTATTTTAGCTAAAATGCGATCGCCAAGCTTGGGTTGGCGATCGCATTAGATTAGGTACGTCAAAATCCTCGTTATTGATTTGAATTTTGAATTAGAATTTTTCGAGTTTAGATAGGTCCATAGGCTCAAGCTCTTGGATTCCAATTTGTACTTTTTGTTTAAGAAAGTTGACAGATTATGATTTCAAGCAAGCGCTTTAATAAGTTCCTTTTGTAACAGAAGCGGTGTTTCAAATTATTGTCCAAAGCCCGTTTCCGCATATTGGACGACTAAAATACGGAATAATAAAAAGAAAACAGCTTTCGTGACGTATCGGTTTGTATCACAAATATAAATAACACGTTCCTTGGGTGTTTCAAATTGAATGTACACTTACACGGCTATGATAGAGCTGGATTTGTATTTGTACATATAATTACTTAATCTTATATTACTTCTTACTATTATTATTATTGATTG
Source organism: Anania crocealis (assembly GCA_949315895.1). Taxonomy (NCBI): domain Eukaryota; kingdom Metazoa; phylum Arthropoda; class Insecta; order Lepidoptera; family Crambidae; genus Anania; species Anania crocealis. The sequence goes on along the minus strand of OX438857.1, from coordinate 2,000,432 downwards.
AGATTGAGAGTTTGTATGGATGTTTGTTTCTAATCACGCCAGATCGGATAATCGGCTATGGAAGAAATTTGTCACGCAAATAGGCTACTTTTGGTCCCGATAACAAGTACAGCTTTCAGGACTCTTTCCAATACGGAGATAGGTTTGTCCCAAAACCATGTACAGCACCCGTGTGATGGATAGATACTCTTTCAAAATTATACTTTTGCGAAGTCCCGAGCAAGCAACAACTACATAGTTGACGATAAATCCTTTTGGACTCTACGCCTTCAACCAAATTAAGTAAAAATTGGAAATTGTTTCTGACTCTTTAAATAAAATTGGTAAAGTAAGATTACTCTTTCCCTACTATAACGTTATACTTTTTTTTACATTTGTATTCTTAAAGGAGGATCTTGGAAAGATGGTTCTATTGAGAACGTTCATAGTTCATACTCTATTTTGTTGTTTTTGGTGCCCCCATGAGGTGAGGTGATTCCTTAACCAATTGCTCAATCCGGTACCTACTGGATCAGATATTTCTCTTTGTAGTATATAGGTACCTAAAGATATACATTTTTAGCTCATCGTATAAACTTAAGAAGTACTAAGCAGGTAATTTAACTTGTCTAATATTACAACCACCGCACAATGGTCTGCGATGGAAACATCTACCGCAACACACGGGGCTAATGGTATGTGTGTCACCAACTCGGTAACTTACCTACATTGTAGGGCATTGCATTATAACTATGCTCTTTTATGGCCAACACTTAAAAGTAAGTAAAGTAAATGTATGAACGGATTTAATCTCTTCCGCAGAGGTGACGGTATTGTCTCCACTCGGAATTGGGTGTTTGTGGTACCTTTATTATTTCTGGTTTTTGTAGAACAAACTGCTTTATTAGTTGCTTAATTTTGGGATCAGAATTATATATGTATATGTGATGTTGAACGCATTAATACATATATATTTTAAAAAACATTTCGTTTACATTGACTTTGGTGTTCCTGCTTAAAAGTTGTGGGTTTGATCGCAATCTATTACTAACTATACTTATGGCATCTAGGTACTAGCATACAAGTAAAGTGCTCATATTAATTTAACCATAGTGCAGTATAAACTTTTGTAAAGTAAAATTTAAGTACTTAAGTGCGAAGGTCTAGAAAGTTGTGTACCTACTTGCCAGTTTACAGACAAAATACTATTTATCGAAACTGTTTCAACATTTGAGGATAAATTATGAATATTAGTCAAGTTGATAAACGTGACTAATAGGACCTGCAAAGTCATTCTTACTTCTCAAGTCAGTTTAATTTTGCTGTGTGTCATTCGTGTCTTTTAACCCTAAAAATTAAATTTCCTTTATCCTGGTAAAGAATGAAATCCTTTAATTATACTTGTTCGACCTGGGAGAAATGTCTTCCTTCAATTATTGAGAGAATAATGTTTTTAGGCGGAAGAGTTCAAGAGTAGTATTACAAGAGACAAAGAAGAACGACCCATCGTTATTCCCACGTTATTCCAAAGCGACGAGCTCGGTTCATAGCTGTTCCATGGGTGAAGGTGAACCCCACCACGGCACCGAGTATGGGAAAGAGTTCAATCTATTTTCAAGTTCAAAACCAAACACAGCTAGCTGTTAGGTAACTCGTTGAGCGAGACACTTTGGGATTTAACCTCAATTCCGATACGAGTTACGATATGTAAAGCATTCTTGGTACTTGCTTATCGATATTTTAAATTAAAACTTCGAGAAGTATCATCATAACGTACTTACTGATTGGAGTTACGCAGTGATTTACATTGAATGACATAATTTGGAAAACTTTTTTTTTTTTAATTTTACGTTTGCATTCATAGACGAAAGTATTTTATGCGAGAAGATTGGTAGTTACCTACTTACCTACTCATTTCATGGTCTGTTCTTGAGTTTTTGACTTTATTATTCACTTTAGTTAGTTAGTTATTACGGGTATATTGACTCGATTAACTAAGCGCTAGCATATCTGGCTAATTTGGTGTGGACGTTCAATTGTTGTGTAAATAATAAATAAATAAATGTGGACAACATCACATACATTGTTCTGGTCCTAATTTGAATAACTATTTAAAGCACTCGTATTTTGGAAACTAGAAACAACGAAGGTACCACAAACACCCAGACCCGAGAAAATGTAGAAAAACACTATTTTCCTACATTGACCCGTCCGGGAATCGAACCCGGGACCTCGGAGCAGGCGACACTTTGAAAACCGGTGTGTACCCCACTCCGCCACGGAGGTCGTCGAACAAGACTGTGTAGGTAGCCTATGTTTAAAAGATCTTCAACGCTCAAATAATAAAAGCTATTAATTCTACCAAACCTACAGTTAATTGGGCTTATGCCATGTAAGTAATTTGTTTATACAGAGTGAAATTTTAACCACTTTCCAAAATTTTTCTAGGCGTTGGTATCGTATTTAGAGCCCATTTATGAAGTAAAAAATGTAAATCAAGCTTTCACCCGAAAATATTTTTCGCAATATAGTATTCCAATCATAGTGATTGCAACAGTGCCGAAAATTATGGTAATTAAAAAAAACCATAGAATAAAACCTGAATCAATGAACTCTTGTTACAGTGACCACGAACGAACGTTTAAATCAATTTATTACCAAACTTAGTAAACCTATATAGGTATATATTACCTACTTATATATAGATTTTAGTAAATATTACCTTTATAGTTAGCATATACTCTATATTTTGGGGTGGTGGGATCTACCTCCTAGTGGTCCACCCTGGGCAACGGCATCTTTGGTTTTCTAACCAATGATGACGGGTAACAGGTCCCTCTGCGGTGGTAGGCTTCGTAAGAGACCGCCTGGATGCTACCACCCTCCTGCCGGAGTCCAGTGCCAAACAGTTTTTGTGTGTTCCGCTGGTGTGTGGGAGAACTAGTTGGTCTGGGTAAGCTCGATCCATCTTAGGCTTCTACATAATCGTATAGTTAAGTATGTAGTCAAGAGCAAGCCCATTATTTATTTAAATAAAAACTTATTTATAAAATTGTGACTTGATGGCTATTTGTTACTCAATTACTCTGAAACAGTTCAATAGATCTTAATACAATTTGACATGGATATAGATTAGGCTGGAAAAGCACAAGGGCTAGTTTCCATTCCGGAAAAAAGTATGAATCCCGCGGGATAGTATTAAATTCTACTCATACGAAGTCACGGGCAACAGCTAGCTCCATACTAATTTCTTAACTTATCCTTGGGAATCCGTTTTCGAAAACCTGGAGATACAATAAAAGTCTCACCATCATGAGTCACACACAACTCAGCCTAATCTACTGTTACTATAAGTACTATACGATCGTTTTACGGCGTGTCGCAATTAGCGGTCACTAAGCTGTGCAGAGGAAATTGATACTTACATAATTAATTATTTATTACTTGAACCAGATATTACTTTTCCCATGATGTGATCTGTAAACGATCATCAAACCAACCTATTACGACTTGATTCAATTTGGATCAACTGGTTTAGAAATTTTAGGTAAAGGTCGACTTTATGACAATTTCGCTTGGTGAGTATCTACAGACGACAGCACATCCAGCTAAACCTTGTACGTTTGTAAAAGGTGCTATTTTGGAACAAAAATGTATAGCATATCAGAATATTTGTGTCACAGAGGCAGTGTGCAGGCCTCTGTACAAAACCTTTCGTAGGAACCAATACTTTTTAAATCTTGATGAATTTACTTTCAGCAATCGCATCACTGAGATTTCCAGCAAAAAAAAATGCGAGTCCTACACAGTCAGATTTTAAGATAACAATGAAGCTGTCATCATTATCTGCTGGTCATAAAACTTTTCCAAGAGAAAGAAATAATTTATTTTGCATAACCAGCAGGTTATTTTCGACCGCAGTTTAGCCAAGCTTCCAGTAGAGAGAAGAAGCTTCTGTTCATCTTTTTCTAAGAGTAGGTAATCTATTTCTGGCAGTAGGAACATACTAGTTTTGTAGCCATTTACGACAACCATAGTAGAGTAGAGAAGGGGTGGTGGTCTGTTTTAGACCGGAACCACATGTCAAGGAAAATTATACTCTAACAATCAGGCATCGGAAATAAGAGATATAATCTAGGATGGAAAAAATATAGACTTCACCATTTTTTTATAAGTAACTAGCTGTTGCTCGCAGGCTCGCATAGTCCTTATATTAATTCGGAAATATTCTTCGATATAATAATATGCACTCCAATGCATTCTGATCAATAGTTCAGAAATGTATAGTGGATAATAATACCGACAATATGTTTATCGATGTAGACTTGCAAAGTCGAATTTAGCATAGCATTTGAAAGGGTGTCGACTAGTGGTTAGAAATACTATTTGCGACCCAACACGGAACCCATAAACGTTGTTTATGACGCCCAGCAATCTTTTATTATTGTCGAGTGCGATCAGGGAACAGCTATAGGCTACCAGTTGTCTTGTGAAACGTCTAGAGATGAATTTAATAGGCAAGTCTTCAATACCGGTTGTGACATAACATGCAAATTGGCAGTAGTTGATAGAACATGTAAAATTTATAGCGTCATGGAATTCGTTTCGTTTGAGGCACTACTACGTAACGCAATACCCGTAAATACGGATGTATCTGCCTCTGCGATACACATAGAGACATTGCCATGAGTAAGAGAGACAGATGAATACGAATATACGGACATTGTGTGCCGTAGTAAGAACTCAGACTCACGCGGCCACCGTTCGAAATGCTGCTGAATAATGACAGTCAGAATGATTTATTCGTTACAGGACTATTCATGCCGGCTTGCTTTTAATTTGGATTGACAATATACTGTCGGGAACTCTACAACAAATCGGAAATAAAAGTACTTTTTATATTGTTAACTCCTAGCATTGTCGGAAGTGTTTTCCTATTTTTCGAGACGGACTAGTACTACCTGTTTATAAAAAAATTACCTAGACATGTTTGGCAGTTATGTTGTTAGTCTTTCGAAACGATTTGACAAGTATGAACACTATTGGACATAATGTAGCGTTCAAGATAACCAAATTCACGGCGTCCACAGTAATTAATGACAATAAATATGAATGACAACTACTCAAATCTATGATTTTCCTTTTGATCTGTTTGCGGACATAATTTTAAGTTTTTCGCGCTGCGATTGTATCTGTGACGAATGTGACGATTTTATGGTTTCCACCATACTACCTACTTTTTACATATTTGATAATAATAATAAATCAGAATAAGCGCTGAATTCATAATTAACGCTAACAATTTTTAATGGCCCGTGTAAAAATGTTTCATAAACGATTATAATTAAGGCTGTCGAGTGATTCAAGTTATTTATTTTGTACTGATTGTAACGTTTATGGTCATGATTCGTTATTTTTTCGTTTTTACCTTGCTTTGTAAGAGTTTCGTATGTTTTAAGCGTGACATGATCACGGAAGAACTGACGATTATTTATTATTTGTGCCTATTTTTTATTTAGTTATTGCTTATCATTATTTATACCTACGTCCGCCAGGTTAAGTGGTGTGTAAAGTTTTATAAATTAAAGTTCTAGAATTTTAATTTCAAAATTTTAACAAACTTCTAATGGTTTCATAGTAGCGGTCTAACTCAGCACAGCAGTTACAAGTATAAGTGTAATAATGTGGATTCTTCATCAAAATCAGTGGGCCTAATTCGCGTAACCGAATCACAGTTCGATCGTGATTGAATTGGACGATTTTGACATTTAGCCCATACTAGAACTGTCAAAAACTGTCGTTCAATTACGATTCGGTTACGCGCATTAGGGGCCTTGGCGTTACGAACAGATAAATAAAATTTCCAACTTAATTTAAAGTTACTCACGTTTTTTTTGTTTCCGAGCAAAGAATATTCCACTGTGATGGGTAGCACTAGCAATAAACGGTTGTTATTCGATCAGTTGCATTTTGTTCTTTAATTTAAAAAAGGCTATAACATACCACTGCATTTTGTAACAAGTGTAACAACTGTATCATAACCAGCTTATAAGAGTCCACTGCTGGACATGGGCAATCGCACTTTGAATCGTAGAAAAGACGTTACTGCTCGTCTTCTTGTAGCTACTCCTTTAGTCGCTTACGACATAGGAAGAGGTGGTGCTATTCTAACAGTGTACCGACACCACACGACATTGCTCACATAATAATAACTTAAATAATCGCTGACTTCAGAACCTCATGATTTCTCGTTCGAGCCAACACCGTCACCCTCTATTTCGTTACCCAACCGTAAACATAATTATAATCATCGGAAGTCATCAGCGGGCGAGTGATGAGTCCCTTTCGTCGGCGCATTGATCGCGGTTCAATTAGGGTCAAGCTAATGTAATCGGTAAATGCCATCTGGAAAGTTGCCGTGATTATTTTGAGATTGGGGGTCAGACGACTTTACCGGATTTATTATTTCGTGGCACTGGTATCCAAGGCTACCAAACTGTTGGTATAGTGGTTTTTAAACCGGACCAAGATCTCTGGGTCCCCGGTTCGATCCCCGGATCGGGCAAAAAAAGATTGGACTTTACGAACATTTCACGGGTTTGTGATCACCAACCCACATTTGGCAAGCGTGGTGAATATGCCTGTACCCATCATTGCTATGGTAACGAATTCAATGATGGAGGTTTTGCCCTGCAGTGGGATGATTATAGGTCGTTACTTTACTTTACTGGTATTCAAGGCTACAATACTGTCTGCTAGACACAGGCGTCTCCGAAAGGAGGACTTTGCCATAATTGCCACGCTTGCCAAGCGGGTTGGCGATCGCGGTTTGGCCACTTAAGAAGAAGACGCTTATGCTCATTCCCCTATTTTTGACAGAACTCCTTTGCTCGCCTCTTACGAGTACAACACCTATTGGAAGAGAAGGGGCGGTGGTATTCTTTATGTGCCGGCACCACATGACACTCTAATCCAATCTGACTCTTTATGTGAAGACTCAGATAACACAAGGTGTCGGCTTTCTATGATAATGGGTGTCCTACGACGGTTCGGTATATTAATCGGTATTAAAAGGATTACTGCAATGACAACCGTCAAATCGCTTGCTAATACAATTTGAAAATATTTTTTTTTAAAAAGGAATATTTTGAGATTTCTCCTTTTCAAGAGGCTGCGTCCAGCTGGCTATCGAAGCTGATGATTTATTGATTAAAATGAATGTGTGTTTGTTAATTCCTTGGATGCTTTTATTAACTTGTGACAGGAGTAGGTATACAGAATGTTACTGAATAACACTAATATCTACGTCAGACGGTAAATTGGTAATGGATTAGAATACAAACATGGTTGAATAGGGCCTAGTTCACAGGTAAATGTAGGCCTCCCCCATTACTATTTTACCCTTTAATATCATGTAATCAAATAAAAAAACACTTCCCTCTTAAACAGGCTTTTTTTACTTTAACCCCCTGTAGATCGACGTTTAAAATAGAATGGCTGTTTTACCAGTTACATAAGTAATTTAAAATTTATACTGATTTAAACTTTCATGGTCACTATCAATAGTTATTTGATTCGGGGTTTATACCGTGTACCTACCTTATTTATTATAAGTTTCCGATGTTTCGGCACACACACGATCACGGGAGAACTACTTACTTGAGTTCACATAGGTGATCATGGCGCTTGCAACAGCGCCGAAATATCGGAAACTCTATAATAAATAAGGACCATGTACCTAATTTAAGATTTGTTAACATAACCACACCATCCGTTGCCTCATAAAGTACATTTGAACGAGTTTATTTTTATATACCAAGTATATTAAATTATTTAACTTGAGTAACTGGCCGTTGACCCTGCTTTAGATTTGTATAGGAATATTCCATCCACCGATGCCAGTACAATTGGTAACCTCCCAGTAATAATAATACCAACTTTGCAAGCTATAATTTGGCAAATGAAGACTGACCATTACGACCATACATTTTGGCAATGGTTATCACACTGCGAGATCTTGTAAGCCTCGCTAATAAAAGCGAAAGTGTTTGTTTGTTAACCAATCACATAGAAATAGCTAATACATCTGAGTGCTGAGAATCTGAAATAATTTGCTTATTCAATGATGAAGTTTGCAATCTTCCGGTCTTTGACACAACCTTAATGATATCTAGAAGAGCTATGATTTAGGTTCAAAGTTTAAGTGTAGTTATTTTTATTAGTTACTGTAATTAATACAGACATATCACTGGCTATAGCAGAAGTTATAATTGCTCGCCACTTTCCTTTTTTCTACATAATAAAGAAAGGTAAGTAAGAAGGTAAAGTAAGGCAGTAAAGGGACAAACCATCTCCTTAAAAAATGCATCAATATCAGCTCAGTGGTGTTAGGAAAATAAATGTGCGTAAATGTATAAAAATATATGAAAGAAAACATTATCCGCGCCCGGCATGTGAGGAGATGCGGGTTCGAGTCCCGCCTGAGACATAATTTTTAAAGTTTAAATACTGATATTATAATTGTAATTAAATTGCTTTAATATCATATAAAGTATTATCAGGTTACGTAATTACCGACTTAACGTTTTGTAGGTATTACTAGTTTAGACAACTTCAAGGTCTACTTTAAACAGTTATACACGAACTGATTGCAGAGCAAGTGGTAAGTTATAATTAAAATTAAAATTGTATATTTTAAGCAAATTAGTTTTTCAAACATAGGTTAGAAAAATAGTGTTAACAGTAACATTTTTTTTTAATTAATAAGACCAAATGCTTGAAACAAGCCACACACTTTGAGTCGGTGTCAAACATCAAATCCGACCATCGACTTAACTTGACGACTTTCTGTAGGTCTTTTTTTTGTAAAAAGTTATTTATATTAATTACTTCCATTATTGTAATATAAAAACAAACTAAATACACGCACCCACGGGACATAAAGGTGCTCTTTCAAAGTTCCGAAAACAAGAATGAATATAATAACAATTGATTTTAACGTATTTCAACATGTAAAGAAGACATTTTCCTATTACAGTTTAGTACCTAAGTGCATACATTAACTATTCATGAACTGTTAAGTATATTTTTAATATGCTCCCAAAAATTAATTTGACTCTTGTATTGACTACTATTTAATTAAATTAGGTAGGTTAATTTTGACACACCACTGTTATAAAATGTAACGAAAAGGTGCATAAATAAATTGAATTGAATTGAAAAAAAAAAACATTATTAAATTTAGTCTCAAAACTTTTTGCAAAAAATATATATTTTACCCAAAACTTTTAAAGTGTTTTATGTATTTAGCATTTAAACCAGTCTCAGTTAAATTCGCGAGCTATTTTAAAGTTGAGCTTGCTTTATTAAAGTCAAAGTTGAGTAAACCACGCGTTACGACTATTGTTGTAAGGTTCTGTTTACAAAAAGTATCGATACTTTACGTATCGAATTAAAGTCTTCGTTAAAAACATCGAATTGTATTTGTCTATGCCACTTAATATAAAACAAGAAATAAAAAACATTTTTTTTTGTAAATATAAAACAGCAATAAATTAAAATAAACATTACGTAAAAGTTAATCTAAATCCAACAAAGCATTGTATAAAAGTCCCTAAGTAGGTAAGGCTAAAATTGTATACTAATACATGTTCGCAGGTAGGTACTTATCTACTTAATATGTAGATAACTGTTAAAAGATTATATCAGCACACAAATTACAAACTACAAACTTACTAACTGCTGTTGTGTTTGCATGTGTTTATATCTCACTGAAAAAATATACAAATAAAAGAATAACGAGATACGCTGTCATGGTTTTTCAAATGCTTTTTAGTATAAAGGACTGGTTGGTTTATAAAAAATGATTAATGACATCTGAAACCAATTAACAGATTGATATTTCCTTATAATTTTGTTTCAAAGTCTTTAAAGTAAACAAAACAGGGCACGGAAACGTCATTCAAAATAATGTTTTTAAAACGATTAGGACAGTTCCTCGTTCAACATTTTGTTCGGAACAAAAACGAAATGAGAACGTGATGTGAGAACGTAATAAAACGGTTTATTCCGTAAAGAGCTGAACCGATATAGCGCGTGCCGCGTGTTCGTTCGTATTGCAAGGCCTAAAATAGGTAAAAACGGTTTAAGATAGATAGATAATTCTTTTATTGCACAAAACAAAGGTAACATAAATTACAATGTGACACATGTGTACAATAAGGCGGTCTTATTGCTAAAAGCAATCTCTACCAGAAAACCTTTGGGTAGAAAATGATAATTACGTCTCAGTGGAGTAGGGGTGACGTGGTGCAAAGTAATAAGTGTGTATCTAACTTATTAAATATAAATAAACTGAAAATAAAAATACATACGACCATACATATAAATCATACATAAATAAATACATATATAAATACATATCCATACATATAAATCATACATAAATAAATACATATATAAATACATATATAATTTTAAAAACATACATATTTATACAGGTACACATACATAAACAAAATACAGTTATAATATCAATATTTATCTACGCAATCCTGACCCGATGCACACCATCAGCGCGACAAAAAAAGTGCCTTGACTCTAGTCTTGAAAGTAGAAATGGATTCTGATTCTCTTACAGTTTGTGGTAAAGAGTTCCACAGACGGACAGACTGGACAGTGAAAGATTGTGAATAAAATTGTGAAGAATGAGAAGGGAATGAAAGTTGTAGTTTACGAGACGACCGCAAATTATCCTGGCCATTGGTGGAATGCAGAAATTGAAAACGTTCCTTGAGGTAAAATGGAGTTCGGGGGTTAAATAGTACCGAATAAAGTAAAGTAAGGACATGAAGATCACGACGGAGACGAATAGGAAGCCACTTCAGTTGTGTTCGGAACTTGGAAACATGGGCATACTTCCTTAGTCCAAAAATAATACGAACACAAAAATTTTGTAGACGTTCAAGCTTATCAAGGAACTTTTCATTGAGGTCGAGAAAACAGCAGTCAGCATAATCTAGAATTGGTTGGAGCAAGGTCTGAACGAGAGCGACTTTGGTGGATATCGGTAAAAAGTTGCGTAGTCGGTTGAGTGAACTTGCAGATGCAAACATTCTCCTGCTTACCCCACTGATATGGTTTAAAATGGTTAAAAATGGTTAAAAAGCGAGAACGATTACAATTTCGTTTCCCGTCAAAACTTTTTTTTGTGATTCCGTTCGAACATAAATGAAACACTTACGTTAACGTTTTCCGAGCCCTGGAACAAAATAAATCAGTAAAATTACAAAACTTAGTACCTATCGCAATTCTTTCCATCGATACCATTCAGATGTTTTGCGCATCACTAGTTGTTAGCTACTAATGTTATTTAAACGGTTGTCGGTCAGTGTAAAGAAGACTCGTTGCCCCATTAATTGTGAGGCGAGTAATCGAGATTACTGTTACGCCTTTTTGTAATGTAAGATTGATGAATGGACCGTCCATTTGAAAGGGAACGATCCATTTCAATTGAACTTAGAGTGAACAATGTGACATCTTCACTGAAGCAGACTTCTCACAAACGTTACAAAACTCGAACTTGTTTGAAGACTTGCTGAGTTGATGCTATTGTTGATAATTTGTTTGAAGATCATGCATAACATTATGTCTTTTAAATTATCGTTGCAATCCTTGATATCAGTTCTCAGCTGGGCAAATGCCTCTGCAAAAGAAGATTTTGCCTCAATCGCATTTTTGGCAATCTACAACCTTATGCCTTACGGCCATTTCCAATAACCTATCTATTCTTCAGTTTTGGCATATCAGAGATAGAAAACAACTTCTGTCTTTGTTTCTCTGGACGGCAAAAACAGAGATAGAAACTGTTTCCTATCTCCGAAATGTCAAAACTGGCGATAGATAGATTATTGGGACCGGCCGTTAGTGGCTTTCTAATAACGTTTACGCCAGACGAATAGATAACAAATGTATGAAAATGACATTAACAAACGATCGAACGATCGTAAGCTTATGTCATTTTCATACATTTGACATTTATTCGTCTAGCGTAAACGATATTAGAAAGCCACTTGTCTAAAGCCGCTGCTCATACTTTTTTTAAATAAAAGAATGTCTACATAGGCTTACGGCCGGTCCTAATAACCTATCTATCTTAAGTTTTGGCATATCGGAGATAGAAAACAACTTCTGTCTTTGTTTCTCTGCACGGAAAAAAAAGGGATAGAAACTGTTTCCTATTTCTCCGAAATGTCAAAACTGGCGATAGATAGCTTATTGGGACCGGCCGTTACTCTTGGAACTCGGGATTGGGATTGAATCGAAACCATTCGTATTTTTAGTACCTACTCTGGAACACTACTCTAGCGCCATATTGTATTTTTTTATATAATTCCATAAAATTAAAGGAAGTAAACATTGGAAATGGATTTTAACCGATTCGACTGTACAAAGTAAGTTTGCTTGTCTTGCTGGATCAATAACTTGATTTGCAAAAAAATAAAAAATAAAATTAATCAGTTAAAAATAAGTTAAAATCAGTTTTATTTCTGCAAATAGGCTCCAGGAGGCGCTTTTACACGTCCCAATTAAAACCTACCACTGCTTCGGGACAAGTCTGGGCTAGTGCCGAGAAGAAGCAGCGCAAGAAACTCGGTCACTATTGTCAGCCTGAGCTGAGACAATTTAAAGCCATACATTTCTATCATTTAAATAATAATTAACAGTATAGTAGCCCTTTTTCATTAAAATTACTTTGACATACGATTTAAGTTTAGGGAGTTCAGCAATACCCTGTGGTAATTTGTTGAAAATACGAATACAATTTCCCATAAACGATTTACCTACTTTTCGCAGTCTGAAGCCTGGAACGGATAAACTTATCTTTATTTCTGGTATTGAAATTGTGTACGTTACTTTTCTTAAGATATAAATGTATGTTCTTACGAACGTAAACAATATTCTCTAAAATGTATTGAGAAGACACTGTAAGTATATTAATCTCTTTGAAGAGCTCTTTCAGCGAGTCACGGGGTCGAAGGCCGTAAATAGCTTAAAAAATCTGTAAATTAATAGAGATCACACAACATCCGTTTTATGATCAATTAAAAAGTGTTGAAAACTGAAAGCAAGGTCTTAAACGTTCACTAATCACTACATGCTAATTATGCATTTGAGATCAGGGGGCAAACATACCGTTTTATGTCGAAACACGGCGTTTCTTGCTAAATCTTACACTCATGTATCTTTTGTTTTAAAATATATTGCTTTGACGAAAAGCTGAAGTGATTGCAAAATGTATTGAGCAATTTTCTCACAAGGCACCAAAGTAATTATATGATAATTTTCCAGTATGTAATTAAATCGGTCTATAAATAATGGGAAAGAAATTACAGTAACGAACTGTGTGAAAATTCCAAGAGTGCATACCTAGAGTTTTTCTCAACCCGACCTAAATGTTTAAATGATAATTTAGCTAGATAACAAAAAAAAACCGGCCAAGTGCGAATCGGTCCCGCGCACCTTAATTTAATAAAATTATTTACTATTGAAGTATAGTACTATTGAATATAAAAGTAAATATTCTATGAATATTTCATGTGTACCGGTTACCGTCATTAACTTAGCGCAAAAAAGGCAAAAATCACTTTGTTGTATCGGAGCCCCACTTAAATATTTATTTTGTTCTGTTTTTAGTATTTTTGTCCTAGCGGCAATAGAAATATACTGTCTGTAAACGTTGTAATTGTCAAGCTATCACTGCTCATAAGATAAAGCCTGGTAACAGACAGACAGAGGATAAGTAAGACTAATAGGGTAACGTTTTCATGTGATACAGAACCCTAAAAACAGTATAAATATTTTTACTCGTTTAGAGGTCTAGGCCTATAAGGTCGTATGCCCAAAAGCGATGTTTTTATGTGCAATACATGTTTTATTAATCGTTATGGAAATGACTCGATCTTGACCGCATTATGATTTATTTTAAGATGCAAACGAGTGCAGTTGGTTCTGTTATAATTTATTCTAAGAGCAGAATGCTATTCAACTCATGCAAATAAGTACGAAGATTGTAATCTAGATTTTGACATGTTTGTGTTCAAACATTGCGAATGAGCCTTGAATAATAAAAAATAATTATTTGCGGCTTAAAAGTTGAAAGCAAGCGTATGGCCAGCATCCGACACCGGTGTCTGTCTGCCTGTCAGTCTGTCTGTCAGTTAAAATCAGTTAAAATCAGTTTTATTTCTGCAAATAGGCCCCTGGAGGCGCTTTTACACGTCCCAATATTTAACCTACCACTGCTTCGGGACAAATGTGGGCTAGTGCCGAGAAGAAGCAGCGCAAGAAACTCGGTCACTATTGTCAGCCTCTTTTTAAATAAACATGTTTACATAAGATATATGCCAGTGCGAGCTGATACAATTTAAAGCCAAACGTTCCTATCATTTATATAATCATCAATAGTGTAATAGCCCTTTTTCATTAAAACAACTTTGATATATGATTTGAATTTATGTACAGGGAGGTCAGCAATTGATAGTGGTAATTTGTTGAAAATACGGATACAATTTCCCATGAACGAATTACCTACTTTTCGCAGTCTGAATCCTGGAACGGCAAGTTTATCTTTATTTCGGGTATTGAAATTGTGTACGTCACTATTTTTGACAAAAAATTCGAGGTTATTACGGACGTACATAATGTTTTCGAAAATGTATTGAGATGCAACTGTTAGTATGTTGATCTCTTTGAATAGCTCTCTTAGAGAGTCACGGGGTCTAAGGCCGTAAATAGCCCGCACAGCACGTTTTTGCAATATAAAAATAGACTCAATATCTGCCGCTGAGCCCCATAACAAAATACCGTATGACATTATACTGTGAAAGTAGCTAAAATATACTAATCTTGCCGTTCCAACATCAGTCAATTGTCTTATCTTTCGCACAGCATAAGCAGCAGAACTAAGTCTTCCAGACAGAGACCTGATATGAGCACCCCATTGCAGTCGAGAGTCTACAGTTATACCTAAAAAAGTAGAGGAGTCTACTGTGTCTAATGGCTCATCTTTTACAATAACATTTGTGGCGGAAAACCTTACATTAGGCAAAGTAAATTTAACACATTTTGTTTTTCTTGCATTAAGCAAAAGATTATTCGTAGCAAACCAATGCAATAATTTAGAGAGGGTATTGTTAACATCGTCAAATGATAATTCGCCCCTCTTAATTTTAAAAATTATTGAAGTGTCATCTGCAAACAATACCATCTCACAAAGATTATACATATAATATGGAAGGTCGTTAATGTATATTAAAAATAGCAAGGGTCCTAATACTGATCCCTGAGGGACACCCATGATAAGGGCCGACCCTGAAGACTCAGTTCCATCAATGCAAACTTTTTGTGTTCTACCTGTGAGATATGAGTTAATTAAATCTAACGAATCATTCGAAACACCATAATGTCTGAGTTTTTTAATTAACGTTTTATGGTCCACACAATCAAATGCCTTTGACAGGTCACAAAAAACACCTATAGCATCTAACCTACTCTCCCAAGCATCGAATACGTGTTTTAGAAGTGCTACTCCCGCATCAGTGGTATTTCTACCTTTCCTGAATCCATATTGATTGTGATGTAATAATTTATTCAAATTAAAGTGCGATAAAAGTTGACTAAACATAATTTTTTCAAATATTTTACTTAGTACTGGCAAGATAGATATTGGTCGAAAATTAGCGGGATCGCATTTCTCGCCGGATTTAAATAATGGAATAATTTTGCTAAACTTCATTAAAGTTGGAAACTGTCTATCATCAATACATTTGTTGAAAATTATTGCGAGATGAGGGGCTATTGAATTTATAATTGTATTGATAATATGAACGGAAATTCCCCAAAGATCTTCAGTTTTTTTCATATTCAATTCTCTAAAAGTTTTTATAATTAAATCAGGGTTTATATGTCTAAAATTAAATGAAAATTTGCACTCATCGACAGCCGACTTGAGAAGGGATTCAGCTAGATCAGCGGAAGAAGCAAGCCCTTCAGTAGTGGAGGAAGCTATGTTTGAAAAAAAATTCTCAAATGTATTCGCAACCTCTGTGCTCGTGTTTATTAAGTGTCCATCTAGCTGTATATCAGTCTGTCTGTTACGTTACGATTTACATGACATTTGTTATTGAAAAAGTTTGGCAAGGACATATTATGATAGTATTTTATCCCAAAAGCTTGTATGAAAAATCGATATTTTATTACATTGAGGCACATATTATGTTATGATAGCGTTTTAGAAATTTTGAGTGATCTGTTAGGAGAAATATAATAAATAACCGATACCCAAGCGGACGGAGTGCTATTATTTTTATTGAAATAAAACGTATTTTCTAAGTACTAGGATCAACTCTCTCGTTAACAGCTTGCACGATAAATACTTTACCATGTAAGTATTACTTTACATTTTAGTGAAAAACTGAACATATTTAACAAATAAAAAATACCAACAGTTTTGGTTGCTAAAATATCCCATCATTGCATCACAATTAAATTCATCGAAATTAATATCTGTAGGTCACTGACCCGCGAGTGCAGTCAACCCAAATACTTGGTTGGAGGTACTGACAGTATCAATTTGTCGATCATAGAGTTCCATAGTTAAATAACCGGCCAAGTGCGAGTCGGACTCGCGCACGTAGGGTTCTGTACCAAATGGCCCAAAAAATGGGTTTATTGTATGGGAGCCCCCCTTAAATATTTATTTTATTTTGTTTTTAGTATTTGTTGTTATTGCGGCAACAGAAATACATAATTTGTGAAAATTTCAACTGTCTAGCTATCGTGGCTCTTGAGATACAGCCTGGTGACAGAGCGACGGACAGACGGACAGACGGACAGACAGCGAAGTCTTAGTAATAGGGTCCCGTTTTTACCCTTTGGGTATGGAACCCTAAAAAATGCTATGCAATAGCTTTACCGCGGCAGTCTTCGAGTGCCACACGTCTTTTTTTTTACGAATTACAAACGCAACGTTATACCTACATAAAAAATAATAAAATAACGTTACTATATGTATAAATACCGCTAATACGTGAGGCAATTTTTTAGAGTAAAGTAAAATGGATATTAGAATAAAAAGAAATAAAAACTATCAGTATTATGTATATAAATATCAAATGTTAATTAGGTGACATAAAAGAATACGTCGTACATACGAGTACAATAAAATTATTATATTTATAACTAATATTGTCGTTATGGGCTTTACCTGTCACCAGGCTGTATCTCTTGACAGACAGAGCGACGGACAGACAGGCAGACGGACAGACGGACAGACAGCGAAGTCTTAGTAATAGGGTCCAGTTTTTACCCTTTGGGTACGGAACCCTAAAAAAAGGAATCCTTTTACTTGAAAATACAATTTCTTGAATAAAAATTTAAATTCATTTGCTTAAAACAGTCGCTCGGTAGGTTGTGGGCACTTGTGGGTTTAAGACCGTCGAGCATCGCGGCCTTCCTTTACGGGATGGAAGGCCGCGTTGCTCGAAGTTTAAGACCAATCAAGGCAAAGAAATTTTCTTTAAGGTAATTTTTTTTCAATTAATACATAGAATTTAATTAGTTTCAAAACAACCCTGTTAGTTTCGCCATGTCGGTCTTGTCCGTCTGTCCGTCTGCGGTTTATCGTAGAGACTGTAGTAAAGTTCTAGAAAGTTATCTGTTCCGTTCACCAGCGTTCACCAAACTAACCTTTTAAAAAAAACTGTGATGATTTACATAAAGTATTCTAAAAAATTTCTCATGAAACATTGTTGCAGAACAAATGCTCATTTGAAAATATATAAGTTAAATATGCCAAATGAACGTCGGAACCGCGTGAATCTCGCTCTTGGCCGTTATTTATATCCTTGTTAGTAAGGTAAATGCAAACTTGAAAGAAACTAAAATACACAATTAATATTCAGCCTTAGATTTGAAGGTGATAGAGGTCTGTCAATAATGACCTTTTGTTTATTGGAGATGTAAATAGTTTAAATAGGTTTATAGGTTTTAATTTGTAAATATTGTAATTTTTTTAGTCATGGTTCAAAAACAGACCACAAATCGATTTCTCAAGAATTAGTTTGGTTAAATATATGTACGTAGCTCGTGCAGCCATTATAAATGGCTTTAAAAACTTTGTTTTCTATCTTTTGTTCGCTAATTCGTACGCATGGAATTTAAGATTATATATAGGTAAATGCATTCAATTCCATTTATTCTAAGGATTCAAAAGTTTTTATGAGTAGACAAAAATTCTAAAAACTGAAACGGAAGAATATTTACGGATATGACTTGCTTATTAGGTGTTTACATTAAATTTTGGTTTATCCTGACGTTTCGTATACTTTCCAGCGAACGGGTAGACTTAAAAACTGTCATTTTGGTTTGTGTTATTGTGTTGCTATAAAGAAGAAGACATAATAAACTTGAATTTACTAACATACTTGACTGAACCTAACTTACCCTTCATTGGAATGCAAATTCACAAATTATTTACAAATTATTCGTCGCGCGTATCGTTACAGCCTATTACGTCGCCGCGTAAGGTGCGCGTACGCACGCTTTCCCGCCATTACGCGTTAATTAATCGCAATCAGATCATTTGTATTGAAGAAGGCACCTTTAGATATTATCTGTTTGTTGTTATTTTTTGCAAATCTAAATATATAAAAATGAAAACTGATTTAATGACTGACTGACTGACATATCAACGCACAGCCCAAACCACTGGGATTTAAAATCTGAAAATTTTCACCGTGCTTCCTTTTATAGTGTAGGTGAGCACTAAGAAAGGAATTTTTGAAATTCCGCCTCTAAGGGGGTAAAAAGGGCCCCATAAGTTTGTATGAAACTCCCTCAGTTTTGAAGCTAAGTCAATGAAAATTGGTATCCAGCTACCTGATTAGAAATTAAGAATGACGTCTTTCAGGATATATAAAAATGAAAACTGATTTAATGACTGACTGACTGACATATCAACGCACAGCCCAAACCACTGGGATTTAAAATCTGAAAATTTTCACTGTGCTTCCTTTTATAGTGTAGGTGAGCACTAAGAAAGGAATTTTTGAAATTCCGCCTCTAAGGGGGTAAAAAAGGCCCCATAAGTTTGTATGAAACTCCCTCAGTTTTGAAGCTAAGTCAATGAAAATTGGTATCCAGCTACCTGATTAGAAATTAAGAATGACGTCTTTCAGGATTTTTGAAAATTTAATCTTTAAGGGGATAAAAAATGTGGGCAAAGTTGGTTCGGTTCCGCGTCATATCCATACTCTTTACATATTTGTACTCTCTGACTTTACTTAGTTTGTTATGACATTCAATGTGTCAATCAGAAAATAAATAGGTAATTTCTTACAAACAGAATGGTATTATTTTAGAATTTAATAATTGGCGCCAAAATGGATGAATTAACTGAATTAAAACGTGTAGAACTTTAATTAAAGGCTGCATTACAAAATTCGGCAGCCAGATACAAAACCTACGAGAAATTTCTGATTATGAATTAAAATTAGTGAGTGATCAGCTGGTGAAGTGACAAATGAACAAATTTACCAAGAATAATTTGGAAGAGATACAACTACAAATAATATTACTGATGACCCACAGTTGGAAACTGAGATTGAAGAAAAAAATAACCTTAACAACACAGCTTAAACTAAAACTGCAGAGTTTGAATTTGATAGCACGAAACAATTCAATGTATGCAGAGGGTACTGAGGAGCAAAGGTCGGTCACAAACAAATCTTAGGACATCTAAATTGAACTCAGTACCATTAGACAAGGACGAAACATTCAAAAACATCATTAAACGGTTGGATACGTACTTAAAACTGAACAGATGTGATGATATCGATACAAGGAAATACACGTCAATCATATATCTTTGAGCCCAGAATTACATCAGAAAACGTATTATATTATATTTTTGTGCTCCACGGGATCCTTGTGAGTTAGAATTTGAAGAGTTGGATAAAATTCAGTTAGTAAATTATCAACAACTCAAAATCGGACAGATTACTAGAAGATTTAACAATGGTGTTTGACGGAACTCTTGTTTGAATATCAAACTACAAAGCTCAATTAGTGCTTCAAGAAAATGTGACACCAATTTTCATCTAGCCGCGACGTATTCCATATGCCCTGAAGGACAAAATTGACGAAGAAATAAGGAGGCTATGTAACGAAAAGACGAAACTTGAAAATTCCTATTGGATGTCTTATCTATATGTATATTGGTACATATTATTCAGAAAATAAATATCGGTACTTACCATAAAAATGGTATTATTTAGAACTTTCATTTTTAGGGTTCCGTACCCAAAGGGTAAAAACGGAACCCTATTACTACGACTTCGCTGTCTGTCCGTCTGTCCGTCTGCCTGTCACCAGGCTGTATCTCAAGAGCCGCGATAGCTAGACAGTTGAAACTTTCACAAATTATGTATTTTTGCTACCGCAATAACAACAAATACTAAAAACAAAATAAAACAAATATTCAAGGGACAAAAAAATCGAAACGCGATTTTTTTGTCCTTTTTCATTCGATATTAATAATGGCAACAGGTAGGCACTTGAAATATTCACAAAACACTCAGTTATAATATTTCTAACTTTAATAATAAATAATTAAATTAATATTTAACGGAGGTCCCACACAAAAAAAACAATTCTTTGCTTATTTTTGCTTGATATCAATAAATGGTAACAGGTAGGCACTACATTAACTAAATTAATGTAGGTACCTACTGTTGTTTTCGTAGTCAATGGTACGGAACCCTTCGTGCGCGAGTCCGACTTGCACTAGGCCGAATTTTGTTTATACGGTAGAGACAAATGTTGGGAAATCGAAAAAAGTGTATAGAATTACACTATTGTACCTTATGACATTATCACCTATATTAAGTACAAAAATAATTCCTGAACTGGGCATAGACCCGTATCTCAGGCAGGAAAAGGTAACAGGTGTGTTGCAACAACACTAAGCAGCTGACTGGTGGATTAAATCAATATAGACTGGTAGACCATTTGACAAGCTTCCATTTAGAAGATAATTTGATAAACTTCCATTTGGTAACGATTTATTTTTTCTAGGACGCACCGCTTTTGGGGGCCTGGCAAAGTTTGTTTAGTGAAACTGCCTTTCTAACGTATTCAAATAATCTTTTTATTTAATATCCTCCATATTTAAAAAAATACACTTTTAAAACATGAAAATAAAACGTTGAAAAAAAAATCACCTCACTTCATAATTCCGTGTTGTTTAACTTAGGAATAGCTACCACCACGCACCCACTAATGACCAAGAAGCAGTAATTAATGATGTTTTGCTGAGATCATTTGAAGCTGAAGAAATATAAAAATTTATAGACACAGTGGTCAGTACAGTCGAATCAGTTCTCTATCCTGTCAAGTTTCTGAACACTTTTTATCCTACTGATCATCCTCTACCATTCATGCCTCGAACCCACATCCCACATGAAAGTTTTGTGAAACTACGTCAGCTTTTTGGTATAAATTTTGTTATGTTGTTTATAAGGATTTTGTTATAATTAAATATTTGAGGGGGTGAAAAACGGTTGAAAATTTTGTGGTTAATTATTTGTGTTTAACATCATATTGAGGTACTTGAAACTTCGTTTATCGATCATGAAGGGAGAATGACATAGGACTGGCTTTTTCAGAGTTCTACACCGATGCTGGTACTACACCGGTCTTCTATCCAAACGTAGTATGCAAGCAAATTGTCTTAGTAAAATCGCATTTTTAACGCTTATGGATCGAGAAAAATGGTAACCTACTTGGTTGGAAATTAAGAATGTGGTTTTTTACACAGGGCCACTTCTTCCAGGGCTCTACGCCAGTGTTGATCATATTCGAAAAAAGCCTTGCAAGCTGCTTTGAATGGTTTGTTGTACTACAGCGTTGACAGTTTTGAAAGTTTCAAATGATATTGTACTTCAGATTTCATGTAAATGCAAACAGATGTGGTGCGAGCTCGCTTGGACCACGGTTCGCTAGGAGAACTAACACCGGATCCCTAAATAGTTTAAATCGGCCCCTTTCATCCAACTATTGTATCAACGGGCCCCGGTAAGTCGGCAACGACGTATCGGCTCCCACTAAGTGCCCACCACCACCTCGCCCGAGATGGGCACCCTCGGCACCGTAGGCAAAGGAAGTGGAGGAAAAGAGTGGAGGAGAGGGGGGTGAGTCGTGACGAAAACTTTGTAACAGATCAAAACCCACGCGTGCAAAGCCGCGGGCATCAGCTAGTTTTTTTATAATTTTCCTATGCGGAGCGGATTTTCCTATTTCCTAGGAGGAGGATGATTCTGTAAGAGGAGGGACTCTTACTATGGATGTCAAAAATTCTGGTGAAATTGACAGTAGAAGACGGGCCGCAGTGTTTTCTCTGCATTATTGGCCAACAAACTGCGATCGCCAAACCGCCTGCAATTAGTGGCGGTACCCTTCGAGCAACGCGGCCTTTACGGGACGGAAGGCCGCGTTGCTCGAAGGCGGTACCTAATGGAAATATCCTCTTTTCGGATAGGTCTCTGTCCTGCATTTGGCAAGCGTGATGATTATGCCCGTACCCATCGTTTCTGTGGTAACTTGAATTCAACGATGAAGGCCTTTGCCTTGTTACTTTACTTTTATTTCAGGCAAGAAGAAGTAAATAATTCTTCTTTCTCTGTCTCTCTCCTTTCTCCTTTTCTCATCGTAACTTATACCTGGAATGTGTTTGTAATCAGCTGTCGTATCTACAAGCGTTGACGAAAGAAGCATGTAACTCAAGTACAGCATGCAGAGCCATAAATCGCGTTCAATCGTCAATAACGACGCCGCGAATGTGACGTAACTCCGACTGTTTTTTCATACAATTAACATGTAAATAGCGAAATCAAAGTGTGCTTTTAGAGTTTGCATGTAAACCTCTTTGTATATTTATCTATTGTGATGCTTGTTTCATCTTGCGATTAGTATTTTTATTTGGCGCTTTAACACGTTCCGAGATTCAGGCAACGTAATTCAATTAACTCCTAGAAAAGAAAACTAGACGATTTCTATTTTTTTTTATGCTCATAATCATCGTCATCAGCCTACATCATTGATGTTCATGTCCAGCAGTGGACTGCCACACCTGGACAACGGCATTATGAGGTAGGATTAAGTATGTCATAGTTGCGATGCTAGGCAATCGGGTTGGCGATCAAGGCTTGGACAATCGTCAGGAGAAGACGCCGCCGCTAGCCTACTTTTACTCTTGCGACAAGTCGCAAGTAAATAAATAAATAAATGTTGACAACTTCACATACATTGTTCTGATCCCAATTTGAATAACTATTTAAAGCACTTGTATTTTGGAAACCAGAAACAACGAAGGCACCACAAACGCTTAGACCCGAGAAAAAAAATATACAGTCAAATTGAGAACCTCCTCCTTTTTTTGGAAGTCGGTTATAAATGTAGGAAAACACTTTTTTTCTACATTGACCCGTCCGGGAATCGAACCCGGAACCCCGGAGCACGCGACATCTTGAAAACCGGGGTGTGTCCGTCACTCCGCCACGGAGGTCGTCAAAAGGAGCAAGTCAGGCACTGACTTGAGTAGGTACGAAGAACGGTGACTTTTCAACCTAATTTCAGGTCTGGTCTTTCGCATTCAACCCTATACCACCGTGTTCATAATTAATAATAACTATATCTATTTTTTTGCTTTTAACTTTATTTAATTAACCAGACCGGTGCAAGTTACTAGTATCGATTTACCTGTTTATACCTGCCTACTCAAGGGTTGTGACGGGAAAAAAATAGTCAACCTAACGTTTGCATATTTTATGGGCTTCATACTTTCGATTGGTATGGAATTTGTCTCTTAACCAAACCAGTAAAAAGTTTAAAAATAAAAAAAATAATAATAATTGTTAATTAATCATACTCTGGACTGATTTTTTTAGGCAACCCATTATATTATATTGGCATATTTAATTGAATAGAAAATACTTTTCAGCCAATAACCAGCTCGGTGAAGGTCGTTGTATGGTAGGATCTTAGACTATAAGGTTTTTCAGTATTTGGGTCTGGTACTCATCATTTTATGTTGATGAGCTGATGATGGAAAGTACAAATATATAAAAATAAAATAAAATAAAATACAACTCCTTAACGGTTAGGAGCAGGAGGATTATTCTTTAAATATCATAGGCACGTATAGTCAGATAGTTGTCTTCCTATAGGTTATTCACGTGAGCCGATGATTGAAGGTCCTAAGCACTTAGAAGTTGAAGGATGATTCTTAAGATTCTATAGCGATGAGGGTGGGGAGTTTCTCAAATAATTCATACATTTTCATCTAGAAGTCGTCATCACTATTTTTATGTAGGTACTACCGGCCAACAGAGGATTTATAACTGTGTAATTAATTTAACACTAAAGAAAAGAGAAAAATAAATATAAATAATAGTTTTTTTTGTAGATTATTAATTTTAGTGGGTGGAGAACATTATCTAAAGTAACGGGCTATAGCCATCCCACTGCAGGGAAAAGGCCTCCATCATTAAATTCAAGTTACTACCAATGACGGGTATCTAGCATAATCACCACGCTTGGGTCACACACATCAAATTTGGGTCGGTGAACACAAATCCGAGCAATGTTCGAAAATTTCAAATCTTTTTTTTTTGTTGCTCGACCCGAGTAGAACCCCTAGATCGTAAGTATTAAAAATCACTAGACCAACGGGGCATGATATTATGCACATTACCTACATACATAATTTACAAAGTACTCGTAACATATTTATCATTAGTTCCGCTAAACTAGACTAGAGTAGAAGTGAAAAAAAAATGAAGAAGAAGTACTTTAGAAGTAATGCTAATTTTACATTGTCGTATAGAAACAGCAGACAGTGTTTTATTGAGCAGCTGTAATAATAGAATGACCATGACCATTTTTATGAGATTCATTAACGCTGAGGTGACTCTCATAAAAAAAAGCTTGATATGGTAATACTCGTATTAGTCGGTACTTTAATATTTGATTCGTTGTTTAACATAACCATAAAAATTGATGTTTGAATTAATCTTGACCTTTTTCACATTAGGGTCACGTGTACTTAAATCCTTGACGACAGGTTTTGCTATTATTTATTCAATCATATCCAGGCGAGCCACATTTTAGCATAATTAACCAGTAAATTGTGTCATATATTAGTTTTAGAGCTTTTAGTGCCGAGCAAAGAATAATTTAATATTCTTTGGTGTCGAGCAGAGTTTCTGCGAGCAACAACGGTTAACAACACCTCTCTACTAAGGACATACATAATTGCAATGGAGAAAGCGAAGCTAAGTTAAAAATAAGATTCATTAAATAATAATTAAGAGGTAGCTAGGTTATGGCTTCAAGTCTCACCTAAGAAAGTCGACTACTATTGTAAGTATTTTAAACGAACACCAGCATTTTAATAGATTAAAAACGATTTTACACATTTGGAAACACGATGTTTAATTCTTTAATTTTAATGAAAAAGGTCTACCATACTGTAAAAGATTTTACCTAAACGATTAAAAAGTAGGGAATATCAAGATGCCCTTGTAAGATCTATAAATACGCTGACAATAATAAACAACTTTCTTGCGCTACTTCTCGAGGCGCGGCGCTATAGCCCCCAATAGTCCCGAAATTATTTGGACGTATAAAAGCTCCTTCTGGGGCGAGAATAATCGATGGCTATTCAAAACATAAGTGTTCGGAATCGCGTCTGCAGACTGATTGGGGTTCGGTAAGGCCTTTAAGGCCGCTATCAGAGAAAAGATTGTTTTTTTTTAATCTTCTTCTTCGTTATGGCTATTCTTCAAAGATACTCTGGTGTCAGTGTTATAGCTTCTAACGTGACGGGACTTGTGCTTCCGGCTTCCATGTTTCGGGTGTATCCCAATTCCCACTATTTACAAAATTGAAAAAGTGGGACTAGCGTTGTTTAAGAATCTGTTTCCACTTTAATATTTTGGATGGCCTGGTAAATGAATGATAAATAAAAATTTTAAGAGATTGAGAATTTTTGTCGCCGCCGCAATGGAAATAGCGGGTGACTATGTCCGGCTCGGTCAGTAATTCGTCCCACAACACGTATTTTAAATTTCCCAGTATTTCTATCAATGGAAATACATAATAGTGGGATACACAGGATACACCCCATGCTTCGTCAGAAGCCGGGACCAACGGCTTAAAATAAACGGCTATAGAAGTCCAACTAACTCCTTACTTCCAGACCAAAGGCAATTGAGAAAATACCGTTTCCTAAATTGACACGACTGGCAATCGAACCCGGGACCCATGTGTAGTAGGCTGACTACACCAACCGGGTCGTAATTTATAAATAACTCGTTTTAATCGTTAAGCTAATCGTTTCTCAATTCTCACACGTGAAACAAGTTCAATACGTAGCATCCGTGTCACGTCAATTCACATAAGGGGGCGTCCATAAATTACGTGAGGTGTTTTTTTTAATTTTCTGACCCTCTCTTTCCCCCTGGTGAGATATCGTGAGATTTTATTCAATCCCCTCCCCCATCCCCCAATTTTTTTTTGTTTCAATCAGAAAAAAAATTGCGTGATATCTGCCGAGACCCCCCTCTCTCCAACGTAAGATTAGATGAGATTTGACTCGACCCCCTCCCCCCCTTAAACATCTCACGTAATTTATGGACGCCCCCTAAGGCTTGTCGTAAACTATTCCGGGTCTGTAGTCGAATGATAAAACCATTACAACGACCTCAGTGGTGGAGTACGCCCCTTTGCTGGGTTTGAATACCGGACCAAGATCTCGGGGTCCGGGTTCGATCCCCAGGTCGGGCAACAATAAAGTTTCTAATTTTCTAACATTGTTTGGGTTTGTGATCACCAACCCGCATTTGGCAAGCGTGGTGAATATGCCAGTACCCATCACTGCTGTCGTAACTTGCAAGTAATTCATGAATTCAATGATGGAAGCCTTTTCCCTGCAGTGGTGGGATGATTATAGGCTGTTACTTACAGTGGTGGAGTAGCTCAGTGTCGCCTGCTCCGAGGGCTCGGGTTCGATTCCCAGACAGGTCAATGAACGAAAACGTGCTTTATAATTTTATGTCGGTCGGGACGGGTCTGGGTGTTTGTGGAACCTTCGGTGTTTCTGATCTCCAAAATAGAAGTGCATTTAATTACTTACTTTGGGATCAGAACGATGTATATTTATAATTGTTTATTTATTATTTTAGTTAAGGGCTCTTCAAGTAATCAAAACATCAAGTTCAGTTAAATATTTCACTATATTTATCTATTATATCTTAGAAATATTAAATTTTAATATGACACGGACGTCAGATACGAAGCATGCTTCGTAATATTTGCTAAAAAGTGTTTCATTTATTGTAGGGTGGAGGGTAGCCAGCTGGCTACCCTACTACACCCTACAATAAATGTACTAGTGCACCAGCAGCTACCACACAGTAACACTGTTAAATATCTAGGCTTACACTTGGACCGTCGATTAACCTGTGGGTCTAGCACGAAAAACTATCGAATTCGAATCGTTTGCGTGTTCGTATCGCCATCGAAATATTTAGTATGAAAACTTAAACAGCGCCCGCGCGGTCAAAACGACAACTACAAAACAAAGCACGAACTTTGTGTCGTTTGCTTTCGATACGCAAACGATTCGTTGTCGATAGTTCTTTGTGCTAGACCCACTGGCAACAACATATTGAGTGCAAACGAAATTAAATCAACCTTAAATACAGATGTGGGCCGAAATTCCAAATTGTCTATTGACAACAAGCTACTGCTCTACAAATCGATAATTAAACCAGTCTGGACTTACGGAATTAAACTGTGTGTCACAAAATTCAAAGAACTCAAAATTACATCCTCAAACAAGTCAGCAATGCGCCCTGGTTCATAAAGAACTCGGAAGTGCACGATCACTTGAAACTACCTATTGTAAAAGAAGAAATTAAAGCTTGTATTGGGAAATACAAAAGTAGACTGGAAAACCATCCAAACCAGCTAGCTGTGCAGTTTACTCTGTCTGACTGCATCAGTCGATTGAAGCGACGCAGGACCCTGGAACTCGGCGGCTATAAGCCATGAATTCAATATGAAAGATATTTCTAAGGAGGAATATTTCCACCCGTCTAATCAGCATACACCACATCTGCTCATAGTCTAGAGACTGATCGCAAGATAATACTAAGAATAAAAAAATTGTAGGGTAACAGCAAATATTACCAAATCATCATCATCATCATCATCAGCCCATTGCAGTCCACTGCTGGACATAGGCCTCTCCAGTTGCACGCCACTTAAGTCGATCCTCGGTTTCTCGCATCCAGCTCCTGCCAGCCACCTTGCGCAGATCATCACTCCACCTGGCCTGAGGGCGTCCTACACTACGTTTGCCGAGAAGCGGTCTCCACTCAAGAACTCGTTTACCCCAGCGGGTGTCGGTTCTGCGGCTAATGTGGCCACTTCAGCTTGCTGATCCGGTGGGCTATGTCGGTAACTTTAGTTCTCAGCCGGATAACTTCATTTCTGATTTTATCCCTAAGAGAAACTCCGAGCATAGCTCTTTCCATAGCCCCCTGAGTGACTTTGAACTTGTGGACTAGCCGTACCGTCAGTATCCACGTTTCGGCTCCGTATGTCATGACGGGTAGGACGCACTGATTGAAGACTTTCGTCTTGAGGCATTGTAGGATCGACGATGAGAAGACTCGACGTAGTTTCCCAATATATAATAATAACAGTCCCTATTTTTCTGACTTTAGATATGCTACTTAGGTACTTCTTCTTCAATAATGTTCCTTTAAATCGCCTAGTTTTTACGACTACCATTTTGCATCAGATGCCGATGTAGACCAAAGGCCTAAATTGCCTTCCGATGCATGATTATGACCCTTCCAGATCCAATACAATTTATAAATTATCGTTTTATAAGTTCTACCAGCATCTAATCAGGTCCCTTGGTAGCAAGCCGACAGCACCATTTCACCCACAGAACATGTTCTGTGATTTCACCAACGTGTCGTCTCTGGCATTAATAAACTACCTAGGAAGATTATTAAATCTCGCTCTACTAACCAAACCTACGGAACTTTGTTATGCATGACCCAAAACTGACGTGCCCGCATTATTTTTTCTCGTATTTTAAGTGGTTAAGCAAATAATCGTGTTGAACTACACTGAGCAAACATTGCATGCGCGCGCGCATCGCACGTACCTATCAGTGCCACGTGACCCCACTGATCCGTACCTTATAAATATTTCTGACAAGTATTTGAACGCACGTAATTTTCAAGTTATTTAAGAAGTTTTTTGCATAACATGTTGTAATGTTTGTCTTCTGGCGCCAACATGATCGTAATTTATGAAGAATCCAAAATAAAGCATTGTTTTTGGAAACTTGCAACATTTCTAGGTCAAAAAGTCGAGTGTACGTGTCGTTATTGCTCAGCAAATATTTTGCAAGATCCTGCAGGGAGAGACTAAGGTCTCGTTACTTTCAAAATCTTGTGACATGTCTTTCGCCGCGTGTGTAAGGCCAGGGTCACCTAGGGCCCGTACGTACCACAAAACAGATAGGTACAGACCTCAATCTACATAATTACTAAGTGAGCTCGAGCAACGAACACACAGACACCGCTCACGGACACGCTAACTCGGATTGTTTGGGACCCACGCACAAGGACATGATATCTCAGACCGGTTGGACTTCGGACCCAAACCCGTAGTCTGGAGTTAGGACATAGTTCAACGAATAATGTTGACAAAACCTAAACTGAGGTCAGAACCGCCGCCTAAAAAGTATATTCAAAACGTTAACATAGAACAATTAATCAATCAAATTCATTATTATTTTTAAGTTACAAAGTCATTGTAGTAATAGCGAGATACCTATACACCACCAAGTAAAATCCTTGAAACCAGTCAACAACTCCGTCAAAATTTATTTGTGGTCAATGGTTAACCGTGGGCTATGGGTTAACCATAGAAAAAGATTCACAACGAATTGAGAGACGTCATCTAATTAATATTTGAACAAATTAACGGTGGACTTTACATCGTTTTAGGCCTCTCTATTTTTTTCTCATTCACCAAGAGTCTGGACTGGAGTAAGGTACATGTTGTAAAAAACTAAACTCACTTACTCAGTAATCATTTTGTATAAATATATTTATTTTCAAAATTATGTTTCCGAAATAACCCTGTACCATCATCATTTACTCCCAAAAGGAAGGTATTGGCCATGTTGAAAAACAAGGCTTCGCAGAGAATTTACTGCTACTCTTCTAGGCAGTACTCCCTCAGTCACGTCTTATGACAGCATAACGTCTTGACACTCAAGCGAGGGTCCACTGCTTTTACTTGTCTATGAGAAAGCGGTGAGCCTCCTCGTTCGTGGGATGCAAGGCAACCCCATCAGTATCCTCTCTATGATAGCTAGTAGACTGGAATGACTTAACATGGATCACTGATGCACAACATCTGCAAGAGTGGTAAATCCTTACTAATATTTTAAATGCGAAAGTAATTCCAACTGTCTGTCTGTATAAATGCTGTCACTACTGAACCTGAAAAATATAGACAAGAAGTTGGGAAAGGACATATGATATTTTTTATCGCACTGCTGGGATGGACGCGCAATATAAATCATCTTGTTCCATTTTAGGCTAGAAATACACGGCACATATTTTAAGATTTCGATCTGTCTGTAATATCAAACAAATAATCTCTTATTTTAGATCAAAGATTCTACAGTGAATTCTCAATTACTAAGGCTAACCAACTCCAAGTCGGAGGCAAATGATCGTGCAATCAAATCGCAAAAAAAGAAGCACGAAAACACTTAGTTATCGCATTACAGCAAGCGTGACATAACTTCATTAATATTCACATCAGCGACAATTGCGCTGCGCGGATTCGCAGCAAGCAGCGCACTGATAAACGCAGACGCACCTAATTCTTTAGGGCTACCAAAACTGTTACAGCATTGACAACTTTGAAATAACCTTTATTTGTAAATAGTATAAAATTAAATCTTGATAAAGTATAATAGTAAAACTATATTTGTGGTCGCACTCCTGCGGAATGGCTCAACCAATTTTCATGTAAACTACTAATAGGATTTTCCTTTTAACCGAGATTTTAGTACTATTGTATAGAATACCCAAATAATTGGACCGTTGTAAATAGCTTATGCACTTCTGGGCTGAGAATTTTTTTTATGTCTGGTATTCCTGACAATTAATATTCTTTTCCGAAGTAATACCAAATTCTCAATATTTAATTACAATTACAAACATATAACATTGGTATTAGATTAGTTTTTTGTATTAGAAAGTAATAGTTCCGGATTCTACAATTTGCCTTCGGCGCGGTAGACAACCCTAGAACGTAAGTAGACCATACGCGCGTCACTATACTCACTATGGTCGACCTTGCGGCGATCGCGAGCGAGGTACAGAGTGTCGTCAATGAGGTGTCTAACGAGGCGATTACCCTTTGTGGGGTGTTGGCACAATTTCACCAAATCACCTTAGAGGTTAAAACCACGAATTGTATTTCACAGAATTGAAAATGTAGAGCTAACTACATTCTTATTCTGTTTCCATAAGTCTGAAGTAAAAAATATAATAATAAGAACTACAAGCGGTGACCAAAATAACTAATATGTATGTAATTCAAAATTTACTATAAAATAACTTCAATGTAGTAGACATGTTCTTACTGAAGACATGCTCGTAATGTTCATAATGAAAATCAGTTTCAAAATACTATGTATATGAGACATGTTTTTATTGAGTGAGTTCAGTTCTTCCGTGATCGTGGCATTTACAACAGTGGTATGAAACCCGGGATTTAATTAACGCATGAATTCTTGTAATGTTTATATCAGTTAAATTCAAAATACCTAGTAGGTACTTATTTAGGAAAACACTGAGATCTGCATCACTCCACCTACTTCAAATAATCTTAAATTGTTGACATATTTTGATCTATCAATCCTCTTTGGTTCCAGGTCCCTCTCCGCTACCCGCCCCGCAAGTCGCACGTGCGTCGCCAGCGCGCCATCCCGCTGACTACGCCGTTCCCCTGCGCAAACGCAACGCGCGCGGGCCGCAGCCGCACGCCGCCCAGCTCCGTGCACCAGCTGCGACCTGGGGACATCGACGTGGTAGCGGCCATCGGGGATTCCTTGGTAGCGGGCAATGGGGCCATGGAGGAATTCGCACTCGGAGCGTTTGTGGAGTACAGAGGTGTATCCTGGTGTGCAGGTGCGTTGAGGAATGGGTAGGACTTTTATAGTATCAAGTATCTCTTACTTGAGTGCAGCCGCACGCCGCCCAGCCCCGTGTACCTGGTGACATCGACGTGGTGGCGGCCATCGAGGACTCCTTGGTAGCGGGCAATGGTACCATGTAAGAGTTTGCACTTGGAGCGTTTGTGGAGTACAGAGGTGTATCTTGGTGTGCAAGTACGTTAAAGGGAATGTTTTAGTTGTGACTTGATCACACAACCTTCGACTACTGGAATATTAGCACAATGGGTAAAACAGTCACATTTTAAGCGGTAGGTTGTGAGTTTCGAGACCTACCTAAAGCAGGCTACATTTTTATTCAAGGAATAGTAATTTCAATTTACTCTAGCAATATATTGCTCAAAAAACTGTTTTATCTTTAATTGAAAAAAGACAGAGAATTTCTTTTTTATTCAACATCACATGTGTTTTGTCTCTATATTTTCAGGCGGCGACGGTACCTGGCGGGAGTACCTGACGCTGCCCAACATCCTGAAGGAGTTCAACCCGAACGTGCGCGGGTACTCCACAGGCACCGGCGAGTGGCTGGAGAAGAACGCTCGTCTCAACGTCGCCTTCCCTGTGGCTTCTGACCAAGACGCGCTCAAACAGGCCAAGGTACCAAATAGGAAAACGAATTTTAGTTTGAAATTAAAGATATTTTTACATATTTTATATTCTACCTATTTTGTTTTTATAAAGATGATCGAACACTTTACAGCGTCCGTGGTCACCGTTTAAATATATCTTTCATTTCAAGGAACCGCATAAATTCAAGTAAACAGTACTTATGTCTCGGAGTTTGTCAAGAGAGAAATCTAGGCAAAGTTCCACATTTTAATAATCATATCCGAAAATTGGCGATTCCTGTCAGGTGCGTCGCAAGCTTGCTATATTTAGAAGCTAAAGAATATCGGCTAAAGTCGATCAGTCAAAAAAACACGTGCGATAGCACTTTAATGAATTCTATTTATTTGTATAGATGATTCACTTATTAGTGCCGTAAGTGTCGTATGGTGCCGTATTAGTTTAGTACATACCTGCGGTTATCACTTATGGCAAGTTGGCGACTGAACGAGTTAACGAATTTTACCCGAAAAAGACGGCTTATCGGCGCGTCAACGGCGAGCGTAAATGTTAATGATAACTCTAATAACACGGCGCACGATGAGTCATTGCGGGTGCCTACCGAACAGCCGACCGATCCTTTGTGTGACACAGGCCGCAGCAATAACAAACTAGAAAACGATTCGTATGCGGCAGTCATGAAATCAAATAATGAGTGGAAAGTGGTAGAAAGGAAAGGAAGAAAGTTAAAAAATCTTATTGAAGGGAAAAAAGGAACAGTTGTTGACCAACATGATGAGATGTTCAGGGCAGCGGAGAAACTTATACCGTTATTTATCAGTAACGTTCATAAAAACACGTCTGAGTCGGATATCACTCGATACATCTGTAAGATGACTCAAGAAACAGTGAGGCTGGAAAAAATATCCATTAAACGAGAATGTGACTACAACGCGTTTAGGTTCTTCGTAGCGCAAAGCAAAGTGTCACTGTTTTTGGATGACAAAATATGGCCTCAGGGCATAATTTTCCGTCGTTTTATAAACTTTAAAACAAAGCGGGAAAACATTGTAAACAAAAATGGCCTTTAGATTAATACAATGGCTGACGAAAATGTATTCAATTTTGTTTCCTTTAATTGTAAGAATGTGAAACGATCCATCGATAACATACGTGATCTATGCAAAACGTCCGATATCATAGCGTTACAAGAGACATGGTTATACACAGAAGAATTACCGTTTCTTAACACGATAAGTCCGGACTTCAGCTTTACTGGTGTGTCAGCGATGGACGCGAGGATGGGTGTGCGGCGAGGGCGGCCGTACGGAGGTATAGCGCTCCTCTGGCGGCACAGTGCCTTCACTAATGTCACTGTTATTGAGTGTGATAATCCGCGTATTTGCGCAATCAAAATAGTGTTGAGTGAAAAGTCGTTCATAGTGATGTGTGTTTACATGCCAACGGATGAGTCAGTCAACCTAGTGGATTGTACGGATTTACTCGGCTCGGTGAGTGCTATTGTAGATAGCTGCAATATAGATAATGTTTATATGTTAGGTGATTTCAATGCTCATCCTTATAAGCCATTTTATTACGAACTCATTAACTTTTGTACAGATCACGAGTGGTCATGTATTGATATCGAAATGTTAGGTATAAATTCTGATACCTACACTTTTGTAAATGATGTACATGGAACGAGATCATGGCTCGACCACTGTTTGGTAACTAAAGCTGCGATGAGCACAGTGCGTAGTGTATATGTTGCCTATGACGTGTTTTAGTCAGATCATCTCCCCTTAGTAATAGAATGTAATTTAAATGTAATTGTGCCCATAAAATTACCTACTAAGGTCTATCAAAATAAAGTCATTTGGGGGGAAAGA
This sequence comes from Anania crocealis, assembly GCA_949315895.1. Taxonomy (NCBI): domain Eukaryota; kingdom Metazoa; phylum Arthropoda; class Insecta; order Lepidoptera; family Crambidae; genus Anania; species Anania crocealis. The sequence continues at coordinate 1,965,617 of OX438857.1, read as the reverse complement.
ACATTCGAGCAGATAGGAATATATCGAAATGAATGTCATAAAAGACTCAGGGACATTGACTTTCCATGCGAGCTTCGCAGCTGCAGCGATGGGGTGTGTCGTGACAGCAACCATAGAATCGTTATTGATAAACTTTACAGAGAGATCGTGGGTGCTCTTACGGCATCATCCAAAGTTGGACATAATAACAGACCAAAGCGTAAGTGCATAGCTGGTTGGAACAAGCATGTAGCTCAGGCACATAGGGAGACTAGGCAGAAATTGCATTGGTGGACATGGTGCGGTAGACCTATGACTGGTCACATTTATGATAAAATGTGTGAAACTAGAAACATTTTCAAATCGCGTTTGAAGTGATGTCAAAATTATGAATGTCAAATTAAAATGGATATCTTGGCTTCACACCACTCAAAAAACGACTTTCGTTTTTTCTGGAAGCATACCAATAAATTGCAATCTAAACCTTGTCTCCCTATAAGTGTCTGTGGTGAGAGTGAGCCCCAGAAGATAGCTAATCTGTTTGTGGATCATTTTGTTGTTAAGTCGCCTCTGGGGCCCTCGCGCTCTATGCTGGAGGTTGGGCCCGAAATGGACAGGGAGATTTTATTCACCGTCAAAAACATAGATCAAGTCATCAAATCAATGTCCAGAGGCAAATCCCCTGGCCATGACGGGCTCAGCATCGAGCATCTGAAGTTTGGTGGTTCACACTTACCTAGAGTATTATACTCGTACATGTTTTTTAATTTTTGCTTGGGTCATAGTTATATGCCTGTAGATATGATGCGTACGGTAGTCGTTCCTGTAGCTAAAAATAAAACGGGTAACCTGTCAGATAGGAGCAACTGCAGGCCTATATCATTGGCAACTGTGATTTCAAAGGTGTTTGATAGCGTGCTTAATACACAGTTGAATAATTATATAAAACCACACGATAATCAATTTGGGTTTAGATCAGCACTATCAACAGAAAGCGCGATATTGTGTGTTAAGCACGCTATATCATACTATACACAGCGCAAGACTCCTGTGCTAGCTTGTTTCCTGGACCTATCCAGGGCTTTTGACCTGGTTTCCTACGACCTGTTATGGGAAAAACTTAAAAAAGCTGGAGTACCCGCGGAGCTTTCAAATATTCTAAAATATTGGTACGGAAACCAGGTCAATAACGTAAGATGGGACGGAACACTCTCAAGACCCTATGGACTGTAGTGTGGGGTGAGGCAGGGGGGCCGGAGTTCGCCTACCCTCTTTAATCTATATTTGGATGAGCTGATAGGCAAGCTTAGCAGCACCAGGGTCGGTTGTTACATAGACGGGGTAAGCGTAAACAACATCAGCTACGCGGACGACATGGTGCTGCTGAGTGCGTCTGTCTGTGGCCTGAGAAGACTTGTATCTTTATGTGAAACGTACGCTAACTCTCATGGGTTGGCATATAATGTAAACAAGAGTCAGATAATGGTCTTCGAGGCCGGGAGTAGGCGGATAGCCAGAGTTCCACCTGTTTTGCTTAATAAATGTGAACTTAAGAGGACATATACATTTAAATATCTTGGACATATATTAACTCCCGACCTCAAAGATGATGATGATATAGAAAGGGAGCGGAGGGCATTATCCGTGAGAGCGAACATGTTGGCTCGCAGGTTTGCACGCTGTTCACGTGAAGTCAAAATCACATTATTTAGAGCCTTTTGTAAGTCATTCTACACGTGCAGCTTGTGGACTAACTTTACTGTGAAAGCTTATAATGTTCTCCGAGTGCAATTTAATAACGCCTTTAGGGTGCTTTTAAGGTTACCGCGCTTTTGTAGCGCATCAGGGATGTTCGCAGAAGCTCGCAATGATTGCTTCTACGCAACGATGCGGAAAAGATGCGCATCCCTGGTGCGGCGGGTGCGCGCGGGCATCAACAGCATCCTGGCGATGATCGCCAGTAGAACAGACTGCCCGTTTGTCAATCGGTGCTGTGCCATATCTTATGGCATGGTACAAAAATAACTATTACAATCTGGTTTATAACTAACATAGTTTTTAAGCACTGTTGTTACTAACAAATATGAGTTGTAATTATTACTTGAAATAAAAATAAATAAATCAAATCAATCAATCAATTAGGTAGGAGCGTCTTCGCTCTACCTTTGGCTAAACTATGCAAACGTGGCGAATACCGCAAAATTTTATAGAGACCTGTGTCTAGCAGTATACTGATAAAGACTGGTGACGTTGATGACCGATAGCATTTGGGTGTTCATACTGAAAACAATTCACAATTAAAACATTGTAACCATATGTAAGTGTGTAGGCAGTAATATTTCATTTACCACATAATAAATGACGAACGATTTTTAATTACCACACTTCAAATCCTTCCGACCGTCGTATTATTGCGTTCTCCTTTGTGAATCTAATTTATGTTTGTGCTAAATTTAAACTAAATGTCCGTTGATATGTGCAATTACAACCTGATCGGCTATTTTTGATTTCCTTATCGTTTGTTTTGCAACATGAATAATTATACTTAATGCATGTAACCTAAAGTACCTTACTATGTAATTAATAAATGCTGTTGTTGAACACGCGAAATACTAATTGTTACTTACACTCGTTAATATAGTTGTTTTAGTAAACAAACTATCTACTTCTTGAACCGGCTATGATTTACTGTATTACCTTATTTTGTAGAAAAATGTTTAAAGTTTTAAATGTATTGTAAATTAAATACATTAATAATATCAATGACAAGAGAGAGGAACAGCTTTTTACAAAACAACTGGACCTTGAAAAAGAATAGGTAACAAATCAAACTATTTAGACAGATTCTACATCCGACGCTGATAATTTAGTCAATATGCTTTTAGCGGGTCGACTTCTGCGTAAGTTTATTAAAATATAATTAATGTTCCTTAGTACTCATGTATTTAGATCAGAAATAATGTGGATCTAACTAGATAAGTAGAGGTATCAAAATTAATTCGGTTCAGTAGTTGCTTATTAGGTGATGACGGCAGGTAATTCTTAACTATCTGATATTGTTGTCTAGCTAAGTGGATTGGGTTAACCAAACGAACTAAATAATTAAAAGACTTGATGCTCATTGAAGCACAATTATAATGTTGAAACTACAATTGCAATCAAATAACGTGCATCAAACTCGCTTGCGAAACAAGAAAGTGGCCGTGAGCCCAACGCATGCTCCGCATGAGTATACTGGGTAAACTGTTGTGGCATCAATGCCTACGTCGAAAACCTGAAGCATTGTATAACAAACATTCCCACGAGTGTGATCAATCATTCGAATTAAATAACATTGTGGAGGACACGGAAAGAAAAAGCATTAAGCAACACGAACTTGTGTCGGGAATAAAATTTGGATCTAGAAGATTTTCCAAAATCAAAACCTGCCAAAGTTGTAGGGCTTGAAAGAGTGCGTGCTCTTTCAAGCCCTACAACTTTGGCATTGTATCTCTATTAAGACAAGTATTCATTGCATTACATGACTATACTAGATGATAGAGTAAATAATTAAAATGAATAGAAAGAAGAAATAAGTAGGTGCACAGTATCATACAAAAATAAAACTTCGAAATTTCTGCGGTAGAATCTACGTAGCTGCCGTCATTTGTCATATCTGCCATAAGGGAATCAATTCATGAACTAACTACTACCAAACTGAATATAAAAACAATATTTTCATTACATTCCAGATAATTGTAGCCCGCATGAGAGCATCTCCCGACATTAACATCTCGACGGATTGGAAGATGATCACAATATTCATGGGAGCCAACGACCTCTGCTCGGCTTCCTGCCTGTCCCCGGTGGCCTGGTCTCCCACAGCTCACGCTAGGAAGCTGGCCAAGGCATTGGACTACCTCCACGCGCATCTTCCGAGGACTATAGTCAATTTGGTTCCAGTGTTAGGTAAGCTTGGTCTAAAGTGATATCTTGTGTTCTTCTTGGTATGCCTTCTTTAGATATCATAGCTTTTGGAGCTATATACATCTTTTCAGATCTCCATTTTAATAATATCAGTATATAAACTTGAAAAATTTGTCAAAATTTTTCAAGTTTATATACTGATATTATAAGTGCAATTAAGTTGCTAAAATATCAAATAAAGTCCATTTTAATACATTTTACAGGAGCTTACCTAAAAATGCGCTTAATAAAGGTTAAAAATGAACAAGTTTCTTCGTATGATGCCGGCCTAAATAGAATAGCACCACACTCCTTACTCCTAACTCGACTAAAAGGTTTTACTAGAACTTCCTGGCTCTGAAATAGAGATGCCCCAATAGCTGTCTAAAGTAAGAGATGACGCTGTTGCCCAAAACATTGTCATCACTACACCATTGGCCAGACCGCGATTGGCAACTAGACTGGCGATTTGCAACTAGCCTGGATATTATGATAAAGTCTTCCTTCAGGAGCGGCCTTTGTCCATCTGTGGACTAATAGGAGTTGATGATGATGATACAAAGTCACATTAAACTTCAGCGCTCTGTAATAAAGATTATAAATACCCTGGCGTATGTGCAATATATTAAACCAGAGAAACAATCGGTTGTTTCAGACACAAAGAGAGATCGTAGATAATTTACATGTTTTTTATGATTAGTATAGGTATAATTCGATTAATGTGTTTGTTTACAAACATATTAATAAACAACATTTTTGTTAAGTTTTGTGCAACAGTTGTTTCCTTTATTAATTAAAAAATATATGGGAAAAAAATGTGTGCAGCATATTTTAGATCTTTTGATCGGGGAAAGACCATGTAGATTTTTCAGCTGGGAGAACGAGACTTTAAAACTTTAATTCTATTATACTTTACGTCTATTTTCACAAGTGATTAGGTCATTGTTGCAATCAACACATCCTCAACATCCGAAACAAACATTGCTACCAATGTTTAACCGTCCGTTAAGGCGAAACAATTATTATGAAAGAAATCGTTTATTTGCATTGCATGTATTGAATGGTCTTAGCTCGCACTCTCATGTAAAAAAAGAAGCTGAAAATAGTTTCTTGCGCTGCTTCTTCTCGGCACTAACCCACTCTTGTATCGAAGATAGATAGATAGATAGATAGATAACACTTTATTGCTCACATTAAAATTAGTACAATCATTTGACTAAAACTAAATACAATTAACTTAATGTGGGCAAGGGCGGCCTTATCGCTGTAAACGATCTCTTCCAGGAAAACCTGTAGGACAGGAGAGATAAAATCAATAAATAAATAGCAGGTAACAAGAAAAGTAAAGAAAAAATACATAAGAGCAAGAACAGTTTATAGCAAAGATATAATTGATTGATTTGACGACCTCCGTGGCGGAGTGGCGTACATGCCGGTTTTCAAGGTGTCGCCTGCTTCGAGGTCCCGGGTTCGATTCCCGGACAGGCTAATGTGTTTTTCTACATTTTCTCGGGTCTGGGTGTTTGTGGTACCTTCGTTGTGTCTGGTTTCCATAATACGAATGCTTTAAATAGTTATTCAAATTGGGATCAGAACAATGTATGTGATGTTGTCCACATTTATATAATTAATGGACATTAGCCAAGACTTTTATTTGATTATAATGAAGTAAACAAAAGCAATACATACATAGAAATACTTAAATGCACACATAAATAAGTAGGTAAATATCCAATAATATTAAAGAAAATATCTAATTTAACATGCGACCTTGTTTAGAAGATGGCTGTGCAGCTTAGATTTAAAAATTGCAAGTGTCTTTGACTCTCGATGTCACGCGGTAGATCATTACATAAGTGCGTAGCCTTCACAGTGAAAGAACCTCTTAAATAACCAGACTTAGTGAGTGGCACATGGAGTATATTGCTATACCCAAAGCGAAGTACACGGCCCAGATCGGTACTTCGAAAATGAAAACGCTCCATTAGATAGGGTGGAGAGCGAGGGTCAAATAAAACATTATACAGTAGGATAAGAACATAATCATCCCCACAGTGCCTGATGGGCAGCCACCCAAGCCTCTATCGATACACAGAGACATGGTCGAACTTGCGCAGTCCATACACGAATCTGATGCAGACGTTTGTAATCTTTCTAATTTATTAAGATATCCCTCATTGAGATCGATCAAACAAACACATGCATAGTCAAGTATAGGTAGAAGTAATGTCTGCGCAAGCTCGACTTTAGTCTTCACTGGAAGCAGGTTCTTCCAACGGTTAAGTGATCCTACCGCAGCAAAGAGCTTACGACTTACTTCTAAAATGTGGTTTGACCAATTAAGACGCTGACATGAGCCAAATTGAGCTCAATGAAGATTGTTTTGCTTTAAGCCTATGGCTCGTATTGTTGCCAAATTTTATGTAGTTGTAATTGATCATATTTTCGACCAGGTGGCTGTTTCCAAAACACGATTCTAAAAACTTTTCTCGATAAAAAAAATCTCAAAGTAGCCTCTGAAAATACATAAATTACCATTTTTCTCAGCAGTCCGTATAACAATGATAATAAAATTTTGCTATATTGTATATTACATGTTGCTTAAGCAAATGGCTGATTTAGATTTTTAATAAAATGGCAATTTTAAATTGCACAACGAATTTTGTTGTTTGGCACTTAGGCCCTTCTATTCCATGCGCTTTTTCTCTGTCACTCCTACGAGAATCGACAGTGATAGCTGTGGCGCGTTCCAAAGAAATTCAAAGACGAATAAATTCGTGGGCGTGTTTATTGCTCAAGGTCATCGGCTGCAGTCAGCGTCTTAAGGGCTGAGTCGAAATGGACACCTAAGTTCTAAACTACATTATTGCGCGATAATGTTACATTGTCAAATGTAATGCTGGGAATAGCATTATAATCGGGTCGGGTAATCTGCTTAGAACCACCGATGACAATAATTTGCGACTTGTTGGGATTTACCATTAAGCCATGACATTGACTCCAATGAAGGACGTTCGCAAGGTCTTTGTTAATTGCCGAAAAAGCAGAATTAAGGTCATCAGCAGAAGCGTGGGTGTAAATTTGGAGATCATCTGCATAGAGATGGAAGGAACACGAAAGAAGAGAGAGACAAAACACCACCTTGAGGCACTCCGGCAGAAATATTGCAGAAACTGGATACGCGATCACTGGCCCGTATACATTGTTCTCTACCAGATAGATAATTACGGAACCACTCCACCACAGGATCTGAGAAGTAAAGTGCACCTAACATCGCAATAAGGATGTCATAGTCTACGGTGTTGAAAGCATACTGAAATCAAGTAAAACTAAAACAGTAAGTTGCTAATTAGACATACACTTGTCCAGGGCGAAAACCAGATTAAAGAGGACTTAGCAATCCATTGCAATTGATAAACACACCTAATTGTTGAATTAATTGAATTGTTGAAGCAGTGGCAGGTTAAAATATTGGGACGTGTATAAGCGCCACCACTGGGTATTTGCAGAAATAAAACTATTTCTTTACAGAAGAGAACTAAGGCTGATGTGAGTTAATGAGTAGAACTAGTAGAGCTGTGCAAAGAATATCGAATAAAGAATATGATTGATTTTGTGTTTCTTCCAGATGTGTCCGTATCAGTGCGTGTGTCTCGGCCGCTGATGTGTCAGCTGATGCATCCGCTGTTCTGCACGTGCTTCCACCGCAACGGCGGGGAGCTCGACTTCCTCGTGCGCATGACGAGGCTCTATCAGAAGGCTGAGGCTATGCTCGTGAGTATGGGAAGGGGAAATGCTGATGGTTTGCGGCTCAACTATGTTTCTATAGAACTAACACCAGAGATTGGGAAAATACGGGCAAAAATCAAAAACTCTTTTTCTACGGGGAAAACAACACTAATTTTTTAAGTAACGTTGTATTATGACAAATCATGAAATTTTACCAATTAAGTAAACTCGAAAGCATAACCTAACCAGAAATGTTAAATTTGCAAGTATGTAGGTACTTGTGTTCAAACATCAGAACCCCAGAACTAACTTAATTTCTTGTTCCAGGCGGAAAGCGGTCGGTACGACACTCGGGACGACTTCACAGTGCTGGTGCAGCCCTTCATGCGGCTGTTCAACGCGCCGCTGCCGATCCGGCTGCCCCTGTCCACGGTCATCCACCAGTCCTACATCACACACGACTGCTTTCACTTCTCGCAGAAGGGACACGCTTTAGGTAAACATAGTTTTTCTAACACGTGCGGCCATCTTTTTCAGTTCAGAGTTAGGGTGTGCCCCCACAGAAGCGGGGCTGCGCTGAGCTTAGCTGAGCGAGACCGTGTAAAGAGGTAAGTGTTTCCATTGAAGCTGCGCAAATATGAGTAGTGTAGAGCTTAGCTGTGTAGTTAGCCGTGCAAGGCTGGTAAATACATTTCAAATCTGCACTCTCTATGACTACCTATGTTCAAAGTTCAAACTGTGACGTGACGCCGCGACATCGACACCTCGCACAGACCCGTTCAGCCCCTAAAACAGCTAATAGAGCTCAACTGTGGCTCAACAGCACATTGCGCATACTCGCACAGCATGAAAAAGCTCCGCTCTGCACAGCAATTTTAGTGTAATTCTTCTTAACTCCGCTAATACTGTTTCCACTGAAGTGAAGCGGAGATGAGATGTGCTTTGAACAATATCATTGGTTTATTTTTGTTGGCTGATGAACGCGGCGGCGACCGCGGCGCGTTTCAATGGATGGACTTAAATTGATGTGGTGCGGGGACGCCCCGCAGCATTCTCTGACTTCGAGACCGAGTTCTTACAATTAAAGTTGCCGAGGCATCTGTGTTGAGCATACTTTTGGCCCACTACCTTCCGAAGAAGGAACATTCGGCCTATGAGGAAGTCGTCATTTCTTGTATTGCCTCTAACAGGCCTGTCAATGTTTTCTGGTGCAATTAAAAAAAGCCTCGTACAAAACATGTACTTTATAAGCCTTTTTTATTTCAACAGCCGCCAACCTTTTGTGGAACAACCTTCTAGAACCAGTGGGAGCAAAGTCCGAAGACTCCCCTCCAGTGCTGATGACGTCATTCCGGTGTCCATCTCCGGAAGCTCCGTTCATCTTCACCCAAAAGAACTCTAAGTCCTACCTCGAGACGGGAGTGCAGGAAGGAGCGTTTGACTTATGACCTTGGAAATCAACTTTTAGTAAAAATTGACAACCAAAGTGATAAAAAAACTTTTAATGAAAATACGCCACATGGTCTTGAAACAATGATACCCGATATTGTTGACAAATCATATTATGATAGTATGTGTGAAATGTGTGATCAAAAATGTATGTAAAAGTCGAGAAGTTCCGATAACTAAAAGCGTTGAGTGTATAAACTACACTGAATAATGTGATATCATCGTAATTGTGGTAAATTAATTACCTATGCTATTGTTCGGTTTGTTATTTTATGAACTAAGTACTTAAATACAGTGTAAAAATAAAATAAGGCCAGTATGAAATAGAAATTTAACTTTTAAACGAATAAAAAAACATTGTCATCCTACCTTGCCCTTAAAGTAATGATTCTGGTCGCCTCAACCATTGTAATGCAAAGATGCAATAAAATGGAATTGGTCCTGGTACAAATTTATAGAAAAGGATGTAAGTGTGTGTCGCTTACTCTACATTAGCATAACCTGATGCAGTTACCTCTATGCTTACAAGTGTTTTTGGAACGAAGTTCCTTATTGCGCGTTGCGAAAGGGGGCTAGACGGAAATAATTGTAACGACACTTTTTGAACGACACATTTTGGTATAGTTGTGAGAGAAAATAAAATACAATTGTATTACAATTCCTTCACTAAAAAGGAACTTCGTTCCATCCGGGTGTCCCTTGACGCCGACCACTGCTGGGCAAAGGTTCTCCACTATGCGCAATCGGACCCGCGATGTTCTAACATAATAACCTACGTAAGAGTATGAGTAGAATATTTAATTTATCATCGGCGTCATTTTAGAATATTTTTCATTTGTTTTAAAATAACAACGTAATGTTACCAAAGTTGACCTCTGCGACTATCTTTTCAAATAATTGTTGCAACGACTTACTATGAATTTAGTTAAAAAAGCATTTGGTAGCTGCTACGAGTATGTTATCATACTTATCATATATTTTATTGTAGAGAGTTAATTGGTTTGGGTTGTTTAACTTCCATTTACCTTGTTTTTCATGAGTTTCTGATGTTTCGGCATGCTCCAAGTTATTCCGTGATCATAGCGCTTGCAACAATGCCAGACATCAGAAACTCAAAAAAATAAGGCCTACCTACATGGTACAAATTGAATCAATTAACCCTTGTGCTAGTGACATGAAAGATTAAATCAATATAAGTATTATACGTTCCACTTGCACCCTAAGTGGTCATTTTACATATTTAAATGTTTAATTCTTATTACGTAAGAATTTTGAAGGTTTTTTTTTACTTTTGTTATCTTAAACGTATTATTGCCTAAGCTAGGTAGTCTTACTTTAAATCACACGTGAGGTTAACAATTTTATAATGTTTTGAGTACTTTGTGGTGTTAATGTGCCATTTTTAATGTTGTTGAATACCAAATGAATAATTGTAAGTGGATGAATGTGAATAAGATATATAAATTTATTGAGAATTCATTAAATGAAATGGAAAAAAGTGACGGTTTTTATTTTTCCGACTTTACCAATAGTTTATGTTTCCCTACCAAAAGGGAGCCTACTACTAAGACTCTACTGTCCTTTCATCTGTCTGTCTGCCAATAAGCTGCATCTCATGAACCGTAATAGCAGTAATAGCTAGACAGTTAAAAATTGCCGCTATAACAAGAAATACACATAAAAACACAATAAAATAAATATTTGAGTGTAATTCCCATACAGTTTTTAAGCTCAATATTAATAACGACAATAGGAAGACGCTTGAAATATTTACAGAATATTTATTTGTATGTTAAGTGGCCATCATAAATTACGTCACACGATTTTTGAGATTTTTAGAGCCCCCCCCTCCCCTCTTGTCACGCATTTTTACGAAAATTCCCATACTATTTTGCCCAATGTCACCAAAAGTAAGACCCCCCTTAATGTGTGACGTAATTTGTGGACGGTCCCTAACTTTGAAAATTAATTTATTTATTTATATATTGCATTGCACATGACTTAGATGCTAAATACATAACATGGGTAAGTATATAACTCTAACATTCATATGCACCCTGACAGGCACAGCAACGTGGAAGAGAGAAAGGCAGATATTTTGTCACACAATAATATATTTATGTAGGTAGTTCACTACGTAATTTGTTTTAAATCGCATTTGTTTAGTAAATTACGGAAATTTTTTCTTCTAAATATTCATTAATCGTATAATAATTTTTATCATTAACTCTTTAAGAAGTTTCATAAATTTAGGGAAGTTATTTTAATTTTTTATATATAAGTATAGTTTGGGAGTTTATTATAAATTTTTATTGATATAGGGTATGGTCCAGAACTATGCAATTTCAACTTCGAGCTTATTTGTACAAGATTATTTTTGTACTTGTTTCGTGGAAGGTTATGTATGTAAAGTTAACAATTTCAATTTTCTAAAGAAATGTTTACGGCTTTCCGTTTGTTTAATATTAGTGAGAATACGAATACATTTCTTTTGAAGTATTAACAAATCATGTGCATTAGTATGTACTATTGCCCCAGAGCATTATACCATAACTTAACCAGGAGTCGCGTAGGCATAATACATTGTGATGCCGGTATTCATATTGGTTGTCTCTTTTATTTCTCTGAGTGCGTAAATAAATTTAGATAATTTAGTTTTAATTGTCTCTACGTGGGCTTTCCAATTTATGTTTGAGTCTATAACTACACCTAATAGGGAAAATGAATGAACTGATTCTATTTTTATATTGTTATATGCTATATTCATATCTAGCTCTGTTTTTTGTCGGGGTCTGAATAGCATTAATTTAGTTTTTGTAAAATTTATTTCAAGATTATGATCGTTCATCCATTGTACAATTTGATTTATAGTATGTACGATAATAAATACATAATATAAAACAAATTTCGAAAGAGGGCTTCCGTGACTCTTTTGGCAATTTTTTGCTTGATATTAATCACCGACAACAGGTGTAGACGGTTAAAATATTCACAGTACTAAGTATACTGATATTCCAAAATAGATAGTAACTAGTATTTTTTACTACAAGTATTAAAAGAAGCCTACTATCTGAGGCTTGTCTTTTGGAAAATTATAGGTTTCTAGTAGATTTATTCAACAGAGAGTTGCCTGCTCGAAAACTAACGGCAATAGCATTCGTTTTCAACATGAATATGTAAAAATAATTTCAGGCCTAACAACACGCAACGTGAACGCACGATAAGAAAGATATTTAATATAGGCGGATAGCGGTTTGGGAATGAATTATGAAAATTAGTATTGTTTTCTATTAGCTGTACCTACTCTTTCAACTATCAAAACGCATTTTTAATGGTAACAAATACTTGTCTTAGATTTTGTGATGGTTTAATTAATTGGGTCAGTAGATGAATATTCTTATTGGAAGTTTCCAATTTGGAACGAAGTTCCTTATCGCGTGTTGCAAAAGGGGGCTAGACGGAAAAAGAAATCTTATAATTACGGTCTGAGTTTTTCTATTACTAATAAACAAAAGTGTACAGAAACTAAAATTATACGGGAACCTAACATGGTAATGTGTCAGATATGTGTCGATTTGACACTTTTTAAGCTTAACTGACCAACGAAATAAACAGAAGGTTCTTGATGCGACCGATTTGTGGTTTGCACCATTTTCAAGAACATTCATGCTCTTCATGTGTATAACGCAAAAATAAACTGCTCGGGTAGTTGTATGGTAGTATTAGTAGGTAGTCCTTTTACTGTGCGAGGATATCGAGTTTGATTCCCGATCAGGTCTATTTAGAAAACAATTTCTAATACCTAAATTGGCTTGTGTCTTACCCAGTACTGGTGGATAATATTTGGGCTTCGGAAGGCACGTTAAGTTGGACAAACTTTATATTTTGACATTACTTCCATATTAAATGTGTCAAAATATACTGTTGCGATGCTATTGAGCCATTTGTAAATTAGCGGAATTGGAGGAGTCTTGTTATTAGGAGGCTCGGAAAATTCATTAGATTGTCCTTGAAGGATAACACAACGACATGACTGTAAAATCCTACAAAATACTTTGAATACACGAATATATACTATAATAAAACTACTAGAATCACAACTCTGATCTTTGCCTCGCCCCTTTTAGTCTTGGTACCTACAAATAGGGCGTCATCTCGCTTTGAGAAGGACTGGATTTAAGATTAGGTTAGCATAATATTATATTAATGGGATTGGAAACCATGCGCCATGGCTTGTGAGTAATGACACGGGTGACTGCGAGCCAAGCCCAATTCAGCCTATGTCTGGAGACATGTCGTTAAATTTTGACTAGACTTAGTGCTAATAAAGTTTATGTCTTCTAATATGGCATGAATGTTACTCAAAAGAACAGACTGAAAATGAAGTAAATGTTCGTATTTTCATGTAGAAATTGCTTTTTCTAACATTTTGAACAAAAATTACCTATATTAAAACCATTCCTTGGTCACCAGTTAGGCATGCATGCATGATGACGAAGAGAAGAAGACATACCTATGTAAGTATATCAAACCTAAGTTCATTAGATAGTAGTTTCATAATGTAAAAGCTCAGGAAACTCAAATAGGTATAAGATAGAAATATATAATAGAATTTAATGCATTCTTTATAATTTTTTTATACCTTATATTTTTTTCCTGAAACAACATTATTACAGCTCACATAAGTAGTTAGCTTGAGTGAGGTTGAATATTTTTTCCATGACTCGCGTTTATCAGGATTTTGTTCCGATTCGAAACGATTTTAAATTCCCTAAAATACTTTAAATCCATAAATACCTACATCAATTATTTCACCAAAAAAATTGGTAAAAATTAGCACATAACTTTTTGCCAGGTGCACCGATTTCGATGTTGTTATTATGTTCAAAAGGATATGGCTTAAAGTTAGCAACATTAAACATAAATAATACCGGCCAAGTGCGAGTCAGACTTCACGAAGGGTTCCGTACCAAAAAGGCCAAAAAAACGAGTTTGTTGTATGGGAGCCCTCCTTAAATATTTATTTTATTTTGTTTTTAGTATTTGTTGTTATTGCGGTAACAAAAATACATAATTTGTGAAAATTTCAACAGTCTAGCTATCGCGGCTCTTGAGATACAGCCTGGTGACAGAGCGACGGACAGACGGACAGACGGACAGACGGACAGACGGACTCAGTAATAGGGTCCCGTTTTACCCTTTGGGTACGGAACCCTAAAAAAGAGCAACCCAAAAGGGTAAAAATGTACGGTTGTCAGCTTTAAAAAAAAAAGAGAAAAATTAATCTTAAGCCACCGTTTTGAGTCGGTGCCAAGCAAGAATCTCTGACAATCATCGTATTCCGTCTAAAAATTGGTGGATTTTCATGCTTTTTGCCGGAAGAAAGGTTTTTAACTTTTTTTTTTCATTTTAATTGTCAAATAGTCGCATAGTCGAAATCATTCTGTAAAATGATTTTTACAAATAATTGAAAATTAAATACAAGTAGGTACACGAACACAAAATTGGATCTAATGGATTTCCTTACAAGGAGAGCCACAGCCTAGACGGGCCACATCAGTGTCGTAGGCGGGAAACAAATTGCTAATTAAACATTGTTTATTGTGTAAGTACTGCATTTTGTGTGAACAAAAAATGTAGTTACTATGCCTGCGGTTTCTCCCGGCCTCGAGTATACTTAGACAGAATTATTGTGTATGTAAAAAAAGATGCGCCATTTATACCAATAAAAACTTATACATTTTGACATAGTCTCAACAGAAACATATTTTTGAAAAATTACATACATTATTGAAAAATTTTTCAAGTTTATATACTGATATTATAAGTGCAATTAAGTTGCTAAAATATCAAATAAAGTATATAAATAGCTGTTTCGTCTTAACTGACTGTCAAACATCTGCAAAGATGTTTCTTTCGGGTGTTACGGGTGCAAACTCCTAACATTTGATGAAGCAACGCTGGCTCACAGCGTAAGGATATGCTTGAAAAATTCGCGCCATGTCGCAGTGTCTCGGTGGCCTAATGGTATGGCGCCCGCCCGGCATGCGAGGAGATGCGGGTTCGAGTCCCGCCTGAGACAAAATTTTTCAAGTTTATATACTGATATTATAAGTGCAATTAAGTTGCTAAAATATCAAATAAAGTATATAAATAGCTGTTTCGTCTTAACTGACTGTCAAACATCTGCAAAGATGTTTCTTTCGGGTGTTACGGGTGCAAACTCCTAACATTTGATGAAGCAACGCTGGCTCACAGCGTAAGGATATGCTTGAAAAATTCGCGCCATGTCGCAGTGTCTCGGTGGCCTAATGGTATGGCGCCCGCCCGGCATGCGAGGAGATGCGGGTTCGAGTCCCGCCTGAGACAAAATTTTTCAAGTTTATATACTGATATTATAAGTGCAATTAAGTTGCTAAAATATCAAATAAAGTATATAAATAGCTGTTTCGTCTTAACTGACTGTCAAACATCTGCAAAGATGTTTCTTTCGGGTGTTACGGGTGCAAACTCCTAACATTTGATGAAGCAACGCTGGCTCACAGCGTAAGGATATGCTTGAAAAATTCGCGCCATGTCGCAGTGTCTCGGTGGCCTAATGGTATGGCGCCCGCCCGGCATGCGAGGAGATGCGGGTTCGAGTCCCGCCTGAGACAAAATTTTTCAAGTTTATATACTGATATTATAAGTGCAATTAAGTTGCTAAAATATCAAATAAAGTATATAAATAGCTGTTTCGTCTTAACTGACTGTCAAACATCTGCAAAGATGTTTCTTTCGGGTGTTACGGGTGCAAACTCCTAACATTTGATGAAGCAACGCTGGCTCACAGCGTAAGGATATGCTTGAAAAATTCGCGCCATGTCGCAGTGTCTCGGTGGCCTAATGGTATGGCGCCCGCCCGGCATGCGAGGAGATGCGGGTTCGAGTCCCGCCTGAGACAAAATTTTTCAAGTTTATATACTGATAGAAACATAAACGGATAGGCTAGTAGTATTTTTGCTTATTTGAACTGAGCAAAGAAAGCTTATAGAAAGTAGTCCATTAAACCCGAAATGTTTCTAGTTTTAAGAACATCTTTACGAAAAAAAAACAGTTTTAGATAAAAAAAATATTACAAATCTCTAGATTACTCAATAGTTAAGTCACTCGTGTAGGTATAATCTTCGAAATAAGTCGGCTGAAAAAACGGCCGCGTCTGGCCATACTACAGCGGTGAATCAGCGGGACTATTCTGAAATATAGCCACTAGGAAGAAATGCAAGTCTAACACATTAAGCATATATTTATGAATTTCTCGGAATAGCTGGCATTAGCTAAACTACTAAATTAGACAGGTACTGAAACATTTCAATCAACTTCATGAATAAAATATATACGTAAGGGTCATAGACTACAGTCGCAAGTCACTGTAAATGTACCTCATTAACAGAATTGATGCATGTAGGATCTACGAGTAAGTCAAGCATAAATATATACGGCTGTCCGAACAATTATACAATCATAGATATAAATGTAAGAAGCCTCGTATTTTTTAAATTGCTTGCGCGGACTGTGGTTTCTTTAGTTGTGGATGGTTAACTTCCTGTGTGTTCCTTAGTTTTTTTTTCAGTAGTAGTGTTCAATAAACTACGCAGTTATTAATCCCCAGTACATTTTAAAAACTCCCAACACCCCTCCCCCCAAGCCTCACCACACTGTTATAGAATCTTAAGATTCAATCTCTAACTCTTAACTACTTAGGAGTTTGACCTTCCATCATCAGCATACCTGAATAAATTTAAAGAAGATAACTATCTGTCTTTACGCGCCTAAATATTGAAAGAATTATCCTCCAACTCTTAACCGTTAAGGAGTTGTACCTTCCACCATCAGCTTATCAACATGGGATGATGACTACCAGATGTAAATGCTTAAATAACTTAAGAAAGATATGGAAAACGTAATACGTGCCTATAAAATTTGAGGGTTTCCCTCGATTTCTCTGGATTCCACCATCAGATCCTGACTTCTTTAAAATTAAACCACCTCGAAAGTACACTCTTTTAAACAAAAAAGATTTTAAAAATCGGTCCAAAATTGACGGAGAAATCGATTAACATGCATGAAAAAAAATTGATTGATTGATTGATTGATTGAAAAAATACAGACGAACAAAGCCCCTTTTCCTTTTTTAAAGTCGGTTAAAAATTAATTGTAAATGTACAACTTCCACCGTCCAATACCAAAAAAAAAAATTGTAATGCGCCACCAACTTCTACCACTTATGTCTTCAACTCCCTCGCACCTCGCTCGCACCAGCATCGCTTGTCCCGTCCGGAATCCGTGCCGCGCCCCAAGCGCCGGGTACAAAAGCGCGCCGCCCGCCGCCGCCGCACAGTCCGGCCCGGTGCGTTGCCTCGCGAACCACCACGCCATCTACACTCGAATACACACGACACAACAAACTTCAAAATGGTAAGTCGAAAAAACTTTCAGAAAAGCTTCCACGTCTCCCTGCAAACAATAGCACAAAATTGAAATTGTCAGAGGAAGGTTGTGAAAATTTTACGCTTTTGTCAAAGTTTGATAGCATCTGGAAAACATAAGATTTGACTGATTTTACGAAAATGTCGTATCGTTGTAATATCGGCTGCATACGAGTAGCAGTCAAATTTTAATACAACTACTTAAAAGTTCAAAAGAAAAAGGGCATTATTTGTCAGTATCAATTCATAAATTAACACTGCAATTGTATTTTGTTTTTTGAATATTATCAACTAGCGCTTTTGATAGAATTTGTTAACCAAAAGCTCTACTTGTCTCTGACATAAAACAAATAAATAATGAAAAGCGCATTTCGTAGTTATAATAGTCCGCTGAATAATTTGAGTGAGTCACGCATACAGATAATAAGAGCTTCGACGAAATGTCCGACTCATAAAGCTCTTTTTAAGGGCCAACGTTTCCTGAAAATGTTTTTCAGTAGTTTCGGGTTCACATAAAGGTTAAATATATTTTTGTTATTTATTTTAAATCAAAAATTCTTTTTTGGTTTGAAAGATGATGATTCTCGTGTGGTCCCATTTTAACGAAGTCATGATCCGATGGTGGAATCTGGGGAAATAGAGAGAAACCCTCAAATTTTATTAGCGCATATTACGTTTTTGCATAGCTTTCTTAAGGGTTTTTCAGTATTTGCGTCTGGTAGTCATCATTTTATGTTGATGAGCTGATGATGGAAGGTACAACTCCTTAACGGTTAGGAGAAGGAGGATTTTTCATTAAATATCATAGGCGCGTATAGTCAGATAGTTGTCTTCCTTCAGGTTATTCACGTGAGCTAATGATAGAAAGTCAAACTCCTAAGCAGTTAGGAGTTGGCGGATGATTCTTATGATTCTATAGCGATGAGGGAGGGAGTTTCTCAAACAATTCATACATTTTCATCTAAAAGTCGTCATCACTATTTAATTTATGTAAGTTACTGTTATAATTTATTTAACACTAAAAAGAGAAAAATTAATTATTTTAAAATAAAAAAATGAACCGATTTAAAAAAAAACTTACTAAAAAGTACAAATTATAACACAAGAACAATGTTTTATTTTAAAACCTATTTAATTTTCATAGTGTTTGTATGAAGTACAAAGATTATATTTGCGGTTGTTGAAAATGTGCTAGATCTCCAAAACTACCGGTTGTATCTCGTTCAAATCAATTTTCGTTGAAAGTATTTGTTAAGCTTAAGATCTACCTACATTATGTATTTTTTTCAAAATTTTCACTTGCTTAGTTTAAAAGTTAGAGGAGGGTGGGGCCACTAATTTTACCACTTTGGAAGCGTCTATCTTCCAAATGTTAGACATTTGGAAAAAACGGTTCTATAAAAAGTAAAAAAATATTGTTTGTTTTAGTTGTATTTATGGGAAGCCCCCTTTAATATCATTATTTTATATTTTTTGTATGAGAATCGTAAAGCGGTTAATAGGATACACCTTAGAATACACCTAACCTACCTACCAAGTTTCCACTATGAAATGCTAATACTTTCGTAATAAAGTGGCTGTGACATGTCCGGACGGACAGACAGACAGACAGACAGACAGACTTGACGAAACTATTTTGTTCCATTTTTTGCCATTCGTCTACGGAACCCTAAAAACTGATCTGAGTGTCACCTCCAGCGCCAGAATTCTTGCAATTAAAAACTTCAGCGATCTGAAAATAATTATTACTTGACCATTTACCAAATGATTGCTCTTGCATCGCGTTCCCATGACAATGACTATTTGTAACTACAATTAGTTTTGTCTGGCATTGTATCGATTTGTGTCTATTGAAGTAATAGTTCTCAAATTAGATAATTGTTATTGGTTATCACAAGAACTAAAATACTTACAGTTACTTTGTATAGGTCAGTCCGACCTTCATATTGGTCATTATAGCTAACTACAGTTTTACATCGTCATCGTCATCATCAGCCCATGTCCACTGCTGGACTAATCACCTCACTGATTAATGTTTGAATAATGATTGAAAGAAGACGCTGTTGCCCGTTGCACCTCTTACGACTCACGTAGGAAGAGAAATGATGGCAATTGTGCTGGTTCCATGCGAGATTTTACATAGAATATAACAATAAAAAATCCATGCTAGCGAAAAACTTATGAATTTTAAAATTTTGTAATTATTTGTCTTATAGAACAACATAGCATTGTGCAAAAGCGCCGTAAAATGTAAAACTATTAACCTATTGAATAAGGATAAATGTGGAAAGCATCACATACATTGTTCTGATCTGAACGTAAATAAAACCCATGATTTGTGGAAATCAGAAACAACTTAAAGGCACCAAATATTCAAGTTAAAATCAGTTAAAATCAGTTTTATTTCTGCAAATAGGCCCCAGGAGGCGCTTTTACACGTCCCAATATTTAAACCTACCACTGCTTCGGGACAAGTCTGGGCTAGGACTCAGTTGGTAATATTGATCAATTTATAATTAATTATAGATCATCAGCTTTTTATCAATGGTGTGACTTGCTTATATCTATGATGTATTGACATGATGAATGAAATTTTAACCACCTTCCAAAAATTTTATAGGCGTTCAGTATCGTATTTAGAGCCTATTTATGAAGTAAAAAATTTAATTTATTTCAGCACGTTTGAATTGAAAAAATGTTTCTTTTATAGTATTCATACCATTATAAAACCTAAACTAGCAGACACTCGTGATGTTTGAATGGTGTAACTAGGTGACCAAGCGTGACCACAGCCGGTCGCGGACCGGTCAACGAGACGACCCTAGCGGTCACCTGCCTTGCTGATCTAAGATGTAGCTAATAATCTTTACAAGTCATTAAAACACACGTTTTTCCTTTACTCAACCGTTTTATTTTAACCGACTGTTAAACATGTCTAAACATTTTTCCGAATGTTGGAGGTTTAAAACATTAATGAAAAATTATGTCTCAGACGGGACTCGAACCCACATCTCCTCGCATGCCGGGCGCGGAGCTTTACCATTTAGCCACCGAGACATTACGTCATGGGAGTAAATTTTTCAAGCATATTCTTATCGCTGTAAGCCACCGTGGTTTCATCAAATGTTAGGAGTTTGCACCTTACCACCCGAAAGAAACATCTTTGATGAAACAACGCTGGCTTAGCGATAATAATATGCTTGAAAAATTGACGCTCAAACAGAGCAGCCATCGGATAGCGAAAGGTTGCAAGTTCAAATCCCACCTAAGGCAAACGAAACTTTTATTCAAGGATTTGTAGGTATCAGCCATTACTTAGCGTGTATTTTCTTACTTTACTATCGAATCAAATATTATTGGTACCAGTACTAAAAACCACTCATATCCATAAATAAAGCTTGTCAGTGCCATGTTCAGTGACGCCTTCGTTTTTAAGTAAAAAATTATCTCAAACAATAAAACGTGATGTTTATTATCAT
Organism: Anania crocealis; assembly: GCA_949315895.1. Taxonomy (NCBI): domain Eukaryota; kingdom Metazoa; phylum Arthropoda; class Insecta; order Lepidoptera; family Crambidae; genus Anania; species Anania crocealis. The sequence continues at coordinate 1,944,568 of OX438857.1, read as the reverse complement.
AGAGCAAGCATTTGCATGCATCGCGCCTCTACGGGAAAGTGCTATTAATTATGTATAGCGCACTAATAAGCTCCTGCGCGGCTGCGTCTGCGCACGCACGGATTTGAATACAATACTACGATGCCATCGCGCATGCTTGGAGACACGACTTATTGTTGTCTACTGCTGATATTGAACAAATTTTCTTAAAGACATCTCTTTTACTAGTCAGTCTGACCTTCATATCGGTCATTTGCTACTTTAGAGATTATCACCATCACCTCACGTCAGTTGGACATAAGATTTGACGTATTCCTCTTCTTCTTTTCATATGACTTTTCTTTGGGGATAGCCTGGTGTCTGTGTTTTCTAAGTCGCATTTTACGGGCCTCTGACCTTACTAATATTTATGCCTCCCATAGCAAGAGTCGTACTACGACGAGGCCACACGACTATAATGTTGCCCCTTTTCCCCTTCCGACCCGAGCCAATTTAGAAAAGAACGATTCTTCATAATCGTCATGTTTGGCAAGTGTTGGCGGTCGCAAATTTACCACTGGTGGAGACAAGGCGCTATATATGTACTCACCTACACATCTCAACATGTTTGGCTGTGCTCTTTTCATTGCCTAATACAACATCCTTAGGATGAAAAGGTGAACTATATTATTATACACATTGTTAAAGGCTAAGCTATTCTTTAAACAAAAATAAATACTACATATTAAAAATAATAAAAAATAGGTCAAAGGGTAATGTAACTTGTCGCATGCATTTGTCAAACAAAACTATGTTTCTAGTTCAGTATCTTTGTAAGAAAATAATGTTCATAACTTAATGGTTTATCACAACTTCGCGTGTTCAGAGCCGTATACACTAAGCTTGTATTGTTGCTAAGTCCTAAATGCAGTATGATTTTCATAATCTACCTAATAACCTATTAAGAAAGAGTAATCTTCTTCTTCTATCTTCTATATTTAAAAAAATCAATTGCTGTTCTTTAGTCTCGCTAAAACTCGAGAACGGCTGGGCCGATGTAGCAGATTTTGGTTATAAAATGTTTGTAGTAGTCCACGGAAAGTTGAAAAGGTGAGAAAATATGGAAAAATAGGGAGGAAGATAGTAAAAAAAACTATTACTAATTTATGTCGTTAGGATAGGTGATACGATGTTCAACGGGTCATCTAGTATATAATAAAAACAAACCGATAAAATAACTAGATCGTATCAAATATCAGCTACTGTGCCATAATTAGGTACTGTTGAAATAATCCATCCGTTTATACCACAATATTGCAGTGTCAGGTCATGTCAAAATGCCCTGTTATCATTTAATACACAATGTAATTTTATCAGGACATCGCGTTATTGAAAATAGGGAAGCATTTTGAGGACACGGGATAACTAGTAGGGTTAAAGATAATAGATACCGCATGGATACCCTCACTTGATAAAGTGGGAAGCAACGTTTATGTACGGGACTGATATCTAGGTCTTGTAAGACAGTGTTTTTATTTAAAGAAATTAAGGTTAATGGCAGGTCATTCTTTGCCAGTTCGATTAGTAAAGAAAGAACAAAAACATCACGCCGAGCGACTACGAAAAACGTCTAACGGTGCTGTCGAGAATTTGAGATACCGAAGTGCACCCAAATTGCTTGTAAATCTTCTATGAAATGTCTTTTATTTTTTTACAGTCTAAGAAAATATTGCCTCCTAATTACTTCCACTCCAATTTCAACCCCATAAAATACTATCCTATGTATTTTTTAGGATCTCATAGTTTCTTTGTATTATCAATAAAGAATTCTTACACAAACTTCTGTCGGGAACTAAACCCGGGAACAGCTAACTCTTGTGATAGTGACCATGAAAGATTTCGTATTCTTATAACTTTTCGAGTTATAAAAGGCAAGACATAGACATATTTTGTAACCAGACATAGAACTTTATTTTCTTTCGTCGTACTTATGAAGAAAATTTTACTGCAAGCAGTGCTTTATGAGAAAAAAAAACCGGCCAAGTGCGAGTCGGACTCGCGCACCGAGGGTTCCGTACAAACCTGCAAGGTTTACAAAGTTCGTTCATAAATTTAAGGTTTTCGGAATTTTTCCTTTATGTGTGCTATAAAACGTTGCTTCATGCCAAATTTCAAGATTCTAGGTCGACTGGAAGTACCCTTTAGGTTTTGATTCCCTTGCGAGTACTTGCGAGTTTCAAAATATGCAGCTTAAATTGCTGTTTCTTTTGATTGCGTTGACATAGAAGTTTGATTTTGTTACAGCTTAAAGGTATTATAGACCTGAGTATTTGGTATGAATTTCAATTTAATACCTCTACGCGTTTATGAGGAAATGGGTAGTAAGTTTAAAATTATTAAAAAAAAATATATTATGTGATGTAACTAAAAATTTATGGTTTTCGTAATTTTTCCTTTATCTATGCTATAAGACGTTGCTTCGTACCAAATTTCAAGATTCTGAGTTCACGGGAAGCACCCTGTAGGTTTTGATTCCCTTGCAAGTGTCGAAAATTTGCGGCATAAACGGCTGTATCTTTTGATTGCGTTGGCTTAGAAGTTTGAGTTAGGTTTTACAAACTTGTACTACTTCAAATGCATTTTTTTTGTGTAGTCTAGGTTAACACGGGCATGATTTTATGAACACGAACGTTCATAATAAAAAGATTCCTTTTGGTAGTACCTAAGTATTTTTACCAATTTCAATGTTGTCCTTCGCTAATTTGAAGACAAAGTTTAACTATCAGTATTTAAACTTGAAAAATTATGTCTCAGGCGGGACTTGAACCCGCATCTCCTCACATGCCGGGCGCGGCGCTTTAACCATTTAGCCACCGAGACACTACGTCATAGGCGTCAATTTTCCAAGCATATTGTTATCGCTGTAAGCCAACGTTTAACTATTACGGGTCGATAGGTGACATACGAGTACAACAATCTTGAATTTTACGAAGAGCTACTAAATATTGCATATATTTGTGTCTGTTTGTGTGAATTAACCTGTTCTTCCATTAATTTTTAATTAACTTACCTCCGCTAAGGCCTCCCAATTTCCTGCAAAACAGGTCAAATCGTCACGGAAGTTTTTTGAGGCACCCTACACTAATATAAAACTGTTTTAAAAATTTTACCGAATAAAAAACGCAACAATTTTAGTTGGTCGCCTTACAAAAAATCATCGACAATCGTTTCGTACCCACTGAAAATGTATAGCTCACTTAAAACTTATCATCAGTTCAATTTTAGGAAAAAAAATAGATCAAAAATTAACCACCTATTTTGAGTCGATACCAAACGAATAGCCAATAAAAATCCTTGTGAATATTGCTTTTCATTATTTAAATTTTTGGTAAATTTTAAGCATTTTCATATGAATGACAATTAAATAATTTAGGTAGGTAAATCAAATTGGTTACTGACATGTTTTCCAAATAAAAAGACGATGAAATTACATTTATAAGGTGAAGTATAAAGTGTAATGAAATTTGAGTAGGTAGGCGTTATAGAAAACGTGATGTTTCGCTGATTGCTTAGGCGATGTTGGTTAGCGCGGGGTATTATTGACTGCGGCATAATTTGCACTCTTGCTACGAGTACAAAGGCAGTATTATGATACTTTCATCCGTAGGCAACGGGGTGAAACAGACTAGGCACTTTGCTAGTTTACGGCAAGGATGAGAGCTATGATTATAATTGACAATAAAAAATTTACTCCCACGAGAAGCTTTAACTTAACTTCGAAAAAAAGTTATTTTGAGAAAGCACCTATGTAACTACCGCGACTGCCGATGATCATTTGCTTGGCATCGACTTTAAAATCGTTTTTTATTTTATTTGTAGAGTTTAGCCGATGTTTTTGTTTTAAGAATGGAATGGAATGGAATATTGAATACCTTTAATTTTATAGTTACTGTGTGCGTGTGTTATGTTTCAAATATTATAAAAAAAACATCAAAAGCGGTCAACATCTTAAATCAGACACATAGCCTTTATTATTTTCGTAGGTTAAAAACGTAACCAATACAAATTTACACTTAGTACAAGTATGTGTATTAATGAGCCTATTTATAGTGCAATTACGGCAAAGACCGAGCTGCACATACACCGATTAGGCATTGAATTGTTCCCGACTTACAATGAGTGCGTGGGCAGGGATGTGAGGAAAATGGTCGGGAGATGTTGTGAATGCAAGATGATAACATACTCAGAGCTTAAAGTTCATAATGATCTACCTACACATGAATCTCCCTTTGTTCCGGGACGACTGACTATCAACACACAGTTAAAAACCTTAAAGAATTACAGGTTTATTTCAGCCGACGAATTAAGGGGTAATTAATTCAAAGTATATGTTAAAAAAAAGGTATTCTCTTCAAAAAGTTGAATGGACGGCAAGATTGAAAAAAGCCACCAATTATAAAACATGGGCTTTTTCTCTATTATAATAATCAATATAAAACACAATCAAACACAGCAAAAAGGCGTAAAAAGTATCAAACAGTCTCGTATCACTGACAGATAATTGACGTCTGTTTTGTCTGACATATTGGACACATTATCAATGCCATGTAATGTCATAGTTAATAGTAGGTTTACTAAAAAACAATGTCGGGCACACCCAATGCGTGACTAACTAGTTCCGTCTTCATCAAACGTAAATATAGTTAGGTTCAACCACCTTTAGGCGTATTTAATTAAAATATTAATATAACTAATTGCCTTCTATTTATGTAACTAGGTCTCGTAGTAACGAACTTTGCCTTACGTTTAACGCAAGTCTGTAATAGTAGTTGTACCACAGTTTTACGGTATCTCCAAAGTAAAACTTCTAATTTCTAATTAACTTAATAAGTGGGTATAACAGTATGAGCTGGTGATACTGCCAATTCGATGGTTTACGATTTCCACTACCCAGTCGGCGTCTTGAGCCATATGACAATTGATTTCATTTTGACGACCATTTGGATCAGCGGTAGTTAACGCTGCTTCTGACCCATGGGTCCCGGGTTCGATCCCCTCACAGTACAAATATTTGTGTGCATGAACATGTCTGTTTGTACTGGTCTGAGTGTTTTCTATGTAATATAAGTATTTATTTACAAAAAAAAAAGTATATAAGTAAGTTTATCGGTTGTCTAGTACCCCATACGACAGGGTACTTAATAGTAGCTTAATTTGGGACTAGATGGCTTTGTGTGGCCCGGTGAGGCATGTCTTAAAATATTTATTTATTTAAATATTTATTTATTTCAAATGTGCGCATAAAGGGGTTAAATGTTGTTCTTTAAAGTCTTAGTAAAAAATATACCGACAGTCAAGTTGTTTACATAAGTTAAGCACACTTGTATTTATTTCTTCTAAACTTATTAGTTAACTTCTAGCTTGATGCCGTTATATCGAACGGGCGGAAACAAACAAACACCATGGTGTTTGTTTGTTTCCGCCCGTTCGGCAATGATAATTTTCTCCCATAATATAATGCCATAGAAGATCACTTTTTTGACAGGTATCCACTGCCTGTAATCATAAATCGATTAACCATTATTGAAAGTCCGTAGAATTAATATCACAGCTAAGGTAACGCGCCCAACTTAATTATAAGCTTCAATAAATATGAGCTAAGCGACACAGATTACAATTTTAGAAAAGAAATAAAAAAAATATGATACTTATTTATTTATAGAGAATTTATCGCCAGCTGAAGTTAGATTAAATGTTAAGACAAATTAGAACTTGGAACTTTTATGCAAGCCAACAGCAATCAAACCATAGGGGTTCAGGTAACAAGTATTAGCTCCGGAAAGAAACCCTAGACTTCGGGTGTAACATGAGGGCGAACAAAGGACTTTCTTTCATCAGGTGGTGGGTAATTGTGGGGGTATCGACAACACCTTCACACGCAACGGTTATGAGAGGGTAGACAGTCCGTCCATCCGACCAATCATTTTTTACAACAATAATTATAGATAAAGGATCTATATGAAAGTCAATATGACGACTATTTGGATCAGCGGTAGTAAACGCTGCTTCTGAGCCATGGGTCGCGGGTTCGTTCCCGCACAGTACAAATATTTGTGTGCATGAACATGTCCGTTTATACTGGTCTGGGTGTTTTCTATATATTATAAGTATGTATTTAAAATAAAAATAAAAAAGTATTTATGTAAGTTTATCGGTTGTTTAGTACCCCATACGACAGGGTACTTAATAGTAGCTTAATTTGGGACTAGATAGCTCTGTGTGGCCCAGTGAGGCATGTCCTAAATATTTTTATAATAAAAGTCAATAAACAATTTATATATCACAAGCTCTTCGCCCGCGGCCCTGCCCGCGTGAACTCCACGTCATATCGCGCGGTCGGATACCTGTCTATGCCTAGCTTTGGCATATAGAGAGAGGTTTACTGTACTAATACATTCGTGTCTATTATCTTTTCTGTGGTGTCTGTAAAACCATGGAAATACACATACAAAATTTCAACCCAATCGGTCAAGCCGTTTAGTAGTTGACATACCGACATCTGTCCCGCTGTAAAAAGCAGCCTATGTTCATCAGGGATGTCGGCTTCTAATAGTAAAGAATTTTCAAATCGGTGCAGTAGTTTCGGAGCCTATTCAATAAAAACAAACAGTCAAATTTTTTCGATTTACAATAATACTAGCGGACCCCGCGAACTTCGTATCTCCTTAGATATAAGATTTTGACGTCTTAAATGAGTTAAATGTCATTGTCATCAAAAATATGGCGGGGTCGGAAAATCTTATGTTTGTACGGGAGTATAGAAAAGTGTTGCTTTTTTACATTTTCAGGCAATTTTCAAAAAAAATTTCTGTGTAAGAACCATCCTCGTACTTCGAGGAATATTATAAAAAAGGAATTAGCGAAATCGGTTCAGCTGTTCTCGAGATTTGCGCTTAGCAACACATTCAGCGATTCATTTTTATATTATAGATTAGTGTAGATAATCCTAACCTATATCAGTCCACTGCTTTTGGTTTAGTGGTATTAAACGCCGCTTCGGAGCCATGGGTCGCGGGTTCGAAACCCCTAAAGTATAACCTGTGTACTAGCAGGATTTAACCAGAGCTGGATTGGCCCTTAAGCAAATTAAGAAATTTGGGTTAGTCATTAATTCACTAAAAACAACAGTAAAAAGTCCGATAATTTTAATGTAGTTTGTTGATGTTGTAGACCCTTATCCAATAAAATACATAATTCCATGAGGAAACCACGGATTTATATATTGCTATGCGGTATGCCGATTTTCGAAACGCCTTTGCGATAAATTTATTTTACCAAAATATAATAGGACTAGTTACGCGTGACAGGAACGCTGCAAAGTGTTCGAAATGTTGGAATAAACCAAAAAAAAAAGTAGAACAGTCCTAATAAACGTGTGTTAATCCGTAAATGATTAGAAGCCTTATGGTTTTAAAATGTCTTCAGAAAAAAGAACCTAATACTTTTTTAATAACAGGCTAAATCTACAAGCTAGAACGTTAACAGCCTAGCCAACCATAGATAAGATAATACTAAAGTAGCCAAACCAAGTCAAAGCAAACCACGGACTCTAATCAGAATAAAACGTTGTTATAGTTTATCTCACTTCACCATCCACAAATTCACAATTGTAGGGACTCCCAAGTGGGACAGAACTTTACAAAAATCAGTCAGACAACTTTTAAAAGTTTAAATACTTCATTTCTCGTTTTACGCTTACTTACATAACAAATTATTACAATTTTTTATTTGATATTTTAGCAACTTAATTGCACTTATAATATCAGTATATAAACTTGAAAAAATTTTTTTTTTTTTTTTTTTCCCGCCTGAGACAAAATTTTTCAAGTTTATATACTGAAATTATTACAACTTGATCAAGTCCAAGGCTTTGGTATTGCGCTGTCACTCACGTTATGGTTTCTAAAAAATTAAGCATTGTCCATTCATTGAACTTGCACTTTACGGTTTGCAAGCACGCGTTTATAAACAAGCCTTTATATGGCTAAATTATTTTAGCCCAGATAAGATTGGTATTACGGTATTACACAACAAAACCTAAAATTATCGTTTAGTTTAAGGAATGAGCCATATGTTATTTATTTTACCTAGTCTACAAAAGTTTTCAGTGGCTAAACTGATGAGTCCATGAAAAAATATATAGCATCGTTTGTTTCCTTTAAAAATTCTATCAACATTTATATTTAAATAACATCGAAGTGTTGCCTCAACCTTATTTAATGGCAAATAAATCATAGTATTTTTATTTTTCTCTATGATAGAGATTAGGATTATGACCTATTTAGTTTTACTGCGTTTATGATCTTTGATTATATAAATGCTCTAAGTTTATGATAATCCGTTACTATACCTGATAGGCAGAAGTAGGAGGTTCTACCTACACTATACCACAGATAATATAATACTAGACGCTAATACTTTCTTTAATACATACTTACTGCCTAAAGTATTTAAAAAACTTAGCCCTTAAATTATTTTCTGTATGTACACTTTCGTACAGTTATATAAGTATGATTAAAATACATATCTCCTCTTACAAATACATTATTCAAACAAAGCTGAACAATTAAACTAGGCTCTATCATTCCTACTATTGCAAAATGATATTCCCAATGAGGGAATATTATCCCATCCAAACAGAGGGCTTTTAGGCAGTGACTCATCACGGGAGTGCCGTCTGACGCCATACCGAGTTAGGACTCCCTCCCCCTACTCCCTAGGTATGCTAAAACATGGGACAGGCATTATTAGAGCACATGCCGTAATAAAGGGTTTTTTAAAAAACAACATATCGACTTGCTTTTATCATCAAAATTTCTGACTAAATGACAATAATAGAACTAAATAAAGTTAAAATTGAAGTTTTGTGAATTGTATGATTTTGTAAATTTTCTCAGTTATTTAGTTTAATGAGGAATAAATGATTACTTACACTTAATATTGACTACAAATTCTTTCCAATCAGAGATTAGAATGAAATACTAAAAATCATTCTAAACGAACGAAATTTTAAGCTTCAATCTTGTCTATTATTTTAATTAACAACCATTATGTAGAGCTATGTGTATAAATATAACAAATTAGTTTTATCCTAAAATATAAAAACTAAGAATGTTATCTACACTTCGTTATGTTTTTTATAACAAACATTTTATTGCAACTTCATGATAGAGCGTCTCTGAAACGCGATTACAATTAGGAGTTTTGTCTCGTTAACAATTTAACATGTTTAAATTAACTTACATAGATACTAGTTCACAGACAATGTAGAAGTCATTAATCATGTCCGAAGCACGGTAGCGCAGTTTTTGTTACATAAAATACTTAAACCGAAATGCCTAGCCGGGTCTCACAAAAGAGGTCTGCATGCTGCGTCTTCCTTTCAACTTTAGTTAGTCTGTTTAACTTTTTTACTTTTTTTGTTTGCTGCTACCCAAGGCGTGATCGGTGGTAGTTCAACGACCGCGACTATGCAATTAAGTTGGACATTGGCACTCACAAATATCTTCCTGAATGTTTCATTACTCCGCGGGTGATGATAGAGCAGCCGAATACTTCGTCTATGCTATAATTATTACCTACTTTGATACCTAAGTGCTACCTACGATGGCTTTTAATTTAAGGGTTCATCAATGTAGGTATTTATAAATGAATTTACAAAAGCATACGTCATTTATGCGTTCAAGGTATGCTGATAAACAGTCTTACATTACAGATACCTAAATAAGTTATGTATAACCTAATAAGGTACCTACGTGTAAAGCTTAGCACAACGTTAAATGAGTAATGGAGAAATAAAACTTTAATTATAATGATAACTCGCCAATATCGACGTTGCGTAAAACTTAAGACCCTATATAATACATCTATTATGCAAAAGCGCAGTCGAAACTATTATTATCTATATAATTCGTATAACAGATTTTTAAATCCGAAGTATCTACAATCAAGTGAATCAAGTTATTCAGTAACTATTTCACATCTAAACACTGTAACATTATGTTTGAGCAGAGAGCAAACGTTTCCTTGCGACATTAAGTTACTCTAGCTAGATAGAATAAGGAGTCATGCAGACCGTAATTTAAGCTCTTCCGGATTGGATATCCGCGGAAACCACGCAAATGCCTTTGAACAAAATGTTACCTTAATAAAAAAAGGTGTCGACTCGCAACATTGTAAAGCCTATCAAGAGTAAAGAGCAAGTGATTACTCTATCCGTGATCATTGCGTTTATGGATGCAAAAGTTCCGAAATATCTGAGACCAAAACATAGTATGGTCGCAATCCCAATAACATGACGTGTTAATACGCTTCCTAGAGCCTATATGCAGAAATAAAACAGATTTTACTAGTTTTTCTTTTACTTTTTACTTTACTCGCAAAGTCTTTTAGTTCGGTCAACAGAACTGTCCAACAGAACTAGTAGGAATATAGGTTTTAAATCGGTATAGTTATCACTTGGTTGTTATTTTAATTGTAGTTCATCATTATCTAGGTACAAAATGCGACTGCTGATTTAGAAAATGCAAATGTGATTATAATTACGCTAGGCTAAACCAAATAATAATTTGTTAGTTACATGATACATTGTATTTGATAGCCCCTGAATTACTTAAAGTGGTCAATTAAGATAGTTTCTTTGTGTAGCGACATTTTTATGCCACAAAAGAATACCTAGATATGTATATTAAAGTGCCATCATCACGCTAGAGAAAAATCTAAATCATAGATAGTCATTTATTAATGCCATGGTCACATCTAGTACGAGTAATGTACAAATTATAGTTACATTCTGCAAAATAAAATCATTTTTTCATATGAAGTATTAAGGATAAACACACATATTGACGTTGTTACACATATTCGAAAAATGCTTTCATTTTTTATTTTATTTGCCGGATCGGAGTGGCTAAAAAGAGAGTGAATTTCTTTCAAATCACTTTTATTTATGCAAGCAGACCCCAGGACGATCCCCCATTAACCAACATTGCTTCGAGACAAGTGAGGGCTTGCGCCCGTGAAGACACAGCAAGAAACTCGGTCACCGTTGTTAGTCATAAAGTATAAATGTTAAATAAATCATCCATAGATCACAGAATCTAATACGAGTAGCATCTAATCTGTATCTACAAATAATAGATGATACGCACGATTGATCTTAATGCCATCTGAATTCTTACATAACATAAGTAACTATTGTCTTCTGCTGTCCATGCGTAACAGCATCGGCTACCATTTGTCTTACCATCAAATACCTTTTGGTAATTGGACGATTAATGCCAGTTAAATTTACCGAACTGTATACCAGTGGTTCTCAAATGAGTGGGCGAATTCTTCATGAACAACTTACATTGAGAACTTTTAATGAATGTTATTGACAAGATAAAGGACAGTATGATGGTTTCACGTAAGATACAGTACCTTAAACTAACATTTTTTTTTAGTTTAAGGTAATGTACACCTCCGTGGCGAAGTGGCGAACACACCAGTTTTCTAGGTGTCGCCTGCTCCGAGGTCCCGGGTTCGATTCCCGGACGGGTCAATGTAGAAAAAAAGTGTTTTCTACATTTTTACGGGTCTGGGTGTTTGTGGTACCTTCGTTGTTTCTGGTTTCCAAAATACAAGTGCTTTAAATAATTATTCAAATGTATGTGATGTTGTCCACATTTATTTATTTATTTATCATTTAAGTAACAGCCTATAATCATTCCATTGCAGGGAAAAGACCTCCATCATTAAATTCAAGTTCGAAAATTCAAAAATTTTTGGATCGATCCCGGGACCCCGCGATCTTAGTCCAGTATTTAAACCACTAGACCAATGGGGCGTTATCATTTATTTAAATCCTTTACTAACCCACTTGGTGTATTCCACTAACTATGCAAGCGTGAAAGGTTTTTGATTTCGATTCCAAATTCATTTAGGAAACAATCTTTCCTTAATCCTCTCCCTCTAACGGACGGATAATTGACTAACCTAATAAAAGCGATCAGAGCAATTAAATTGACAGCCTGTAGAGCTAAATCAATTAACGAAACGGGGACATTTGCTGAAAGTTTGAGAAACACGTGGGTGTATTGATACAAATAAGGAATAAGGATGGCTAACCAACGCCTCCACTAGGTTATATACCGAATTTATAGCTCCAATTTACTTGCAAAGTGGCTTTTGTTCACCAATTGAATGGGTTTTTCACCATCATGTAGGTTGAGAAGTGTAATTATGTTAGTCGTGGGCGCAACAAGGCTTTCAATAAAGTTTACAATGTTACGTGGAAGTTAATTTGTTTACTAGATACGGCTTGTTTTGTGTGGCATAATACTTGACATGATTCATGGGGATTGTCTTTTTTGGATTTTGTAATTACATATTAGTCAGCATATTACTGAACAATAAAGACGAATCTGTTATTGCGTGTTTAACAACGACTGTTCGGTGTCAACTTTTTTGTGTAACATTTTTATAGCTTGTCCCTTAGATTAAAAGGCCTTTACTTAATTTACTTTTGTATGAAAGAAAAATAACGATATACACATTCTGGCACCAACATAGCATTAACATGCATTTTTTTAATAAAAAATGGGCTTGCCTTTGACTACATACTTAACTATACGTTTAAGAAGAAGCCTAAGATGAAGCGAGCTTACCCAGAGGTACTGGTTCTCCCACACACCAGCGGAACACAGAGGCACTGTTTGTCACTGGACTCCGGCAGGAGGGTGGTAGCATCCAGGCGGCCTCTCACGAAGCCTGCCACCGCAGAGGGATCTGTTAGCCGTCATCATTGGTTAGAAAACCAAAGATGCCGTTGCACAGGGTGGACCACTAGGAGGTAGATCCCACCAACCTCCATTAACCCCCGTTAAAAAAGGCTGGTTTCGGCTTGTTACACCATTTACCTAACACCCTGTATAACCTTAGAGCGTAGCTGAAAACAAACACCTAAGAAGCGGCCTATAATCATCCCACTGCAGGGCAAAGGCCTCCATCATTGAACCTTGGCCTTTGCCCTGCAGTAGGATGATTGCAGAGGAAACGCCCCGTTGGTCTAGCGGTGTGAATACCGAGCCAAGATCTCGGGATAAATCCCCGGGTTGGGCAAAAAAAGTGATCACCAACCCGCATTTGGCAAGCGTGGTGATCATGCCATACCCATAATTGCTTTGGTAACTTGAAAACAAGAATTAACATTAAAAAAGCAAACTTTTCGTTGCCGTTTTATCGTTGTCTATAAACTTATTAAGCCTAGAAATCATGAAAAAACCATCAAACTGTAATGTCAGTTCATGGTGATTGATAGCCTAGAGATATGGTATTGTATCCTTCGCCATGGTACCACCCCGTGCCTACACCGCATCGTGCACGAACGTTCCTATTAGAAAACTATTAAGGCGGTGTAGTTCTAAGAGGCAGCGTTTTTTATTTAAAACCTATTTTAAAACTATAAAACAGCGTTTAAGTCTGAAAAAAAAAAATTATTAGTTGAGAATCTATTCTAGTCACAGTCGCTAACGGTTACACGATTTGATTAACTTGGCTCGATAGAAAAAAATCACTAAACTACCTCTCTTCAAATTATTTTTTCAATTTCCCGACTAAACTACGGACATTTTTAAATAAAATTTTGCAATGCATGTTTAAAGCTGCTTAATATTTATAGACATATTCGCTGAGTTTGAATTAATTAAATGATACTTAATTACTATGTTTGAATAACTACAAAATACGTTAGCGCGGCGGCTCGTCAGGCCCGTACTGTCGCGCGCTGGCGCTTACGACGGTGCGCATTGGCTCTCCGTAATGTCGATCCTCGATGGTTATCGATCCATAAATCACGAACTACTAGGCCTTAACAGCGAAATACGTATACCAACCTCTGATCATTATTGCACTATGACTTGACAAGAAATTTTAAAGATGGCCGACTTAGGTTATTTAAAATACTATCGAATGGTCGCACAATGACTGGCCGAAATTGTTCCGGTGATTAATGAACTACAAACCAACTTAATTAAAAAACTGACTTAATTTTTTCGCAAAGTCAGTCCTTGCTATTGTAGTTTTTCCAGCAAATATTTAAAAGTTTCAGTTAACTTGAAAAGATCTTGCTACGTCAAAGTCTACATTAGTTTATTGTACAAAGAACAAACATATACCTACTATACTTAACTTAGATACAGGGCTTTCGCCAAGGAAGTAAATAAAATAAAATGAAATAGCAATAAATTTAATTGAACTTAAATAAGAATAACCAGCCAAGTGCGAGTCGGACTCGCGCACGAAGGGTTCCGTACCAAAAACGCCAAAAAAACGGGTTTGTTGTATGGGAGCCTCCTTTAAATATATTTTTTTTTAGTATTTGTTGTTATTGCGGCAACAGAAATACACAATTTGTGAAAATTTCAACTATCTAGCTGTTGCGGCTCTTGAGATACAGCCTGGTGACAGAGCGACGGACAGACGGACAGACGGACAGATAGCGAAGTCTTAGTAATAGAGTCCCGTTTTTACCCTTTGGGTACGGAACCCTAATTAAAAACTGAGTATAATTATAAATTCTTTATATCATAGTATATGAACTATAATATGTTTTGTTGATAATGTAAGTCTTTAAACCTATGAATGAATTTGAAAATTGAAAAAATAATGATAATTTTTTATTATTTCATTGACCTTTTGTTGTAATGGTGGACTGACCTAACCTTAGTGATATGAACTATACTATACCATTCAAGTATCCTTAAAGCAGGCTTGCTATTAGCATGAACGATAAGAAAGAGCACAGTTTATAAATAGGTATGTCCTGAATTTATACCACCACTTTAAAATCCCTTCAAGAAATCATAGGTTACTATTTACTATAGTATTCTTATATCTTTAAACTTATTTATTGTTGTAATCCGTGCCTCTATTCATCATTCGGTATAAAACTTAAAAAGAAATCCTGTGTTAATGAGTTTTCGGGTCATGCCAATGGCCCTGGTATAGGTACTTACTCGTATATCACGCCTCCTGCCCCAATTTTCTGTTAGTGTGCCAAAAACTGGTCACGCACATTTCACTTAATTTATGCAGCCAGTTGTGACAAAGCATCGTTAATTACACTCACGTATTTAAAATCTACAAAAGTATTATGAAATTCTACTATTCTTTAGTAACACTTTGTATTTTACACAGCGTATTTTCCAGTTATATATATTTTTTGTTTCAATCGCAGGGATCTTAGGGACTGTGACGGATAATATAGTGTAGTATGTTGTCAATGTGTTAAGTCATTGAGCCACGGCGCAAGCCCTACTTACCTAATAATTAATTACCCATTTACACCAGAGCTTCAAGAAATTTACTTGATACATTAATTTTTTTTTATTTAATTAGTCAATAACTTGATCCATAATTATGTTAGTCACATAAAACAATTCTAGATTTATTTATTTTATTTCATAATTTCAGACAACGCAAGCTAATTTTAATGGTGTCCATGATCATGCAATCGTTGACAGCTAGTCTAAGTGCACGGAGTGCACCTGTGCATTCGTCACCTTGCTTGAAACAAATTACAAACTCAGCCGTTGAGGCTTCTAATCTTGTAAGGGAAAACCATTTTATTGATGACTACGAGTAGCGTTAAAAATGGCGAAAGATACATTTTGTTTCTTTCGAAACTGTATTTTTCTTGTAAGATACACGTGATTATCGTATTAAACAAATTCAAGGTCAGTCTGAAAATTACATCCATGTAGGTACGTAAAATACTGTAGTTATAATACAGTGTATTTTTCATTTTTTACAAAAGTTCAAGCCGCGTAACGCGGGTAACGCTTACAAAACGCTTCGCTTGTGACAAAGCTACGGCTCAAACTAACTTGTGGTTTTGAGAAACATAATTTAACTTCGTAGGAGTATAATGTAAAATGATGTAGGTGCTTGACACTAAATATTTTATGATATATTTTCGATATCAATATTCCATTGTCTCAGAATTAGGATCGTCAAAATTTAATACATTAATGAATAATGCAAAAAATACACTGAAACATAAGGAAGATTTAACTGAAGGTCAACAAGGAAAGTTTCTGTATTTAAAAAAAAAATACAGGTGTCGTATGGAAGATACATGTATATTTCACGTCATTTTCAACGCTTACCACGAGTCGCCTGAGAGTACATTTTATTACGCTTGCCGAATGCGGGTTAGTAATTACAAACCTGAGCAATGTTCGAAAATTCAAAACCCTTGTTGCCCGACCGGGGATCGAACTCAGGACTCGGAGATCTTGGCTCGCTACTTAAACCACTACAACAATAAATAGGGCATATGGACCAATGGGCTGGCTGTAGGTATATGAGCGAGATCTTTAGAGAAATATTTATTCTTCTTTCATGACGAGGAACAATCAATAAACTAAACTATTTTTATGCCACCCTTCGGTAAGCCTGACACTTAAAGCAGGTACCAAGCAATCGAAACCGATTCCTTCTACAAATATTACAAGATTAAATAATTAATTTACAATCTCTTCCAGAGGGAATGTATCTCCGTCCACATCGGCCAGGCCGGCGTCCAGATCGGCAACGCCTGCTGGGAGCTGTACTGCCTCGAGCATGGCATCCAGCCCGATGGACAGATGCCTTCAGACAAGACCCTGGGCGGCGGAGACGACTCCTTCAACACCTTCTTCAGCGAGACTGGGGCTGGGAAACATGTGCCCAGGGCTGTGTTCGTGGACTTGGAGCCCACTGTTGTTGGTAAGTGTGGTTGTTATTGCTAACTTTCCGGATAATATTACATACTTATGGGTAACAAACAGAATAATGATTCTGAGACTCTTGTGGATGGTGTAAATGAAGCAGACATACGTCAAAAGCAATATCTGTCAGTCAACAGCGGGTATAGCATACAGGCGGTACTAAAAAGTCAAATAGAAATTAAAGTCGAAAAAACTAGCACAAAAGGTACACACATAAGAATTGATTAGTTACAGTAAATAGCAAACAAACTGCCTAATAAAGTTGTAGATATTCAATTAAAATGAATAATGAACGAAGCTAAACGCAAGTCTTGAGTCACGGACCGTAATGAAGCTAGGTATATTTTATTGTAAAGGGTTATGAATTTTTCAATTCAAACAATTGCTTAGATTTAAAAGCGCGATCTACACAAACCTGTGTTCGTTTAAGCCACGGGTTGTTGACCCCTGTACACCTGTCATTAAGTCTAACACTCCAAAACACCACTAACAGTCTACCGAATTGTTACACACTACGTAGAACCACAGTAGAACATAGAACAACACGAACGAACCCATAATGCTAAGACTACATGGGAAATGCTATGATAAAATATATGGGTTCGTGAAAAAAAAAATGCATTCATAACGGGATTAAAAATGAAAGAAGACATTATTCTGAGTACAAAAATATTTAAACAGTACAGCAAATATACAGGTTGACTTTGAAATCATTGCATATTCGTAGTCGGGTCACAGTTTTTTTAAACTACTTAAATTGTTATCATCTATATGTATAAAGCAGAAACACATACATTTATGAAGGGGTTACCTACGCCATATCGAATACCAAATGATCGAAAATCAAAATTTCGAACACTATTCATCGAACAGTCAAAAAATCGAAAGGTTTAATTCCAACCTTACGGTTATCGCTATTGATTCCAAACAATTTGATTGGCCGTCAATTTTGATTGTCGTGTCGACATGGATTATACGGCAGTATATTAAATCTATGGATTATACAATACTAATTTCACTAGTAGAAGGCAGCCAACATATTTAGATCTTATCAGTATCAAATTATGAGTTCGGTAAAGCTACTTAAAAGATTAAATCTGTGGTTGTTTTTTTTTATTTAATCATCGCCAGCCGGCATAATATTATATTGGTAACAGGCCTCTCTATAGAAGATTTTTCCACAATTATAACGCTTTATAGGCAGTTTGGTGTTTTTTTTGACGACCATTTGGATCAGCGGTAGTTAACGCTGCTTCTGAGCCATGGGTCGCGGGTTCGATCCCCGCACAGTACAAATATTTGTGTGCATGAACATGTCTGTTTGTACTGGTATGGGTGTTTCCTATGTATTATAAGTATGTATTTACATTAAAAAAGTATATAAGTAAGTTTATCGGTTGTCTAGTACCCCATACGACAGGGTACTTAATAGTACCTTAATTTGGGACTAGATGGCTCTGTGTGGCCCAGTGAGGCATTTTTTTGCGCCATAATGACCGGCCATTTCCTATAATGAAATGATCGCTCATCCGGCTACCCTCCGGACACGGGGGAGGGAGGCGGTGAATCTTACAGCCGGCTGTGAGGTTATGTCGGACTCTTACTGACGAAACACCATCTGAACTGAAATTCGCTTTCATGAAAGGTGATGTAGCGAAGTGCACACTGAAGAAGGCCGGCATCCAAAGGAATGATCAGCCTTAATTAATACAGGGAATAAGTTTGGTAAGTGCTGCAGAGAAGAAGCTGCTGGCAGTGCTCCTTTCATCGCCTCTTTACGTGCTGGCACCAAACGTCATTATACTGTTTTAACTATAATTTATAATTTCCTGTCGTTAACCTCTATAGTTTCTTATCACAGCCTACATGATTCCACGGTTGGATATCCAGTTAATCTTTAGGCCAAATTTAACCTTTATGCCAGATTAGTAAAATTAGTCTAATAATTTAATTTTGTTTTAAATATTTTGCCGACTGTTTCTATAAAGTAGGTAATATCCCCGCACAGTACAAATATTTGTGTGCATGAACATGTCTGTCTGTCCTGGTCTGGGTGTTTTCTATAAATTATAAGTATATATATACAAAAAAAAAAGTATATAAGTAAGTTTATCGGTTGTCTAGTACCCCATACGACAGGGTACTTAATAGTAGCTTAATTTGGGTCTAGATGGCTCTGTGTGGCCCAGTGAGGCATGTCTTAAAATATTTATTATCATTATTATTATTAACAGAGTTTATGGAAGAATCAAAATAAGTTGCAATACGCCGTTGAAGATCAAGATTGGCAAAAATTATTCTCGGAAAGGCGATTCCCTTAAATTCGTCCAGATGTTCTCATTCGTATAATCACTTCATACTAACTATTGCGGTTTTAGGAACAGCAAATCAAGATAGCTGCGTTTATCTGCTTAATAAGAATACTTACTAAACGACTTGCCGTCCGCTGAAAACTACATTTACTGTCTGTTGAATAGAATACATGGTATCTATTGGTTACAGAATTGAATAACATAATCCATATCCCCCATAATTAACGGCCTATAAACATGCCACTGCAGAGAAGGCCTCCATCAATAAATTCAAATTACGATGGCAATGATGGGTACAGGCTACAGGCCTAAGTAATCACCACGCTCGCCAAATGCGGGTTAGTTCGAAAAGTCGATACTCTTGGTGCCCGACACGGGGATCGAACCTAGGACCCCGAGATCTTGTATCTTGTGTTGTGTTGTAATACATGTAAAATATTGAATCATGCAAAAACTTTAACCGAACGTCAGCTAGGATAGTTTAAGTATAATATAGAAAATAAAGGGGTTATTGGAAGATACATGTATTTAACATGTAATTTTTTACGCCAATCTGCATAAAGCAAAGCAAAAAGTACCTAGGCAGTTTGCGCCACGCTCGACCACTTAACTCGCCCGACCGACTCTTGCGTAGATGTGAACGTGCCTTGATACGTGATACTTAACCGTAACCTGGGTTATAATAAGATATGATGATGATGGATGGATATGGATGGAATAGGATGATGTTAAACACTGTTAAAGTTAACTACTATTTTAACCGACTTCATAAAAAAAGGGAAAGGTGTAAGTTCGTCTGTTTAAATCTTTTTTTTTCTGTGTTCTTTTAGTACACACTACACTTAGGAATTAAAATATATTGATTAAAAAGTTCCATGGTCTGCACTTTCACTACAGTTATTCAGGGAAAAAGTATAGGCAAACAACATGTCAACATAAAAAACTGCGTTTCCACCAGAGATGTGCGAGGATGTGTTACGATACGAGCAATGTGTTTGTTATGAACCAATAGAATCGTTTCATTTATGTAACCTCGCGCAGCGCATAGCTCTGGTGGAAACGGCATAAAGACGAGGTTTTTGTTCGTACAAAACATGCGAGAGATGTGTGCGAGGGATAAGTGCTATCGATGGAGGCCAGTGACCAGTGAGATACTGCTTGCAGTCACCAGACTGTTTTCATCTGCGAACCTTTTCACAGCTCCGCTACACATCCTTGCACAGCTGATCTGTGAAAAAGCAGCCTTAAGCATCTGTTTCATGCCTTTGTGCATCCTATTATAGGTGGATCCTTCAATAACCTTAAGTAAATAAGCTTAGGTATAATTCCGACTTATTAATTCCATGCAAATCACAAATTTCTTATTCACAGTTAAACTGTTTAGCTAAGCATGACGTATGAAGATGAATATTATGCTACTAGATTAATAAAAACCTGTTATATTGGATACATTCCATTTCACTAACGATAAAAAACAGCACGTTACAAAAACTATCCTTACAGTAAGAACTTGTTGAACAGTAAAGACGATAATTACAAAACTGAAAGCCATATAAAGTAAATGTTTTACAGAAGTAATGAAGTACCTACTACTCTTAAGGGGATTACTAGAGCTATGTGTTGCCCCCAAATAATTTAATTTTATTACTTCTTCAATTCTCAAAAAACTAGAACAGTATCATTTTAGCAGATTACCTCTAATATTTATTGAGTCAGAGTAAACTTTTTATTTAGTTGTTTATAAAGTCGAATTTGTCGCTAACGCCAAAAGCGGCCGCTTTTAGCAATAATGTACAATAAGAAAGAATGCCATAATGATAAGCAGTTAACAGTGATTCAATAAATACTAGGGGTAATTTGCTAAAATGATACTGTTATAGTTTTTTTTGAAATTAATTTTGTTTAGAAGTAATAAAATTAAATCAATTGGCCCATAGCTTTTGTAGTCCCCTTAAGTAAGTTAACACTTTTTATAAAAATACTAGTAGTTTCCAATGACTTCTTACGCGTGGATTTTTGAATTTGAAATTATCGAGAAACATAGTTGACAACCTATTCTCAGACCTACCGAAAAATACAAAATAAAAATCGGTCGAGGTCGTAGTTTGAACAAACAATTAAAGCTTAAGATTTTTTGTAATTGAGATATTGCTTATTCTGTTCGTGGTTGCATTAAATGTTAAACGTTAGAATTGGTAGATATCGAATTCCATTTAGGCAGCTGAAAGGTTTATTTTCTGAAATACTTATATTGTGTAGATACGTTACTCGATGCTTCCTGTGATTCATTAGGGCAGTCTTTGAATTGTTATCCCAAAAAGCTTTTACCAAGTCATGATGTCTTTTAAAAATAATTTGTCTGTTTTTATTTTATTTAGGTACTTAAACAGATTGGCGTAGAAGTATAAATAGCTCCTGGTTATCACATCAAAAGAAATCGGCTCGGGTATGGATGTGCAGGAAGACTTTTGCTTGGTATCTCGTAACAAAAGAGGTTTTATTTAGCCCATTACAGGTACGCTTCTTCTGATCGTGTGACCATCCTTCAAGGATGACCTGGTGTCAGGGTTTTCCAAGCCGTCCATTACAGGCCTCTGACGTGATTTGTTTTTACGACTGTTTTCTTGAGTTTACGCGAACACTATTACATTGCAATGAAAGAAATGTTTACGGATTTATGGTTTTTACGACTTCCATCTTACAACAGAAGCCGGGACCAAACGGCTTAACGTGGCTTTAGAAGCACAACCAACAGAAGCCGGGTCCAACGGCTTAACGTGCCTTTAGAAGCACAACCAACAGAAGCCGGGACCAGACCCAAGCTAATGTAGAAAATATCGTTTTCTGCACTGTATAAGTAACGCCCTATAATCACCCCACTGCAGGGCAAAGGCCTCCATCATTGAATTCAAGTTACCATAGCAATGATGGGTACATTTATGGGTATATCTTCACTGACCCGACCTACAATCAAACCCTTGCGAAGTAGGCAGAAATAGATGGAGAAAGAAATCTCCTGCATTAATTCCAAAAATATCTCTTAATACCTAAACTTGAGCTAGGCATCCCTGTTGCATCATTACTACTCGTATCTCGATGCGTGATGGAATCTTGAGCGGTCTCGAATGGCTTCAATTACTTAGATCTGAAGTGCGCACGAGCAGCTGCGTCGGACGCCGCTTGCCTTATCACCATAATCCATCGTTTTGCTTTCTTCAATGCGATATACTAATTGCGTTAAAGTCTTAATTGAGAGACCTAATTGGTCTATTTAATGGATGAAGCACCCACAATATTGACGCCTAATAACTTAAGTTGTCACAAGTATACCCTGGAAAATAATAAAGCTTTGCTTGTTAGTTTGTTTATGTATGAACGATATGGTACTGTCTTATTTTCATAAAGCTATACCTACATTATAACGCCGTTATAAAAATCACTCTCCTTACTGTGTAATAGACCTTAGTAGCTGTATTTTTCTATTTACTTTGTGGATAATGGTGCACATATTAATAAAATATGGATATAAAAATCGTGTACCTAAGCTTTTTTTATTTTATCAAAATGTGCAGTTGCTCTGCTAGTACTGCTTTAGTTAGTGTAAGCTGAATTCCGCAGCATGAAAAACAAATAACTCAACAAATTAATTACAAATCTAATTTACCCCAACAATTATCTACATCTTCAAATCAAAAAATCAACGTGGCAGTCAACGACAGACAATTTAGGTAAAGTAGCAAAGGAAAGTACCTACTGAAATATAATAATTATCTTCGCGTAGTTTTTATCGAAAATTTTTTGCCACTCCTCTTCCGGTAGGGGCGCATCTTTTTTTTTTAAATCGAAATCCTAACTAAATTCAAACATAATGAACACCGTAAAAAGTTAGAGTACATGGTAGTAACACATAAAAAGTATCACTGCGTAGTATTTAAATGTGAACCGCCTCTTTAGACTTATCCTCAATCCGCAGACGAGGTCCGCACCGGCACCTACCGTCAGCTGTTTCACCCAGAACAGCTTATCACTGGCAAGGAGGATGCGGCCAATAACTACGCGCGCGGACACTACACCATCGGCAAGGAGATCGTCGATGTCGTCCTCGACAGAGTCAGGAAGCTTGCCGACCAGTGCACTGGTCTCCAGGTAATATCTTCTTCTTATAGTGTGATTTAACCGTCAATCATAATCTGGTGTCAGAGCTTATCAAGCCGCCATTAAATACATTTACATAGATTTGTACCGTTTTTGTAAGTGCAATAAAGTGTATATAAATAAATAAATAAAACTCTGACAGGAACATATTAAATTAGTTAAAGTTTGGCCGCGCCTTCGTCCGTCCGAATTGGGTTCAGAGAAAGGAATATTGTTGTGGTCTTAACAAAAGATACATTATAACCAATAGGCAGTGCCATCTAACGTCTGTGTCAAGTACTGTCAAGTCACTTCATACAAACGCAAGAAAGGAATATCGAGATAATTTATATCCTATGTTACTTTGATGTTATGAATGAGCTTTATTATTGTGAATTTTCATTAAAATCCATTCAGTAAATTTTTCGCGAAGGAGTTACAAACATACATCTATATCCTGCATCCATCCATCTATGCAACCTTTCGCGATTTTGTGTATTAAGTATTAGTTGGATATACAAGAACTGAACCTATCAAATAATTACCTGATTTTCTTCAGAAGTAAACACGTAGCTATATTGTAGACAATTTCATAAGATTGATATCTTGAACGGTGTCTATTCCTTGTTCAGGGTTTCCTGGTGTTCCACTCGTTCGGAGGTGGCACAGGCTCCGGGTTCACGTCCCTGCTGATGGAGCGGCTCTCGGTCGACTACGGCAAGAAGTCCAAGCTTGAGTTCTCCATCTACCCTGCGCCACAGGTACCTACCGTCTAGCTAGACGCATAAATACCGCATCATTCAAGTTTTGAACTATATGAAGCCTACGTAAATTATTTTTTTTTTTTTATTTGATACAATGAATTATAAATTAAAATATGTGCCAATACAAATCCCTACAAAGCATTAGTAACAACAGCCCAGGAGATGGTGCGACGCATAAGTGTTTTTCCAATAACCACGTTGCCATTGTGTGGTGCTTCCAATAAATGATAAAAGCAACAAAGTTGTTTTAAATCTAAGTTTAATTCAATTTAAATTTGTTTCACAAGAGTTAGTGCACCCTCTCTTCTTTTCCTATGGGTGTCGCAGGAGGCGGCTAAAGCAGCACCATTTGCCAACGATGACCAACCGCCTGCCAAACGTAGCGATTATAGCAAAATCCTCCTTATGAATGAACTGATCTAAGCTGAAGCCAGATGATGACTAAAAATTTGTGGTTTCTTTCACGCATAATATCGCCTTTCAATTGTTGTGTTTTTATATTTTGTGGCTATCCCCAGGTATCAACCGCTGTGGTGGAGCCATACAACTCGATCCTGACCACGCACACTACCCTGGAGCACTCGGACTGCGCGTTCATGGTCGACAACGAGGCCATCTACGATATCTGCCGGCGGAACCTGGACATCGAGCGGCCCACCTACACCAACCTGAACAGACTCATCGGACAGGTACGGCTGGTAGAAGACAAATATAGGTTACTATAGGCTACAAGGAATCTATGATGGTTACCCAAATCCACCAAATTAGGTAAACAGCTCTCGCTCCGTTTGTTTAGTGGTTTGAGTGTATGTCCAAGATCTCAGGGCCCTGGGTTCGATCCCCGGGTCGAGCAAAGAGAGTTTCGATTTTCTAACATTGCTTCGGTTTGTGATTGATCGATTACCAACCCGCATTTGGCTAGCGTGGTTTGGCTATTATGCACGTACATCATTGCTGTAAAATGCTGTAGTAACTGAATTCAATGATGGAGGCCTTTGCCCTGCAGTGATATAGATTACTTTACTTATTCAAATATAAAACATGAATTTAAATTGGCTTACAGCTTAAAGTAAAAGCCTTAAAAACAGTTATCGATACAAACAACGTCTAGTAACGTAATGGTTAGAACAGTAATTGCTCGGTAAGCGAAACGATCTTAATTCAAGTCCCACCTAAGGCAGTCGACAAAATATTCACTTTTTCATTGAAGTAAACATTTTGTTCCCAGATCGTGTCGTCAATCACAGCGTCCCTTCGCTTCGACGGCGCGCTGAACGTGGACCTGACGGAGTTCCAGACCAACCTGGTGCCCTACCCCCGCATCCACTTCCCGCTCGCCACCTACGCGCCCGTCATCTCCGCGGAGAAGGCCTACCACGAGCAGCTAACGGTGGCTGAGATCACCAACGCCTGCTTCGAACCAGCGAACCAGGTTGGTCACAGCAATGATATTTTAGCAGTATGGAAGTTATCTTCTTGCTAATAATAATAATACTCCAATGTTCAGTTCAGAAGGGAATGATTTATTATGGAAACTTAGCCTAGTATATACAAAATATTTACAACTAAGTAGTGACTAAACTAAGTAAGCTTATATCTAGTCTTAGCCAATAGTAATAGAATTAAAATATGGTGTGATTATTTGAGAACACGATATATTGTTGTATCGCTCTTTCGTGTGCGAGCGAGAGAGTACACTATTGTGCGTAGCTCGCACGACGTAAATATAATATATTTTGCTGTGGGAAACAAAGAGCGTTATAACTATTTGGAGTTTTATCAAGTCTACACGATGCTGCTACAATATTTTAAAGTATAGATATGTTACGTTCATAGTAATTCGCGTATTAAATCTGTTCCGAGCAATCCAAAACTGCACACATTGACAAGTTTCACTGATGAGCAGAACAAAAGATTCGAAACAGCACGCCAGTTAAAAGAGACGGCTATATTTTTTAACGTTTACTGCTCGTGCTCGTGATTGCGCTTGACGCTGGCTAAGTACAAAACGCCCTAACTAGGACGCATTTCAGTCTTCACAACGCGCGCGCTTATAATAACATATCTTCGTTTTAATATAATATCACTGGGTCACAGCAAATGCATCAAGTACAGAGGTTATATGGTAGGATGGTAGGAGTTTTTTTTTTTGGTAGGACTTACCCAATGATATTACAAAGAATATTAGTTAATAAGTTTAGCTCAAGCTTAGCCACATTTTCATTTGAAAAAGACATCTACCCGAAAGGTGAAAAAATAGGGTTGACAGAAAAATCCTCGAAAAGCGTAAAATAAGCGGCCAATTTTGAATCGGTGGTAAACAAGTAACCTAAATATGTGGCTTTTCTCAGTCGGTTTAATTATTGAGTAAAATTTTTATGAACACGTATGAACTATGACGTATCTGATGTCTGAAAGCGACTGACATTTAGCAAGACTAGTATGCTGAATTGCTGATGAATGTTCTTACAAAATATAACATCAAATCAACACAAAAAAAACTGAAGCCTTTCAAAATTATAAATAAGAATTAGAAAAAAAAACTAATATAAACATTGGAAAGCTAAAATACAAACGGTAAAAAAAGCAAACTAAGTAGGTAATCCTTTTCTTAGATAATAATTATTCTTAGATCCTTTTTATCAACCCATTTTCTGTTTCAGATGGTGAAATGCGACCCACGTCACGGCAAATACATGGCTTGCTGTATGTTGTACAGGTATACAATTCAAAATTATCTTAATTATTTATATTCTTCCAATTTAATTGTCCTCTACTGAGGTTGCCTAGAATAGATGACTTCCAGGACCTCCCAGGACGAGACCGCCTAAATTGTACAGCTTAAAATGTATTTAGGTATGTGACAGATTTTACCTCTAAGATGTGAAATAAAGGGCATTTATGTTACTTTTCCAGAGGAGACGTAGTCCCAAAGGACGTGAACGCAGCCATCGCAACAATAAAGACAAAGAGAACGATCCAGTTCGTGGACTGGTGCCCCACGGGCTTCAAGGTGGGCATCAACTACCAGCCACCCACCGTGGTGCCGGGCGGCGACCTGGCCAAGGTGCAGCGCGCCGTCTGCATGCTGTCCAACACTACCGCCATCGCTGAGGCTTGGGCTAGGTTGGTATATCAGATGCGCCAGAAAACACACCAATTGAAAAATTCAGACTTCAATCGACGTACTATCGCCTTCTCTGTCGCCTGACCACGTCTAGAAGCAAAATCGCTTGCAACACGACGCGTCTATTGTTGTAAAGTGACATCCGTTTTTGTGTAGTACCTTATCTGTGGTAGCACTGCATGCTATTTTCATTTGAAAGCGGTTAGGCGTCAGAGACCGCCACCGTACATTTTTCTGACCGCGGCGTACGCACCAGTTTTCCTAGGTCCCGGGTTTGATTCCCGTCAAAGTTAAATAGGCTTTTTATGTATTGTTAATTTAAACCTAATTGCACAATTAAAATTGCCAAAAGCATTCTCTACCAGTCAACCATAGGAGCAAGCAGATCTTTTCTATATTTTACCCGGGTCTGGGTGTTTGTGATACCTTCTTGCTTGTTTCTGATTGCCACATTAAAGTGCTTTGAATCGTCACTTACTTTGAGATCAGAGGAATCTAAGTGATATAGACCACGTTAATTTTATTTCATTTGTATTATTTGGCCATAGATTATGTCAGTAGCAAGCAGCTCAAATGAATAAAACTATTTTCTGATTTCAAAGCATAGGTAGTTATAAAAAAAAAAGTTTTGTTTTGTAGTTTAAGTATCAAGAATCTTAAGCCGGATAGTCAGACATAAATAATATGCAAATCTTTAAATTATAGAAATCATCATTTCAGTCCACAGTTAGACGATGGGTCCCCAAAAAGCGAATTATAGGAATGGTAACTACTTATATGAATGAATTCAAAAAACAGTTCCACCCGCGCAATATAACACGTTGTTCACGCGGGCCGAGCTCTCGGCGAAAAGCTTGTAAATAATTATTGACAAATCTTAGACATTTTTATCTGACTATAAAAACTTCCGCAGACTGGATCACAAGTTCGACCTGATGTACGCTAAGCGGGCCTTCGTGCACTGGTACGTGGGCGAGGGCATGGAGGAGGGCGAGTTCTCGGAGGCGCGCGAGGACCTCGCTGCCCTTGAGAAGGACTACGAGGAGGTCGGCGTCGACTCCACCGAGGGCGAGCTGGACGAGGAGAACGAGTACTAGGCAGAAAACCATGGCCCTTAAGACAGCAGAAATGTTTATAGTTCGTAAGAATAGAACTTGTGGATCGGATATACTTACATCACAGAACATGGGAAAAGGTTAGAAAGGAGATGTAGGCGGGGCAGGCGCGCCACAGAGGTTATGAGCAAATGCTTGTAAGTGATTGACTCAGTGGCGTAGCGTGGGGGGTGCCATACGAAAGGGGGCGGCGAATAAGGATTTTTTTTTTGAGTAATGCAAACAAAAATGTCACTAAGCAGATTTATTGTACAATATGCGGTCAGAGTCAAGTTTGCCTTCTAGCGAAGACATCTACCCTAAACATACAATCGACTTCGAACTCACGGATAAGTTTGCCACATGTAATTGCAATCTAACCATCCTTTTTAAACGGCGACCTCCAAGGCGGAGTGGTGTACACACCGGTTTTCAAGGTGACGCCTGCTCCGAGGTCATGGGTTCAATTCCCGGACGGGTCAATGTAGAAAAAAATGTGTTTTTCTACATTTTCTCAGGTCTGGGTGTTTGTGGAACCTTCGTTGTTTCTCTGAAGCAGTGCGTGGTAGTTTATTTAGACTTGCAATAAGATGTACGATTTAAGTGCATTAGATCCATTCAATATAATATTTAAACTTTAAATGACTTCGAATTAAAATAGGGGGCGGCGGATTTCCGGTTGGCCCCGGGCGCCAAAAAGCCACGCTACGCCACTGGATTGGCTTCTTTTGACGTCACGCTACCAAAAGAATTAGTTTGATTGGTGTTCTTTGAACTCGTTATGTGTAGTGGGGCGCAATCGGCGACATCGGTTCAATGGCGCATGACAGCCTTTCTAACATTTTCCCATGTTCATTGACTTACGTTCACCTTCACAAACCTATATCAATCAGTCCTCTGCCGGAGATAGGCCTCTACATGGAGGATTCTGCCTTCATCACCACGCTTTGGTTGGCGATCGCAGTTTCTGGGAAGGACGCTGCTGACCGTCTTCTTTTGGCAGTACTCCTTAAGTCGTCTCTTACGACATCCATAGGAAGGAAAGGGATGATACTATCCTTTTAATGTGTAGCATCAAGCAACGGGTTTGACTTGGGAGGCAGTTGAGAATTTGTGAGGTAGCTCACTTTTCTGATGGGTGCCGCCGATTTTTCTCAACTGTTATACTATGTCAAAATACAGTGCAGCGAATCGATCCGTAGGTATCACGTCTCAGCGAACTATGCGCATTGGCTGCTGAACGCATCCGTTACGATACCCGGTGCGATTACCTTAATAACAGTAACCATTAAAATCGGTCAATTCGATATATTTTATAACTTCAGATCGATTTGGCCGATTCAAACTATCGTTAAGAGTAATGTAATATTAGTTTTAAGAAAAATGTGAGCTTGAACGAGTGTGTCTTTCAACAGTACAAACTTTTGGAAAATAACTTTCATAATTGAAATGCAAAGTTTGTGCCTGTAACAATTAATTTGTTTGATGCATTTATTAATTATAAATCGTGATAATAACCTAACATTAGTCTAGATTACGTCCTCTTGTAGTATGAGTTAAGCTAATTTATTGAGATTTTATTTTAATGTGCTTAGTATGAAATATGAATACGTAATTTTGTATGTTTGAAAATAAATAATTATTAATGCACAACACATTTTTACACAATATTATATTTTGTTTCATTTCTGACGTCCTAATAGTAACATTCTTAAAGCAATAAATAAAACAAGAAACAAATTTATTCATTTTAATAATAAAAAAACCTATTTACAAAATCATAAAAAAATACTTGTAAATATAGAACCATTGAATATTTGCGCACATGACGTTCTTACATTTAAATCCCATACAATATCATACAAGTATTTACAGAAAATTGCACTTAAATTACTTACTATATATTTCACATATTCAGTTGCATAATCTAAAGATTTCTAAACAAATATTACAATAGGCAGTCTAGTTTTCAAACTAATGAAAACAATATAAATAGTACTTACAAAAGTTATAAACATAGGTAAACCTCAGTACATCTTACTGTATGTCACAAAGAAATCGTCAATGATAAAAGATGATATATGAAAGGGAGGAAAAAAGTAGCGTCATTTCTTTGATAGACTAGATTTCCACTAAGTAATAAAGGGCGCCAAAATAATTGGTCTTTGCCTGACATTTTGAGGTTTAAAAATTATCCTAACTTTGCTGTAAGTCGTGAATGGTCTTGGCTGTGGCACAGAATTTATTAGTCTTAATATTTTACTTAGTAAATTAAATATTATTTTAATGTGGCTCAATCAAATAAACATTTTTTGTCACAACTGAAACTGAAACGATGGATCCAAATTTTTTGCAGTCAGAAACACTCATTGTAGCATTTTACACTAAGATTCCAGCTGTGATACACGAAAGTGTATGGTGTACATACTTTAACAATAAGTTAAAATTAAATAGGCCTTAATAATAATACACCATGGGATATCCCCACAATGAAATCGAATATAATACTATTTTTGTGACAATTACTAGCCATTAAATTATTTGTCGACTTCCGTCACATGAGTAGATAGACGAAACGGAATTAAAAGATTCAAAAGAACGTCAACTTGTGACAATGAGATTGTCAGCTGGCTGTTTGAGCGTAAACCGGTTTTTCCATTACTCTATAATTTTTAGGGTTCCGTACCCAAAGGACCCTATTACTATGACCTCGCTGTCTGTCCGTCTGTCTGTCACCAGGCTGTATCACAAGAGCTGCGATAGCTAGACAGTTGAAATTTTCACAAATTATGTATTACTGTTGCCGCAATAACGACACAAAAAAAAATATTTAATGGGGTCTCCCATACAACAAACCTTTTTCTTCTGTACGTGGTTCCCCTTCGTGCACGAGTCCGAGTCGCACTTGGACGGTTTTGTTTCAGTGTGCGACTAGCGGGCCAGTGGTCACGCACACATGCCCCGCGTGCTTGTAGTGGTACACCCGATTCGAACGGTTTGTATGAAGCTTAAACTCTGTTCTGTTTATTTACTCATTTGCTTCCGTGGTGTTACGTGTACTAGTGTACGTTTATACGCTTATCCACCGTTTTTATGTTGTCGCCTGCTACGAGGTCCTGGTTTCGATTCCCGGTGTGTCATTGTAGTGGAAAAAAAGTACTTTTCTATCTTATCAAGGATTTGGATAATTGATACCTTCATGGTTTCTGATTTCCAGAAAGTAGTAACTTACTTTAAGATCACAGCAATGTATGTGATGCTGTCCATATTTCTTAAATATTATTGTTTGACTAACACAATACTAAGTTTGAGCAAAACAAAAAGGCCGTAGATACAAAAATTATTTTATTTATAAAAATTATAAAAAAATAAGTGCAATAGTTTTGACAAACTATGAATTCGTCATGTGTAAAATTAGGTAAAAAATATACTTTTATTGCACATCAAATTTGCCTCACTAAACAAGACTATCAGAAGAGCGCATGACGACATAACTCAGGTAAGCGTATACCCTCAGAGCCACTGGACCATAGATATTCATGCCGCCTTAACAACAAACTGTTTACTAGATGTTTTAAAGTAAAAAAAAAACAGGTGATCAATAATGTACTTACTTTATTGTTAGTACGTTATTATATAATTTTATTTTAATTCGCTATGGTAACACAAAAAGTCCAAACCGATACCATGGCAACACTGCGAAGAGTCCGGACATAGTTCATATTGCGTGGATACAAAACTGACAACTAAAGTAGAGATTAAAAAAAACTAATTTCTGTAATTCGACTCATATTTTAGTACCCCGTAAAACATCGAGATTGTGAAATACCATTTAGGTAAATGTAAACTTTATTTCTTTACCGGAAAGCATACCCTCATGTTCG
The DNA here is from genome assembly GCA_949315895.1 of Anania crocealis. Taxonomy (NCBI): domain Eukaryota; kingdom Metazoa; phylum Arthropoda; class Insecta; order Lepidoptera; family Crambidae; genus Anania; species Anania crocealis. The sequence continues at coordinate 1,912,484 of OX438857.1, read as the reverse complement.
TGTATCGCTATCTCACCCACACACTATACTGTGTGCCTATTGCGAGCCTGCTCTAACAGCAACAATATTTATAATTATAACCGGGTTACTGATTTTTTATGCGATGTCAATAACGGGAAAATGATGCATTATATTATCGATTGCTGTAATGAAGACCATAGCAAGATACATGTGTACGGCGATTCCATACAAATAAAGTGAAGTTGCTACAGCGTCGCCCTCGCCGTCTACCAACCCGCACTAGGCCAGCGTGGTGGAACTAAGGCCTTAACCCAGGTAAGGTTAAGTTATTATGTGTAAGTAAAGTAGTTGTTGGCGCATTCAAGAAGTTGTGCCGTCATAGCGTGAGGGTTCCATGATCGATTCTCAGCTCAGCTCATTCTCATTTTGTTAGACAATTTGGTCTAGCGGAGAAAACTTGGACGGCACGCGAGAGGGTCCAAGATCGAATCCCACGTTGGGTGCGATAGTTGTTATTATGTGTACTGTATTTATGATATTTTATGTATTTATTGAGAATGCGAGGAGATGCGGGTTCGAGTCCCGCCTGAGACTAAATTTTTCAAGTTTATATACTGATATTATAAATGTAGAAATCCCACTAATGACATGGCAGTATGGTCGCAGACCTTAGCCGACTCGGAAAGGAGCAAATTAACAAAAAAAAGGAGAACTTCATCACTGATTGCTTATCCAGTTCTTCTTATGTTACACCAATGACTATCAGCTTTTGGCACTGTTTTATTTTTTAACATAATTTTACTATATGTACTCTAAACCTTTTTATAATATTGACTGTTTGTACAAAAATAAATGAAAAAAAAAGATATTTGTGCGATAGTCACAGTTTGCCTTTCGCTGTACATGGTCCAGTATATTCCGAATTTGTCGGAGAAGTCGTAACGGTTATTAAGCCCTCGTATGTTTAGGATCTGTCCCAGACACAATAGGCTATTTGACAATGCGATAAATAAAGAACGAATTACTATTATCAACTTTATATTATGAATTTATAAATGGTTATTTAGTAAGGGAAGTTGAAAATAATAAACGATTTATTTATAAATCCAGAAATAAATATGCATTTATTTAAACGTTTGTCACGTGACACGAAACACTCCTGATTGGTCGGGTTTATGAGACGTCACCTGCTTGATAACTTCGTTTGCCTACTTGTGTTTTAATAGTTTTTCAAAATGTTTTGATAATATTTTCCTATAATAGTATACATTGTTTTTGTGTGATTTTTTTCAATTATTTTTCAAATTCTGTCAATTTCTTTTACTATGGACAACGATTTTGTAAAGCAAAAAGCAGTAACCTGCCCATTCATTTAAAATCTGTAACACACAAACTAATTAGTCGGGATCTTTAAGTGTAAATGTTTATTGAAATCATAAGACTGTAGCTACAATTTTTAGCTAATATTATAAAAATATCGGAAATATTCGAAGTGAGTTGCAAGAGGCATTCTGTTAAAAACATTAGAAGTAGGTATTATAACCTCACACCAATAACAAAATATTTACATTCCTAATTATTAAAAATTATAAATATTATGTTTACTTACATCGAAATGGTCCTCACAGAAGAAAATATTTGTACTATTCGCTATGTTATTATGATCCCTCCGAAATAGTTGCAACACTTTCGGCACACTTAGACTTTCTTTTGAACACTTACAAATAGTTTTCCGAAGTTTTTATAGAAGTATTTATACATTTTGGAAATGCATACCATTTGAAACTCATTTTATTACATAAGTAATTGTTAAAATATAGATCCAATCGCACTTTCGTTATTTGTTTGCAACAAATGTATGTAGATAATTATGTGCTATAGATCACAAGACAGGCAGGTGATGTCACCGACCCCATTGCAGCGACGCCATATTGTCAAAATAGCGTTTTGGCGCGCTATTTCAATTTACAATTTTGATTTTGATATTTTTCAGCAAATATGTACCAGAATTTAAAAAAATTACTTTAACTGGGTTCTTCAACCTCTACTTAATAATATAAAATGGATTTCAAAAACCAGTCAAATAGCCTATTGTATTCCTATTGTCTCTGGATATGCCACATACGAGAGGGTAACAACAGAGGTTTGTCTCACATAGTACGATGTATAGCGGGTGTTGTTGCTAGTCTGGTTTCCCGTGCTGTGGCGCCAACACAGCTCGCGGGAACCAACCCCGCGCCCCTCGCGCCGCGCGTCCCGGCGCCCCCACCACTCCATTAGCCTCATCCACAATTTCGGGCACTTCCTCGCCGAACAGCCAGTGCCTAGAGGATGGAGAACGACCCGTTTAGGCGGGAAAACGATACGTGAGGCGATTGACGACCATTTGTATCAGCGGTAGTAAAAACTGCTTCTGAGCCATGGGTCGCGGGTTCAATCCCCGCACAGTACAAATATTTGTGTGCATGAACATGTCTGTTTGTACTGGTCTGGGTGTTTTCTATACAGGATGAAATTTTAACCACCTTCCAAATTTTAATATATCAATCTACGAGACAAAAACAAACGACGTATTTTTACTTTTGGTATAGCCCAGTACAAAAATGTCAAGATAAAGCACTTAGAAAATGTTCGCCAAAAATCAAAAATTTTTGATACGGCCTCCTGGAAACACTTTTTTTTACGCGATTCGCATCTCATTTATTCATTACGATACTATTCATACGTTTTTGATCATCCCTGTATTACCTTATCAGGCCTAGGCACGTAAACATTGAAAACTATATTGCGAAAAATAGTTTCGGGTGAAAGCTTGATTTATATTTTTTACTTTATAAATGGACTCTAAATACGATACCGAACGCCTACAAAAATTTTGGAAAGTGGTTAAAATTTCATCTTGTATATTATAAGTATGTATTTACAAAAAAAAAGTATATAATATAGTAGTAAATTTATCGGTTGTCTAGTACCCCCAACGACAGGGTACTTAATAGTAGCTTAATTTGGGACTAGAGGCTCTGTGTGGCCCAGTAAGGCATGTCTTAAATATTTATTTATTTATTTATTTATTAGGTAATAGTAAGTAACATTTGTTTTGTTTGCTCGAATATACTTAGTAGACTGAGTTCTGTTCTTTTTTAAGAACAAAACTCAATCTATAAAGTATGCTCGGTCAACTCACACAAAGACACCGCTCATAGACACGATACGCCTGACTGGTTAGGATCAGTGCGAGGTCGAGTATCATCTGCTTGCGAGATCAAATGAGACACACGTCCCTGAAGATTTTTGTGCAATAAGGAAAAATGTTAGCAAAGTTTAGCCGCAGTATGCAGCCAGCCGGCCGGGCCGCAGCGGCAGGCGCGGCTCGTCGCTGCAGCAGTATGCAGCCGGGTCACTGACCTCCTGTGCCGGGTGACGCGCAGCAGCCGGCCGGGCCGCAGCGGCAGGCGCGGCTCGTCGCTGCAGCAGTATGCAGCCGGGTCACTGACCTCCTGTGCCGGGTGACGCGCAGCAGCCGGCCGGGCCGCAGCGGCAGGCGCGGCTCGTCGCTGCAGCAGTATGCAGCCGGGTCACTGACCTCCTGTGCCGGGTGACGCGCAGCAGCCGGCCGGGCCGCAGCGGCAGGCGCGGCTCGTCGCTGCAGCAGTAGGCAGCCGGGTCACTGACCTCCTGTGCCGGGTGACGCGCAGCAGCCGGCCGGGCCGCAGCGGCAGGCGCGGCTCGTCGCTGCAGCAGTATGCAGCCGGGTCACTGACCTCCTGTGCCGGGTGACGCGCAGCAGCCGGCCGGGCCGCAGCGGCAGGCGCGGCTCGTCGCTGCAGCAGTATGCAGCCGGGTCACTGACCTCCTGTGCCGGGTGACGCGCAGCAGCCGGCCGGGCCGCAGCGGCAGGCGCGGCTCGTCGCTGCAGCAGTATGCAGCCGGGTCACTGACCTCCTGTGCCGGGTGACGCGCAGCAGCCGGCCGGGCCGCAGCGGCAGGCGCGGCTCGTCGCTGCAGCAGTAGGCAGCCGGGTCACTGACCTCCTGTGCCGGGTGACGCGCAGCAGCCGGCCGGGCCGCAGCGGCAGGCGCGGCTCGTCGCTGCAGCAGTATGCAGCCGGGTCACTGACCTCCTGTGCCGGGTGACGCGCAGCAGCCGGCCGGGCCGCAGCGGCAGGCGCGGCTCGTCGCTGCAGCAGTAGGCAGCCGGGTCACTGACCTCCTGTGCCGGGTGACGCGCAGCAGCCGGCCGGGCCGCAGCGGCAGGCGCGGCTCGTCGCTGCAGCAGTATGCAGCCGGGTCACTGACCTCCTGTGCCGGGTGACGCGCAGCAGCCGGCCGGGCCGCAGCGGCAGGCGCGGCTCGTCGCTGCAGCAGTAGGCAGCCGGGTCACTGACCTCCTGTGCCGGGTGACGCGCAGCAGCCGGCCGGGCCGCAGCGGCAGGCGCGGCTCGTCGCTGCAGCAGTATGCAGCCGGGTCACTGACCTCCTGTGCCGGGTGACGCGCAGCAGCCGGCCGGGCCGCAGCGGCAGGCGCGGCTCGTCGCTGCAGCAGTATGCAGCCGGGTCACTGACCTCCTGTGCCGGGTGACGCGCAGCAGCCGGCCGGGCCGCAGCGGCAGGCGCGGCTCGTCGCTGCAGCAGTATGCAGCCGGGTCACTGACCTCCTGTGCCGGGTGACGCGCAGCAGCCGGCCGGGCCGCAGCGGCAGGCGCGGCTCGTCGCTGCAGCAGTATGCAGCCGGGTCACTGACCTCCTGTGCCGGGTGACGCGCAGCAGCCGGCCGGGCCGCAGCGGCAGGCGCGGCTCGTCGCTGCAGCAGTATGCAGCCGGGTCACTGACCTCCTGTGCCGGGTGACGCGCAGCAGCCGGCCGGGCCGCAGCGGCAGGCGCGGCTCGTCGCTGCAGCAGTATGCAGCCGGGTCACTGACCTCCTGTGCCGGGTGACGCGCAGCAGCCGGCCGGGCCGCAGCGGCAGGCGCGGCTCGTCGCTGCAGCAGTATGCAGCCGGGTCACTGACCTCCTGTGCCGGGTGACGCGCAGCAGCCGGCCGGGCCGCAGCGGCAGGCGCGGCTCGTCGCTGCAGCAGTATGCAGCCGGGTCACTGACCTCCTGTGCCGGGTGACGCGCAGCAGCCGGCCGGGCCGCAGCGGCAGGCGCGGCTCGTCGCTGCAGCAGTATGCAGCCGGGTCACTGACCTCCTGTGCCGGGTGACGCGCAGCAGCCGGCCGGGCCGCAGCGGCAGGCGCGGCTCGTCGCTGCAGCAGTATGCAGCCGGGTCACTGACCTCCTGTGCCGGGTGACGCGCAGCAGCCGGCCGGGCCGCAGCGGCAGGCGCGGCTCGTCGCTGCAGCAGTATGCAGCCGGGTCACTGACCTCCTGTGCCGGGTGACGCGCAGCAGCCGGCCGGGCCGCAGCGGCAGGCGCGGCTCGTCGCTGCAGCAGTATGCAGCCGGGTCACTGACCTCCTGTGCCGGGTGACGCGCAGCAGCCGGCCGGGCCGCAGCGGCAGGCGCGGCTCGTCGCTGCAGCAGTATGCAGCCGGGTCACTGACCTCCTGTGCCGGGTGACGCGCAGCAGCCGGCCGGGCCGCAGCGGCAGGCGCGGCTCGTCGCTGCAGGGCGCGTGGAGGGCGGCGCGGGGGTACTGCAGTAGGGGCCACCAGCGCCCGGAGTAGGACCCGCTGACGCGGCATATTCGCGAGCGCAGCAGCTTTTCCTGCTTTTGGGCTTGCTGTTCACGCTGGAAACGATTTTATTAGCATACATTTATGTATATAAGGTCATATAATCACTTTAGATACATGTTAAATAATACGTAACGGTAAGTGAATCGCCAAACCGCTATCATACAAAACTTATTTAAGCAAAACAACCTGCCTGATAGCTGAATTGCTACATGCTCATTACATTACATTACAGTGACCAAAATACTACCTTAACTAGTTATGGCTAAAGATCGTATGATGTTCACTCAACTTTTGTCTGTACGTCAACTTTTCATACTTTACGCGATACTTTTTCAATCGACCATATCGAAATAGCTACCTGTGATAGACCAAAATGAAGGAAAAGAACATCAAATATAAAAAGAGATAATCGCTAAACAGAAATATAGTAGCTGAAACGTTCAAAACACTTACAGTAAGGTCATACTCCCCGCACCCAGCCCTGACGGGCCACTTCAGTCCATCGTACCGGCCGCTGGCCAGCACGAGCCATATATTCTGCCTGCTGCCCAGGTCGTAGGGGAACTCGAATGGCTCCAGACCTTGAGACTCGTGCCGAGCGACCGCCTTCTCGAGGATCCAGTCTTCGATAGTAGTGCGGTTGTGGAGGATGCTCTTCATCTGCAAGTGGTTGGTTTTGATTCTTCTTAGTTTACCAAGCTATTAGTAAAAGAACTCTGACTGACGTGACTTGTTTTTACTACTCTCACCTTGCTAGCCTGTAGACTAACGACTTAAGGTCGACTATTCCACCGCATACGGAAAGAAATTAAATTTCTCATAAAATTACAGTTACACTTAAAATGATATAATATGGGTAAATAATTCTAAACCTTTCAGCCCATTCTACTGCTCGTGAAGAATCTATTTTTTGGTGTTATTCTTTTTAACATGAATAACACATATAACAGCCCAACGGCTATAAATTTGATTCGTTTTACATAATATATTATTATCTGATTCTTCCGCGCAAAAAAAATCCAACCATCTATACCTCTTAATGCCAGCTGTACGACCTGATCTTTCTTATAATTTGTTTTTTTATAATATGTTGTATAATGTTACAAGCAGTATGGAATTCAAGACTTGAATGTGTAGGTGAAAATTAAATGTAGATCATTCATTATGGACTAAATATGGATTTTGAAAATTATTTCACTAATAAATTCCGCTAGTTAACACCGGCCTAGGTACCTTCACCACACTACCCGCACTAAGCCTGAATGAGCAAGCACTATTTCATGCAGGAAAACCGCCCGCAATCCCTCAAAAATGCATGCAGTACAGATAATGCAATTATTAGTACCTTCGTTGCGCTCCGACGAAATCGGAGCGCAGCGAAGACGACAACGTCTCCTGGAATGCTTGGTGAAGTGGCGAAACACGTCAAAGTTTTCCTTATAACAATGTTGGGTTTTACCTGGAAGTAAAGCAAGGCTCCGACAGCGAGCACGACGCCGGCCGCCATGCCCACCGCCAGCAGCGTCAACACCAGCGTGCTGAGCGTCAGGTATATCATGGGCTCGCGGCCGGTCCCGTTGTGGATGTACCAGATCCTGTTGATCGCGTGGTACACGCATATTGAGAGTACCTGCCGGTAACAAAGTCGATTGGGGACAAATGTAAGTGTTTATTTTTTTGCATTAACATCGTTTCCTTTATTAAAAAAACTTTTAATGGATTTTATGATCACTTTGCCGGAAAAGGTGTAGGTGCAGGTAGGCCTCTTTATGAAGTGTGATTATTTGAACCCTTGAAATCCAGGTTAATACAACTACCTATTTGTCAAATAAGATTTTCAATGGCCAGAATAACCGTTTTATTTATCCTGATAGTTGGCATCTTGACTTTGGAATTTCAGTCAAAGTGTCAAAGACAAAACCTAGGGCTGGTTTTGTCTTTGTGAAGATCAGAAGTTTCAAGTAAGCTTTTTGAGCCAAATTACACAATGTTGAGCTTTCAATTGTAGAAATCAAACCTCAAACTGTCAGTCAAACACCAACTATTGTAGAACATTTAATTTTGATTTGCCTTTGCCACCCCACTACTTTGTAAACAATAAATTAAAGAAACATTTCAGTGTGGTAGCTTATTATGACGTGACACAGAACTAAAGCAAGCAATATTATCATAATTTGACCATTAAGTATGATTATTATTCTGTTTTGCTCTTACTATGGCAGCATGCAAGCACCCCACAACAGCAGAGCAGAGGAAAATCACGAAGTAGCAGTGGTTTTTATGGCCAACGCAGCAGTTGATCCACGGGCAGTGATGATCCATCTTCATAACACATCGACCACCTTAAGATAATGTACTAATTAAAGTCAAAATTTTAAGTTCTAACATCATCAGATATTTAGATACCGAATCAATATGTTTTGGATAAAAGGTCAATATGGACTTTTTATCAAAAACATACAGATATACATGTGTTATAAATTGCATCACTAGTTAAATATAAATATTCAAGGATTGTCAGTAAGCAGTACAGTTTTGTTTGATTGTCAATTATTGAGACAGAATAATAAATTAAAACCTGCACTTTGCAACAATGTTTATTGTCAATTGGTAAACCATGGGCATCAAAAAGTTACGAATTTTCCAACATTGCTCGGGTTTGTGATCACCAACCAGCGTGCGCGTGGCAAGTGTGGTGATTATGCCAGTACCCATCATTGCTGTGGTAACTTGAATTCAATGATGGAGGCCTTTGCCCTGCAGTGATATGATTATAGGCTGTAACTTTTTTTACTTTATTTATTTTACTAATAATGTTGATTGGATGAATATTTTTAACTCAATCGCACCAGACTATGAATGAAATTTGAAATGGAACATAGGCTACTTCTTATTCCGGTAAAATGTATCCTTACCATTGGACAGTTTCAGATAATAATTTGCAGGCAATAACAAGTAATTCGTTAGACAACTTTGAGCATGTCATACTTTGTATTAGTTATTCTAAACACATGGCAATATTGCACACAAGAGTTAAGCATTGAAAGAAAATCTTACATTTCCTACAATGATGTGATCTTGGAGCTTTGTAACCATTACACACTGTACAAAATTGTAAATAATCTACATCCTCTTCTTTTTCCTGAAAAAATATAAATCAGATGAGCTGTTTTGGGTTGTAGTAATGCTTTATAAAACAACAAAAACTATTACTATTACTGAAAGTAAATAACATTTTTCTACAGTCAAGTAGCAAAAAGCAATAAAGTTTTTAACACGTTCGCTGCTGAACCGTGTTTACGCGTGTTTTATCATTAGACGCTTGGGCTGATTTACACACATATGTGTTTGGGGCGAAATATTTGCTGAAAGCATGTACGGCGCTCGCATTTGCGAGTCAAGTCCGTGTTTTAGGATAATTCATTACGAAAAGCCCGCAGCCGACGTGTTAACTCATGGACTTATTACTTTTTTAACAATGAAAGAGATGCATAGCTATGACTTAAGTATTAGTAGCTTTCACCGTTCTTTATTAAATTTGAAAATCAATCTTTTTTCTATAATGCACAAATGATTCTCAACCTTAGGGTGATAGACCATTTTCTTGGCCGACCGTACCATCAAATACTGTAGACATCAGGTTGTACAAAAGACACTTACAGGTTTCCATCCTAGGGGAACAAATCCTGGGCCCTCAAGAAGGGACTGAAGGAAATAGTATAGTGTGGCAGCAGCAAAGGCCAGAAATGTGGCGGTGTGCGCCGCCCCGCCCAGGGAGGCGTGCGGCGGCCACCACATGCTCATCAGATGAACCATTGCCCATGTTATTAGTTTTATTATTGCTGAAATTTAGTAGAAAATATTACACAATTAAGAAGTGCTTAGATTATTATTAATTTATTGATATATATCAATTTTCGACTAAGAACATCATCTGTAGACTTCTGCGGAATAGGATAAGGTGTCTATAAAACTAATTAAAAGCTCAAATGTATGGGTATTATCTAAATAATGCAATATTTACCTAAAACCGAAATAGGTCCCCAGTGCAACAATCTACGAAGAGGACTAGAACTGAAAGCCATTTTATTTTGTTCTTATACACTACATTAAATACAAGCCTAAAAACGCATATCTTATATTGTAATTCAATATATAATTCAATATATTTACTACATTAAAATAATAATGAATATAGAAATCTGACTGAAGAAAAAAAACAACCACAAATCCACTTTTTTAGTTTAACGGCCTCGAATACTTGTCCATACAGCCAATTCTTTAGTATTATTGTCTTTATTTTGCATTATATAACGTTGATGTTAGACGTTTTAATGCTTCGATGGAGTTTTTGGAGACGGTCGAAAGATTGAAGGAATGTAGAGAAGTCCCCAAGAAAGAGGTGAGCTGTTCGCGTTCCCGCGCAAAATTCACGGTCCTCTTTTCTTGGTTACGACCCATACACCATGTTATTTCACCGAACTGTATATTGTTCACTCGCACGACACTTTGTTTCGCAAAATAACACCACTTTTACGACCCAAAAATCACTATAAACAATAAAAATTCGATAAAATAAACAGACTCCAAACGTATCTCACGAACTGCCGCCGCAACGGAACGCGAACTGTTCATTTCTTCTTTACATTCCTCCAATCTGTCGACTGTCTCCAAAAACTCAATCGAAGCATTAAAACGTCTAACATCACCGTTTTAATGCAAAAATTAAGCCAATATTACTAAAGAATTGGCTGTATGGACAAGTATCCGAGGCCGTTAAACTTAATAAAAGAAAATAAAAAATATTACTATAGTTTTTTCTTTTCGGAACCAGCTAGAGTCCGAGACAATGCTGCCAAATCATAAACTCTAATAATGCTATAAGGGTAGTATACACATTTGACTGACTCAAACAAGTTTTACATGTATCGTTATTCGGTCCGAATTAGATAAAAATGGATAGGCGTCAAAATATACTACTTTTTATGGTAAATGGTAATCAATCAATCGGCGATCGTTACGTTACCTTTGGCACCCCAATTTTAATATTCTCACCAAGGGCAAACAGCAACGGATAGAAAAGAAAGAAAATTTTACCTTTGATGTGCGACAGGGTGCGTTAAATCTGAATCCAAAAGTGAGAAGTTCGCATTTTTAATATAGCAATATTTAATAAACAATAGCAGTTTTTGAAGTTTTATGTAATGATAACACCGGCTACCACGTCACGCAGGCAGTTGTCACATCGTGATATTTTTGTGGCTCTAGGGTGTGTGCATTCTTGTGTTGTGCTACTTATGTGGATTATTAGGTGATATTCCCTTTTTTACTGGGTAAGTTACCGTCTTTTAGACCTAATAACGGTTCACTGAAAATATGTTATAAGAATTCAAGTACTGAACCTCACAATTTCTAGCCATAATTAATTCGGTCATAAGTCGGCCGCCGGTGGCTGTAATTTTGTAGTAATTGATAAAATCAAACTATTTAATGATAATACATGTAGAATAACTTCATGTACAGCGTCCTAAAGTATTGGTCCCAGAAGGTTGTCATTAGTTCAGTCACAATTTCGCATGCAATATCACGCGGTTCCGAAGAGCTTGTCAGTGGCAGTGGCTACCTCATTTTTACGATAGTGGCGGTTAATTTATCTGTTTTTCCTAAACCTGAACTTTATTTGGTTACAGATAGTGACCCCAAAACGCCAACATGCCGAAATCAGTGAGTATTGCATTTCTGTTTATTTATTTACTAGAGGGTCGACTTTTCAGACGCGACTATAGATCAGGTATAGTGCGGTTTGTCGTGCCTGCGTCACTGCTGATTTCACCTTCGCAATGTGATCAGACAACACATTAAGTCATCTGGGAAACATTAAAATTGTTTGAGGCTAGCAACATTTTCTGTGTACAAACACACATCTATGAACTTTCTCATTGCTCAGTCAATTAGAGAAGTTAATTGGAAATCAATGAACCTACAATACACTTATTTTACGTTTTTAAAAGTAAAAGTTGGATTTCGTAGTAGTAACACTATAGTGTTAGTATCATGTTATCATTTTATCATAGTTTAAAATAAATAAGATAATGACCAAGTCAGAATAATGCTTAGTAATAAATTTTTTTTTATGAATGTCTTGAATAGCAAAATCACAAGTAATAAAATATTAAAAATTAAACCTTATTTTTATACCACTTTAAGCTGTATTTAAAAAATGCTGTCAAACCTTACCAAAACATCCTGTTGGATTGATAATTTTCATTTCCGTTTTTATTCTGATTACTCATTCAAAGGTTTTATTATCATCATGCCTCATACATGTATCAGCAATGCAATGAATAATAATTATTTTTCATTACTGTTATAGTTAAATTTAGCTGACTATACAGTTAATCATTATCACAGATTAACTGTATAGTCAGTTCTACAATTAAACATTTTCTACAATTAACCTCTCGATTGTATGTAACTCCAGACACAATTGAAATCAATTTTTATCACGACCGCCGGCGGTCTTATGATCCTGTAGGAGTTAAGAACTTTCTTTTAATAATATAAAATAATAATTATTCAAAAAATTTATATACATTTGGTATGTACCTATTCTTAAATGTTTATTTATTTTGACTCACACTTTAATCTCTACTGTATCTTTATATCTATGTTTCTTTAATTGTTTTTCAGATATTTAATTATTTAAGCAACGCACTTGATTTAACCTCCGGTAACAATGAGTCGGTTAGTCATGGTTTGCAGTTTGACATTGTGATTGTTTGATTTTATCAGTTTTGTTTTGCTCCCTGGTTGTTCAGAATGTAGCATGAATATAGGCTAGATCTATGTGGTGATAGTTATACACAAGATGTATTTCGTAAGTAGTTATAAAAAGTAGTTGAATACTCCATTCCTTAATCTGCTTCCATACATATAGTATTTGAGTTTATCGATGGGATGTTTCAGTAGAAATTATCTGTTAAAAACGTAAATAATATTATTAATGTAAGCAAGGGTTATGGTTCCATGTGGTGCTGGTCTGAAATAGAATAGCACTTAACTACTTTTGTCCTACAGATGTCATAAGTCGCAGTATCTTCTGACCATAACTCAAACTGTGATTGCTAATACTCTTGCCAATGATGGTGATTTTGGCTAAATCCACCATTTGGAGAGGAATAGCTAGCTATAGACTGGTGTGAAGCATGGGTTTGAATCGTGATTTATTTGAAAAGTTATTAATTTATTTAAACTTTTTTTAACAAATCCTAAAAATATTTTTTTGGTGAATATATCTGGTTATAGTTTCATGACTATTCGAGAATCCTCATAATAGTAACAAATAATGCATTTATCTACTTGTGATTGGTACCTAACCATTCATTGGAGTTGCACAATGAAATAACAGCAGTCTGTGTACAGTTTGTGCTTGCTCATTATAGTCTGTCCGTCGCTCTGTCACACGGCTGTATCTCAAGAGCCGCGATAGCTAGACAGTTGAAATTTTCACAAATTATGTATTTCTGTTACCGCAATAACAACAAATACTAAAAAATAATAAATAAATGTTTAACAAACCCATACAACAAACCCGTTTTTTGGCCTTTTTGGTACGGAACCCTTCGTGCGCGAGTCCGACTCGCACTTGGCAGGTTTTTTAAACTTACCTGTTTATTATAGTGCACCCACTAAGAGTTGCGATGAAAGTGTGATTAATGGATTAACTTTTACTGTATTGTATTATGTATTTATTAGGGAAAGTTTCTTAAATTTACCAACAAAGCCAACATCGAAAAACGGTTTTGACATACCTATCTTAATCGATTGTTAAATATTTGTAAAAATATTTCCTGAATGTTAAGTAAAATGTCTTGGTAGCTCAATGGTTAGAGCAATGGCCCAGTAAGTGAAAGGTTGTGGATTCAAGACCCACCAAAGGCAGTCGTAAAAAGTCAGAAATCAGAAAGTTTGTCTACTAAATGAATTCAACAATGGCTACCTTATTTATCAACCCCTGTCTATATAAAATACTATCAAAACTGTTTTTATACTGTTTTCATGGTCACTAGCACAAGTGTTAGTTCAACTATGGCACTTGCAACAGTGCCGTAATAGTGGAAACTCATAAAAAAAAATTAAAATGGTATAAAAGTAAGTGAAGCAAGATTATTATAATCATCCCATTGCAGGGCACAGGTCTCAATCATTGAATTCAATTCAAAATAATTACCACGCTTGCCAAATGCAGTTTGGTGACCACAAACTAATAGCAATGTTCGAAAATTCGAAGCTTGTTGCTCGACCTGGGGCTTGAACCCAAAAACCCGAGATTTTGGCCCGGTACTTCAACCACTATGGTGTACTACATGGTATAAACCCTGAACCAATTAATTACCTCTTTGTTTTTTAAATAATTTAATTCTTCCACGACCGACATTGTTGTGTAACGTCGGTGCCAAGTGAAGCCCGTACTGCAAGGAAGTAGGGAAGTGTGTCGCTCGTTATCAGTTTATCAGCTTACGGGACGACGCGCTCGGGTCGCGCGCCGGCCATCGCCGGTCGGCGGCTGTTCCGTACGGAATTACTTATGCAAACAGGTTGATGGTATTGTAATGATTTAAAACGAGTGATCTTTTAATAAAAACAAAGATTTTAATAATTTTACTTAAGACTTCCCCCGACAACGTGCGCAATGCCATGCGAGCGATTACTGACACAGTTCTGGGATTCCCGAACTTAAAAACGGTTTTTTTAATTGTTGATTTTAGTAGAACTTGAAAAATTTCCTTCATTGTATTCATTTATCGATAAATTGATCAAATCAAAATACGTTGTTTTCACTTAAAAAGATAATAAAACTGACTAAAATAAAAAAAAATAAGTAAAATCCAAAGAATCTGATTTTTATCAGCCATGCAAGCAAATCATGTTTGATCTCTTCTCTATGTTCTCAACATCCACATAATTGTCTTACGGCCGGTCCCAATAACCTATCTATCTTCAGTTTTGGCATATCGGCGATAGAAAACAACTTTTGTCTTTGTTTCTCTGGACGGCAAAGTCAGAGACAGAAGATGTTTTCTATCTCCGATATGCCAAAACTGAAGATAGATAGGTTATTGGGACTGGCCGTTAAGCAATTCTGCTGCGCTACTAACGAAAAACGTTATACACATAGCACACATACGTTCTAAAATGACGTGCTTCAAATTGTTTAGGATTGTGAAACCTATGTACAGGTTGTCTTATTTCAATAAGTAGACATTGTAATAATAAATAATAATTTGAAGTTTGCCGGCACATTTAAAGAATTGGACTCCTTATTCTATAAGTAAGTATTGTAAAAGGCGACCAAAGTACTGCCAACAGAAGTATGGCAGCAGCTTCTCTCCAACATTGGCCAACCCGTCCGCCAATCGTGTCATTACGCCAAGATCCTCCTATTGGAGAGGCCTGTGTCCAACTGTGATAGACTGGCATAGGCTGGTGATGATATTAATGTGTAACTAAGCATAAATTTTAAAACTTCTCAACTAAACTTTTTAAAGAACTTACTTATAGTACACACATAAGCCTTTACTTAATTATCAGATGATTTAAGAATGTTATATCCGATCACAAAGAAGTGACCAGCCCCCTTACTCTTGAATTTGATTTAAGTTCGATCTCGATTCGACTTAGCCAAAATATAAATATAAAATATAAATATTTTTAGACATGCCTCACTGGGCCACACAGAGCCATCTAGTCCCAAATTAAGGTAGTATTAAGTACCCTGTCGTATGGGGTACTAGACAACCGATAATCTTACTTATATACTTTTTTTTTGTAAATACATACTTATAATACATAGAAAACACCCAGACCAGTACAAACAGACATGTTCATGCACACAAATATTTGTACTGTGCGGGGATCGAACCCGCGACCCATGGCTCAGAAGCAGCGTTAACTACCGCTGATCCAAATGGTCGTCAAAATCTGAACAAACTCAATCAAATCGAAATCAAAATCAAGTCTAGATCGATCTAAAATGGCGATCCGTTAAACATTTTCGGTTGAAAACGTAATCACCATCGACTCAAAGGTTTAGGTTCACTTTTCAGAGTACCAAATCACTGATTCTCGACGTCGATTCGATTTTGATCGTAACTCGAACTTGTCAAGAGTAAGCCTGCTGTATATCATACTTTTTTGTAACAGAAACACAATGCATAACATGCCCTAGCTAGAGTACAGGCAGCACATTAGAATATAATTTAAATAAAAAAGTAGTAAAGTAACAGCCTATAATCATTCATTGAATTAAAGTTACTACATCAGTGATGGGTACTGGCATAATCATCACGCTTGCCAAACGCGGGTTGGTGATCACAAACCAGAGCAATGATCGAAAATTCGAAACTTTTTTGTTGCCCGACTCGGGGATCGAACCCGGGACCCCAAGATCTTTTGCCGGTATTTATACGACTAGACCAACGGGGCGTTTATATTATTTAAATATCTAATCGATAAAAAAAAGTCTAAAATATTACTTACTTTGGAGCTCGCAGTAAAATAAACAGAAAAACGATAGAATTTCCTACAATTGATGATCTTTAACATTACATAAAAACAAAAAGGCGAACATTAATTATTATACACGTAATATTGTAACGACTGCACGATTGCGATTGTGGGTTTATCGATTGGATCACGATTCAATTTAATGTTGTGGACGGTGCAGTAAAAAAAGATACCGCGAACACAAGAGTAGTATGATACAAGGCTCGCTGCCACATTCTACGGTGAAGTTACCAACTTCTATACTAGCATCAACCATTTTGTGTAACTTATGTTCATGAACCACGGATACCATCTACATAATGTTCAAGAAACACCTTACACTGTCCCGTTGAGCGTGTCCCGATTTTCGTTCTACACCAAAAATGAGCCTTTTGTACCTGTCGCGTAAAACAAAGTTAGGTTGTACACATGCCTGAAGATCAACCTACCACACATTTTCAAATTTTCTCTATGGAAACTGATCCTTATGTTTTGTGTCTAACATTTAACGGGTACCTACCCTACCAATGATGTGCTGGCCGCTCACCACTGTACCAAAAATACAGAAGCATACATGACTGCAGATTAACCCCCGTCGAATGTCGCCAAGCAACTTATCAGAAAGTGCTGTAGCATTACCAGCGGTCATAAATATTTCCTTCTTTTTCCACCTCATGCCCAAGATCTATATCCATAATAGAAATAATTCTTTACGTTAATAATAAAGTAAACAATATCATGGTCACCAGTGCCATGACAAAAGATATGAAAAGTCCTGAACAAAATGTGGTTTTTACCCTTTAACATCATCTCATGCCCTGCAGACAATCTGTGATGTTACTGTATTACTTGTACTGTGGAACCGCGAAGGCTGGGCGTGCGGTCGGCGGCGCCGGCGCAGCCTTGGGCTCGGGGCGCGCGCGCATCCCCGCGGCCGCGGCGGTTCAGTTCAAACTCTAACGCCGCGTCCGGCAGACGCGGCTTCGGTGCCGTAACCCCTCACCCTTCCAGTGTTTGCACTCTGTGCTCGTGACATTGCCCTGTGCTTGTGACACCTAAAGATTTCACCATGGTTGCCGGAGGGAAACAGGTATTATGCAATCGAATGCCCCTTTGCCCTCTAAGCATATGACTCATCTGCTTTCAGGCATATGAGATATCCTATTGTCTCAATTTAGGTTTTATGGAGTGCATACCATAGCAAAGGTAGGCCATGTAATTATTCGCTGCAATAAATCTTATCATCAAGTCAACACAACATATTTGTTTAGTTCACCTAGCAACAGGTTTCAGCTTCATCAAAACCGTACGCTCCGTCAACTGAATAAATTACACGAGTTTTTAGTGGTGTTGTTGGGTTAAATCATAAGTTACGGTGATGTCATCGTAGCGCACATCCGTGGTGGTCTTGCTGTCTTATTATTTATTTTGCATGGTGCAAACGGTCGTAACCGTCTTTTCATTCCCCGTCCTTATCCATCCCGTCTATGTGAGTGAGACGCACATCTTTTCCTGTTTCGCCGAAGCGAGGGTCCCTGACTTTCGCTTTCGATTCGAATTTAGCTTCCACGGCTCTTTTTATAACTCCGTCCTATCTTAAGTTCATATTCCAACTTTTATCATGATGATGGCGGCTCTTTATGGCTCAATTGCTAATTTACTAAATACTACTTGCGTAATCATAACTTTAAAAGCGACGTATCATGAGGCTATCAAATCTAAGGAATGAAATGTACGCAATACAATCTTATCGCTACTGTCGATTACAACAAAAGTCACTAAATCGACTAATAAATTAAAATTCCTAATGTTCCAACGGCTAATTTATGCCGGTTTTGTCGCACGGCAAACAATCCACCAATAACTACTTACAATATTGGAATAGACACGTTTCTGAAGTCATGAAACAATAGCAACGTTTTAATGAGCTGGTTCTGGGCTGGCGTAGAATTATGTTATTAATTCTAAATATGTATACGGTTTGTAGAAGTCCTCAAGGCTTTTCCTGGTTTTGGAATCTAATTAATGTTTCTAAAAACTGTAACCACGTATGTGCTAATAGTTGTTGTCAATTAGCGTTTGCATTAAAAATAACGTTAAAAAAACGTTATTTTTCTTGTATCAAATTGACTTGAGTAATTATTTATAAGCATGACAACCTCCATTACAATATTAACCCTGCTTAGCCGATTACATACTAATGGATTAATGTGTAGAAATTAACATAATCTGTTTTACAGAGCTATTTACCGTATGAACTAAAAAATACTAAAAATGTTGCAATAATATACTTTGATAGTAACGATAAAAAAGATGGCATATTTCATTTCTTTTATTTATTGGACAGCTAAGAAGGAAAAATTTGCAAAACCAACAGGATCTGCATTAAGCATGCATACAACGTACCTAACCATAGTTTTGTATCAGAAAAACCGTCGTACTTTTACGAACACAACCAGCTTTTAGGATATATGGTCAGTAGGATTCCATTGTTTTGTATTGTATTATATTATTTTATTTCCCTTAATGATATGTGAGTCCCAGTACTCCCAGTTATGCAACACTTCACATGACTATTTCAACGTTTAACGACAGGTTTACGACGCCGATGGTTGATATATTCAAAATAGCTTCGTACTTTAGAAGGATTCTGATACTGAAGAAGTCGAGTCTTTCAGTATATTCTTTATTAGAAATCAAGAAACAATTCGGACTTGTTGAAAACTTTAGTCTGCTGTGAAGTTTTAGGAAGTCGCACGTCACTCATTCATGACATTGTGAGGCATACGTAGTCGGTGCTAATTTGACGGTCGCTATGGTCTGTGGCCATGTAGCGCCGTTTCACTTCGTTTCACTCACACGTTGCGATTTCTAACAACAGTTGGGCGCATTTCTTTTCTATCACTCAAGTTCGTTAAGTTTTACTTTTCAAGATCTCATTATAATTTGTGCTGCTGACACCAAATCTCTTTTCTCGAACATTGTTCGGCTTTCTTTAGCATTCATCGTGTTTATTACAGATGCAGTCAATTCAGTTGGCTATGATAGGAGTATAGGAGATATACGATCTCTTAATCTTTATCATTACAAGTCATCCCTAGTCCATTTACTTAGGAAGACAATGTTAATTCTTGCTACTGTCCCATTACGTTAATATCCACTAACAAACCGGTTTCATTGAAGCTTTTCTCTTCATTCTGCAATGAAGTCGTTTTTAGCCAAGAGGTCATCTACATACACACTTTTGTGACTGGTTAATCTCCTGCCTTCAATCGACGAGCTCCGTTGCACCACGTGTCACGGGCACCTGTCGCGCTGCACCTGCTTGCAACAGATGCGCTTTAACATCTACCCCTCTAATCTCCCTCCGGATTGAAATGTGTTCCTTATCTTTTATGTTCTCGAAAATCGATTTGTGGTAATAATTGCTTCTTATTCCATCCCCATTGAAGCTCTCATAGTTATATGTTTAACCTGTTACATCAGATCTCATGTCTCAAAATGAATGCGCTTTATGTAACCCAATGGCCCTTCATCAGATACATAAATGTGTACATTTGTTTTAGATCTTTTGTGGCTTCGCTGTTGTTAGGCAGAGGACGACCGCGTACCTGGCGTCTGAAAGGTCGCCGGTTTTTTTTTCTTTTTGTCCAGGATACATTCTGAACCAACTAATATATCTTGCAGATCTTATCTTTTCCACAATGTTGGTACGTACCTATGGAAATACCCACCAGGCAAACTTTGAAGACTGTTAATGATAGACACTGCGGGGTTTACCATTAGAAACTGTGTATTAATGATTCGATTACAGTAATGACTAAGTAGTCACTGTATTAATGGTTTCTACTATTAAAACTATTTTGCAAGATGTGGTCGTAAGTTATCGTAATCTGTTGACAACAATTAAGGTGACACGAGTTCAAGAAAGGAGTTCGCAATTAGACACAAGAAAACCTCTAGTAGTATTGTTCACCTCTTGTCCTCCATCGAGCGGCTTCCTAGTTTCTTACTCACGCAAATGTTTGCCACGGTGCCTGGTTAAACTTATATCATTTAACACAGAATATTAATTCGTGATGTTAATACTAACTATACGTGTTCAAAAGTGTATTCCAAAAACGTGTTGTTTAAATAAAATATACAAAGAACATATTATTTGCAAAAAACTAATTTACCGCCACAGGTATGGACCTAAAAACCTTGGCTTGACCTACATACAAAAATCCTGATGTTGAAAACATTAATTTAAATCGACGAATACAAATGTTGATCAATTCTAACGAATTCTCTTTACTTGTCTTTTTTTTTTGTTTAGCAGATTTATCTGGATATACCTTTAAAGCATCTTCTTACCCTGTTTTTTATTATAAAGTTGAATGCAGATAATAAGAAGAACGTATTTTTCCTTACGTCGACCTTTGCGTCCTTGTTCCTACGTGTTGCTTGGTTCAGCATGTAAATAGATAATTAAACGTGCTGGTTAGTGTAACTATTATAAGGCTAATAGTTAAAATCCTTCTAGCCATGAATCTGTAAGCACGTACGAACTAGGTATTTATAGGACTGTCATCTCTAGCCGTAAAATTTATAGAATATGTTGGTGATATCATCGACGTAGCTCGTGTGCCATGTTAGTCTGTTACAACACGCGACACCTGATATAATGTGGTGGTTCAAACTGTAACTATTACAATGTAAAATTCTAGAAATAAGCACGAGCATGACCGAACCAACCGTCTCATCTTTTCTGTCATTGTATATTCTTAGCAACATCGTTAACGTAATTTTCTAGGTCAATCACTTCATGCATTTTGATTAGTCTGCTCAAGTAGCTTAAAAAAGTAGATTATGAAAGCGTCTTTGTACATGCACAGTTTTTAATACAACCATATCGAAGCGAAACTGGCATTGAGAGCATAAGATGATCACATGTACACATGTGAACTGCCTTGTCCTCGTGCTTCTACAACATCGTGATGATGTTGCTAAACCTTCAGCCTTATCATTATTATAGTAGATGGATGTATTCGTATTTTTTGTCATGAACGATGTGGAAAAACATTATGTTTATCCATTAGGCATAGATCACTTAGCCGAGCATGTTTATAATCTATTAGATTAGATAATTACTTATCTAAATGTTGTAATAGTTTTCAAAATATAAATGTATGTATAATTCGTGCAATTAATACAGTCGATAACCTCTATAGGAATGAAAATCATAAACCCGACTAGTTGTTATCGCTGAACAATTGTATGCTTTTCTATAATAGAAGTAATAAAAACACAAACGCGATCACGCGTCGTTTGAATATTGACATTTCGTTTACGTTGAGATTTTAACTGTTTAAATTGTACAGAATTTACATTTCAACTAAACAGTATATGACTAAATTAATACAATCTACTGGTGCAGTATAGACACATTAATAAATAGGATATTTACTCATGTGGTATAGAGATCCCTTGCTTACTACTAAAAAGATGCACTGATTCGAAATCCGAAGCATAAATAGACGGTCATTGCAATTTCCCGGGCATGTCATATTGGTGATTCTTGATAGTTTTCCCGACAAACTTAAATCTGATGTACCTAATTTTGGCGTATTCACAATTGTTATTTGCTTGTTCTAAACTAGCAAACATCTGACAGCTGTAGCTTTACACGGTTATGAGTGCAACGCAATTGTTCTCCCTATCTGACTCTGTTCAAGTGAGTCATAATAAGAATTGTTCATAAATTTTATTCCCGAATGTTGTACTTACCAATGTATTATTTTGTTGTATTTTATTTGCAAATATTTGGATATTAAGAATTAACTCACGCATTATCCTTTATTTATCTTTACAAATATCTATATGTGCCATCCCTTATGTTAAACTTAAGTAGCCTTAACCTTATTTAAAGTATTTATGTGCTGATATCTCGGATAGAATGTAAATCAACATCATTTCTATTATTATCCTCTGTTTGTCGATAACTTTGAATGTTATCCATATAAATATTTTTTCCTATTACCCTTAAAGTTTGGATGTGGCAGTTCTAACTACAAATGTATCAATGTGAATGTACGGAAGCCTGCTTGAAATCTCGATCGTTTCACTCCTCATTAGGCGATGTGGTGGCAACAATTTCGCAAAGCGAGGCGAGAACTGTTGAGTCTAGCGCAAACATCCGCCGTTTACTTACGATAAGACGCAGTGTCGCCCGCCGCTGCTTATCGTGAATTTACGTTACTCAATCGCTAGCTAGATGATTCATCACCCCTCACATTTCTTTAACTTGATGCCTGAAAGCTTTATCCACTACGTTTTATTAATGTGTGCTTGTAACTTTTGCAAATGATAAGGATGATATACACACCTTGTTTCTGTATTAATATGGGTACCTACTGTAAGAGTTATTGGTTTCTGGGTATATAACATGTATACTGTTTTAAGGAAAGTTGAAACAAAACCGTATTATCTTGTCGAACGTATTAACTGACCCGATGATATGATTAAATTATTCGGCATTTTGTACTTAACTAGAGGTCATTCCAACGAATACCATCAATGAGTGCTTAAATATAAATTTTTAAATCGCGAGTTGCAATAACCATGGAATAGTATACCTTTTATTAAAAGGTTTAACAGTATACACAAATGTGTGCCGGATGACGAAATGAATGCCACAACATGACGCACATAAATGTAATCGTTGGTAGGTACGGCAATCTTGATATCACTGACGTCTGTTTCTTAAAACTTAGGATATTTTACAAAGTAGCTTACGTCAAAGGCTGTCAGATCCAAGTTAAGAAAAACCTGCCAAGTACGTGTCGGGCCTCTCGCAGTATAGGGTACCTACCGTGGTTCGATTTCGTAAAAGCTGACTTATACGATGTTATGTCTCATGATTCGTAATTTTCGATTTACCTGCCTTACAAGCCTTTGGCACGTGACCTATCGTTGTAGAGATCCTTAAGGAAGGCCTATGTCCAGCAGTGGTTGTCATTTTGCTGAGATGATGTAGAATCACCAACTGGAAAGCTGGCAGACACATATGGGGTACTTAATAATTTTTAAATTAAATCATCAATCGGTAAAATGGTTTTCAGACAACCACAATGTTTTTGAAATACTATACAACAAAACGTACAGACAGACATGATGAAACTACAACGGTTCCTCGTTGACTACGGAATCTAAAAAGGCACTTATAACTAAAATTACCATAATGATGTAGGTATCAATAATTTGCAAACAGACAATAATATGTTTAGAGAAGCTGCTACCTTTACGGAAAATTCCGACAAAATCGAAAACAATTTACCATCGTATTACCAAGGCTCTTAATCTCCGCTTTTACCTTCGTTTAACGAATACTTAGTGGTAATGATAGCTTATGCGGGCGGCTGATAAGTTATAAATAGGGACACCAAGGCAGCACAGACCTCGATAGTGGTATGAATGAACGCATCGTGGCATTATACGGCCATTGTTACCATCCCGTAGATAAAATCTCTGCATGACTAGCTACTATTGTTAATAACTGTAAAGACATCCTCATTTATTGCAGATGCTTTGTAATTAGGTATGGACATTGTTACCACTTAAAAGGTACCCAGTCTGTTAACTTACTTAGAAGCTTATTATTGCTTATCCCTTTAATACCTTTAGAGTTATCTACCTGAAAGCTAAAATTTAGCAAACAATTTTATTGTATTTATATGCATCGTCATCAGCCCCCAGCCAGTCCACTACTGGAAAAAAGGATCTTCAGAAAGATAATTAATTTACAATAAATGCAACGCTTTGCAGACGGGTTTGCGATCGTAGTTTCGCCAACGATTGAGAAAAAATGCTGCTGCACATCTTCTTCTGTCAATACGCCTCTTAGATCACCCAATAGAAGAAATGGCGCTATTCTATTTTACTCTGACACCTTTATTTATTATTGTGCACATCTTTTAACGTAAGAATTGTTACGTGATTTCTACCTTATATTATAAGTTTCTGATATTTCGAAAAGGTCACTTCTTATTTTATGATGATGGCTCTGATAAAAGAAACATCAGTAAATCACAAAAATAAGGTTATGAGTGATAATTTTTTGAAACAGTTAACTTTTTATCATAGTAACCATGAAATTTTGAAGCTGAACATTACAACAATATTATTTAGATATAGTAATTGCCGTAAAACCCTGCGAGATTATAAAATGTGCTCACATGCAGATTGTGATTAGATTCCCATTATTAGTATTGTTGAGGAAAATAGCTCCATAGTAGAGGTTTGTTATTATGCCAATTATGAATACACGTTTGTATAGTTTAGCTGCGCCGATGACATAATCACCCCCGGAAGATCACATCCGCTTGGCAGCGACCCAACAGCATCATGTTATTTTAGAACCAAACACAAATGTCTCTTTCTATTTTTATTGATGCTTCTTGTTTTTATTGTTTCAGTCCACTTTCTCGACTCTAATTAACTTTTCATTTTTTACAAAGACATCGACATATTACTTGTCAAGTTTTCTATCAGAACAATATATGTTCTCGTTAAAAGGCACATCAATCTGTTAATTATCTATTGTTCAACGGTAACTGCATTAAAATCTACTAGATTAATTACTATTTGTTGATTGATTCATGCACGTATCCTTATAAGACACTGCATTTTAAATGGTATAGTCTGAGTAAAAACAAATCTTCAATTGAATCTTGGAAACGTTCAACGTAATCTCTGACAACATTCGGTCTGTAAACATAATGCGAGGGTCACCTACTTGTTGTTTTGTCATGCATATAGCGTCTCTGTAAGTTTTCTTTGCCATATTCGAGTTGAGGTCATACCTTTGCGGTCAATCGCAAGGGCAGTCGTAATGTACATGAATTCACTATATTGTGTGTCTGTCGACACTATTCACCCGCTTATTAATATGATACGTGCTGTTGGCACAATAAACGTTACTGTTACACGAGGTCATGCAACGATATCTGTAACAGATTCTAAAAAAAAATGCTAAATATTCAGTACGTTTAGCATAACAAGATTCACCTGCATACCAGTGCATCAGAGTTCAAGCAACTTGCATTCCTATTATATTAATGGTAGCTAGTTTATTACTGTTACCTAGTTTTAAGGTTATCGACTCATCTATTTGTTTAAAGTTTGTTATAAATGTCTCTTGTCATTTTATAGCGAACATTTCAAAATTATTCTGTGTGTTTAGGTAGAAAACACTGTATGAATCAATTATACATGAATGATTTGTAATACTGAGTTGAATCCTGTAGCTACATTTATATGCCTTTTGACATGTTGAGTGTTGTTTAGTTTATCATCATAAAGCATCATCCTTGCTCGTACCCCTCCTACCACCGCCCCAATGTTTACATAGATAACATGCTAAATGTTCACGTTGATTCCAGATGAACGTCCGCGTGACGACGATGGACGCGGAGCTGGAGTTCGCGATCCAGCAGACAACGACCGGCAAGCAGCTGTTCGACCAGGTCGTGAAGACCATAGGCCTCCGCGAGGTCTGGTTCTTTGGCCTGCAGTACACCGACTCCAAGGGCGATCTTACCTGGATCAAGCTTTATAAGAAGGTTAGTCGTGGCTCTTTTCAGTTGCCTTTTGACCTTTTTGCCACACTTTTATATTTTCAGGATTTTAAACTGCATATTTTTATTGCTTCAAAGGACTGACTTAATACTTGTTAAGTGGTACTAAAGTACTCTGTTCGTTAAGTTTTAGCGTTATTATTAAAGTTCTTTTCTGCATAATCCTAACCAGTACTAAAGTATGTAGCTAGCTAATGATAAAACTTTAAATAAATAACGAGGTGTAGTTAAATACCCATATTTATATCTCTGGCAGTCTACTAATTTGATGTATAATTGCAATAGGATTTACATCCTTTGAGTAAGATATTTTAGGTCGTGACTCTAAAGTGTTCTGACGACATCATACTACTAAGAAGTAGTTGAATGTGTTAATTTGGGACGCGGTGCGTAACAAACTAGTAAAGTATTTGCTTACTTGACCATCTAAACTTTGTGCTCACAAGCGTACCATCTCCGGCTGGTATCTGGCTGCTGCACTCGCGAGTCGCGACTCACGCCTCGGCCATATGCGCCCGCGCAGCGATGTAACGATTATTTTTAGCGGAACCGACGCCGATACGCCAAGTTCAAGTTTGTTTAGCTCAACGGTTTGTTCATTGCTAATATTTTACGTTCTTGTTAGGCCGAAAATGTTTAGAGCAGATAAGCTTTTTTAATTTTCGGATTACTGATAACATCTTTGCCAGACGACCTTGATATTATGATCCTTATCTGAATCTGAAAGTGTGTGTGTGACGACAAGATGGCGCAATCTACCTATCTATAATAAGCCTTAATGTTGTATATTACTGTCACTGCTGATAGCTCATCAAAATACATGGACTCGTTAGATCACAATATAACGTCTTTATGGTACAATATCTTTCTATGACGTCTTAGGAACAAACTTTTCAAGATTTGTTTATACAAACAAAATAGGTATTAGAACCTAAATAGAAACAAAACAAATCCTATATCAGTCAAAAGATTTTGTCCTAAAAAGACCAATGTCCAAATACTTTTACAAGCATGCTTTATACGCTAAAATAGTATCCGACGAGTACGTGTAGTTTGTAACATCCTTCAGTTCAGTCGCTTCCTCAAACAAGGCGCCTTGACAAACATACAATTCTCATTGAATTCAGCGCGCGTTTCCGTCGCTTGGACTCCTCACCCATGAACACAATTCTGTGAAATTGTTTTCCTCACTCAGTACGACATTGACCTGGTAATCGATGCCGTCATCAAACTGGCTAGTTATATTACTTACATGTTTTGCAGATTGAGAGGTAACGAATATAATATAACCTCAATTCTAAGCCTCATACAGTCTATCAGAAATACTAAGCTAGACGCTTAGTATTTCTAGGTCCAGGTTATCTACTCTTCTCTCTAGTTCTATTATATTCTCCAGTTCTATTTTAACATCGATTTGAGACCATAAGTTTGTGATACGTTCATGAGCATTTGACTGCAAAATTTATATTCCAAAGTCTATTAATCTACAAGTACACAACATCACAGACCCACAAGCATAAATTATGTCTACCTACCAAGTGAGGACAACTTGAATTTCCAATACGACCGCATGAATATTCATACATTACTATCTCGTTGAAAACCTTGGACCCACTTACCATTAGTCTTCCGAAAATTCGAAGGCTATCATAACTTGTTTTCGCTTGTTAGAATACGAAGAGAAATCATTCTCGGTGTCTACGAGTATAGTGAATTTATTCGAACATCTTCTTACTAATTATCACGCTAGTCCATCAAATTCAAAAGTGAATTCGTTTATCGAATATATGGCATTTATTGTTTTCAGTGATTGAATTATTCTCAATGCTCAAGACAAGTTTAGGAACTAGGAACGGGACAAAGCGCTATAAGTACGTACCATTGTATTACAATGAAAGTGAGCTAAGGCCGACGAATCTTTGTGGCATACCAGTCAACCTGTTCGCGCACGTAACAAAATAATTATGTTAATGTATCTATCAGTTGCCCAATCAAACATTCCGCAAACCGTTATTCGCACGAGTAAAATCTAGCCGCCAACGGTATTAAACTGGCCTAGCTAGAGACATACGACAGCTAACTTAAACGGAGTCCTATGCAAATAACTATGGACTTGGATTCTCATTTTCGTTATGACCATCAACTCACTGAATGTCATGTTCTTATCCGATGTCGACTGCCCTTAACACTTGAACAATTTAAAATTCAAGCTATATTAAGTTGCCTTCATTGCTTACCTTGTTCCTTGTCGAGGTTCAACTTATATTGCTCAGTGATTCAATCGATCTGAGACGAAAACATGATAGTCACTACTCTTAAATCCATTCAAAACATTTTCGCAGTTCTCCTCTAATAGGGACAAGAAGTTTATACTGTGAAGTCTTTTTATGTTTTAAAACTAGCTCTATTGTCTGCTAATACAAATTGATACTCTATACAAGTTCACCACTAATTGTTATCCTCCATAACTATCTAATCGGCTTGGTATTGTGAAGCAACGTATGTTTTAGGCTAGGTTTGGGCTGGTTGAGGTGTAAATGCGTGATACTTCTTATCATAGAACAATAATTACATAGCTTGTGTTTCGTAATTTTATTATGATAAGATTTCCCTGTTAAAATAATGGTGAGTTCGTCAGGTTGTCACCGTTGAAAACCTATATTGCAGTTTCTCTTAAAAGACAGATTAAAGGACATAGATCTATCACTAAACCAGTCTAGCTTCGCGAATAGGATAATCAAGAATTATTATCATCACTAGCTTATATCGGCTAAGCCTGGACTCAGGCCCCTCCGAAATAAAGATTATCGCCATTATCGCCACGATTGGCAGACGGGTTATCGACCACAGAGAAGCCGCTGCTGTGTGTCTTCTTTTGGCAGTTCTCCGTTAAAAAAGGGTTGATGCTATTTTAATGTGCCGGAGACATAAGATGAACAAGAATAAAATTACTTTCAAAATCTTCAGCTGTATTAAATCTAATTCATGTTAACTATTGATAAGGCTGATGGCATTGACGTGCACGATTACAATCTCGATACTAGGCCGAGCGAATTCTTTCTACGATCATTGATAAGTTACCTAATCGTATTTTCCGACACATCATATCAGATAACAACATGTGTAGGTACGTGTACAAAACTGTTACTATTTGAATAACGTGTCCAGTTGATTAGTAGTCCAATCACGTGGTAGCTAGACAATTTAACATCGTTACATTTTTGCCTCAGATAATTACATAGATGATAAAATAGCAACAATGTGACTAATGTAATCGCTATGCACATTAATCATCGAATAAAAATCAAGTGGTTCTAGTGAACGTGACGTTAGTACTAGAGCCGTAACTAATCAAGTCATAAGCAATATCATGTAATGAAACCAGGAGCGTTGGTCCTGGTTTCGTCTTGAGGAAGACTTTTATCACAGCGTTTACAGTCCAATAGCTCATAGATTCTGATGATTTCATTTGCGGTTAACTGTCCACGTGCAGAAGCGTAAACACGGTCATTAGAGTTTGATTAACTGCCTGTCGAATGGGCAATGTTGGTAAACCAGCCATCCTGTGCAACCTTAACGCCTAACATAATTATATATATACTCCATCTATACGGCTCTGATTCAACCTACCTTAGACATTCCGGTCAGAGGGTATCCTTAGGACATTCCGTTAGTATAATTATGTATTTATGATTTACGGAAAAATTTACCGTTTAGATAATATTAATGAATTATTATCAGATTACACGCACAGCTGAAATCAGTTTGAAACTACGCTCTGGTACTTCATGTTTACATACCAATAGTTCCAATACTGTAAACATCTGTAAATCAATAAATCCATTACATATATTTTCTTCCATAATAGGGATTGCCATTAGGCTTACTGCTAAGTGCAAATCTTCAGTGTATAGAATAAATGAATGTAATATTAAATTCCATTTATAGAATCTATTTCTGCCTCGCATGGGGTGAGTCAGCGGTACGTGCGAACTGGTTCGCTTGAAAACTACTAACGTGTTCTTTCTTGATAACTTTTAAACTACTAACATTTCGTTCAACAAAATGACAGCGTCTACATCTTTGCTTTTTACTAACCTCCGCATAAAGAAATGCAAAATTAAATGGACGTTTCATCTGAGTTTCAGCTCTTGCTTACTAAAACTCTGACTCGTAAGACCCGCGAATTTGCGGATTGTATAATTGTCTTGTAAGATTGCTAGTAACTCTGTTCTCAAGACTGTCATGTCTGATGTTCGTGTATTTTTTCAGAACGATTGCGTGTGAACGACTGTGCTATTACATTTCACTGATAACAGTGCTGAGCTGTCAGCTTGATGCCTTGATAGCGGTTTGCTGTATCTCTAGTGATTCACACTTCTAAGTCTAACACCCTCTGCACTAGTATTACAAATTCTCCTTCGCTACCTAGGGTTAAACAGTTTACTTACGCAAAACACACAATTTTTTTTCCTGAATCATTTACCTAGTTTTATCGCAATAGTTCTAATCGTTATTTCGCTTATTAAATTCGCTATTAGTTCGCATTAAATTGAGCGATCACTCACTTCCCTTCTAACACTATCTGATTCAATCAACTTTTTGCTAATAGGTAAATTATCAACCAAATCACTGTAATCTATTTTAATTTTCTATAGTACACGTTTCTTTTTATGTATTCTTTATCGGGTATATCGGGTCAGGGCTGCTTCTTGAACATAATAATCTTTCTAGCGCTTTGGCCTGTATAGGTTATATTTAAAGAATTGCCAACGAACCTATATTACTCAATTATTATTATACTATTAAAGTTTTAGAAAATCTTATTAGGATATAGGAAGATTTATAATCGAAGTCAGGTTGGATCCTATTTGCTTGAATTGGAATTCAACCAAATAGGATTATAGCGCTCTTTTTTCCTAATTGAAAACATTCTAATATTCCATTTATAATAAAAGCACTGAAGCACATGAGTAAATGTGGGAATATTTATTAATGTGACTGAAGTGTAAAGGCTTTTTTCTCGATATTTGTTAGTACTTTAGTATGTTTTTCGTAAACTAAATTAATGATATTTTCAGTAGCGTATGTACATTAGTATGTAAATAACGAATTTTATCTCGATCGTTAACTTTTAATCACATGTGGCTAGCAACTGGCGATAATGATTCACGAATTTTCGCTAACAGTCGAACATTGCGTGTCTATTCAAAAAAACGCAATGAAGATATTATGAATTACATATGGCTTGCGTAACATATCTGCTAACTTTACTTTAAAAATAAATGAGTCACGGCTGCTAAAAACCTAGCACGTCTATATTGTGATTTTTGCAAGTTCCACCTACCACCCACGTCCATGTCCTTGATGCTTTTCGTCAATTGGAAAACAAGAGTTGTATGAAAGCGATACATTTAAGTATTATTAGAAATGAAAAATCAAAAAACATGTCTTTAAATAAACTCGTTTTTCTAATGTAACAGCCTGGGGTGTTCTTCCTTTTTGCATTATATCTCTTTAAATGAGAAATCAGAATGATCAAACTTACTTAATCTTCAGTTGCTATCCACAATCAGAATGCTACTGTTTATTTAGTAATGATGATCGAAGTGTTTAGATTTCGTGTTCGCATGTCATTACGTCAGTGTTTACACAAATATGTTGTAGCCAGTTACAGTACAGCCATAAATACGGAATGACGAGTGTTGTCACAGGCGAAACTTCACAAAACTCGTACGTGTGTTCAAGGTTGCTTCCAGTGTGGCAACCTAACAACGCGTCTCATGTTAAAATGTTTTTATCATCAGAATCAGAAATAAATGCTGTCGAATTACAAGGTACTGGTATTTAGGCTTTATATTGCAGACGTACAAATTGTCTGATCTGTAACTAAAATAAGAAGTACTATAATAAAAGTTAATACAAAAAACAGGCAACAGAAAATATCGACGATTGTATAAATGACACCAATGAAAGTCCGCCAAAATAATTTCTTTGGGAAGGATCTAAAAACATACTTCTCAACAATGAAGAACGCATACTCGTCCGTCACTCGAGTTCAATTCGTCATAATACCACAAGCGTTCTAAGCGCTCAGCTCACATTGAAATGTTTACCCTAAACCCAATTAATGATGAACTACCAACATAAAACAATCATTTCTGCAATCCATAAAATATTACATGTGCAACTCCACGACGCGGCTGTAAAAGGGTTTCTGACACGTCATATCGCTTCTATGGACACCATAGGCCCACCTTACTATTCCACAGCTATGCTATGATGCGTGCATGTCACACTTACATAACGCTGACACGGCCCCGCGCAGTATGATAATCATTATGATGAGGCAATGCCGTGCGCTTTCCTTAACGTATCATCCACGCAAACACTCAACATATAAGTCAGGCGGAAAATGTGTCTGGAATACGAATTTTCTTGCCAATAGATCGATAGATTTTCCATAGACGTTCGTTAGGGACTATTTTAAATGCAAAATATTTTCAGATTAGTGGGAGCAACAGGGATTTCTGTGTTCACAACTTCACATTATTATTTATGTTCTTACTTTGCTTGTAGAGTTTTCAGTCTGCAGGAACGAACTTTGTTCACAGAATAAAATAATATTTTTTATCATATTTTTATGGGAATTGAGTTTCTTTACGACTATACTATTGGCGATCTTATCTTTTCTTTTACGTTCTATTTTGTATGCTCTTATTCAACGTAGGTACACGAATTGCATACATTAGTGTTAGGCCAGGTCAGTTAAGCATTAAAACCACACGACGACCTGTTGCTAAGCGCACACACACCTCAAAGGGACTGGTCTCGACTCGGCCTACATTAGGCGACCCACTGTGCACTTGTGGTCACGCAGGAATTGGAACGTCATCTCCCGTTACTTCCACCTTCTTATCATTAGTAAACATAACTAACTACATTTTTGAGGGTTTAAATAAAGTGAGCTGTTTGACACTGTTACTTCCACTGTTAATCCTCACACGTCCTTCACCTTGACCTCATATTACACACACATGGGAGGATTAACTACATTTCCACTGCACTAAGGTCGAATTAATACTATAGACAGTTTTATGACTTTCAAAAATTACTTGAAAGCTTTGACTCAAATAACAGATATCTTGTTCTTAGCATGATTCTACCGATTCTTAGGTATCTATAAATTATAGCAAGCATATTAATCAAAATGCTTGAACTAAATGTTATGAATTATAGCATGTCGACCTTCAGATGAACTATGACGTAAATTAAACTTAACTAGAATATTGCTTGTTTCATAAATATTTCCGGTGTGAGTAAAGAGAACGAGATTTTGTATTAAAAATATACTGCCTCATTAACTGAATCCATGTTGTTTGCATCATTCGCTTACGTCATCATCTGTAACTATTTTGCTTTCTGATGTGCAGAGTGCTTATTAAGTTTACCATATCATTCAGTAAAGATATTTTCTTGTTTTGTTAGTCATCATATTTTATGGCACTAGATTTCTGTTAAATCTTATCTGCTTCGACTTGGATCTCTTCAATTCACATTTTATGTTCAGCAATAGTTTTTTTTTCTTCACCCTACGATTCAGAGGTAACTTGAGTGCAAGCCAAAACACGAGTGAAATGCTTGTCATCATCGACATAGGGCCTAGGACCAGAGCGCATTGGTCACTGGCTACCGAGTTGGAAAGCCGTCTGTTAGTTTCACCTCGACTGATTGCACTGTCATGCGTGCCCACTTCACCAGTCGAAACGACAAGTGTTACCGACCGCTTTCGTGTTAACTTGCTTCTTAAATTATTTTTATTTAATAATTTCAAATATATACTGGTTAAATTATAGATCTACTTGTCAGGTTTGCATTGTTTTGTTTAACTTATAATCGGTGTGTTATCTAAGCGTGTAGTAATGATACTTTACAGGATCCTTCTCATCTAAGACTCTTTTTTGTCAGCAATAATATTTTTAGTTTCAACAGTTACGTCTCTAATCTGATAACAGCGTTCGTAATGTCAACTTACACTTCATAATGAGTAAATATCAAGCAATATACAACACATGGTCTAAGAGCGAACGAAGCATAACATCAATTTTATATTATATTAGCCTTTTTAAAAGCTACCACAAAGCGTAGGTACTTTTGATTTGTGCATATTGAAGGAGGCATTGTAAATTAATCGGATTCTAAATGAATCAGTTTTTGTTTGAAGTTGCACGACCAAGTTGTGAATCATCTGATTGAAAATCAATTTCAAATGCCGACGATTTTATTCAAAGAGTTTTTATTGCAATTGTCGGTAACCAACGCCCACGGCTCAGGCTCAGGACATCAGTAATAATAACCGTGTTTGCTCATCGGTAATATTGTGATAGCCAATGTCAGATTCATAATTATCCTTGTGCGGCCAAAATGACGTGGTCAAACGCTCATGACGTCGATGCAATGTTGTCTGCAGGCCAGAATATACCATGGTTTGAACTACCACCATATAGTTCTCCTTTTTTTATTCATTGTTTGTTATCCTCCGTGATCGTGATCTTAAATAGTGACGTCAGGTCGCTTGAAGTTTCGTTATTCTGCACGTCATTGTTAAATTCAGATAAGCCAACATGCAATAAATAATTAGTTTTAAAACTACGTGATAAAATGTTCTTGTCTCAAATAAGATAAGATTCGCTAATTGCTGAGTAGTCGTGACTTTTCTACTAATAACCGCAAGTAGGTCGTCGGCCATAGCGTTTCTGCCAATGATTATTATGAAAAACCATTTTTTTATAAAGTCCATAAAGTTTATGACATACTCGTATAAAAATTTTACTATAATGGAATAGCATTTCAGCCTTTTTTTTTTCTTACTCATCGTCTACTTCTTGATATTTCTATAAATATGTTTTAACATTGCTTTTACATAACTCCTAGTGACTAAGAAGTGTACCTAAAGTGATAAGGAAGTAAATATATTTCTTGGAAATTTTTAACCTCTGTACGAACATGAATAAAGAGTGACTCATACTTCATCAGGTTGTTTCAGTTTTCCTATATTATAAAGTGTAAAGTTATTTATTAAGTTCGGCGATGACTGATGATTTAGTCGCTCATGTCTGGCCCACATGCTAGTGAGATCACTGTAGTTAAAATGACTCCACAGCTGACACATTGTTCTAGATTTATAAATATGTATATGCAAATATCACTAAAGTCTAACCAACCAAACCACCTTGTTGCTAAGTATATTTAAGTTTCCGTTACAATAACTAACTGATATATCGTGGATTATTCTTAGCTTACAACATTACAAAAGCTTTTATCGACTAGCAGTATGCTCCGGCTGCGCACGGTTAGATATTATAGTTTTTTCAAAAACGTTACTCTTGCATATTTTATCATTTAAAATGAGTTATTGTGACATAACTGTAATAGTTAGACATATCAAATCAAATCTAATATCTTATTTTGGTAGATATTGATGTCTTCTCTAAAAATGTAGTACAGACCTACATCACATTGCATTATTGTCAATAGTTTTCGTAGCGTACGCGGTGTAGGCATTTTTTTCCACACATTGGGTGAATTTACGTCGTCATTTATTTGTAATGTTGATAATATTTTCTAACAGAAGTAATACCTGATATTGTATGTAAGTTTCAATTTTATTAAATATATATCATTCACATCTATTAAGTTCAGTTTTACTTTAAACTTTATTTGAAGTGCAAATTGTTCACAAAATCAGCGAATCAAGCCGGTCATCAAAACCATAACCACCGAATAGGACATTCTGCGAGTAAGTCGTTTTGCGAATGTGATATTCTGAGAATAGGACGTTTTGCGAATAGGACATTCTGCGAATAGGATATTCTGCGAATAGGATGTTTTGCGAATAGGACATTCTGCAAATAGGACGTTTTGCGAATAGGACATTCTGCGAATAATACTTTTTGCGAATAGGATATTCTGCGAATAGGACCTTTTGCGAATAGGTCCTGAATGACCTAGAATTGCGTTTTGCGCCTAAACCTTATCAAAGATCTATCGAGGAATTTATCAAAGATCAAACTTTTTTGCTATCATTATAATTATCGCCTATGTTGGTCAGGGATAATGTAGGATACTAAATGATTGAAATAGTTTTTCATGTATGTCCAGTAGTTTCTCAGTGTTCAATACAAACAGGCGAATCCTTATACCTTTTAATATTAGTTATATCTTGTCACGGTAGTCAGTCTATTCTTGTTTATCTGTAGTTGTGTTCTGACTTCTGACCCTGAGTCGATTCTGTTAATCCTAAACCTGTAATTTCATCATTCACTTTATGGTACCTCTAGATCTACCGATCTACGTCACGGCTACCGGTCTGCCTTCCTCATATACATGTAATCATTCATTACTATTATTTGTCAACTACGATACATACAATTGCCTAGTTTACAAAACTACTAGAACTGGGCCGCTTTTGCATAATTACTCGTATTAAACTCTCATTTAGAAACTATTACATGCGACAGCCGAACTCGTGTCGGCGACATGACTGATTTTCCACAAGACATAACTTTTTGTGCACGATTAAGCAGGTTCGAATGCGTAAAATCTATACTACTCGTATTATTATAAAGCTGAAGAGTTTGTTTGTTTGTTTGTTTGTTTGAACGCGCTAATCTCCGGAAGTACTGGTTCGAATTGAAAAATTATTTCTGTGTTAGATAGTCCATTTATTGAGGAAGGCTTTAGGCTATATTAATATTAATATTTTTTCTCGTTTTTGCAACATTTTTCACTGATGCTTCGCTACTATTAGTCGCAGCGTGATGTTATATAGCCTAAAGCCTTTATCGATAAATGGACTGTCCAACACAAAAATAATTTTTCAATTCGAACCAGTACTTTCAGAGATTAGTGCGTTCAAACAAACAAACAAACAAGTTCTTCAGCTTTATAATATTAGTATAGATAAAAGTTTGAAAAAATTTACGATAAACGGATAAAAATTGGATAGAAAATTTCCAGAAAGTTAGTAATGTAATACATCGTAAATTGAATGTACCTACTTATTTGTCACCTTTTCTTAATTAGTGCAAGGCATTTGTGGCCAGATAGTTTTGTGCAAATGTAAAGATTAAACAATTCATGGACTTATTATGTATTGCATTTTCCTGGCTGCGCTCCAGTTACCGGCCCATTCAACTAGCAGACACCAGACCTATAATATGGAACAATGCGCAACGCGTAAAAGACGTGTTTGTCTTTGCAGACGTCTTTGTTATGCCAAAAAGACAATTTGCTTTATACTCGTGTATTTTATAACCCCAGAGACTTTAATAGGTCAATGACAGGTTTATAACATCGACCACTATAATTATCCGACTGTAATTGCTAACTAGCAAGCAACATATTAGGCTTTACAATAAAATGAATAAATCATTATAATTATGACTGCTAATAAAGAGGTAATGATGTACCTTGAAGTAGCTTTAGTTGGTTAGCTTTATATTTCATATTTTAAATGCAAGTTACAATTTCTAATGTTATTTTATTAGAATTTATAACTTCCAACCTTATTTACATCTACACACCAAGATTGAATATTGCGATCAGATATATTTTTTCAACTATAGGTAAACTTTGGTTACTTTAATTGGAACCTCTACAAACGAATATATTGAGTTTCTGTAGTTGATAAAAAAAAGTTTTTGTTTATTTGTTAAATGGTATTGTTTTGGTGTGGTTTTTAGTCCCTTGTCCCCCGTTGACCCTTAAGTGTTTTTTTAAGTAACAATAATTCTGGGGTATATGTTTATGTCGAAGAAAAAAGGTTTTTTTAATCGTAAATTTCCCCTAAATTAATAAAAAAAAATAACAAAAAAATTAATTAAAAAATAAGTAATTTTGGACGATGGATGATTTCGGAACTTAACGACTTGATTACAATTTTACTATAATCAAATTTTGAATACTTATGCCGTTTTTCTGTCTCACTTACGACTAAAATCATTAGACACGACATTACTATAAAACGGCTCATGTTGAGCATTCAACAATGTCGCACAGGGCTTCACTTACAAGAAACACATGTTGAGCTCCTTAAAAAAGACATTAACCGACAAAAACTTGCGATTTATGTCGGTCCCTAACGCTACAAATCCGTACGAGCGGTCGCACGCGAACGCGAAAGTCGCGGGCGCGCGCGGAATGTTGCTTTTTGTCGCGCGATTACCGTACGAGCGCCGCGCGGCCCCGATCCAAAGTAGGTACCAACCTGCCTGCCGTTGCTGCAGTACCCAGTATACCCACTTCACTGCTAATTTGCTACTTGAATCCCGCAAAAGTGTTTTTTCATGACATCGTGATCATTGATCTGCAATCGATCTACCTACATACCGTTTTAAGACATTTACCTCAACGTCTTCAGTTATAATGGTTTCTGCTTCTCCAGAAAAACAGCGGCATACGCGTAAAAGAGAAATTACCAGCAACTGAATTGCGAGATTCCGTTAGCTTTATTTAACCAAAGTTGGAATTACTGGTGTGTAAATCAATATAACACCAATAAAACATATCGCATTAATTGAGGAAAACAATCACGTACAAAATAGACTTTTACATAAACGGTTACCGGTTACCTGGCGAAAGAACATCGAAGCACGAGCAACTTGACCGACACAGGTGTAGTCATTGGCGATTACGCAATCACAAAATGCCTTTCTTTTATGGCTTGTTGATGATTTGATCACTTCATCTATGTCTTTGTCACAGACAATTGTAGCTAGATGCGGTTTTGTTGTCGCTGATACAAAACTATTCCAGTTAATGTGTTGCATTGCATGTGCAACAGCGCTGTAGCGTTTATAGAAATTACCTGTTGATCATCGGTGCCTAAACGTAGCGGCAGTCACCACGACTGCGTGCTGCAAACAGCGAACAGGCAAGGACGAGGGAGATTTACGTTCTTATCTGACGTCAAAATCGACATACGATGGTCGCGCAGCGAAGCGCGGCGATGCGCCCGCGTGACCTCGTTCCCACGCAGCAGCCAGGTGCGGGCGCGCGACCTCTCCCGGCAGACAATGCGCGCGTCCTTGACGCGGCCGAAACTAATCAACTACTTTGAAGTACAAATCACTGGAACATAACAAACATCCAAATCATCAAAAAAGCCACTAGGGGTGACACTAATCGTCCGCATCACTTCTATGACAATCAAACTTTAATTCAGCTTGGCACAGCCAACAAAAAACGGAAATTGCACTAAAGTAAATTGATATTAAAACAGATGGCGTCAGGTCACTCGAGATAACTTAATCTATTGAATGACGCTTACCGCAGGTTGACAAATTAGGCTACCTTGCGGTAACTGAGCAGTTGCATGTGGCATCTATACCACAGACAGGTGAAAGTGGTGTTGCTGCTTCGCGACGACCTTGCCTGCGTTGTACCTACTCAACAAATCTCGCAAAGATTTCCTCAAATATAATCCCCGTAATACGGCTTCATGTCATCTGAGGATACTTGAAACAGGTTCTAAGCTGATGCTATGTCTTACTCATTTATTCATTCGACAAGGAAAAAACAACTTAAATCCGTTTTCCTTCACATGATGACAAAAACGTTAACGTTTATGGATTCTAAATTAGTCATATAATGAGTATAATTGTGCCAAAGTAGCGAGTCGGATAGGGGTCAAGCGAGATGCCATGGCGTCGCCCGCAAACTAGGTTACCGCAGAACGAGACGCCGCATTATTTGTCGCGCCGAGCACCACCAACGCGACTGGTACCACCCACCATGCGTGTGCGGCGGCTTCTGATAGCGAAGAGAAATGTCTCGGCGTTTCACCCAATCTAAATTGATGCAATCACGTACGCACCTCAAAGAATTTGCGTTCCACCACCGAGTGCGTTCACACAATTTACGTGCCGGGCCGGGCTTCTTTCCCACAACGCGTAAATCAGATATCAGCTTCATTAAGGCATGTTATGACGTTGAAATCTGTAAAGAGATCGGGATAGAGACAAACATATTCTTCGTATGCGCAAACAAGAACAGCTGATTGTGCAGCGATCGCGGCCGCGGGGTCAACGACCGTACTTTCGCCGCTCCCACGGCTGACTGCTGCGTTGCTCAATCCTCGTTGTGAGGCCTCTAACATTCTGCTAATTAATGTCTCGTGTCTAGCGACTCTAGAATACAACAGCTTCTATTGCTCACTCACTAGATATGTGTCAGACTTATAAACTTTATTCCAAATACAGAAAACATTTAATTTTTTCATCGAATCAATTCTATAAATCGATAACGTATCGAAAATAAATAGAAACATGCGTCAGATTAAATTTGAAGAATCAGTTACATATAATTTAAAATTGGTTTTGTTATTTTGAAAAACAAAATTTCCGAATGATCTTAACCCCGTTAATTATATGGGGTGAATCACATAATTTTTATCCCTTCAAGCCCGACTCTATCGTGGAGAAGACGGCAAGGTTTATCACAAGCACTGTAAAGAAACTCTCCACTCCCGAGGAAGACGATGAAGAAGCGGCTTACGATAGGGGTGACGACCTGGTAAGGCCCGGACCTGGTGTGGTTGAAGCTGGTCAAATGTTTGTAGATATGCTAGAAACGTATCTTGTAGAAGCTAATGATAGTCGATAGAAGAAGTTATTTAGTAAATAAATATAAATATTTATTATGGAAAAATAAACACTGAATGAAGGTATTCAATTTTGAATAAAGGTCATCACAATATGAAACTAGACGATCGTGATAAGTATATTTATAAACTATTCTGTTGGTGGAAAAGAAATAATTCAGAAAAGTCAATAATTAGCTAGAATTCATGTGTTCGGAAAGTCGATTCGACACGTATCGTTTGGCCATTCTCCACGGCTCTTGGAACGCATAGTAGTTTGCCAGTTAATTTATTCCCCGTCTCGTTGATGTAGCTAGTTGAATTCTGAAGATGATTTTAAAAAGTATTTCGTGTGTCGTAAGCAATAAAAGAGACAGTAAAATTAGAAT
The DNA here is from genome assembly GCA_949315895.1 of Anania crocealis. NCBI lineage: Eukaryota > Metazoa > Arthropoda > Insecta > Lepidoptera > Crambidae > Anania > Anania crocealis. Next base: position 1,871,655 of record OX438857.1, on the reverse strand, counting down.
ATATTGTGTCTTACAAACATATTTTTATAACTGTATTAAAAATTGTGTGCTTCCTCGCATTGTAGTGTAATAGCAATTTCCATTTACATTTTCTCAATCAGGTATGTAATTATGATATTGTTGTAAATAATATCTTTGCACACGATAATGCACTTTAGAAAACGCAGTTAAAAAATAAACTTCGTTTGACAGATCCTGAAATAATCGTCGCTTTAAAACTGCGCAATTTGGTTTGGGTATCACGATATTGGAAAGGTGCTCTAAGGGCCGAAAATATTGTCAATAGTTTGTGCGGTTCATTCCATCTTGTTGTCATATCTGTGGTCTATCTTATCTTTAGCCATCTTATAGCTTCGCTATTACATAATGTTACCCAAACATTTCGCTCTACTATAATGGCGATCATTTTACGCTTTCCCCTTATCGTTAAATTTACAGATTTTTGTTGATCTATTATTACCTAGAAAAAGTGATAGTTTATTGAATATATTTTTACTTTGGGTAAGAACAAGCAAAACTTAAACTTCTGCAATTGAAATATCTTCAAGAAATTCTCATAAAATTTCTTGAACAATGGTGCTGAACCCTGGCTTTAGATAGTTCATTAGTATTTATTGATAAGTGATTGGTAATAAATACCAAGGCTTCTGACAGTGTCCCATCTCCTGTCAGAAGTACCTGGCAATTGCATATTCATTAAAATTAACCTTCGATTAAAGTCGAATCGTCATGTGTACACGTAATCTGTAGTTGAAGCGACCTTGCGTGGTTAGTACAGACGGTAATAGGTGCTTATACTGTTCCTTGCGTTTATAGCCATAAGGGTCGTGTCGTGTTGAAACTACTGTACGCCTCACTGCAGCTCCGCGACGCGTGAAGCCTCCTCAAATGTATTTCTTATTATGCTAAATGATCTGTACAATCTTTAGAGAATTGTGGGCCTTGTGGAAATATGTGTTATGTTTTTTTTTTACTTTTTTGCTTAGGTCTGATAATATCTCTAAATTAAATTCTTTGTGGTTCTCAAATCTGTGTTTTAATTAATCGTTTCATACGTGGCGTTAGAATATACCAACATGATTTAGAATGATATAACATGAAATTGATTTGTTTACGTTGCAAATAAATGCACAATCTTATGACACACAATCGTAATTTGTATGTGTTTTAGATAACTCGAAACGAGTTTATATAATTACGCGCCCTCCTTCAAGTATAGTTCAAACTAATTTGAAGACAACTCGCTTAATGGGGTTTTACAATTCAGTCAATGAGAGGCCGTTAACATCGGGTGGGCATGTGACATCATCCTTCGTTTGTTTGGCTTCTGTTAGTTGACTTAAATGTGATCACGTTTTGTTTGATTCAACATTCCCTTTTTCATATAAAATGTACGAGTATTCTGACTATCACTAGATGAATCCTCAAAATGTACCTGCTACCACAATCCCTAAGAGAATTCTGTTGAAACTTTTTGGAAGAATGGTTAAATAACCTATTCAAATATTATCATATAATAAATAATTTTGCAAACACAACTGTTACGTAATGATCAGCCAATATGCATTAGTTGCTATGCTAATTACAATATTAATGTAGTTATATCAGTATATAAACTTGAAAAATTTTGTCTCAGGCCGGGCGGCATGCGAGGAGATGCGGGTTCGAGTCCCGCCTGAGACAAAATTTTTCAAGTTTATATACTGATATTATAAGTGCAATTAAGTTGCTAAAATATCAAATAAAGTATATTAATGTAGTTATTAAAATTTAACAAAAAAATATTGTAATATATGTACTCAAATTTGACGTCAGTACGATAAAAGAAGATTTGTTTCGATTGTAATACGTCTTATTTTATCACATCAGCTAGACGAAACCTATTTCTTTTAAATATATAAATTTATCCTATTTTAGAACTTTTACCAAATATTTGTTATTACAAACAAAGCTATTGGGCTAGTACTTGAACACATAAATATGGACGTTGACCACAATCCGACGCTGAATTGTAATTAATTGTTGCCTTTTTAACGCTCCCCTGGATCACTTGGTCGGCACACCACGAAGTCAGGGTCGCTACCGTTCTCCAGATGGGTAAGATTTGTGTGAATTAAATAATATAAGTGCCATCTGCTGTGTGTTTTATATTTGAAGAATTACACCAAATCATTCTGACCAGTGCAGATGTGATGCAGCGAGCTTACGTAGGAAATTGATTTCTGTGTGATTATTAGCTAGATAAAAAAAATACTGTAGTATTCAGTATACATATAGGCTGTTGAGCTGGTCGTATGTAAACACTATTAGATAGTAGTAATTATTTCTCATTATTTTGAAAAGCAAATGAATGTTTTTCTCCAAAATGCAATCTGAGTACTTTGAGTATAGTATGTTTTTTTTTATATTTATATTCTTATTTTACCATAGGCGAACACTCTGTATACATATTGTTGTGTGGCAAACAAATGATTATTGACTTAGCAACTCGAGTCATAGAAACTTTCTTGTCGTGTGGTATTGTTGGGTTCATAGTGTTTTATATTAGCAACTAAACGTTTCTTTCTCTTTACAGGTGATGCAACAAGATGTAAAGAAAGAGAACCCCCTTCAGTTCAAATTCCGCGCCAAATTCTACCCGGAAGACGTCGCTGATGAACTCATCCAAGAGATCACTCTCAAACTCTTCTACTTACAAGTAAGTTACTTTGTAAAATGTTACCCTTTTTAGATAATCGTGTAGGGATCTCTTCCACGTACCATGTTTTTTCGGAAAAGTGAAAATTCTGAAACAATGAACTCTTATCATGGTATACACACAACAGTACAATTTCTCTAAAAAGCGGTTAATTGCAGTGTATATATGCCGTTGTGCATGGTTCCACAGACGGTGTGCTTTTATAGTCACGCGTCTTCTAAGAACATGCTAAAGTAATATTTGTATTCTCATTTCGGATGGAGATCTGGTCTAGATTATTATCCAAGTTGAAGACAAATAACATTAAAATAAGTAATGGACCCAACCTATACGCATACTTAATCTATTCTCATATACGCGACATTTCTCCAAACCATGCGAGGTAACACGTATCTCATCGATATCTTCGAATTGTATAACACACGGCGATATCGCCGATATGTGAAAACGAAAGGAAGGCAACCACCCCATTAGTACCAAGAAAGTAATTCCACGTATCTCCGGAGATCGCGATAGGCGAGTGTTCGACAAGATGAAACTGCATCATCTATCTTAAGTGTTTTTATCCGATAAATTGCAATAATACTTTTCTTTGAGTACATTGTGTGTTAGGGTTCGGTTTATAATACCTTTCCGCTTTGTTGACCATCTCGCTCTTAATGCAAGTTGAAAACACTTCTGTTTATAATGATAAATTATATGTTGTAATATTTTTTGTTTCGTTATTTGGTTGATTTATGAGAGTGATGTTTGGTATTTATCAGAAATGAGGAAATCCATAAGATAATTAATCCCTCGATCGTGAGTTATTCCAGACACAATTGAAATCAATTTTTATCGTGGCACCCGAGTGCCTGTTGGGGGTTGAGGGATTAAGATAAAGTAAAGTCTTTAATCATCCACTGCAGGGTAAGGCGTGGTAAGGCCTCCATCATTTAATTCAAGCTACCATAGCAAATCATGATGGAAGGTCTATCTATCAGGAAATGATAGAATCAGAAATTTTTCCTCTTATTCGTGTCGATGACGAACTCTGTCATATTTTACAGGGCCAGTACTCTGCCACTTTGATGGCATTATCCGTGGCCTCCATTAGCTCCTCCTGACTGAGAGCAGGTAGTCGGGCTCGCGGAGGAAGATGGTAAATGTGCCATGGTCTGCGGATTATAACCACACTGGCACCGCATTACTAAACTAACTGTTGTATCTGCGGGTGGGTAGCTGATAAGAGCAGACAAATCGATCTACCCTCCGTCGTAGTCTTTTATTACAATGGTACCGGTATCTTGTGTAATAAAAGACTACGACGAAGGGTAGATAGATTTGTCTGCTCTTAACAACTACCCATCCTCAGATACAACAGTTCTCCCGTGATCATGGTGCTTGCAGCAGTGCCGAAATATCGGAAACTCAATAAATAACGTACATGGTATAAATCCCGAATCAAATAACTCTATTGATAGTGACAATGAAAGTTTAAATCAGTATATTAATAATAATAATTTCCCAGGTGAAAAATGCGATCCTATCTGACGAGATATACTGCCCGCCGGAGACGTCGGTGCTGCTGGCGTCGTACGCGGTGCAGGCGCGGCACGGGGACCACAACCCCGCCGTGCACGGGCCCGGCTTCCTCGCCAACGACCGCCTGCTGCCGCAGCGGGTCACCGACCAGCACAAGGTGAGAAAATTCAAGAAATACCACTAATGAATGTAAAAAAAAATTCAAGACTCAGTATGCAATAAAAAAAAAGAAAGAAATATTTATTTGACACAAAAACACACTTAGCACGAACATATAAAACAAAAAAAAGGAAATTAGAGTCAAAAAGGTTCGAGGATTATCACGACGCTGGTAGAGAGTCTGAGATGACAATGAGACACTGTTTGCCATATTAGGTTTTGCCGATTCATGAAATTCAGGTTATTAGTGGTTGACAAACCAGCACAAGGTTCGAAACGTTACAAACGTATAGTATTAAAAAAAGAAAACTTGATCAAGATTCTGATACAATGATGCACTGTTTGCCACATTAGGTTTGGACGAGTCGTGGAATTCAGGCTCTTGGTGATTTCCAACAATTAAATTGGAGTAAACATATTTTTAAGTGTGTGTGTGTGTGCGCGCGTGCGTGTTTAAATTAGCGTGCGCGCGTTTGTGTGTGTTTTTTTAAATAGCATATTTAAATTAGATATATTATTTAATAAGAATTAGGGATTCTTTGTTAAACACCAAACTACAGACGATATAAAATAATATAATTTACTTAAAATTTTTAACATTAGAATAGTTAAAATAATATAAATACCTTTTTAAATTCCAAATAGTAAAATTACTTTTCAATGTCAAAGCAAACCGTTTTAAAATGAACTAGCTGTTCCCGCGACTTCGTCCACGCCAATTTCTGTTATTATGAACGCGATTATTATTGCAACATTTTTCACTGATGCTTCGCTCCTATTGGTCGCAGCGTGATGTTATAAAGCCTTCCTCGATAAATGGACTATCCAACACAAAAAGAATTTTTCAAATCGAACCAGTACTTCCGGAGATTAGCGCGTTCAAACAAACAAACTCTTCAGCTGTATAATATTAGTATAGATACGAAATAACGCATTGTTAAAAATTCTACACTATTGTAAATTGAAGAGATCAAAATAAAGTGACATCTACACAACTTGCAAATATTTCTGTCATTTCTTTGTCATATGTCACAAATTATATTTTTATTTGAACTTGACAGTTTATAATTAATGTATTGTTTGAATTAATGATAATCGTGAGGTTTGTTGACCTGCTGCGCTAATACCTGGATAACTTCGACTTCTGTACTTATCACATTGTTTGTATAAGCTATCGAAAACTACCAATTGCTTAATATTCTCCACCTCCTAGCTGGGAGCACAGGCACATCTTAACTAATTACTACAGGGCTCACTTTTAAAAACTAGGAAGTCTGTGTAGGCAAAGGTATTCTGAGAAATATCGTCTTTCAAATTGTTAGAAATTTAGGTCTTTATTCAAGAACCATTAAAGGGGTTTTCGAAGCAAATGAAGAGCTGGGCTTAAGTCCCACAAGAATATACAACTTATTTGCTTCAAAAACAGTCTAAAAACATTAAAGGGGTTGCCTAAAAACGTCTAAGTCGTCTTATTATTAAAATACATTTAAGAGTAACTGTAATTGAACATGATTGATACTTGAACTTCTTTTAAATTCGATAATAGATAATATCTCTCGATCATTTTGCAAGTAGATTCATTTTTTTTCCTTACGATCTTATCCTGAATGAATCACTTACCCTTATCTCCCTCAACCCAGATGTCCCGCGAGGAGTGGGAGCAGAGCATCACGAACTGGTGGCAGGAGCACCGCGGGATGCTGCGCGAGGACGCCATGATGGAGTACCTGAAGATCGCGCAGGACCTCGAGATGTACGGCGTCAACTACTTCGAGATCCGCAACAAGAAGAACACGGAGCTGTGGCTCGGCGTGGACGCGCTCGGCCTCAATATCTACGAGAAGGATGACAAGTGAGTCTCGCCTTCCTTTGCCTTGTTACTTAAACGGATCATTTTTTTTAGGGTTTTTCTGACATTTATCAATTGATTTCTGCAAATAGGATCCTCGAGGCGCTTTTAAACGTCCTAATATTTAAAACTTTTGAACTTCTTCCGGGACAAATGTGAGCTAGTGCCGATAAGAAGCAACTATCATATTCTGCGTCTAATTGTCATATTAGGGGTTAAAGTATGAAATTACCGTTTTGTATGGACGAAATCGAGAAAAGTCATTTTTCCATACTAACAATTTTTTAGTTTTTTTAAAAACGCCTGTACCGTTTTCGATGCAATTAAAGGTGAAAGTTAGATGGTTATAAAGCTATTTAAATTTCTGAAAATCAAAGTATATAATACAAATATACTTAATTAAGGTCTGCTGACACATTGTAAGGGGTCTTTTCAACGACTTCCTTAGAAGTAATAGGCACTAGTACTGCATTTTATTTTTTTTAGTCAAAAGTTACTTTATTTAGTTTTTGATACAATACAAAAAGAATTACGCAATAATACGACTATACTTAAGAGCTATAATATAAATAAAAAGTGGGAAAATAATCGGCAATTTCATACTTTAACCCTTATTATTATGTCTGTAATTTATTATACTCATATAAAGGGTTAAAAAATGTACCGCAGTTATCCCATATCTGAAGTACCTTGAATAATGTGGAGGCATTGATTTTATTCGTAGGAGTAGTAAGTAACAACCCATTTCGCCCACTGCTGAGCACGGGTCTTCCTCCTTTTTATGGGGAGGGGTTAAGGCCTTAGTTATTAATTGTAGGTTTGGTGGCAAACGGCTAGGCATTTGGAGGTTTAAATTACTTCACTCCCTGATATGCCTTTAAAGAGTGATACGATAATTTAACATGGAAGTGGACAAGAAAAAAGCCTATGAGATCTGATTAAAACAATAAGTAGATTGTTTTAATCAGATCTCGGAAGATTTTTTCTTTTTTAGAACAGCTTTAGTGTGCATTTTTATAGATTTGAATAGAATGTAAGGAAATCAACATTTATATCAATTGTCAAACCTTTATAAATAAAGACAGTCTGTTCTATGACTGTATACCATACACATGTGATCGTAACTATACTGCTAATGTTCCTAATAATCACCAAACAATCCTCTCTCTCCCCCAGACTGACCCCAAAAATCGGCTTCCCCTGGTCGGAAATCAGGAACATATCGTTCAACGACCGCAAGTTCATAATCAAGCCTATAGACAAGAAGGCGCCGGACTTCGTGTTCTTCGCGCCGCGCGTGCGCGTGAACAAGCGCATCCTGGCGCTGTGCATGGGCAACCACGAGCTGTACATGCGCCGCCGCAAGCCCGACACCATCGACGTGCAGCAGATGAAGGCGCAGGCGCGCGAGGAGAAGCTGGCCAAGCAGGCGCAGAGGTACGTGGCGACGTCCACTGTCAGAGTGATTTCATTTCGATTATGGATTTAGAAAATTATTTTGCTAATGATTTCCGCTTGTTAATACCGACCTAGATACCTTCACCACACTACCCGCACTGACACTGATTTGAGGAAGCACCTGCACCACACTAACACTGATTGAGCGAGCACTACTTCATGCAGGAAAACCGCCCGCCCTCCCTCAAAAATGCATGCAGTACAGTTAATGCAATTATTAGTACCCAGCACCGGTACGATAAAAACCTCGACGCGTTTCGCCACTTCACGTGGCATCCTCAGGAGATGTTGTCGCCTTGGCAAAATAATTTTCTAAATCCATAATTAATTATGGATTTCCGCAAAGTAACGCCTGAGCCTATTGATTTAATTTTGCTCTGATAGTGCTAAAATAATGTGGATATGTCCATTCTTCTTCTTCTTTGCCCTTTCCCACTTCAGTACGGTCGGCTTTCCTAATTTTGCGGCGCCAGGATTATCTATCCTGGGTTGTCGGGCCGGGCAGTTGTTCTTTAATTATTAGCTTGGCAATGCTGATCCACCAGGTAGCCGGATCCAAAGTGCTTTCTTGACTATATGTTCTTCGTTTCTTCCCATTACATGACCATACCACCTAAGACGGCTTTCAAGCAGTTTTTCTGTTATAGGGGCAACCTTAAAACTTCCACGGATGTACACATCTCTGATTTGGTCCAACCTTGTCGCCCCCCCGGACCAATGTGGATATGCCCTTTGATGTAATTTAAAATACTAAATACACAATTAGCGTCAGAACTGTCCTAAACTAAATGTGCACCCATTTGACTTAAGGATGCACTTTTAGTACATCCTATATGAATCAAATAGATAGATCATGACATAAATATATGTCACAGGGAAATGAGAATACCAGAGATTTCATGAAATCCCTAGGAATATGACGAAATCCCGGAAGATGTCGAATATTCTTACTTATTACGTCTTCTTACTAAAAGAATCTAGTGACATGACAAAATACCAAATTATCGTCAGTGATATGTCGTTCCACTAAACTAAATCTAGTAAAATGTCAGAAAAGCGGATACTGCCGAATAAAAATCGAGCCAAGCATTTCTCCCGCTCGCTCTAGTACCCACAGGGACGAGTGGGAGCGAAACAAATGCGTCGCTCGAGCTGGCGCGGCTCGTGCACAGTGTTGCAAACTTAGTGGATATTTTACTAAAACTGGTGGTTTTAACACGGGTCATTTAGGGCGAAATATTGCTTTTAGTTGCTAATTCAATTTCAACTAAAAAAACAATCGCTCAGTCACAAATCACTTGTACGTAAATTTAAATGTTGTAAAAAAGTTAATATGCCAGGTGGTAACCATTCCAGGTATGTACCAATGACTCCAATGGCGCCCATTTATGTCAAAATTGTAATCAGCCGGTGTCTACAACAGTATTCTTTATTTCACTACATTTAGTTTAGAGAAATTACATATTATCTCTGACTTTATATTAGTATTTTGTCATAACACTAGATAATTTTAGTAAAAAGAAGTAATAAACAAGAATATTCGACATTTACTGGGATTTCGTCATATCCCTAGGGATTTCATGAAATCCCTAATATCCTCATTTCCCTGCAACATATACAACGTGTTCCTTTTGATATCCCATAACTCTAGGGTATTAAACAGATCCAGGTAAAGAATCAAATTGCATATTATGAATTATTTTTAAATTTTTTTTTGTTTAATTCTACCATACAAAATAATTCTAAAGAGTTACGACTGTGTAAAACACCTTTACCTTGTTATAAATGAACTTTTGAATGAAAACGATTTACTCGTACCTACTTATCAATGAAACACCCACACACGTCAATGTTTTTTACAAGTTACGCTCTCCCGCTACTTTACTACTACACTTTAGTGTAAGTTTGCCAACGTCTCGCAAAACTAAGGATTCGCCATACTGGTTACATTTTTTTAACAATATTAACTAAGATTGATGTTATATTCGAAACTATTGATTTTTGAACCACATGCTCCAGGGCGTTAAATATTTTTATTACCTATAGAACATAACCTTAGCGTTATGGGATTAACAGAGCAGTATGGTTGTTTTTTTGCGGGGTTCACGGCATGTGAGTCCGGAAGGGTCTGAGAAATGATTACTTTTAAATAATAAATCTATACTAATATATAAAGCTGAAGAGTTTGTTTGTTTGTTTGTTTGTTTGTTTGTTTGAACGCGCTAATCTCATGAAGTACTGGTCCGATTGGAAAAATTCTTTTTGTGTTGGATAGTCCATTTATCAAAGAAGACTTGCTATAGAACATCACGCTGCGACCAATAGGAGCGAAGCATGAGTGAAAAATGTTGCAAAAATAGTCACGATCATAATAACAGAAATTGACGCGAACGAAGTCGCGGGAAACAGCTAGTGAATAATACGAGTATACTCGGTGCATTTTGAACCTCCTGGAAAACGAAGCCCACGTTATGTAACCATTATGTATAACGTCTTAGCAGTCTGTTTTTTTAATTTTTTTGCAAAAAAATATCTTAAAAAAAAAAGTAACAGCCTATAATCATCCCACTGCAGGGAAAAGGCCTTCATCATTGAATTCAAGTTACCACTGCAATGATGGGAACTGGCATAATTACCACGCTTGCCAAATGCGGGTTGGTGATCACAAACCCGAGCAACGTTCGAAAATTCGAAACTATTTGTTGCCCGACCCGGGGATCGAACCCGGGACCCCGAGATCTTGGCCCGGTATTTAAACCACTAGACCAACGGGGCGTAAATATCTAAGAAAAATATTAAATATCAATTTAGCTATTCATTTTGAAACACGCTGTGACACACGGACGTATTTGTTTAAGGATCATTCTTCCAGGTACTGGCCGAAGCAAAATAAAACGTCCGTGCGCGTCATAGCATGATTTAAAATGAATATTCTTATTATTTTTCATTTTTTTACGACTATTTTAATTCATAAAAAAATAAAAACAACACTTCCAAGATGTTGCACATAATGGTTACATAGCGTGGACGTTTTCCGGGAGGGCCAAAATGCGCGGTGTATAATTATGTAACATGAAACTTGAACATAGTAAATATATGAAACTGTTTATGGATTTGTAGGTCATATGTTTATTGGTAACCTAGGATAACGGTGTTGACTGTACAATTACGTGGTTTTTTGTAAAGTTCTGTATGTAAACAATATGTACTGTTCAGTTGTTTGTTTTCCTAAATAAATTAAAAAAAGGGATATCAAAAGGAACACGTTGTATATTGCATGTCGACACAATTTGGCCGGGTTACATCAACGTGAATCATTCAATCGAGGATAGTTTTAGGTGTTAGTTTTGCATCGCACTTTGTGTATCTAGTTCTTATTAAATGCCTTTTTTTTTTCAAAAAACTGTTCTTAACAATGGGGGCTATCGCTAGTGAATTTGCCACTAGAGGCGCTAGGTTTTAGCGGAATTTGTTGCATAAATTATAATTTCTTTAATTTACCTGCTGGAAAGTGATCTCCTTCGTAAAATATCGCAAATATGGATTATTTGGCGATTAATGTGAACGCTTTAAAAGCGGAATTAAGAAAAAGCGCAAAAATAGGCGGCCTCAATAGCAACTATATCAGAAGTTAGTTTGTTGATATCAAGATAGTTATTTATAAACAATATAACCTTAATTAGATTCAAGATATTACACTTTGTTTCGGCGCCAATTGCCTTTAACAGCTATACCTCCGGACCTCAGTCTACTGTGGCGCCAACTGGTGAGCAAAGAAACGGTAGTCCCCATTCCGTGCTGTTCCGAAATGTGGCCATTTTTTTTCCCTAATAAATAAAATAAAAATAGATTTCATCGTGCTTGGCGCTAGCTTAAAATAAAGTAGCTGGCGACTAAAGGAGTACTGTCAGAAGCCAAGCAGCACCGTCTTCGCTCTAAAAAAAAAGTTCTTAATAATTCCGTGCTGTTCCGAAATGTTGCCATTTTTTTCCTTAATAAATAAAATAAAATTAGATTTCATCGTGCTTGGCACTAGCTTAAAATAAAGAAGCTGGCGACTAAAGGAGTACTGTCAGAAGAAGCCCAGCAGCACCGTCTTCGCTCCACCACGGAAGCTTTAACAATGCCTTTCAAGAACGTAATGGCAGACATGAAGATACTCCAATAGGAGATGCTTATTTCTGGCAATGGAATGATGTGGAGTGATAATAGAAATCTTGTATATGTCCGTCATAAGAGAATAGGCATTCGGTGTTATGCTACTTCCATGGTAAAATGGAGTACACATCGGTTTTCAGTGTACAGCCTGCTACAAGGTCCCGTGTTCGATTTCCGAACAGGACAGTGTAGTAAAGAAGTATTTGTGATACCTTCGTTGTTTCCATATCCACAAGTACTTTAAATAGTTACTAGTTTACTTTAAATAGTTAGTAACTAGTAACTACTAGTTTGGGCAGAACTAGTGAAGAGTCCTTCTCCTCTTTTAAAATTCGCTGTGGTTAAATCCTCGAAATCCAGATTTGTTAAAACTATTTGTATAACACTTTAAAAATGCTTTTAAATAAATAAATTCTTAGTGACTGCGGTAACTGTTTATGTCGTTAAAAAGCATTGCTGTACATTATGTTGGCTGAATTAGTTTTTATCGAATAATTTCAATATGTCAAATATCAAGAGTCAACAACACAATTGCAACTGAGGGTGTTCTGTCTTGTGGTCCGCAGGGAGAAGCTTCAGCTGGAGATCGCGGCCCGCGAGCGCGCGGAGAAGAAGCAGCAGGAGTACGAGGACCGCCTGCGGCACATGCAGGAGGAGATGGAGCGCTCGCAGGTCAGACCCGATATTCAATCTTAAATTAGTTTTTGCCTGATAAGGCGAATAAATATATATTATATGTATATTTCTAGTTCCCAGTTGACTGCAAAGCCTTAAAAACGATCACAAAAACAACCTCAATCACTCCACTTACTCAGTTAATTGTCACATAACTGTTAAAGCATAGGCTACTCGAATTTTAATCGTAAGTTCAGTCATGAAGTTTGATTAGATCCCTATTACGTCATAACATGGCCGACAGCGTTTTCAGAGTATAATATTGATAGACAATTTTTCAATAGAAAATATATATAGCGATCTCACACTTTTACTAACTAAATTAGACTCAAAATATTCTTTTTGAAGCGTACAAAAACTATATTTATTGCGCCAAACTTGATACGAGTCAAGTAGCCTTTTATTTGAGGTGGAATATTATTCACTAGTCTCGTTGTTGTTTCAGTAAACATTATTTTACTTTTAAATAATAACATTAAATCCCGTGTAGTGTTAAGTTTTATGTGTAACGATGCAACAAGAAAGTTTAAAAACCTATTTGACTATTGCTATTGAAAATGGTATTTCTTGAATAAAAATGTGGACAGCCTCAGGTGGAACTGTCTGACTGGCCGCCCGATAAATGATTGTGTAGGTATGTTACTTTTATCTCATTGTAAATGAACATGTTTTTATGAGAATAAATGTCTTTAAGCAAGTGAGAGATTGTGGGTTTCAGTTCCACCTAAGGCGGTCGTCGTTTTAGTTTAATAATTCTGATTTTTATTTCTTACTAGCGATTTAGTTTGCGAAGAACTGTTTAAAAATACTATTTATTCTACCAATACAATAATGTCAAATAATAAATTTGTACTTTGAGTCAATGAAATAAGACACATTCATAAAAAAATACTAGTGTGAGAGCGTTGAGCCACTGTTAAAAGAAGGAAATAACTTTCACACTGATTTCCTCAATCTGGATTCAATGCAAATCTATAACTTCACTCTCTGCCCTACAGGCGAACCTGATGGAAGCCCAGGACATGATCCGAAGGCTCGAAGAACAGCTGCGGCAGCTGCAGGCCGCCAAGGAGGAGCTGGAGCGGCGCCAGAACGAGCTGCACGATATGATGCAGCGGCTCGAGGAGACCAAGGTCAGTGCAGCGGAACTGTCTCACTAGGGTGACAACAAATACCACGTGGTTATAGACACGTTGAGGAGTAGAAGTAACGATGAAATATAAGAGCTAAAAAGATGTCATTAAAAAGTTTATGTTGTCAGAAGCACTAAGTATTTATAAGATCTTAGCATAAAAATATTTTGTTTGTTACTAAACTTTTTTCTTTAGAAATTTGTTGAGAGAAGCTTTTCATAAAAAACGCTCTAAAGAGAGTAATCCGCAATGAACCCGCAAATAACTGTATGAAGTTAGGTCACAATTAATTCTCGACTGTAGCGTTTCGTGCGCGGTACACATTGCGGGCAAAAAATACTTACTTGATTTATTTTAATGCCTAAAAAAAGTCGTTTGCTGGCAATTATTTTTGTTACATACGATTTGGTTTGATAAACCGAATGCGAGGTTTAAGGCTTCGTTAAGGTTTTTGTTACATCCTGTATATTGATATTATAATTGCAATTAAATTGCTTAAATATCAAATGAAGAACTTGTGTGACTGTTTGTGCAGAACATGGAGGCGGCGGAGCGCGCGAAGCTGGAGGAGGAGATCCGCACCAAGCAGCAGGAGGTGTCGCGCATCCAGGAGGAGGTCGAGGCCAAGGACGAGGAGACGCGCCGCCTGCAGGACGAGGTCGAGGAGGCGCGCCGCAAGCAGGTACGGCCAGGGCAGAGGCATGGGGCCCCCGATTCCGCTAATTTATAAATGGCTCAATAGAATCGTAATTGCATTTCGATCGTATATTTTGACACATTTATAAAGGTAGTAATGTCAAAATATATTTTTAGTTTCAGCCATTCTGAATGCATACAGCTCATAATTAGTAATAATAATATTTTTCAAGACATACCTCACTGGGCCACACAGAGCCATCTAGTCCCAAATTAAAGTACTAGACAACCGATAAACTTACTAATATACTTTTTTTTTGTAAATACATACTTATAATACATAGAAAACACCCAGACCAGTACAAACAGACATGTTCATGCACACAAATATTTGTACTGCGCGAGGATCGAACCCGCGACCCATGGCTCGGAAGCAGCGTTCACTACCGTCGACCCAAATGGTCGTCGAAATATAATTAGATGACGGTATTATCTCTAATTACGAGCTGAGTCCGGACGTAGTGTTTATCGGCAGCCTCCCCGTTCCAGGACGAGGCGGCGGCCATGCTGGCGGCGGCGACCACCCCGCAGCACCACCACGTGGCGGAGGGCGGGTCGCGGCGCGAGGCGGAGGGCGAGGGCGAGGCGGAGGGCGACGCGGCGTCGGACGGCGGCTCGGAGTCGGGCGGCGGCGAGCTCTCGCGCGCGCCCGATGGACTGGTGGACCCGGTGGCGGACCGCCGCACGCTGGCCGAGCGCTCCGAGCGGCTGCACAGCCAGCTCAACGTGAGTAGCCGAGCTTTTAATGACAAATACGGGGACCGTTTGAAATACAGGGTGAAATTTTAACGACTTTCCAAAATTTTTGTAGGCGTTCGGTATCGTATTTAGAGCCCATTTATGAAGTATAAAAATGTAAATCGAGCTGTCACCCGAAAATATTTTTCGCAATATAGTTTTCAATTTTTACGGTCCTAGGCTAATAAGGTATAAAGGGAAAATCAAAAACTTATGAACAGTATCGTAATGAATTAATGACATGCGAACCGCTTAAAAAAGGTGTTTCTAGGCGGCCGTATCAAAAATTTTAGATTTTTTGTGGACATTTCCTAAGTGCTTTATCTTGACATTTTTGTACTAGACTATACCAAATAAAAAAAAAAAGTCATTTGTTAGATGGGTATGTAAAATTTGGAAGATGGTTAAAATTTCATCCTATATACATGTAAAAGGTTGGAAGTGAAACGCCAATACTGTCTGTGGTTGTTCATTTGAGTATATCATCCTACATACAATACACGATTGAACTAACAATCAGACTGGACTGCAGGTAGCTATGCACTAGCAGCTAGCACTCTGTTGCCTCGACTGCCGATACTGAAGAACTGTAATTGATTATTATACACCGTGAAATTTTAGTGGTTGTTTTCCCGCAGTAAAATGATTCTATCTTAGTACTACAATAGATTTGTGCAGTTTTTTTTATTCACATAAAAAAATAGCAGTTTTACGATTGTGATAAACGAAACTCGAAAGCAACCTCGAACCAATGGTACCAGCCGCGCCGCAGCCGGTCACCGGCCGGGGTCATTGTCCCTCGCGCGGTGCAGTTTATGCTGTACTACTTAGTGCGTAGAGCTTCTTTTGCTTTGAACATTGATTTCGTGCGGCAAGCAGTACCCAAACACGTCACATTTTGTAAAGATACTATCGTATCTCACGCTTTTGAGTTGATGATTATTTTTTTGATTAGTTGAGAACAACGATATCTTTATTTTCAAAAAATAACTAGCACGATTCGATGGTGCTACTAAAGGGAAATCGTTCTGTTGCGGGAAAACAACCACTAAAATTTCACGGTGTATTATCGTTCCAGCACGGTTGCTGGCTAAATGAAACTCATAGGGCATGTATTTTTTTTATTTTATTTGACTTTATTGAGAAAACCAACAGCGTTTATATACAATGTTACGGTCATTAATTGATAGTAAATATGGCCAATAACAGGTTTCCCTTGTTCCCATGTAGCTTTATATAAAGTATTTGAATCTGTGCTACACATGTTTTAACACATCAGCTGATACAGGGATCGTTGAAAGGAAAGGGGTTTGTTTAAACTATTGCATGTCAACATAATTTGACCAGTTTATAAAATTGACTTTGATGAAAATCTAACATCAACCATTCAATCTAGGACAATTTTAGTTAATTTATGTACCGGACTGTGTTTCTAGTCCTTATTATATACTAGCTGTTCCCCGCGACTTCGTACGCGTCAATTTCAGTTTTTAAGATCGCGATTATTTTTTCAACATTTTTCACTGATGCTTCGCTCCTACTGGTCGCAGCGTGATGTTATATAGCCTAAAGCCTTCCTCGAGGCATGGACTATCCAACACAAAAAGAAGTTTTCAATTCGAACCAGTACTTCCAGAGATTAGCGCGTTCAAACAAACAAACAAACAAACTCTTCAGATTTATAATATTAGTATAGATTGAACGTAAAATATATAAACACGTCATCCTACCACAAAACGTCAAATTTTCTCAGTTGACATTGGTTTTGTTGGACTTTACTTGTTGGACTTAAAGTTGAAAATCAATTCAATGACCTTTAACTTTTTGGATAGGTTGACCTGCCGTTGTCTGTACCTTTCGAACAACCCCCGTATTTTTATTTTTCAATAAAATACAGTAAAAAAATTCAAAAAAATATTAAAAATGTATCAAAAAAAAATTGATGTCAAGCATCTTCGTTTGACATTATACTCTTACAATGACAAATAAAATTTCCTAAAATCACAACTGATAGCGAGCGTTAGCAGTGTCGCAAGCGGGGCGACCCGAGCTTTTCATGCTGTTTTGAGCCTTAACAGTGTATGGTTGCACTTTTCCATAAATTTTTAATACGAAAAATTACGTGTATTTTGAAAGAAACAACGTATATTTCGCCATTTCCAAATCGAAAAGCTGACACGTCGGCAATACTAAATCGTAATCCAATCTACACAGGCCCTGAAACAAGACTTGGCGCAGTCGCGCGACGAGACGAAGGAGACGGCGATGGACAAGATCCACCGCGAGAACGTGCGCCAGGGCCGCGACAAGTACAAGACGCTGCGCGAGATCCGCAAGGGGAACACCAAGCGCCGCGTCGACCAGTTCGAGAACATGTAGGCCGTGCGGGGCCCACCGCTGAAGACGGAACACTTCATCAGACAATCATACACACGTCCAATTTGTATACACGGTGCATTTTCAACCGCCTGCAAACCGAAGCCCACGTTGTGTGACCATTATATATGACATCTTGGCAGTGCTATTATCATTATATTTAACAATTTTATAAGAATATTAATTATTGGTTCAGATATTCATTTTGAAACGCTGTGGCGCGCACAGATGTAGCTGTGTAAGGTCCATTCAACAGAGACCCCGCCGCAGCAAAAGAATACGTCTGTGCATCACAGCGTGTTACAAAATTTAAAGTCTAGGTAAATCAAAATTTAATCATTAACAAAATTATTTATAATTGAAAAAATATATAACACTGCCATGATGTTGTACATAATGGTCCAATAACGTGGGCTTCGTTTTCCAGGTGATTCAAAAAGCACGGTGTAAATCATGTGTTTCAAAAACACCGTATCGTATCTTGTAAACGACGTTGATCAAAACGCCTTATCTAAAACTGGCATCGCAAAATTATATGTAGTGCGTTCGGCGTTGTAAAGGCCTAACGTTGTAGATATATCAGAAAGTGCCAAAAGTACCGTCTCCGAGCGAACGAGCGACGAGTCGCCGGCCGGCGCCTGATCACTAAGCTAAGTACGCGATTGTAGCCTTTACTACAGAGGTCTAAAGGCCACAGTCGTGTGGCGCGCGGCAAACCCGAAACTTAAGCATGGATCCACCGCACTGTCGATAACATTGCATTGGCGATTTTTAAACGCATCGCATTTTATTTGCATTTAAAAATATCTTTTCAACAAAACTTCCTCTGACGAGGCTGTATAAATGTATCGTGAATCAATACAGAACTACAAAATGGCGTTACTTAGTCTTCGTTTGTATTATACCGAAGTTGGTGCCGTGATCCACGCGGGCTGCCGCGCCGCAGTCCCGACTGCGATGTAAATATTGATTATTACTTAATAGTAATTTTATTTTAGACCATAATGTGCTATATCCGAGTAATGTATGCGTCGTCCCTCGATATCCGTATATATCCACGCCGCCCGCACTCGAGTCGACGGGCGTGCACATTGTTTTTATTATTATTATTATTGTAATTTATTTTTAAGCGATTCGGATTTTATTCTTTAACCTATTATGTTGTATTTGTATTGGACGGATGCGAGTCATAAATTAGAGAGCCGTACGCTTCGAGTTGATCGGTAATATTTTTATATTCGGTAGATTCGTTTTATTATAGTTCGCCTGTTGATTTATTTTAGTAGTCGTATGAATCGAGTCGATGACGTCACGCCGATGCGAGCGGCCGCGGGGAGGGGAAAGGGTGGGGGCCTCGCCCCTTATTTATTTTTATAATCATTTATATTTTAGATATAGGAGTTGAATTAGAGCTTCGAGTGTAATTATCGATTCAGACAGATTTTTTGTACACTAATACGTGTTCTGTAAATGTATGCTGATATTATGTTATATATGATACAAAGTATATATCGCGTAGTCGGTACGTTCGGCCAGACGCCGCGAGTTATAATTTGCTAACAATCGGCCTACGATTCGGTCCCTACTTAATTCTTGAACAAAATTTATGATAGTTTACTGAGACTATTCAATCGTACGTTCGTAGGAAGTGTATGATTTATTTTTTAAGTGAAATAAAAGGCATTCCATAAGTTACTAAGCGGTGGCGTTTACTTGGTTTTGATGAACATTAAAATGTAGTTGCAATAATTTGTTTGCGTTTTGTTTTAAACATGAGTGCCATCCGTTGCATGTCCCGGTCTGAGTTCAGCGCGGCCTCCGCTCGCGAGAGAGGCCCAGCATTTCCCTGGAACTTACATCAGTATTGACGTATTCTCTTGTCATTATTTTCTAAAATATACAATACCATGTTGCCTTTCAAATTTTAGGATGATTTTTTTTCCAATAAAATGTTTAAGTGAATATAAATTGTGTTTTATTTTCGATTACATCATTCATTTAGCTGTCTATGTACAATAATAGGGTGTGTAAAAAAATGTTTATATTTATGGCCTGCGCAGACGACGGACTTTACTCCGCGGCGGAGAAAAAAGTACGCTCCGCGAATAAAAAGTGTGCGATCATTTGTTCGTTTATCGTCGTGCATACGTACGTCACTCTCCAGCGCACAACGCGGACTGTGCGTTGCTTCGCCTAGTCACACGAGTTCTATTTTTTCGGGGACTCCCCCGTACTTTTGTCCGGTCCGCTCTCTGAATGTCCTCGGTAATTCGGGGGACTTTTTGTACGCGGCACTTTTAATCCCTCGTTTGCGCAGGCCATAAATCATTGAATAAATAATAATTGGCCTACATATAATTATAATTCATCATCGACATTGACAAATCAAACAAACTACAAATATTTTAATTTCTTATTTGTTATAATAAATTAAAATATTTGTAGTGTTGTACCTAACCAAATAATAAATTTTGGAACTTATGAGATTATTATTGCCTTATTGGACAATAACATTTACATTAGATTTAGATTCACACTAAAACTCGTGCTTCAGCAGAAGCAATTTAAGTCAATACTATCGCAGTTTGTTGAACTTTCAATGGTTACCGCAAAATTGTTGAAAACCATTCATTCATAATCTATCGATAGTTTACAATCTCGCTACTTCGCTATATCATAATCAACTACACAGTAGCAGATTCAGCATAGGAAGTTTCTACGGAGCTCAAGCATCCCCCCATCGCGTTACTTCCTGTACTATCGGGAGGGTAATACGCGCAGAAAAAAACCTAGGTCTGAAACCACCCTAAGCGATGTCGGGTTTATCGTCCATCCATAAGCCACACTTGATGCTCTGAATAGCCCTTGAGTCAAGCCCCTCCTAAACCTTATTAACCTGGATCCGCCAATGTAACGATGCAATTTGACGGTTACATACAACAAAATAATAATATTTAAGTAACGAAATTAGTTTGACAGTTCCGCTTTTGAAATATAAGATTCGTCGGACTGTTAGCTATAAATTGCTAACACAGGTCTATTTGCCTGTTGATCACATCGTGTGCGTCAGAATGGCTGGTTGTCTGTGGCGTTGGTCTATGAGATTGATTCGAAAATTGCTTCATAATTGCTTATATTTGCTACATATAATAAATAATTGCTTCATAGGATATTAATATATTTAGAAATAAAATATTTTTTGACCCGCCATCCTGACGTTTGGTTGAGACTGAAACTTATAGTTTCGCCATATTTGTCTGATCTGTCTATCCGTAAGAGATTAACTACACTTAAAAGCTGTCATTTGGCATGGGTAGATATATGAATAAAGAAATAATGATGTGTAACAATATCTTATGAAAATTATGAAAAATCGAAATGAAATCAGGTAGTCAGCATTTACGACGGAACCCTACACTGCGCTTGGCCCGTCACACGACCAGGTTTTTAACTTTGCTACGCTTCTAGATAATTATTATTCGTAAATAACTCGATTTACATACAGGGTGAAATTTTAACCAATTTCCAAAATTTTTTTAGGCATCCGGTATCGTATTTAGAGCCCATTTATGAAATAAAAAATGTAAATCAAGCTTTCACTCGAAAGTATTATTCGCAATATAGTTGTAAATTTTTACGGTCCTAGGCCTGATAAGGTATAAAAGGAAAATCAAAAACGTATGATCAGTATCGTAATGAATGAATGAGATGTTAACCGCGTAAAAAAAGGTGTTGCTAGGCGGCCGTATCAAAGATTTTAGATTTTTTGCGGACATTTTCTAAGTGCTATCTTGACATTTTTGTACTGGGCTATACCAAAAGAAAAAATACGTCATTTGTTTTTTGTCTCGTAGATTGATATATTAAAATTTGGAAGGTGGTTAAAATTTCATCCTGTATTTACAAGAGCAATAATGAGGAATCAACAATAGACTATCTTCAAGTAATCTAATTTGTTTTAGCAATATCACATTTTTTTTCTAATCAAATACAGTGCATACTCATCGTAATAAGTTATTACTACATTACAACATTTCATCTAGTTGGTAGTAATCCGTATCATAATCTTTATTTTGTGTAAGAACTCGAACTTCTTATGTTTTTGTTTCGTTATTAGAAGTGATCTCGTCCGTTGAACATGCTTCTGTAGAGCTACTGAAGTTCTTCTCTAGGCCTTCTGTAGAGTTCTTGTAGAGCTACATAAAAGCCATTGCAGAGCGATTGTTGCCCTACTGTAGTTCTTTTAGACTGTAGACTTTCTTTAGACACCTGTAGAGCTGCGGTAGAATCACTGTAGAGGTACTGTAGCTCTTTTGTAGACCTATAGAGCCACAATAGAGCCCCTGTAGCGCTACTGCACGCTCCAGAGGCAAAGGCGGCTGCATCGTGGAGCTACTGTAAAGCTACTATAGCTCTTGTATCGAGCCATCAGTCACTATAGAGCCCCCGGCGCTGCTGCAGGCTCGGCGGCCCGGGCTCGGGCTCGGGCTCGTGGCGCGCGAGGGCGCTGGCGTCGTTGAAGGCGCGTGTAGCCCTTGTAGCCCCCGGCGCTACTGTAGGCTCGGCGGCCCGGGCTCGGGCTCGGGCTCGTGGCGCGTGTAGCCCCTGTAGCCCCCGGCGCTACTGCAGGCTCGGCGGCCCGGGCTCGGGCTCGGGCTCGTGGCGCGTGTAGCCCCTGTAGCCCCCGGCGCTACTGCAGGCTCGGCGGCCCGGGCTCGGGCTCGGGCTCGTGGCGCGTGTAGCCCCTGTAGCCCCCGGCGCTACTGCAGGCTCGGCGGCCCGGGCTCGGGCTCGGGCTCGTGGCGCGTGTAGCCCCTGTAGCCCCCGGCGCTACTGCAGGCTCGGCGGCCCGGGCTCGGGCTCGGGCTCGTGGCGCGTGTAGCCCCTGTAGCCCCCGGCGCTACTGCAGGCTCGGCGGCCCGGGCTCGGGCTCGGGCTCGTGGCGCGTGTAGCCCCTGTAGCCCCCGGCGCTACTGCAGGCTCGGCGGCCCGGGCTCGGGCTCGGGCTCGTGGCGCGTGTAGCCCCTGTAGCCCCCGGCGCTACTGCAGGCTCGGCGGCCCGGGCTCGGGCTCGGGCTCGTGGCGCGTGTAGCCCCTGTAGCCCCCGGCGCTACTGCAGGCTCGGCGGCCCGGGCTCGGGCTCGGGCTCGTGGCGCCGCGCGTGGCGCGCGAGGGCGCTGGCGTCGTTGAAGGCGCGCGCGCACCGCGGACACGCGTAGCGCCGACCGGCGTGCGCCGCCATGTGTCGCGACAGCCCTGCATAACATAGATATACAATAACAACAACATATATGTGGGTTGTTAAACATCTTGTTAGGGACGAAACGCAACCAATTCTTTCTGCAACGAAAAGTAGTCCTCGAAACGGTCCTCGTTCGCGACTAGTTTGAAAACGGCCGACGAAAGGGCAGCCGTCTCTAAACTAGTCGTTTCAACATTAGCACTTATTAACCGATTCACTGCCTCCCTAAAAAGTGACGATATTAACCCAATGCCGCCAGGTGTTGGTAGTCGGCCCGCCCATCGGCGGGCAAGGCATGAGACTTCAGACGCAACATGAGTTGTTTTTATGTCCAGTTGCCATGTAACAAGTCCTGTATAATACAATTATGTAAGTACTCATAATTTCCTGTGATATTTGTGGCAATATTGTGACAGTTTTATTGGTTACTAGCGGATACCGCGAACTTCGTATCGCCTCCGAATAGTATTTGGTTTGACTTTTTAAATGTCATTGTTATCAAATATGGCGTGGTTGGATTAATTTATGAAGAAGTACGTTTCATGTATTTTTTTAACATTAACTTTCCAACGTTTCCAATATTTATCATCCTATTCCCGACGAATACAAATTCATAAAACCAAAATTATAAAAATCGGTTAGTCGTTCTCGAGTTACAAATGGTGTAACTAATACGACTATCTTTTTATAATAAAGAAGATAGAACGTAATAGTATACGAAATAGTAATTGAATGTGTAGGTAAGTTATAACATTAAGTAAATTGCTTTAAAACGTAATTGCCAAACCTGACAGAGTGAGTGAGTCTTCAAAATGTCATCTTCCGCCATGGATGGTTTTTGTTGTTTTGTATTGCTATTTTCTTACTTATCTCTTTATTTGAACCACTTAATGAAGCCATTTTAAAAGAATTGGATAATAACAAAATATTGTAGATGTATTAGTCTATCTTTTGGTGGTGTGTGTACAGGTTCTGGGCCTGGCCTCCATACAATTTGGGACATCTCCTTTATATTATCCACATAGACACACACATATACAGGGTGTTGATTTCAATACGAGCGGTGTTTTCAGAGGTGATTATGTACCTTGTACTGATCATGAATCAATAACAAATTAGATCGAAAAAAATTTTTTTTTAATCATTATATATTCATGGTTTTCAAAGTAGACCCTTCGATTTGCGTAGTAGGACCCCGACACTAACACTATCGCCGCTCGCGCGGCGCCGAGCGTGCGAACAAACGATACCTTCAAAGTACAAAGGCACCGCAATCTTTGTGTTTAGCACGTACGCGCCGACCAGTAGCCGCACCGAAAGAAGCCGACGAACGGCGGCATCTCTTTGTGCCGTGCCGCCCGTCCTAGCTACTCTCGTTCACGCGGTCAGTTGTGACGAAATCATCGCGTAAGCAACTTGTCCGTGTTTTTGCGAAAATGACGCAATATTATTCTAACGTTGAGCTAGTTGAAATGATAATTTGAGTGAAGCTATTTAGGATGTTTAGTGAGTCATTCCCAAACCGTCCACGACCCTCTAGAACAGTCATGCTCCCGGCAACGCAGAGATTTTGTGATCATGAACAGTTCCATGAACGCTCGAAGTCGGGAAGGCCATATCGGTCTTCTTGATGTAAGACTGCAAGAAGATATCTTGGACTACTTTGAGAGGAAACCGAGAGCGAGCACCAGAGACGCCGGCTTTTAGTGTCAGTTTGTGAGCTAGGATAGTAGGGGATCAGTTGTTGGGATCTTACTTCATAGAAGGCCGCCTCACCAATGCTACATACTAGGAACTGTTTGAAAACGTCTTAATAAAGACGAGATGTTGGAAGGCATGCCTTTGTATTTCCATTCATTATGGTTTTAAAGTGCTAGACTATTTAAATCGTGAATTTGGAAATCAGTGGATCGGGCGTGGTGGACCGGTGCATTGGCCACCACAGTCCCCAGATTTAACGCCCTCGGACTTTTATTTGTGAGGTGATCTAAAACGATTAGTGTACACTGAAGAATCGACAAGTGTTGACGACTTAAAACAAACAATAGTGAATGCATTCTAGACAGTGAAACAAAATCGTGTTGTGTTGAACAGTTTGAAAAGGAACACCAGACGCCGTGCTAGACTATGTATTGCTCAGTCTGGTGGCCACTTTAAAGATTAATTAAGGTTAGTGAAAATAAAAGTGTACAAAATCTAGGTACCTATTAACCCTAGAGTGGGCGCGTCTTTCTGCGTAACGTCAGTGGGCGCGTGGGGAGCATTTTGTTGCCACTTTTTATTCACCATTTTAAGTAGGAATGTGGCGATTTAATTAATTAATTTTCTCATGATTTAAATAATACGCAAAATTAGTAATGACAAATCAACACATTTAATAAATACTGTTTTAGGATCTTTGGTTTACATAAGATTTTAGAAAATTTAATATTTTTAATGACTTTTTTCACTTATCCTGTACAATACTCTTTAAAACTGAAAATAAGCAAAATAATGAAACATTATCATATGTTTTCTGAATCTACAGTATATACTTTATTTAATAAGCCTTCACATAGCTTTGTAAAATGTTCATTGCACACTAATTTTGAGCCTCAGCAACACCCTTTTTTCGTGAGCCTATTTTTTCTGTAGTGGGCATATACTGCATTTGTCTCTATCTTTGAGGAAGATATTTAATCAATAAGTACAAAGAGAGCAATTAAGTTGTTAAAAAATTGAAGAGGATGGAATAGGCAACCTCATTGGCCATCTGCAAGTCATTCTCTTCACAGAATAGTCTGCTATCATTTGGTCAACAACGTCAACATCTTCTTTGGTTTCATTATAAAATTTTATAGTTCCAGGCTTGCCACAGCCGGCCTAGGGTTTCATATATTTTGTCATATTTATGCAAAATTTACACTGTTCGTCTGTCTGTATGTTACGGTCTCACTCCGAAATAGATATGAGCGCTGCGCCGGCGCGCCGCCGTCGCCGTGACTGAACGTCAGCGCGCCGGCGCCGAGCGAAACGCGCGGCGCGCCGCCGCGAGCCTGCGACATGTCCAAACCGGTCTTCCGCGCCACTCGACCGACCAAACCGAGTCTGCGGCTCGCCTGCGCTCGCTCAGTCCAGTTGAGAATATTTCCCCGTTACGAACGTGTGTTAAGTAACGTAAAAATGGCGGCAGTGTCTTCGACTAGTGTTGATGTTTATAAAACGAAAATAAAAGAAGAAGAAGAAAAATCTCTCTACAAAACATACACATAATTTTTGCTGGACTGAATTCGGACAATAATGGAAAACAAAGATCTGTTTTGATGCTAGTTAGTTTTTTATGATCAAAAAAGTGATTTATGTGCTTGGTTTTAATATTACGAATTTGATTTATTTTATTTCTGTTAAAAAAAAATAAAGTGCTTATATCGATCTCATAAAAATTACTAATGCTTGTTTTCATGGTTAAAAAATTGATTTAAATTTAAGAATAAGACATTTTATTGCTAATTAGTTTTTTATCATCAAAAAAGTGATTTATGTAATATGAATAAGTAATTCGTACAACTTCTGTTCCTTTATTAAAATAAATAGTTTGAATCAACAATATGTTTTGTTTAAAAATACAAACCGCGCCGCCGCCGCGTAATTTTTTAGGCCACGCCGCCGCCGCAGAATATATTTTATTAAATTTGGAAAATAAGATAAATTTGACTTAGGACATAGATCAATTTGTATACCACTGCTGGACACTGGTTTCCGACCTCGCAATATAGGCTGTAGTTCACGCGGGCAAAGCAGAGCCACAGGCGAATAGCAAGCAGGAATATTGACATATTCTTAGAAACTATTGTCAACTTTGCATGTTGGGAATATTTTTTTTAGGAATGTAAGTCAGTAAAACTTTCGTCGCGCTAAACCTGAAAAATGATGACGAAGACATTAAATCCTGAAATTAAAAGCCTTTTCTTAATTTATCAAATAAATACTTCAGAAAATATAGTCTTCATTTTAATTTCACTAAAAATATATGACACAATTTTACCTACGTGAGTGGGCGCGCGGTGAGCAATTTGCCGCTCGGCAACACCTGACAGCATCAACCTCCTCCTCAAGCAACCCCTCCAACCACCGATGGCGTCCAGCTTTTCAAAGCATAATGTGAACATAACTGGGGGCAGCTACTAAAAACCATAAGCCTATTGGGCAATAGTTGTACGATTAATTAACGTTTTATTAGCGCGGGCGGCAAAATGCTCATAGCGCGCCCACTCTAGGGTTAAGATAAATCGTTGAAAATAAATAAGTTGCAACTACACATTTTTTTGAGGTTAGTGTAAATAAGAGTGTCCAAAAAACTAGGTATTATGATAGGTACATCTTTGTCAATAAGTTGATTCCAAAATTTTAACTACGTCGAAAATACTGCACACTCACGTCATTTAATAATATAGTATTTTTAATTTTTAAAAAGGGTTAGGCTAAATCAACATGAAAGCTCAGGGTTCGATTTCCTGCACGACGAATTTTGCTCATTAAACAATTAAAACTAATGTTAGTTTTTAAGATCCAAAAATATTCAGGTGCGATTCCCGACTGAAGGCTCAAATCGTGAGCGACCAGATGACAGTTCGATCGTGATTGAATTGGACGATTTTGACATTTAGCCCATACTAGAACTGTCAAAAACCTGTCGTTCAATTACGATTGTGATACGATTCGGTTACGCGAATTAGGGGTCTTGTGTCATTAAGCAATAAAAACACTTAATTTTTAGGTTGACCTTGATTAAGATACCCAGATAAGGTAGTGTAAGTTTAAGGTTCGTTCAGTTCCCGATTGATCGCCCTTTGGTACTTTGGTATGTTTGTCAGTCCTTAGCCCGATTAAAGTAGGAAAGGAAATTTGTAATTAACCAGTTAGTAGGTAGGTACCTACCTACCGCTGGTCTACGCGATTCGCGCCGTGCTTTTTGGGCTTTAAGGCGAAGGGTAAGGAGAATACACGTAGGAGAGGTGTTTTTGTGCACGTTTTCTGGCGAAAATATTGCACTTGGGCCTTTGAAATTAATACATCATGTAACTTATATGTCGAAGTTTTACCTCTAATTTCTAAATACTAGTTATTCGTTTGTTTAGCACTCAACATTGTAGGACCGCGATCCAAAGTACCGCGATCTTATACACGTTTATATTTTAAACGAGTAGTTTGTTCAGTTTAAAACTCTGTATAGTTATTCATAGTATTCGTGCCTTTTATCTGTAGTTCAATTTTTTTTTTAACTCAACAAATTAAGTATTTATGATGGATATTACTCTTAGCGCCTAATTTCCACGAGCGTATAATTTGCTCACAATAATAATCAGGCGTTTTTGTGCGGCACGAAAAGGCAACGTTGCATGCCCGCGCCACCACCGCGCGCACTTCGTGGCTTGAGCGAGGTTGCCGTTCTGTTAGACTGAGCGTGCATGCATGCTGTTTTGAATGTGATATAAATAAATTGTGTAATTCTTGTTGTTTTATTGTGAACTTTAATAAAAATGGGTAATAAAAAGGGACGGAAACCAAGACTTTCAGATTAAATTATCAGGAAAGCGTAATCTCCTGCGCGTCATCTTGCGGCACAAGAGCGAAACAGATCGTTACTTAGTCGAACAAAAGCATATTGCATTATTTTATGCACGGATAGATGTAGCGCGTGATCACGCGAAATGCTCAAGGTCACTTGCCTTCCCCTTCGCCTTAAGGGTTTAACACAAAATATTCGCTTAAAATTTCAGTTTATTTTTTTTAACTAATTCGTTCCTGGTGCTTGTTCTATACGCGATCATGAGTTGTTTTTATAAATTCCGCTCGTATTGAAATCAATACCCTGTATAAATAATATATCAATTTTATGATATTTGTTTTTAAATATTCACTGAATGAAAAGATTAATGAATATGGATGAAGCGAAAGTAGTCTGTAAGGATCGTAGCAAGTGGAAAGATGTGTTCTCTGCCTACCCCTCCGGGAAAAAGGCGTGAGTGTATGTATGTATGTATGTTTTTAAATATTTACATGTTAAGTCAGACAAAATAAAGGTAATTTTATGTATAACAATTCTGTATTTAAATGAAAGTTTTATTTTTACAAAAGGTTTGTGAATTCTGAGGAACACTGGAGCAATGGTCAGAATTGGCTCTTTCCAATATACGAAGGCCGTTTTAGTTACGAATAAATTACAATAAAATTAATCAATACACAAAATCCTATTATTATTGAATGCAATTTGGCTTAGATAATTAAGTTCAAAATCCAACCGTCCATGGGCGGTCTCGGCGTGTGAGTTGAAAAAGTTCATCCGCCGCGCCGATGGGCGAGCAAGGCACTGAACGGGTTAAGATGAAGTTTCGTTCGTCGTGTAAAATAGTAGCACTGCGTTGCGAACGAGACGAGGCTTTGCGTTCAGATCACAAGTCGTTATGTACCGTACTGTTATAGACCTTATCTTCTAGGTGTTAAGACCATATTATTAAAAAACTGTGTTGAGAACGGACGAAAAGGAAACGAACGAGAACCGATGTGAAGTATGAGACTAGTTTGTACGATGAACGAAACTGTTTTCATTTATACGTAGAAACGGTTCTATCGTCGCGAATCGTACAATAGTCTTTAAAAACAGTTCGTTCTTGGATGGAGTGATGGAATAAGATTGGAGGAGTGGGCTTCAAATGGCCGTTAGATTTACCTGAGGCGTGTAGGAACATCTTGCGGCAGGCGGGGCAGGCGTGCAGGTGGAGGGGGCGCGCGTGGGGGGGCGCGTGGCGGCGCGCGTGCAGCGCCAGGGCGCCGCGCTGCGTGAAGCTCTTCGGGCACGAGGGGCACGCGAACGGACGCTTCTCTGCGGGACGATTAGTTACATTAGCAAGCTTTTACCAATGTCTGTCTTTCAAACACTCACACACACGAAGCATACAAACACGGCAAACCCCACGTACCCCGGTGCACGAGCTCGTGGCGCGCGAGCACGGCGCGCTGCGCGAAGCGGCGCGGGCAGGCGGCGCAGGCGTAGGGCCGCGCGCCCGAGTGCACGCGCCCGTGCCGCGTCAGCACGCTGCGCGACGCGAACGTCTTGTGGCACACCGGGCACGTCGTGCTGAGGGGCATAGCGACGCTACGTTGTAACACGAGTACATGGCTTCAAAGGGCAAGAACCCAGAGCCGTAAATATTAATTAAAAAACACAAGTACAAATAATGAGAAAGTAAAAGCATAGATGCCTAACCTAACTGTGTTTTGACCAAATAAATAGCTGATGTAAATTGAAATATAATTTCTTGGCTAAGGCCTCTGCCTCGAATTTAGCGGGCAGCGGGGCGGGAGCGGCGCGGCACTGCAAATGTATGCACCCGAGCGAGACAAGTCGCGCGGGCGAGCGGCGAGCGCATACATTTGCAGTGCCTGCACCGCTCCCGCCCCGCTGCCCACGAAATTCGAGGCATAGGCCTTAGAGACCATAGATGCGTTTACGTTCGTTAAGCGGGGTGATCGCGACTTGCCTACATTTGATTTGCATATCATGATACTCAATAAAAAGTAAGGCAGATCAAAAGGAGATAAGGTGTTGGGTTACCGAATCGATAAGCCTAAACATCGCTATCATTGTACGTTATACTTTGAGCAATATTGTGAGTAATAGACAAGCAAAATCGAGAAATCTAGCACATCATGATGTGAACGATTTACCCACGACATCAAACGACAAACACACCAAACTTTTTATTAAAATAAAAAGATAGATATTTAATCAATCACTGCCTCCCTTTATTACTTCGATTGGCGGTCCCAGCATCGCTATAAAATACCCTTAATCGCCCAGCGGCGGTTTTATATCACAACATGAATTGTTTTTCATGTCCAGTTTACATGTTTCCTGTGATATTTGTGGCAAAATTGTAACAGTTTTATTGGTTATTAACCAAAATAGTAATGGAATGTGAAGGTAAGTCATAACATTAAGTAGTAGTAACAGCTTATAATCATCCCACTGCAGGGAAAGGCCTCCATCATTGAATTCAAGTTACCACTGCAATGATGGGAACTGGTATAATCACCACGCTTGCCAAATGCGGGTTGGTGATCACAAACCCGAGCAACGTTCGAAAATTCGAAACTTTTTGTTGCGCGACACGAGGATCGAACCTGGGATCCCGAGATCTTGGTCTGGTATTTAAACCACTAGACCAACGGGGCGTTTAACATTAAGTAAATTGATTTAAAACGTTACCAAACCGTATACATTTGCGTATTAGATTTGTTTGAAAGCTCATATTTATGGCAAGATACCTAAAATGTATTATTAAGCAAAATAGAAGGGCTTTTTGTAAAAGTCAGACTGGACGTAGTCAACCATTTAACTCGCGTTCTACATCTATTGACTTACATAAATTTATCACCAAAAACAAAAAAAAGTTGTCCATTCCAAGCTATTAGACTTAACAATGTTGGTAATCGGAATTAATTGTGTTTTTAAATAAACTTTCAAAGTTTTGTAAGTAGACCTAATTTATAAATTTTAATTGATAAGATAAGAAAACGTTTATTTGGTACAATAAATTTTAAGGCTGTACCAAATAGGTCCCTACTCAGCATTTAAAATATCGAGGTACAGAGTGCCACTCCCACAACGCTGGTATTTTGTGGACATAATAAGAAACAATAACTAAACTAAAACATTGAGAAAATAAATAAATATAGGTATGGTAGTAATAAATAAAAATATGAATAAAAATAAAACATTAATATACATCTCGCCGTCTTTATTTGAACTATTTAATTAAACAGTTCTTAAATGAAACTGAAAATGGTTATACGGCCTTTTGAACATTAATTAAATGACTTTTGTATTTAATTTTAAAAGCTGCAATAATAATTGCTTATTAAAAATACCCTGATTGAAAAAGGTTATTATAAGGTAAGAAGAGTACGTAAATAATAAAGAATATGGTCTTGGGACTGTCTAGCTCACAACGGTATAAGTAATAGTAAGTACAATATCCTGTAAAACTTAGAAAAGAGGACAATTAAAACAGTAACTAAGTTTCTAGCGCTGCTTCTTCGCTTCTTCGATGTTAAGTCAGACAATATGAAGGTCACGGATTGAGTTATTGATACCACCGTAACCGAAAAAATGAACTTTAACTGCTCGCAAAATTTCCATCTTCAATTAAAAATATTTAATTTGTTATATCAACAAAATTGATTTTGTCAAACTTTCCTTTGTGCATACACTAAATAACAAAATGGTTTTATGTTACTTGACTCCATTATTCTAATTAAAATGTATTTATGTAATGTAATATGTTCTAATTTACAATTATACAAAATTGTTTTAAGTTCCGTACAACAAAAGTTTTATTTTTACAAAAGGTTTGTGAATCCTGAAGAACAGGGGAGCCCGCCGATGACCTCAGCATAAAGGTCATAAGTGGCTTTTTCCAAAACCTAAAATATCCGCAGGCCGTTTGAGTTACAAATAAATTACAATAATCTACTAATCAATACACAGAATACTATTATCATTAAATGCAATTTGACTTAGATAATGAAGTTTAAAATCCAACCGCCCATAGGCGGTCTCGACGTGTGAGTTGAAAAGTTTCGACGCCGAATGGGCGGGCAAGGAGGCAATGCAAGTGGTTAAATTAAATTTTGTCATTAATATTTTTCATAAACAAAGTATTGTAATATCAAATAATAATTTGAACGCTAACAGAATTCATAATGCAACGCGAAAGTTTATGAAATAGTAATATAGGTATACATAACTTACTCTCCCTTAGTCCCTTTTGTTTTCTTTGCCGAACTGTTTTTCGTGCGATCTTTTGACAATGGTATTGTGCACGAATTATCTTGTGGACTTTGATATTCTTCCGCGATTATTACACTTTGCTCCTCCTGAAAGCACCACTAACATTTTGTATACAAAACACTTAGTTATAAAATAAATAAAAATTATAGTTTAAAAAACTAAAAAACCACGCTTTTAAAACAGATTGAACTAAAAAATTAAAAATAAAACTGTAGTAATCAATTGAATAATTCATATTATTGTACAAAAAGCGTGGGGTGCTTGTTATGATATCCACAGATATAGTAAATTATTGATAAAATATTTACAACAATCTAAATCAAGTTTTTTAAACTATAATTTAGTTTTTACTTTTTAGTTTAGTTTATAAGATTTGATTCCTTCTTTACCGACTGTAAGTCCAAACCTATGCAGGAAACATAATTGATACAGATCGCGCGCTAGCTCTATCTCTTTTACTCCCTCTTACAGAGGAAAACTGGGAAAACTGTTATTAAATTATGGCATTGTCATCGGTCCTTGATACGTGTGCAAAGTTTCAAATTAATCAAACTTCTGGAAATCGGTCAAATTTATGCTCAAAGATTCCATTACATACATAGATACATAGATAGATACAACCCAAGCTAATAAAAGCGTGGTAAAAAAGATATAAAACAAGTCATTGTTTAGCGAAAACCATATCAAAATCCAAACATTAATTTCATAGCTATCTAACCCTACAAATACAGGTGACTTTTTCAGCACCGTCAAATTTTTTTTGTAGGGTGTTATGTAATTAATGTATTTAGAGCCTATTTATGAAGTAATAAATGTAGGTCAAGTTTTCACCCAGAAAATAATTTTCGCAACGTAGTTTTAAATTTCAATAGTCCTGTGAAGGTACAAAGGAAAAAATAACTGATAGTAGAGAGAAAAGGAATATATGTAACTATTATAATTCTGGATGAGTAAATAATGTTTTCAATTGAGGTAGTGTGCCATGGAAGATATCAACCTGTACTCAAGTTTTAAAAGGATTCTTTTTTATTACATACCTACTTTGTAATGATAGTAGTGATGGGCCGACTATAGTATTTGCCGACTAGCCGACTAATCGGTTTTCAAATTACCGACTAGTTTATAGTCAGCGGCCATAATTGTTTACTAAATAAGACGAGTTATTCTGAATATAGTATGAAATGTTCGACAAAAAATAAAACTCCCATCATTTGCTACGAAAATAAAGATAGATACGAAAAGGAGTGCTCGGTCAGTGCTGCTTCGTTTTCTGTAACTACAGATAAAAAAAACAAACGACATGTTTTTTATGCGCCGATTATAATCGTCATATTTTGCCGAATAGTCGCCGACTAGTAACCGACTACAAACGATGCCGAATAGTCGGCTTTCCCGACTAGTCTGCGACTATTCGGCCCACCTCTACTTTATAGTGATAAAATTTACCTTTAAAACTTTACCTCGTCTTCCTCCACTAGCTGCAGTACAATTTTGCTTTCATCTGCCCCTTCCAACTCAATAGAATTGAGTTTTTCATCTACTAAGACCAATCTGTCTTCATCCTGCCGCAACACTCCTAACTCTAAGAGCATTGTCGACATTACTTGGGAAAGTTCTATACTGCTTACTTCTATTGGAGATACATTGTCCTCTGATTCATTTATAATCTAGAAAATGTAAAATACAATGTTATGGTCACATGTTAGGCTTCTTAAATGAGCGTGCAATTATCATAAATTTTCATGGCAGTACAACTTTGACCCATAGGGTAACCGTGGTTATAATTGACCAGTTTAGATGGATTTTGCTACAACATACAAAAACATTTTTTTACACATATACTGATTCAGATGTTTAATGTAAAAAACCAATAACTTTTTAACATTTTATTAAAGACTATTTTCTATAATTTTCGTTTGTCAAAATACCCCTATGTTTCTAAGTTTGACCAAAAGATTTCACTGTTTGACCAGTTATGTTCCAGTAGTTGACCACATGAATAAAAACACAGATTATTTAGAAAATGACCAGCACAAATAGTTTATATATTTAATAATTAACAATTTACTACATTCAATAAACTTTCTATTGTGAGATAAAAACAGCCTCAAAAGGTTTTCATTTTAAGTTTTAGAGGTTTTCTGCTAAAATATGTAGGTACTTAGAATGTGGTATCCCATATTTTCGTGCTGTTTTTCTTATGTTTGCCCTACCTTCAATGTCCCGCAGCTTCAAAACTTTTTTTGTGGTTCCTGACCTGGTATACAAATTTTTGTCGGATAAGTTCTTAAATTTTAAAAAATCAAGGTGAAAAATCGGCTTGGCAAGGTTTGCAAACTTCTTAACACAGCCATGCTGCACTCGTAAAATAATCTACTAAAAACTTTTATTGTTCTCGTGTAAGACGCGTTATTAGGTAATAAATTAATCAATTTAAGTTTGGTCAAACACCAGAGCTAGATTAATGTTCAGGGACTAGGTGGTCAATTACTGGTTACAGGACAGTTAAGAAAAAAAAACAATATTCGCAATCCTTATTAATCACAACTCATTTTTGTACAAAGTTTGAAAAAGCATCTTATTTATTGACCATTTTTATCAATTACTATGAATCCGACAATTTCTTGTTTCTATATTTGACTACCACAAAATTTCGTGAAACATTATCCCTATTTAAAAAAAAAAATCTCAAACATAATTTACACACATTCCTCTACATTTTAAACATATTTTTTTTTTTTACATAAATATTAGTTGATTTGAAAAAACATACCTGGAACGAGCTCCTTACTACAGGCCGGAAAAGATGGCGACTTTTTGCGCACCAATTACAAAAATTCACAAAATTGACGTTAAATGTAGTGGCAGCTGCCCCTGAACGCGTTTGATTGTTCGCTCAGTAGTGCTAACATAATTGAGAGGACCATCAACAACAGTCCATCATTTAAGAATTCAAATTTAAAATTGGTCAATTACCTATGCATGGTCAATTATACCCACGGTCACCTTACTTATTTATTTATTAGCTTTGTTTTTCTGTCCCTTTGAAATATACTGTGGACCACAACCTATCAGACATTCCAGCGTAGGATGGCCCCTACTATTTCTGATTCCTTTCAAAATATAAAACATTTGTTTAACATATGATAACCTACGATGATAAAATATGTGAATCAAACATCTAGGCCTCAATATTTACGCAACAACAAAAAGTAACTTTGTTTAATTTAATTTTTACATACTTGCTCCTCCATCTCTTGTGATTTTACTATTTCATTTGATATTTCTTCTAATGTTGCTGAGCCAAACAAATTCTGTAAACAAGACTGTTAATAAAAAGAACTGTAGAATATATGCCACTTCATACTTAGTAAGAAATTAACACTTTTATGGATGTAGCATAGTTTATCTCTAATAATGACAATAATCTTTAATCTTTCATATGCGAGTACCTATAAATAGCTATGTAGATATAATTTATGTAATCTATTATTTGTTTCATGTTGCTGTTGGTGTTCCGAATAAAATAAAATTAAAATAAAAAAATATCTGCAGCCTTACCTCAGAAGTCCCCAATTGTATACTATTTGAATTAACTATATTCACTAATTGTATTTGTTGATTTTCATCATAAGTTAAAACTAATTGTTGCTGTCCATCACCGGCTTCGTCTACTACGGACTGGTTGTCTTCTTCTTCTTCTTTCTTAGGCTTCATTGTCATCATATTGTAATGTCTCTCTTTCATCGCTAATACATGAGCCTTCAATTTCTGGTATGAGACTTCACATTTTTTACGGAATGTATAGTACCTTTCTAATTCCTTAAAACATCCTGTACATATTGCATTTGGGAGGTAATCGTCACGTGTCATCTAAAAGAAAAGAATCCAATGAAAACATAAGGAATGTTCTACTTTTTTTACACTACCGATGTGACTATTTAAAATAATTTCCACATTATATTTGTGTTAGAGGTATGATCATTTAAATTGAAAAGTTTAGATTGCTTCTGAGGTATTGGTTTAGAGGTATATTATGAGGTATGAGGTAGGGATTCCCGGTGGGGCCGTGGGTGAGGATTCGCGAAGCGAAGAATACTAGCCGGCGTGATCGGGCAAGTGTTGGGTGCAAAAGGCACCCTACCAAATGGCGAACCCACCAGTGGTGGCGCCGCCGCCGTGGCATGCCGGATCACGGTCCGGTTGCATTCTATCGGGCCCGATCTGGGGGAGGGGGGATTTTTTAGCATCTGGATCATAGTATAAACACTAGCGATGTTAAAAATTACTAGTCATAACATTAATTGAATTAATTACTTATAAAGAATATACTACAAGAAAATTAGAAGTAATCTGGTTTTAACGCAAGTGCCTCTCACCTCCAGCCCGACACATATCATAATCCTCAGAGAAAGCGTCGCGCACAGCTGATCAGCATCGTCTCCAAATATCGGCACTGACACCTCGCTGCTGCCCAGGCACAGTCGGCATAATTCCGTCACGCCCTCGATAGCCTTGTACTCCGGCCGCTTGCGCTTGTACGTACGCATTTTATTCAAACAAAAACCTTCAGCCAAAAATAAACAAACCACCGCCGAAAGAACTGTATCATAACCTCAAAACATTACTACATCAGTTGACAACAGCTGTGTTTAAAAAACTTTACCTAATCTCGCTAATATTAACGCTATATTGCAAGATTTGCAAGGTTCAAAGCACAGAACACTATACTCAAGGAAGACAACATTAATTGGGATTAGGATAAGGGAAGGCCTTGAGTTTTCATTTCATGTTCGAATTTTGACATTTTACTTTTTTCATTTTTGTATGGCTTTCTTTTTGTTTGTTCCTTTCTGAACCCGCTAAGGTCTGAGACCACGCCGCCATGTCATTGGTGCAAATTCTACATTCATAATAAATACATTATACACCGTGAAATTGTAGTGGTTGTTTTCCCGCAACAGAACGATTTACCTTTAGTAGCACCATCGAATCGTGCGAGTTATTTTTTGAAAATAAAGATATCGTTGTTCTCAACTAATCAAAAAAATCATTATCAACTCAAAAGCGTGAGATACGATAGTATCTTTACAAAATGTGACGTGTTTGGGTACTGCTTGCCGCACTAA
The DNA here is from genome assembly GCA_949315895.1 of Anania crocealis. Taxonomy (NCBI): domain Eukaryota; kingdom Metazoa; phylum Arthropoda; class Insecta; order Lepidoptera; family Crambidae; genus Anania; species Anania crocealis. The sequence goes on along the minus strand of OX438857.1, from coordinate 1,833,988 downwards.
GTAATACAGCATAAACTGCACCGCGCGAGGGGCAATGACCCCGGCCGGTGACCGGCTGCGGCGCGGCTGGTACCATTGGTTCGAGGTTGTTTTCGAGTTTCGTTTATCACAATCGTGAAACTGCTATTTTTTTGTTTGAATAAAAAAAACTGCACAAATCTATTGTACTACTAAGATTTATCATTTTACTGCGGGAAAACAACCACTAAAATTTCACGGTGTATATCATAAATACTTACTTACACATAATAAATAAATAAATAAATGTGGACAACATCACATACATTGTTCTAATCCCAATTTGGATAACTATTTAAAGCATTCGAATTTTGGAAACCAGAAACAACGAAGGTACCACAAACAGCCAGACCCGAGAAAATATAGATAAACACTTTTTCTCTACATTGACCCATCCGGGAATCGAACCCGGGACCTCGGAGCAGGCGACACCTTAAAAACCGGTGTCTACACCACTTGGCCATGGAGGTCGTACCTACAATAATGCGTAATGAATATTTCGTTATTCTTTGCATCGTTCAAACACAATGCGGCCCTGTGATCAATTTACATACGTAGGCAGCGTTCCATAAATAACCCATTACCTTATTATACCGCCCAATCAAATTGGGCTACCAAAAACTACCAAACTTAACATTTAAGTACCTACATTACACAAGGAGTTAGACCGTGGGAAGGAGGTTCTATTTCAAAGGCAGTGGTCCTAGTGCGAGATGAAAAAATCTGATTCAATGAACAAAAGCGCCAGATTTTTCTTTAAAATCTGTCAGCTTATCTATTTTGTAGGATTCCCAAACTTGTGGATGGAAGATCTTAAGTTTTCAAAAAAGTTTACTAGAACATACAATTACATTTCCAAGTTCACAAATGTAACAATTTACTTATTCATGATTTTAGAATGGGGGGCTATATTCACTCAGCCTAATTTGTCTGAAAAGCAGCGTTCAGATAGACTTGTGTTCTGCCTGTCTCATCCTATATTATGTTCATACCGGTTAATCTTGACTTATCACGGAGAAAAGGTAAAAGAATTGGTGCGCACCCTCTGCTTAGAACTGAAGGATAAAGTTAACGATGAAGAAATAGAAAAGGCGATGATCAAAAAAGCTATGGTTTTTTCGTCATCATTCATAGGTATCTGTAGCATATCGCTTATTTTATATGGATTTGATGGCTTCAATCAAACTATGAAATCAGGTTTGTACATTACGGTCTCATAACTGAGAAACTTACTGCGTAAAGCTGCCTCTCCACCGGAGCGGAGCGAGGTAGCGGAGCGTAGAAACGGAGTAATATATTTAACCTATAGGATTGCAAACAATGTCCACTCCTATTTTTTGTGCTATCCTATTGGTTAATATTTCTCCGTTTCTCCACTCCGCTACCTCGGTCCGCTTCGGTGGACAGGCAGCCTAAAAACTCTTATTCCTTACCTACCTATCCGGCACATCGTGATTGCAATTTCCCGCCAAATGACAATGATTGCAGAAATTCTTATATGTTTCAGATGCTACGTTTACTACAGTAATCACAGCATGGCCTGCCGTAGACGACAGGAGCACCTCCGCTGGAATTTATAGAGTACTCTTTTACATTATCTGGTGGTTGTTCATGTCCCGAGTGTTTGGGGCTTACACGATTTTAATCTCTCTCATAGTAGCACTGGAACACCAGTACAAAAACTTAGGGAAATACTTTCAAAACCTCACCGGGATCTTCAAGGAAGATTTGAATCAAGCTCAAAAAGAGAGCAAGTATAACGAGTCCGTCAAAAATGGGATTCAGCTACATGCGTTAACTCTAAGGTAAGGGGCAATGAAAATGCCATTGTAGCATCTTTATAATATTCAGACAAAATATAATTTTCATTAATTCCTTTCGTCTACGTACAGGTGCACTAGCCTAGCCCAAGCGTCGTTCAGCACAATTTTCGGAGGACAAATCCTGTTGAACACATATGTTATGGTCTTAATCATGTTTCAAATGGTGGTAAGTAGGTAATACTAAAAAAGTAAATTACTAAAAATGTGGTGTGTGTTTAATCCGATGAGATAGCTAAGTTTATCGCGTTGTTCTTAATAGGTACAGCGCGTGGGCGCTATAATAAACTATGCAAGGATTTCGTTCAAACTCCTGCAATGTCCCGGCACCGGGTACTGATACTTCTTAATTAAAAGCAATTTGGTAAAAGTAAAAGCACAAACTTACTTAATATTCCACAATAAATTGATAAACTAAAATTGACTATCTGATTCTGATCTGATTGAATATCTGCTTAGTTTGTCGCGTTTTTGTTGGAGGCCAATTCTTGTCGTGTACTAAAGTTCTCTTTGACGTTTATTTTAAGGCTCATTTTCTTCTCATCGGTTGATTATTATCATCCTATAAGGATAATTATCCTTCATATACCCATGGGATAAAAGTCCTTAAGAATCGCAAAGTACCTAAATATTCAAAGCATTTGTTTTTCGAAAACCAGTTACACTTTTCCAAGCCACCTATCTCAACTCAACTTGTTTTTACGTCTTCCATCATACGCCAGAAGCTGGGACTAATGGCGAGCCCTGAAATAGGTACATTATGCTTATTATAATGGTATAGCGCCGCGCCCGGCATGCTAAGAAGATTCGGGTTCAAGTCCCGCCTGAGACATAGGTTTTCAAGTTTATATACTGATATTATAATTGCAATTAAGTTTCTAATATTAAATAAAGTATATCAGATCAGAGACTTGTTTTCAGAGCTCCGAGCGGACGCTTGGCAACGTCTTCACAACGATTGCCACTGGAACCGCAATGCTAATCAGCACTGGCTTCATCATGTGGTCAGGGGGAGACATCACTGTGGAGGTAATTACTTCAGATCATTGCTTCATGCTCATCAACGCCTCTTAGGGCTAGTGGTTTAAGAACCGGGCTTAGATCTCGGGGTCCTAGGTTTGATCCCACGTGATCCAGGGTCAGAGTTTCTATTTTTTTTAAAAAGATAATAAGATTATAGTTTAATAAAACCGGCCAAGTGCGAGTCGGACTCGCGCACGAAGGGTTCCATACCAAAAAGGCCAAATAACGGGTTTGTTGTATTGGAGTCCTCCTTAAATATATATTTTATTATGTTTTTAGTATTTGTTGTTATTGCGGTAACAGAAATACATAATTTGTGAAAATTTAAACTGTCTAGCTATCGCGGCTCTTGAGATACAGCCTGATGACAGAGCGACGGACAGACGGACAGATGAACTGACGGACAGACAGCGAAGTCTTAGTAATAGGGTCCCGTTTTTACCCTTTGGGTACGGAACCCTAAAAAAGGATCCCACTCAGACTCAGTATAATCCTTGGCAGCTGGTAGCTTAAGTTATCGCGACGGTGATTATCAGCGGGAACTCCGACGAACTCAACATTGCTGTGGCTCTCTGCTTACTAACTTCTACAAGCTAGTACCTAGGTACTCCACTACTTGAATAGTGCGTACTTATTAAAACACAGCTACTTTTCCTAAGTTGCGAACTCCGACTCCAATGGAGAGATTCTGAAGTCTCCACTTATTTTTATTTATTTTTTATTTTATTATATTCGGAACACTTAAAGCAACATCAAACAAATTATAGATTACATAAATTATATCTACTTAGCTATTTATAGGTATTCGCATATGAAAATTAAGAAGAAAATAGACCACAAATCATAACACCAACCATGGAAATGTACCGACCAATGAAAGTCGATCATATTTTTACAGTATCAACCTCCACCTGTCAGTCCCCCAAAAAACTAATAGTAAAATAAAGCAATTAAATAATAGGAGTTAAAGTATGAAATTGCCGATTATTTTCCCACTTTTTATTTTTATTATAGCTCTTAAGTATAGTCATATTATTGCGTAATTCTTTTTGTATTGTATCAAAAACTAAATAAAGTAACTTTTGACTAAAAAAAAAATAATGCAATACTAGTGCCTATTACTTCAAAGGAAGTCGTTGAAAAGACCCCTTACAATGTGTCAGCTGACCTTCTTGCTTCAATTAAGTATATTTGTATTATAAATTTAATTGCATCGAAAACGTTTCAGGCGTTTTTAAAAAAACTAAAAAATTGTTAGTATAGAAAAATGTCTTTTCTCGATGTCGTCCATCCAAAACGGCAATTTCATACTTTAACCCCTAATATTTGTAGAAATTGTAGCGCTTAGGAATCGATAAAAGAAGTTTAACGTTTCATATAACACTATACACAGTGCAATTTCAACCACCTATCGTATTTAAACGAAGCCCGCGTTATATAACCATTATGTATAACATCTTGGCAGTGTCATTTGGATTTTTTTATCAAATAACTTTTTTTATAAAGATATTAAATATTGGTTCAGCTGTTTATTTTGAAACACACTGTGACGTGAACGGATGGAAATGTGTAGGGTTCATTCATCCGGGACCCCGCTGCACGCTGCAGCAAAATAATACGTCTGTGCGCGTCACAGCATGTTATTAAATTAAAAGTCTGATTGAAACTTATAACTTTTTAATCAATATTTGTATTGATAGATTAAATAACACTGCCATGATGTTTTATACAATGGTCACATAACGTGGGCTTCGTATTCTAGGTGGTTTAATATGCATCGTGTATAACTGACATCGCACATTTGATGGCAGGCGGCGAATTTGCCAACAGACATGTACTGGTCGGGCTGGCACCACTGCCGCATTTCAGCAACTGGCACCAGGAGGCTGATAACTCTTGCCATGATGCAAGCACAGGTAAATAAACATTGAGTACTATTACAAAAATAAACTTCAAATTAGAGATGACAAATACAATGATTATTAATATAATAATATTACAAATATTTTAATTTGCAAATTGTAATCTAGAACTGTAAACTTGCGTATTTTTTACCACGTCCTTTTGCCTGTTTGTTTGCCTAAAATAATCTCAGTGACTCTTACCCCCGTATTTATAAAGAAGTAAGTACTTATTGCTTAAGAAAGTCATAACTTAAAGTGTTCATACCTAGTGCTTAAGTGAAAGAAATTGGTCACCATTAATAGTCATATTATTTGGCTGAAAATGCTAACTTTTGGTAGTTATAACTTCTAGTAATTTCTTGATTAAGGCATACAAATTGTCTATCAAGTAATTACTTGTAGTCAAGTAATTACTTTTACTTGTTTATAAATACGGGGGTTAGTCTTAGGATATGGCATGGATAATGGATTCTTATATCAGTCACGACGAAAAGTAATAAAATGAAACCTTGAAAAATTTTATTTGTATCTTCTCTACATGATAAATAAACATCTTACACATCACATTCTTCTCTACAAAGAAAAAAAAATATCTATTACAGAAGCCTGTGATAATTAAAGGTCTTGGAGTGATAACCATTTCGTACTCTGCGTACCTGTCGGTAATTATTATGAACCAATTGTTAAGGCGACTACTAAAGCTAAGAGATGCCCCCAAATTATTTAATTTTATTACTTCTAAACAAAATTAATTCTCAAAAAACTAAAACAGTATCATTTTAGCAAATTATCTCTAGTATTTAATCACAGTAAACTTTTCATTAAGTTGTTTATAAAGTCGAATTTATCGCTAACGCCAAAAGCGGCCGCTTTAAGCAATAATGTACATACACTAGAGTTATTTAATTCGGGGTTTATACCATGTACCTTATTTATTATGAGTTTCCGATATTTCGGCACTGTTGCAAGCGCCATGATCACGGGAGAATGATCACAGTTCTCCCGTGATCATGGCGCTTGCAACAGTGCCGAAATATCGGAAACTCATAATAAATAAGGTACATTTACAGTACAGTTTGGTATATAATGGTATAAACCCCGAATTGAATAACTCTACAAGTAATAGTGACCATGAAAGTTTGAATCAGTAATGTACATACAATACGAAAGAATGCCAGAATGAAAAGCAGTTAACAGTGATTCAATAAATACTTGAGGTAATTTGCTAAAATGATACTGTTCTAGTTTTTTGAGAATTGATTTTGTTTAGAAGTAATAAAATTAAATCAATCGGTGGCAGCACTTAGCTCTAGTAGTCCCCTCAGGAATATTTATGGTCAGCTCATAAGTACCCAGTTATTAGGGGTTAAAGTATGAAATTGCCATTTTGTATGGACGAAATCGAGAAAATTCATTTTTACATACTAACAATTTTTCAGTTTTTTTAAAAACGCCTGAACCGTTTTCGATGCAATTAAAGGTGAAAGTTAGATGGTTATAAAGCTACGCATTATAGTATTTAAATTTCTGAAAATCAAAGTATATAATACAAATAATACAAATATACTTAGTTGAAGCAAGAAGGTCAGCTGCCACATTGTAAGGGGTTTTTTCAACGACTTTCTTTGAAGTAATAGGCACTAGTATAGCATTTTTTTTTTTAGTCAAAAGTTACTTTGTTTAGTTTTTGATACTATACAAAAAGAATTAAGCAAAAATATGACTATACTTAAGAGCTATAAACAAAATAAAAAATGGGAAAATAATCGGCAATTTCATACTTTAACCCCTATTATTAGGTAAGTACTTAACTCTTAGTCTCTTTTCTTTCAGATCGTGAAGTCAGCATATTCCGTATTCTCAGTATTGTATTGAAGAAATAAATTCATAATAACGATAGTGTAGTAGTTGACACAAGAAATGTTTTAAATTACATAAATAAATTATTCGGTGTCTAACTGTAATTATTTGTATGATATGTCTACCAACTGAAAATGAAAATACGTAACGTAGAAATGGCTTTAATTGCCACCTGAAATACGTTTTCATACACTATAACGGGGAAGCCTGATCAATAAAATATTTCTAATTATTCAATCAACCATGGCAATCAAGTGACAAATTAGATAATATAATTTAATTGTTACGAGGTAGGACCAGCAAATTGGCTGCGATCAGACGATTAACGGTCCCATTGCGTAATTACAGTCATTTCTTAATTTAAATAGTTAATTATGTAATTGGGTGATTGATTAATTCTGAACATAATAAATTGATACAAGAAAATGGTATTGGAAGAGTATTTAACAAAAAAAAATTGTTTACTACCTCTCATGGAGTTCGAACCCATGCTAACGAACTTTCGCTGTCCAGCGGGCCACTGCTCTGTCATGTTCATGTATCTCTATCGTAATGTCTATCCGTGGCTCGGAGACATTTACCCCCGTATTTATAAACAAGTAAAAGTAATTACTTGACTACAAGTAATTACTTGAGAGACAATTTTTATGCCTTAATCAAGAAATTGCTAGAAGTTATAACTACCAAAAGTTTTCAGCCAAATAATATGACTATTAATGGTGACCAATTTCTTTCACTTATGCACTAGGTATGAACACTTTAAGTTATGACTTTCTTAAGCAATAAGTAATTACTTCTTTATAAATACGGGGGTAAGTATGTCTGTATGTCTAGAGTTTTCTTAAACAAAAACAATATCATCTTCAGTTATCTATAGAAGCGTAACTATGCTAATAAGAAAAAGATCCATGCAATAGAGTCGTTGGTGGGCAGGGCGTAAATATGGTCACTGCGGCGCGCCAGTCGCGTACCGTGTTGATGGGATCTTAAAAAATCTTGATGCGACCAATCGCGTACAAGTAATTTATACAGGGTGACTTTGCAAGGGGGTGCCAAATTTTTGGAGGTGAATGAGACCGTCAATATGAACAACTTTTACTATGGGGCCATCGTTAAAACCTTAATTATTTTTTCTGCCTCTCCATACATTATCGTCAATGTAGCTGAATAATTTTGTATGGGGCACCTGAAATTTTATTTAAGATTTCGACCATGACCCCATAGTAAAAGTTGTTCATATTGATGGTCTCATTCACCTCAAAAAATATGGCATCCCCTTGAAAAGTCACCCTGTATATGGATTTTCAAAATTATTTTGCTAATGATTTTCGATCCTTAACACCGGCCTAGGTACTCGCACTAACACTAAATGAGCAGTATTTATTTCATGCCGGAAAACCGCCCTACAAAAATGCATGCAGTAAAGATACCTAATGCAATAATTAGTACCAAACCTATAAAAAACCTCGACGCGTTTCGCCAGTTCACGTAGCATCCTTAGCCTAGGAGATGGTGTCACCCTCGCTGCGCTTCGAGGACTATCTAGTCGTCGGAGCGCAGCACACCTAGCTGTTAAGGAGAGGAAATCATTAGCAAAATAATTTTCATAATCCATATTGAATTATGGATTTCCGCAAAGTAACGCCTGAGTCTATTAATTTTACAAGTAATTTGCCGCTAGCTATCCGAATTATAAGCGGACTTAGCGTAAGTTGATAAAGTTTAGAACTTATTTTAAATAAGTACAAATTAGACAGTAAAGTATGGACAAGGCAGAGCAGTAAAAATGTTATTTTAGCTATGTGAAATTATATTTTTATTATCCATTGAAATCCTCACCCAAATCCGTCTCTGGTTACCCGATGCATCTAAATGCCACTTCATTAAGCAGTGAAATTATTATTCCGCGCTATTTATCTTTCAAGGCTCCGGTAGTGCAATCGCGATGGCGAATTTACAAGTATCAAACGAAATGTCCAAATTTTGTATTAAGTTGAACAAAATCACTTATGTGTTAGGCTTACCAAACTTGTGGGTAGAGGATATAGAATTACCACTTTTTATCAAGAAAATTCATAACCCCATAAGATTTACGACGACCGCAGTTATAGTAATGTTTATGATCTTCGAATTTGCGGCGTTTTTTACTCAAAACAACTTGACAGAGAAGCAAGCTACTGACTGCATAATGTTTGGGCTCTCACACCCCGGTTTGTTTACATACGTAATAGTCGTTGAGTACAACAAGGAGCGAATCAAGAAGATCTGGTTCCAACTCGCTGTGGACCTCAAGGAGGTCTACAACGACAGGTATATTGAGATGACGATGATCAGAAAATCCAAGTTTAACGCAGCGGGATTCTCTGGTTTATTCATGATGGCGCTATTCTTTTACGGATATGATGGGGTATTGCAAGTAATAAGAGGAGGTAAGGATTGCTTTGCTTATGATCCCCAAGGGAGATCGTAGCCTCTACAGATCAGTTATGCTAGAAAGAAGCCTGATGATAAATGAATGAGTGAGTTTCGACCTCATCCAGATCTCCACTAGCGGGTTCGTCAAATAGTACCACCTTCAGCACATTATACTATCTCAATCACGCTTGCTAATATGGGGTCCTGTTCGAATGACTAAAACTATTCAATACTGGCCTAAACGCAACTGGACTTCATAAAAATCTGCTAGCGATAGATCACACCAAAAAATTCGTCTTTAAGTTTGTATCTCACTCTGTATCTGTAAATCTTGCAGACGGAACCTTCACAACAGTGATAACTTTTTGGCCAGACGTGACTCAGTCATCAAACTCAGCTTCTGCCGCCAGACTAATTAATTACTTGATCTGGTGGGTGTTCATGTCCCGGGTGTGCGCTGTGTACATCACCGTGATCCCTATGACAATCTGCCTAGGCCACCAGTTCAAAAACCTGCAGAGCTATTTCCACTCCCTCGCTAATATCTTCGACGAAGACTTACATCAGAACGAGTTGGAGAATAAGTATGAAGAAGCATTCAAGTTAGGCATTAGGATGCACACGAAAACTTTAAGGTAATTTTACAAATTAACTGTAATTCGTTTTATTTACCCGTTGGTCTAGGGGAACCTGTGGAACGCCCCGTTTTAGTCTAGTGGTTTAAATACTGGGCCAAGATCTCGGGGTCCCGGGTTCGATCCCCGGGTCAGGCAACAAAAAAGTTTCGAATTTTCGAACATTACTCGGGTTTGTGATCACCAACCCGCATTTGGCAAGCGTGGTGATTCTGCCAGTACCCATCATTGCTGTGGTAACTTGAACTCAATGATAGAGGCCTTTTCCCTGCAGTGGGATGATTATAGGAGCTGTTACTTTACTTTTTTTAACTTTACGTTTTATTTATTTTAATTCTGTTTTTGCTTTATTTCAGTTATCGTTTGCAAGATTTGGCTACGAATATTTAACTATTATTGAAACAATTTGCTATGTCTTTGGTTCAGATCATTTAGGCACCATCACAATGTAATTACGATTTAAGGCTAGTTTATTAGCTATTTGTGTAATGCTGTTTCTACTTTTGGTTGCTTAGTTTTGTATTGTTTTTTTTTATATTTTTTTGTTTAGAGCTGTTCAATTTTTATGTCATTTAGTATGCGTGTTTTTTTTTTACCTTTGTTAACTGTGCACCTATTCGTACCTACGCGTTCCATTGCTATAAAAAAATAGTCTACGGCAGCAGCAGAATTCAGTAACGTTTAGCGCTCAACTGTTTAGTTTCTCACTGAATGTATGTCCCAAACAGTTTTTTTTTTGTAAATAACGCAGATAATAAACAATATCTTATTTCCTTTATGCATTTACTAATTTACACACAATAGGATTTATTTGTTATGGGTTAGATAAAAAAAAATTAAATAGGGAATCAAGTGAGTTCCCCCTTGAACATTGAATTACCTCTTGTTGATTTTTAATATCGGAGTTCATACTAATTTCGGTCAAATAGTAAAATTGTGAAATCTTTCAGGTGCACAAAAGACTATCAGAGTGTGTACAACGTAATCCTAAGCAATCAGATTCTGCTTAGCGTCGCTGTGCTGGTCCTTCTTATGTCACAGATGGTGGTATGTATTTAAAATGCTAGACTCAAGAGTTAGCTTGTTTTTAATTAGTTCGTAATAACCAATTTTTGTTGAATTATGGACGTAAAATTATTTCCAAAAACCATAGATGTAGGGGCTAGCTGACCAAGCGTGGTTTTGGCGCCCGCGCCATGTCTTTATTAGGTACTATATACCCAATCTCGACCGTATTTTAAGTAGGTACGTTGCTATTTACAAGGTTATAATAGCTGATTTCTGAGACCGGGCGGTCTCGAAACCAGAAGACCCGGTTTGAGTCCACATGTTTATTTTTTCTCCCTTGTTATTGTTTTAAGTATGTTATTTATAGCTTAAAAAAACACGATTTACCAAAAACAAAAGTTCCAAGTAAAGCTCGGCCATCCAGATGCTACTAAGTAGATAATTATAGAAGCACCTAGGCCGCCTATTCCCATTTGACGTCGTAGTTGTTTTGCGCCATAGAGTGTGTTTACACCATGTTTTGCGCCAAATTATATTGGTCGGTTTAAGTGGCCCGCTAAGACTTACCAATGGACAAAAAAAAACACACACACAGGTAGGTAGATATGTACTCCTACGCAGTGCATGAATTTGGCAACATGTAAATTTTCTGCGTCGGTCGTTATTTAGTGGCCTTTAGTCTCATTTACAAATTCAATATCAATGATATTTTCTATAATAAAAGTTTTTCTACGAAAGTTGTACATACAGTTTACTTACACGTCATTTTATACCATACCATTTTATATCATACCAACCTATAATCATCATATAAATGATTCTAAAAAAAAATTGGTTGTTTGTAAAGTAAGTTTACGATCGAGATGTTTACGTGATAACGAGAAAATCTCCATTCGTTTGTATGCCGCTAGAGTGAGAGAGACGGAAGATCGGTCCACTCACTCGAACGCTATGCCAGCCTCCGCTCGTGAGGATTCCGCGTGACAAGTTTCACGGAATGACTGGCAGCGCTCGAGATGAGACGGGAGATCGGTCCGTCTCTCTCTCGTTATACCTGCGATCGCGCTCGTGAGGTTTTGGTGTGACACAAGTTTCTGAACATGTCACCCGACTAAAATAAATAAATAATAAATAAATAAATCGTTTATTTTCTCAGCACAAAGTAGTATTACAAACAGTAGAAGTAATTATAGTCCTATCAAAATGTTTCACTTCGTGAGAGACTGGAGCCTGAAATAGGTTTCACAGAAACCTGATAAGACAGGTCTCCAGGATCTCCCCTTTGAAATAAAGACAATTAAGATTGTTATATTTACGTACACATGTAAGTAAAAATTAAGATGTTATAATTTTGAGAGAAGATAACAAGAGACTTATGTGATAATAATGTAAATGAAAAGAAAATAATTAATTCAGGTAAGAATTGGCGTATAAGTGATTGAATGAGTGTATGTGTATGTGTGTGTGTGTGTGAGTGTGTGTGTGTGTGCGCGTGTGAATGTGTGTGTTTTGCGTGTGTGTGGGTATTGCATCTTGTATTTGAGATTGTCGAGGACCCTACTTTGGGGAAGCTAGAAAATCCTCGGTTGCTTGATAGTCCAGGGTTTTAAGAAAATTTGAGACTGCTACCTTACAATCTCTTTTAGTAGCAGGAAAAATGTTGATTAAATTATTCAGTTTGTTGTAAAGATAACTGCCTAAATAGCAGTAAAAGTTGTGCGACTTAGCGGTTCTAAAGAGGTCTTTGTGACAGACTAAGCCTTTTCTACGTTTATTTCTTATCAGTTCCGGATCGTAGTCTAACGAAGAGTGCTTTTTTAGAACGGTATGGAGGATGAAAGACTGTCTGACCGTAAGTACATCCCAATGCCTATAGATGTTAGATGTGGGATAGCGGATAGGAAAACCAGCTGCAGCCTTCAGTATACAGCGTTGAACCCGTTCCAATTCGAGTATATGGGATTTAGCCGCACCGCCCCAAGAAGATATACAATAATCTATAATTGATTGACCCAGTGCTGAGTAAACCATCTTTATTACCCGTGGATCAGCTACATACTTCAGAGTTCTGAAGATGTAGATTAATTTACGAAGCCTTGAGACTAGAGTGTCAATGTGCGTTTGGAAAGTCAGCGTTTGATCGATGGACACCCCCAGGTATTTGATATTATCAGTTCTCAAGAGACTAGGGCAAGAACACGGGGCATTGCGAGCACAATTATGGGCCACTATGTTTAGGTTTTGTGGCGGCAAGTGGTCCGACCTAAAAGCAAAAGGAATATATTTAGTTTTGGAGACATTGAGAGTAAGTATATTTTGTCTTAGCCATTCTCCTACGACATCAAAACCCCGTTGCGCCGAATCAAACACATCATGCCACGATTTGCCACTAAAGAAAAGAGCTGTATCATCAGCGAAAGTAAAAATTTTTCCATTTTTAAGTTTTAATTGGCATAAACCGTTGATATAAATTAAAAATAGGGTTGGGCCAATAACACTGCCTTGCGGGACGCCGTGTGTTACAACAGCTTCATTACTAGTCCAACCATCTATTTTAACTCTCTGTGTCCGGTTAGAAAGATAGTCTTTGAAGAGACTCAGTGGGACGCCACGTATGCCTAAATTTTCCAATTTAGATATTAGGAGAGGAATCGAGACGGTATCGAAAGCCCTGGCAAGATCAAGGAAAACTGTTATGCACTTCCCTCTCTCATCCAGAGTGGTCACTATTTTATTTACAAGGTCGTGGACAGCGTCATTCGTCGATCTAGCCTGGCGGAAACCGTACTGTGAAGAAGATAGTAAGTCTTTACTCTCCAAGTAGTTGACCAGTCTTTTATTAACAATGCGCTCAAAGATCTTAGAAAACGTTGGCAGGAGAGAAATGGGTCTATAATTATCCATACAGTCCTTGGAGCCGCTTTTGTGGATTGGTTTTATTAGAGCAGTTTTGAATGCGGAAGGGAATGTTCCAGTTGCAATCGACAGGTTAATGATATAGGTAAGTGGTCCAGTTAACAACACTTCGTACCTCTTAACCACTTTAGAGGATATCATATCCACTCCGACCGCACAATTATCCCTTAGATCTCTGATCAAGTTCGAAACTTCCCATTCATCAGTTGGGGCCAAAACGAAGGAAAAAGGAGGCGATGTAGTATCTGGTAGGTTGGGATTAGAATCTCGGTAAGCTGTCCTATCTGTAAATTGATCAGCCAGTTTCTTACCTACATTTACAAAGAACTCATTGACATTATTAGCGCTTGCTTGAGGATTAAGTGATGAAAAAAGTAAGGAAGAGTGGTCAGTTGTTTTATTAGAACTACTAATGTTCTTAATCACTTGCCAGAGTTTCCTATTGTTGCCACGAGCCTTTTCTATCTCAAGCCTCTCGTAAGTTCGTTTTGCTTTTTTTTACTATGTCAGTGCAGTAATTCCTGTAACGTTTATAAGTGGTCTTAAGTGTATCATTATTAGGATCACGTTTTAGTTTTTTGTGTAAGTTATCCCTGTTTCTTATACAACGCAACAGTCCCTTGGTAATCCATGGCTTTATAGTTAGCTGTCTTTTGGGAGTTTTAATTTGGGTAGTGCTATCCCTGATAGCAGTGCTGAGGTGTCCTACGAGCAAATCAGCAGCATTGTGAGCATCATCACACAAATAAATACAACTAAAATCTATCTCTTGAATCAGTTTGTCTAGTACGTCAAAGTTAGTAAAATAGTTCCCCGTTGTATGCAATACCTGGCTGTTTAAATTCAGGCTCAATGCTACTGATTCATGATCAGTTATGGAAGTCTCTAAGATTACGCATGTTGCAGCCAATTTAGTTTTGATCATAACGTGGTCTAGGCAGGTGCGACTATGAGTGGGTCGAGTGTGACCAGCGAGAATGCCATGGCCTGCAAGAACATTCAAGTAATCATTTGCGTGTTTATCTGAGCTATTTGGGGTTATGTCGATGTTAATATCTCCGCATAAGACGATATTTTTGAAATGGCTGAGTTTAGATAACAAAGTATCAATTGATCTAATAAAGTTACTGGGGTCTTTGTAGCCGGGCGGACGATATATACCAATAATACACGTTTCTTGATTAATTTTAAATAAAAGACAATTACATTCATCTACGTGAGGCTCCTCAATCATTCCCTTTAAGTTCCTATTATGATAGATAACAACACCTTCATTTTGAGTATTATTCAATAGCGTGGAAGAGTGTGCATAGTGGTTATAAACAGGTATGTTTTTGGTTGATGGTAGCCAGCACTCTGATAACACTATCAGATCCCACGCTATCTCAGACTGCTGAAGTAGGGTGTCGAATTCAGGCATGTTGCAGTTAATGCTACGTATATTTTGAGTCAGAATGTTCAGGGATCTATTACTGGTAGATATCTTGTTTTTTAATTCACCCACCTCACACGTGATCACACTAGTAAGGGAAAAGGAGTCCAGGTCCAGGCTTATTGTATTGATGTTATTCATAATATTATTTGTTTTTGTTAATGATTACGCATTTATAATTGTCACGGTATTTACGTGACTGATTGAAGAAATAATAAATAAATAAGCCATGAACCGGTCTTCTCCCTGTTTTGCAAATTGTGTTGTGTATGTTAGTGAGTAATGTTTTGTGTGCCATATAATTGTAGTTAAGAACGAATAGGTGTAAATGTGTCACGAATGTTTGTAGCTCTTTACTATCAATACAGGATGTGGAGTATACATTTTTTAGTACACAAGTGTTGCTAAAAACGGTGTCTATGTGAAATGTGAGTATGATTCTGTTAAAACGAGTACACTGACGTGAAAATTGAGTGTATTGTGTAAAAAATATATTTTTAATTGACAAAGAAAGATAACATGGGTAAGCTTTACTTAGTCTTGAATCAAGATATAGACAAAAAATGTTAAAACATAAAAAAATATTATGAAGGAAGCTGGCGTGGTTTGAATTAAATAACGAAATGAATAATATTATCAACACAAATAATTTTTCCACGCCGCTGCAAAATAGTCAACAGACAAGGTTATTCAATTGAAGTTCTTCAGATATAAAAATGGGCGTTGCTCCTTCTTCCTTTTTTACATATACCCTACCAAAAGATGTCCAGGCGGCGCAAAGCTTGTTGATTTTCACATTTTCACGTGCCAGGTACAGCAGACGTCTGGCGTTAGTCGATAGGTATTCAGACAAGTAAACATTACGGGGCTCACCAGACAACTTAAGATGCTGAGTGTTTAGGGGTGGTTTTTTATGTTCCCGTTCAGCTCTGTTAAAATACCGGAAGTCGCGAATCAATGCTTCCTTTCGAAGTACAGAGGTGAGGTCCACTACAATGGTATTATTCTTGTTGCGGTAGATATCCCTTATTTCTGTATTCTGGATAGGGTTGCTGACAGAAAGAATGGAATTAATATTTTTAAACATGTCAATTAGACTATTTTTGTCTTCATCTCTTTGTTTAGGCAAATTTCGGATTTCTACGGAGGAACAACGAGTATTTTTTTCAAGCAATTCAAATTTACGTTCTAGGGACGAAACCTTTTGCTTGTAGTCTGTATTTTCCTGTTCCAGTGAGTTTACTTTATGAAGTAGTTGTTCATGTTTGGTGGTCAACGTCTCCATAGATTTTTGAATGTTTTGGTTTTGTGAGACAATAGCAAGCAAGGTGTTATTCAATAGTTCAAACTTGCATTCCTGCTGAGATCTAATTTCTTCAAACATAGTTTTAATCTCCGTAGAGGTTATCATAGAATCTACGTGTATTTCATCAAAGGTACGTTTTTGTCTCTTCGTAATATTGAGATAATTATCCTCTTGAATGGATTCGTTAGGTTTAAAAAGTGTGGGATCCGAATTATAATGTATGTTACTGCATTTATTCGGGATCAATAATTGTTGCGGGCCCGGCGGAGTATGTTGCAACGACATAATCAACAAAAGTAGGCCTAAATGAGCCGACGGCAAGTATATAATATTAGTGGGCTGGACCGGTGGGTGCGTCTACGCAGGAACTGATGAATGAATGGGGGCGTGGCCAGCCGCTTCAAAACTGGAATTAAGTGAGTATTAGATGGTAAGAACTCACGTCCGCTGGTCGTCTCAGTCTATGCCCGTTATTGTTGTCTCAGTTCTTGATGTACTATATCGTCTCGATGTTATGCACTCCTAGTACTTAAAGATTTATTTTGGTAGAAATATTTAATTATTTCTGAGGAAATTTTCGTTAAATTCTCACTAAAAATACGTCTGCACTGTGCAAAATCCAAAGGGGGAGAGGAAGGAGGAGGAAACGATTTTAAAGACGTTATCACGTCAAAAACTGCATTAAATTTCACATTTCTAACATTCACAGAACTCTGAACGTACGTTTGAGAACATGCTCTCAATAGTAACGACATGCATGGCCATGCTGCTCAGCACCGGATTCTTTATGTGTAACGCAGGAGATGTCACTCTCGAGGTAAAACTATTAAAATAAAATCCCTTACGATCGGTTTTAAAGGACTCGTGGATCTATCTGTCTGCATTTACAGGCCAGGCTGTCATGCAAATTTCAAAAATAATTAGGTAAAATCAAATTACAAAACCACTTTGCATGATTCTTAAAGTACCTACTTTATTCACAAAAAGAAAAAAACAACGAAGAGCGGGAAGAAAGAAACTAAGGAAGCCGCCAATTTTGAGTTGATATAACTAAAGATGGCACCGACTAAAGGGCTGTGGCCAGGCCAGTGGCCAGTGTGCAGTCAGTGGGGAGCCCTTACAATAGTCCTTCATTTCAAGCTTTTCGTCGGCAAAATTTAAGTGTAATAACTTTTTTTTATAATTTTTGAGGTTTCACTGCAGTTTTCCTACCCTTCGAGGTGTTTTTACTTTACATATGAACCTACTTTAAACTACTCATATCCTATTGTAAGCAAACATCAATATCTGTAAATCTCGTAATGTTTGCGTTTTCATTTAAAAAAAATCTAAACGTAATGATCCATCCTCTTTATTTTCGTATGTTGAAGAATGAAAGACCTCAAAGCTATTATACGAGAAATCTTCTGAAATAAATCTGTATCAATCAATCAACAGTCATTATCCGCGCACTGTTGGACGTAGGCCTTCTTCATATCACAAAATCTTGATCATAGGCTTTCTCCAACCATTGCAGCTGTTGCCAGACAACAGTTCTGCTAAGGTCATCAGTCCATCGAGTCGCAGGGCATCCTACTACGCTTGTTTTTACTCCAGAATTCGTCGGCTAAGGTTTTTCGGTTCTACGGCAGACGTGACCAGCCTACTGCCACTTCAGCGTATTAATCCTTCGGGATATGTCGATAACTTTCATCCTTTGATGAATAGAACATGCTCGTTTCATATCCTGTCTTCTAACGAGCGAGATACTGAGCGACTTTGAACTTGTGAACTAGTCCTCCGGTAGGTAAGTGTCCACGTTTTCGCAGCCTAGGTCATGACCGGTAGGAGTACGCACTGATTGAAGACCTTAGTTTTTGGAGATTGTGATTACACTGTTCGATCTGTTTAGTCCTATAACCAAGGATATTTAAAAGTATAGATGTGTTACTTTCATAGCAATTCGCGTATTAAATCTGTTCCGAGCAATCCAAAACTGCACACATTGACAAGTTTCACTGATAAGCAGAACAAAAGATGCGAAATTTTTAATGATTACCGCTTGTGACTGCACTCGACGCATGTCACGTGGACATTATAAAAAAAACGTCCTATTAGGGCGTATTTGAGTCTTCACAACGCGCGCGCTTATAACATATCTGCTTCGCTTAATTATAATATATTATGTTCATCTAAACTTGGTATGATTCCTCACCAGGCGGCAGAAGTGGCGACGGCGATGTACTTCTCGGGCTGGTCGCGGTGCCAGCGCTCGGCGCCGCCCGTGCGCCGGCTGCTCGTCGTCACCATGATACAGGCGCAGGTACACAGGAGAATAACTATAGATAGTTTAAAAACTGTAACCCGACTACGAATATGAATGATTTGAAAGTCACCCTGTGTATGTATTTGCTTTCATTAGATACCCCACTCTTTAGGGCTACAAACTTTGTTTTTTCCCCAATATATTATTTATGGCAAAGTCAACAGAAAGGGTTATGATTTTAGCAGTCATGTATAGGTACATATGTGTGTGGGTATTTATATGGGTTCCACCACAGAACATGAAAGGGAACTTTTGCGGTTAAACTACCGTGTCGATTTTTATGTTTGAGGTATCAATCAATCGATTCCTTATTGTATACCTTTTGTTAAAAAAAAGCAACATGGCGAATGCTACAACAATAAGTTCGGGTACTTTAAAAAAAAGGTTCAGTCATAACGAGTGGGGTATCAAAATGAAAGAAATGTTGGTTTGTACGGTCATCATCAAGAAGCTGAAAACTTCAGTAGCAATTCGTATATCATTTCCCTTAGTAATCTCTTGCAAACAAACTTGTTACTTTGAGATGGTACTCAAGTGTGGAGCGATTTTCGTTGCTGACAGTACTATGACTGCATGTATGTATATTTGATGTTTGCTCACTCTTTAGGAATGGGTAATGTATTTGATGGCCCATGATAACAAGCGGAAATAATTATTTTCACAATTCTTATTTTGAGTGTATAATGAGTTTAACTCTTTTCGAGTTTTATGTGATTTAAATTTAATCCTATAAAAATAATACCTTTTGTACTTTTTCTGTATAAGGTTAGTTTTTCTTATCAAACGATGTTTTAATTACAGAAACCTGTGATAATATGGGCACTAGGGCTGATGGAGCTATCATACCAGTCGTATGTATCGGTAAGTCGATAAATATTATCTGATATAAATGTCTCAAACTTTAGTTAGTAGTAGTAGTATCAGCGTATGAACCTCCCACGGCAGGGCAATGACCTCCATCAATCAATTCCAGTAACTACATCAATACCTACCTACCTAATGATTACAGGCATAATGGCCACGCTTGGCAAATGCGAGTTAGTGATAACAAAACCGCGCAATGTTCCAAAATTCGAAAACCTTGTTGTCCAACCCGGGAATCGAACTCAGGGCCTCGAAATCCTGTCATCGTGCTTAAATCACGTTACTCGTAAGTCAGCAGTATAGTAAGTAAACTGAACCGTTCGTTTGTTTATCAAAGCTGAATGAAATCGCTGAACTTTTAGTCTTCAAAAGATGTCACCGGCATAATACGAGTAGTTCATAAGGGCGTACGTTAAAACTCGCACAGTCGCACGCACGTCACACGCGTGTCTGTTCCAGAAAATAGTTTAAGGCGACTCTAGAGCTAAGTGCCGCCCAACTCGCACAGTCGCACGCACGTCACACGCGTGTCTGTTCCGGAAAATAGTTTAAGGCGACTCAAGAGCTAAGTGCTGCCCAACTCGCACAGTCGCACGCACGTCACACGCGTGTCTGTTCCGGAAAATAGTTTAAGGCGACTCTAGAGCTAAGTGCTGCCCAACTCGCACAGTCGCACGCACGTCACACGCGTGTCTGTTCCGGAAAATAGTTTAAGGCGACTCTAGAGCTAAGTGCTGCCACCAATTGATTTAATTTTATTACTTCTAAACAAAATCAATTCTCAAAAAACTAGAACAGTATCATTTTAGCAAATTACCTCTAGTATTTATTGAATCACAGTAAACTCTTTAATTTGTTGTTTATAAAGTCGAATTAGACGATAACGTTAGCAATAATGTACAATACCAATGAATATTAATTTATATTCTTTGACAACACGAAAGAATGTCCGAATGCAAAATACTAGAGGTAATTTGCTGAAATGATACTTCTAGTTTGTTGAGAATTGATTTTGTTTAGAAGTAAAACAATGGGGGCAGCACTTAGCTCTAGTAGTCGCCTTAAGCTGATTTCAGAGTGACGCCGTCAATCAGCGAGCGCTTTAGGGGGCTGTTTTGCTTTTCAGATCGTGAAATCATCATATTCTGTTTTCTCCGTGCTCTTTTGAAGTTGCACAGAAAAAAAATACAATTACGACAAATACAGTAAGCGATCAGACTAGTCAGCATCGTAAAGTACCTTCAAGTCGTATTTAGAAGAGTTTGCCATAAAAGACATATTAATCGAATATATCTAAAATTTCACACAAGGAACCACTGCAATTTTACTATACGTACGTACTTGCTTTCCTACAGAACAATAAACATAATAATTTGTACTACACATTAGCCCATTGTAGTATAGAATAGTAGGTGTTAAAACTAAAAAAATAAAAGAGGTAGATTACATAAACTTCGTTTTATTTATTCAACATTCCCGCTTCATTAACAATATCACATTTTCTTTGCCATTTATCCAACTACAACATTTTTTTCATAAATTGTCTACTAAATAATATTTCAAGTATCAAAACCGTTTCCACTTTACGACTGGAGGTCATACAAAAGTAGGTAAATAAATGCACATTAGTTTATTGTCAGCTTTGACGTTATACTACAGACACACTTTTACTTTTATATAAATGATTAAAATCTATAAATATAATTGCACTTAGTTCATATAAATGATACAAAAAAGGCTTATTCACATTACAAATAATCACTTATGGCGAGCAGTTTTTTAAACAGCCAACAGAATACCACACAACGGCGACTGTTCTCAATCGATTTTGAACTTAAAAACCAATAAGAAAGTCCAACGTCAATTGCAACCAACAGGAGTTTTGACCGTGTTGCGTGAAAAAAACTCTTTTGGTTCTAAATGGAATGGCAGATAGGAAGACTAGTCCAGTTGAATTCATGTTTATCGGCACCGCATTGAGACGGAAAGTCCGCCCATAAACAAATATTATACAAAATACGGCAGTTAGTATATATTTACAATAGTTCTCTGATTTTTAAAAGTCTATGTTTATTTTGCCTCTTATGGATTTACCATAAGGTTTATTTTAAGTCGTAAAATCAGTTCAACCGTCAAGTCTCAAAACCACCTTTTAATATAAATAAACTTAGGTTAAATTATTACTTAAATGTTAAAGGCGATGAGAAGTTATGTAAAGAGTTCAAACTGTTTACTGAAATACTAAAATACATTTTCTATAATTAATAAAAAAGAGGTTAACAAAAGTGATTATCTTGCTCTTCTTGGCACGAGCCCATGACTGTCTCCAAGCAATAGTAGAATAAAACATTGAGGCGTGTAAAAGCGCCTCATGTGGCACTTAAAAATGATTTTACTGATAGATTGAAAAGACTTAGTAAAAAACAACACACAGAAAATATATCGTGTTGACATCTGGTCACGCAATATACACCTTTATCGTGTATAAATCGGCAAGGAAAAACTAAATTTTTGGACTTTTGAGAGAAATATGTTTTTTTTTTTAAGTTTAGTTACGTCAGTAGTACGTCACACACGCATTACTCCACAGTGTAACTGGTATAGACGGTGCTTTACAGACCGCTGCTACTCCACCGCAGCAGGTAATATTACTACAACCATCTCTTTCACTTGTTCGGGGAATCCGAATCCAAGCGAAAGAGACGAAAAGCTGCAGCCCAGCTTAAAAAATTAGGGCTATAAGTACTCGGCTTAAACTTTCTGTAATGCATGGTAAAGCCAAGTAGAGTTTTGACGTTTGTTCTTTGCAACTAGTACCTCATGAAATATTTTTGCAATCTAGTTCCAATAAAAACATTGGTGCAGGTAGGGTTGCCAAACACCTAGATAAGGCTGGAATTTTGTATAAATTTTTGGACTAGATAAAATTTGAGAATTTCACACTTAAATTCTCAGTATTTCTGCTTAGGATAAGTATATATCATTTTAAAATGTGCGATACATCTTGAGTTTACTTACTTAAATTTTAGGACGTCTGGCAACCTTACGTGCTAGCAGTACAGCTCACAGCTTAGCGTCGATGATGAGCTCGCGATCTTCTGGCAGCTTCTTGAAGTAGCTCTCCACGTAATCGTCGGTAACCTCTGCCAAGGTTGCGGGCCGCCACTGAGGTTTGTTGTCCTTGTCTATGAGCAGCGCACGGACGCCTGGTGGGAGATTTCGGAACTATTTAGCTTGAATCGTTTATTACAGTGGGGTAAGAAAGCGTATATCAACTAAAGGTATTGTGTATATCTTTTAAATGCTAAATTGTCACAAACGAATGACGTTTCATCAGTCATCAGGTATGAAGAAAGAAAGAAAAATAATTTATTTATATGTATGGAATATCTTATTTGAAATTCAAGTAACCAAAACGTTACTTAAAATAATCCAAAAACTGTAAATTATGTGATTTTGATTGATTTTGAATCATCTTTTTATTTTGGCTGGCCTTTTTATACCATTGTAGTTTTAGAAGTGTTTTTATGTGTAAAAGCATCAAAATTAACTAACTACCTACGTGAAAAATTTAGGACCTTTATTTTCCGATTGTAGACTTTACTATTGACATAAGCGCGACAGTCAATTCTTAACCATGTTCAAAGGATGCCTGGGTATACTTATAATCGGAATTTCAGACTATCACAGCATGAATGCCTCCAATAGTTTTTAGCTTAATGATAATCAATTTGATCTGCTGATTAGTGTGGATCATGCAGTACAAAGTGGTGAATTCTAAGCTAATTGCTTCGTCCGGTGTACGCTCACCTTCCGGGAAGTCGTGGTTCTCTGTGGCGCGGCAGGCGAGGCGGTACTCCATGCGCAGGCACTGGCCCAGGTCGAGCTGCGCGCCACGCTGCAGCGCGCGGAGCGTGATCTTCAGAGACCCAGGGCATACCTGCTGCAGAGTCTGCAAACATAGATGATGAAATAAAATAATAATTTTGTATACTATTAGCTTTACATTATATGATATTTAAGCAATTGAATTGCAATTATAGTATCAGGATATAATATGGGGATGCGGGTTTGATTCCCACCTGAATTTGTCAATTTTAAATACATAATTTTACACTTTTATTTTTTGGCCAGAACTATCTAGCAAGCATGTGGGAATTCTTGTACTGGGCGGTTCTGCTCCTTCCTACAATCACTTGTAATATTTTAAGTTCCTAACTAGTTTAATAACTATTTTACATAATTATGTACATAAACATAGCACAATAATCCAACAAATTTAAGAGTATTTGGACTAACTACATACTAGAGTATGTCTAAGGAAAGTAAGGTCTGCAAATTTAAAAGCATAAAGATCATGAATAACTAAAAATATTGAGGGGATTTAGCACCTTTTAAGAAGTTTGTAAAGTAAAATAAAGTAACAGCCTATAACTATCCCACTGCAGGGAAAAGGCCTCCATCATTGTATTCAAGTTACCACAGCAATGATGGGTACTGGCATAATCACATTAATCACCACGCTTGCCAAATACGGGTTGGTGATCACAAACCCGAGCAAAGTTCGAAACTTTTTATATTGCCCGACCTGGGGATCGAACCCGGGATCCCGAGATCTTGGTCCGGTATTTAAACCACTAGACCAATGGGGCGTTGTAAGAAGTATGTATTTGTACATAATAGGTATGTATAGGTACATAAAGGTGGGTATGGTGTTTTTGTGTTGTTTAACCGATTCCGTGCGGATGGCTCCCTAGAGGCGACATGGGTATTTTTTGTGAATGGCGGGTGGCGCGGGGCGCCCGAGAGGAGCCAAATATATACATGTAAAACTCTGATTAAATAGCATTTCTAAAGTTTACCCCCTTCATTAAAGTGTCTTGATTTTTCTCACAGATTACGATTTAAGTGTTCGTTTCGGGATATTTCATAAAAAAACACACTTCAAAAGTTGTGAACCTTTTCAATACAAAGATCAATATGATTATTAAGGATACTGAATTATTTTTTATGTTAGCTGCTTAAAAATAATTACGAAATAATTTTACTCACAATTGTTAAAGGTAAAGAGTGTTTTTATGTCTAAACTAGCTTTGTCTGCGTGGCATTAAACAATAATGAAAAGAAACGAATTGATAAATCAATTGTGCCAAACATATAGCAAAAGGTTTACAACAACTGATAAAAATAAGTCACTTACCTTCCATTTCCGTATTAACACTTAATTAGTGACTTCTAAACACTTTAAATGATTTATTAGACCGCTGTTGAATTGAGACTAGTGTCATGACTTTATATTGTACTTTTACCGTTTGGCCTCTGATGCAGATTGGTAACCTACTACTAAATTGGACGTTTATTGAACCGAAACAGCATGTAACTAAAATTGTGTATCACAACAGAGCCAATTGAGCCGCATATTCCGTAAAAAAAGAGGAATTAGAAAGGTATAACTCACCTTTAGAGTTTTGACTGACCAGTCATTTTGGACTTTCTCAAGCCTTTCAATTATTTCCTCAATAGTAGATGCAGCAAAACAATAATTAATATGTTTGATGTGCGAAGCCAGTGAGAACTCTTCCAATGGCTCATGGAACTTGTTCAGCAATGAATCAACCTCCATCTCATTGGTGCAACGGGACAAAAGCATTTCTAACTCATGGATGCGTTTGTTTGGCACATAATGTGTGGCTATGCCAGATTTTACTACATCGCTGCCTTTCAGTCTGTCACCTAAAAGAAAATGCTCAATTGTATTTTACCTTACTTCAGTAAATGATTTTATTATTTTCATAACATGTAAGAAATAAATATACCTGTTAATCCTAAGTACAATCCTAAGTTGACTTGTAATCGCGGCAGGAAGTATGATCCACCAACATCAGGGAATAAACCAATCTTTGTCTCAGGCATTGCTATCACAGTTTTTTCAGATGCCACCCTGTATCTTCCATGGACTGACAATCCTAAACCACCACCCATAGTGATGCCATTGATAAACGCTACGTATGGTATTTTGTAATTACCAATTAAGTGGTTTATTTTATATTCAGTTCTGAAGAATTGTGGTCCAACGACTTTATCTATAGCTTCTTTGACGTCACCTCCAGCACAAAATGCTTTCTCCCCAGCACCTTTGACTATAACTAAAGTTTTCTGGCTCTCCCACTGTTGCAACTGCGGCAGCAGTTTGGTGACCATAGATTTATTTAGTGAGTTCAAGGCTTTGGGACGGTTAAGAATAACAATGCCAGCATTGTTTAATGTTTCAAATAGGACATCAGATTCTTGGGAACACATTGATCGTTTAAGAGTGAAGGAAGTACTTCTAGACAACTTAACTCCTAGTTTAAACATCTGAAAAAATATTTAGATTGGAATTTTTACACACAATTATTGAGTGTCAGTCAACTGAAATGTATCTCATTTTTTTTTTCAAATATGACCAATATTCCAACAAAGGACAGTTTTAATAGCAAAAGTTCAAAGGTTTTAAAAGCTTTTGCTGCAATAAATTTGAGGCATTCGCGATAAGATAACAAGATCGTTTGAACATGTAATAATTTTATTTATCCTGACCTTGGATACAAATTACAAGCATCTTAATCAGAAATCGCAATTACAAATATAACCAAACTAACTAATGTGGTCATTAAAAAGTATACTTCGTCACAAGTTAGAACTTACTTTGAATGTTCAGTTAGAAGAAACACTTAATTAAACCAACATACGAATACACAATTTTTTAAATAACCTATTACACTAAAATATCGCTCGCTATTAAAAGCCACTTGTTAGAAGAAAAACGTATTAAAAATCGAAAAACCGGTTAGATAAAGTTGGCCCGTCCGTCTCTAAAATAAAAATAAAATTACTTTGACATTTTGACTTTGACAATTTGTTGGACATATTTATTTTTGTTTTTTTTTTTCAGAACCTGCCTTTGATGAGGATCATAATAAACTAAATCATTAGTGAATTTACTTTGACTGAATTTACTAAATAAATAAAGGTAAAGCTGTTTACGTAGGTACTAATCATTTCTATAATGTAAATAAGTTCAATTTCCAATAATACTATCTTTGTTTGGCACAAACTTAGGCACAAAACGGATCAATGTGTTGTGTTTGAATTCATCAGCTGGGCTGAGTACTTTAATAGTAATGCCGAACTATTGATAGTTTTGCTATCGATAGTTGACCTCGAAAAACAGTAACAATATCGATAGGACTATCGATACTATCGATACGATCGATAGTGTCGATAGCCTAAATTGGGGTAATACTATTGTTGTATTGCAATACTATCGATAGTATCGATAGTATTATGGCTAGATATCACCAAACTATCGATAGTATCGATACTATCGATAGTTTTAAGCAATCGATTGTTCTTTATTTTTCGATAGTATTACCTAGAGTTTAAGGTTAAACTAAATTATACAGCATTACCGCTAGAGAAGTAATGAAGTTTTAGTAATTAACGTCTGCAACTACCGTAAAAAAACCAAAAACATAAGTAAAAAAAAACCTACTCCACTGTTGCCAACTATCAAAAAGCATCAAGGTGTAATTATTTTACACAGTAAATTACGTACTCCGAGTTGAAACCTATTTTTTCCTGTTACTTGGCATTCAATAGTGACCATTATACCAATAATTTATAAACAATAGTATCGAAAATAAAACCACTATCGATAGTTTAATTAAAACTATCGATACTATCAATGGTATCGATAGTTTTTAATTCACGAGGAACAATACTAGCGATCATAGATTTAGGATACAAGTAGATCGACTGACAGCCCAAAAATGCGTGACCAGTTTTGACATGTCAATGTGTGTGTTAACTAGTGATGTACCTTTAACATTTTTAGACTATCGATAAGAATTGCAGTTCGTCGTTTGGAAAATAATGTTTACTGTCACACTGTTTTTATCTCGAGATTATGCACCTACTTTGCGGCATACCTCACCGCCCTCACTTTTTACAACTATAATAGTGGGCAGGTAAATGTGCCCGATGAGTATATTTTTTTACATATTTTATGATTAAAAAATAAATAGTTAAAATTTCAAAAAAAATAACAGCCATTGTTAATTAGTTATATTTATTTATTTCTTTAAAAGATTTTCCGGTGTCATCTGCTGTGCCGTGTGAGCTCATCAATGACAGTAAGTGAAAAAGAACAAGTTAACAAAATCTGAACAAACTTTTACATTTTGATGAATCAATCCCTGATTATAGACCTTTAACAAGATTATCTTAGTTATGGGATTCCTTACAGTTTCCTTCTTCAAATTGTTAAGTTGACATTCATTTTAGACGCTAAATGTTAAATAACAACAAATTTCTCCGGAAACATTCAAGATAAATGTCGACAATAGTATCGATAAATTTGAGACAAGCTCTAGCATACATGTAAAATATTTCGATGAATTAATTATCCACCAAAATAATGTAAATAATCAACACGTAGAACTTTATCTATAAAAAATATTAGAAGGAACAAACGGATTAAAATAATTTCACATTCACAACATAACAACAAGATCAAATTCAACAAAAATAACGCGTTTTTACGATGACGACATTCTACGTATTTACCTGTGAAATGAGCAATTTTCTTAGATTATTTTTGTGTTTGACTCCACAGGCACTCAAAGAACATGTGACCATTGTTAAATAAAATTGTATTTACTTTAGATAATCTACGATGTACTAGATAATTGGATGTCACTCTGTCAATTAAGACTGATCATAAAACGAAAAGATTAGTTGTCTTTTTCTATCTTGCTAGATTTCCATAAGAGGTTTTCTTCTATCTCGCAGGCTTTGTCCGTTGATTATATTCTACGTTTATGCTATCAATAGTATATGAGCTATTGATAGTATCGATACTATCGATAGTTCATTCTTCGTGACCAACGATACTATCGATAGTATCGATAGTATTGCCTTCATTCAATAGTATTGCCTGGATCTAAGCTACCGATAGGCTATCGATACTATTTTATGACGTCAACTATCGATAGACTATCGATAGTCGACTATCGGTCGGCATCACTATCAGTCAGCAGTGCAGCTGCAGCCGAGCCGAATGAGCGATGATTATTTACCAAGGAAGTTACAAAAAATATAGTAATAATACCTACCTATATTCTAAAAAAAAAGAAAAGACATCCACATTTCCACAATAATGTCTAGAAGTTAATTAGTGCGAAGCACAGAACACTATACTCTTTGGTGCGAAGTTGCAAAGTAATTACTTGTTTAGACTTCATGTCCCAAATTTGTGAGAAAATCCCTTTCATTTTTGAATATAAAAACAAATCATTTTATTGAAAGAATGGGTTTTACGAGAAAAGTGCTTAACTGGTATGCCAGACTTGCTCCCGGCCGGGGTAAATTATCACCCCCGTATGAGCATGTCGTTCAAATCGGAGATCCTAGGTTACGTAAAATATCTGAGCCAGTACCACTGGACAGAATAGCAACCGAGGAAGTCCAAAAAGTTATAAAAAAACTAAGGCATGTGCTCGATAGATACGGAAGCGTTGGTATGTCTGCGCCACAAGTTGGAATTAATATGAGAATATTTGTGATGAAACACACCACCAAACAAATCTTAGCAGTGCCTCCAGAAATAATAAATTCTAAGGGTATGACCGCTGTTCCGTTTACTGTGCGTAAGTACTGTACATTTATGTAAGTGTTTGTATATGAGAATGGTGTCTAACCATGATTTCTTTTCAGGTTTTCATAAATCCTAAACTAAAGGTGGTTGACTATCGAAAGATAGTTTTTATGGAAGGATGTGAAAGCGTGCAAGGATATTCAGCCGAAGTACCTAGATATAGAGAAGTAGAAGTTACAGGTAAATTATACTAGTTAGGTGCTTAATCCCTCGATCGTGAGTTATTTCAGACAATTGAAATCGATTGTTATTGTGGCACCCGGGTGCCTCGTGGGGTTCAAAGTATTTATTCAAATATTCCCATTTAGCAGAATGTAATTTTGTAATGTGTGTGTAGGTTACAATGAAAATGGCGAGAGTACAACAAAAGTGTTCAAACAGTGGCCGGCCAGGATAGCACAACACGAGATGGACCACCTGGATGGCAAGGTGTTCACTGATATAATGGAGAGGAAAAGCCTGATATGCACATGTTGGGAGGAGGTCAATTTGTCCCAAGGAAAAGTTGTTATACCATTATTTCCTGAATAAATTGTTTTACAGATGTTTTAAAAATGATTTTTATTAGGGAATTTAACCAGATTATATTTTTGGTCACAAATAACAAAAAAATATTCCATTATTTGATAATAGTAAAAAGACTAAATTTTTGAAAGCATTTCATATTTAATTATTAATTATTGCTAAAGCATAACCACATAAATACTCATAAGGACCTGCTTTACAATAATTATACTTTGTAACCTGTCTTATCAAATATTGGCATTTACAACTTGGGAATAAAAAACAAAGTGAATAATGTGTTCAAAACATTCAGTACATAATGCCTATATAATAACTATGAATGTTACTTCAGTACAAAAATAATGAGCCTACAATCTAACATGTATTTAAAATAATACCATAATTAGAATTTTAATCTTGTTACCTAGATGCAATGCATAATCTGAGAATGAGAAATATTATTATTCTTCTCAATTAAGCTAATCTTTATAGACCTATTTCATTAATGATGACAGTATATTTTTAATGCAAACTAACAATACACTGTATATTGTCTAGAGTAAATTTTTAATAGTCAAAAGATTGATCAGGTAATAGGTGTCCTAAATAAAAATTTTATGTATTCGAAAATTGATATTAGTGTGCCATAAATAAATCCTTAAAGTAATATTTTAAGAATAACAGTACATATTATTTGTTGAGTCTATCTACATACAATAGCTACATGAGTAGGCATCACATGGTATTGATTGTTTCTAAAACATTTTATCCATTGTTGACATCATAGTTGTGCTGCTATCAATAAAAGTTGATTTGAAATAGATATATTATCAAAACGTTAATCGCAATGGTTTTGAAACAATCAATCCTGGACTTAATGTTATGATTTTTAAGGTCATTAATTGTTTGCAAAACTATTTTGTCATCAATTATTGACCTTGAAAACTATGATATTTATTCCAATACTTTGTCACTGCTACATGGTGTCCCTGATTAATTGAAGCGACTGTTAAGATCGACTTCAAACCAAACTATAGATATTTAATTTTTGGTTCTTGTAACTCCTGTATAATCTGTTTGCTATATAACATGTTTGCAAAACTGTTGCAAGCATGTTATACACCTGCGTGGATACACGGGCAACCATATAGCAGCCACGACGCGACACAGACGTCACAATTATTCTGCAGATTTTGAACCCTTGAGGTCCTGCCGCCCGCGCAACTGTCTGTATAGATTAAGGTACGATGGGGTTGGCATGTTATATATCAAAAAGTCCCAAATAAAAAAAAAATAAAAAAAAAACAAAAACTATTCTGCAGTAACTTAAGACTTAATACAGACTATTGACACTTAACATTCAATTTGTTTGTTTACTCAATTGGTAAAAGCACTCTTCTAGTATGCATTTTTATTAAAGAAATTGCACTTTTTATCTTTAATCACTTTACCTCAGTGTTTATTACAAAGTTAATGTTTCATGTTTAATATGTGTAGTGCAAGGTTCTTTCTTTTGTAGCTCATGTGGTATCTGCATGGATTTATCTTTTGAATAATGTACTAATCAGTAAATATCCATACAACTGCCAACGTGTTGTTCTGGGCGTGCGATTAGTTGTGTGAGAAAGTTTCGGGTGGCCATGTCGTCCTGGTCGTGCGATGGGTTCTGTAAAGATGATGTAGGAAGGCGGCCTACCGCAGCGGGTGGTAGTGTCGCCCTGCCCCTCGATTCCGCTAATTTACAAATGACTAAATAGAATCGTAATTGCATCTCAATTGTATATTTTGACACATTTATTATGGTAGTAATATCAAAATAGATGAATGAGATGCAATTGCGATTCTATCGAGCCATTTGTAAATTAGCGGAATTGGGGCCCTGGAGCCTGATTCGCGTAACCGAATCGCAGTTCGATCGTGATTGAATTGGACGATTTTGACATTTAGCCCATACCAGAACTGTCAAAAACCTGTCGTTCAATTACGATTGTGATACGATTCGGTTACGCGAATTAGGGGCCCGGTCGTCTGCTGGGTCGTGCGAGGCGGCGGCGGCCTATCGCAGAGGGTTGGAGGGCAGCGAGGCGAGCGAGGGCAGCGAGGCGAGCGCGGGCGGCGCGGCGGCGAGGCTGAGGCGGTCGCTCTCCTCGTCCGCCTGGTTGTTGCGCAGCTCCTGCAGCGTGTACACGAACTTGGTCCACTCGTCGTGCCGCGGCTGGGCCACGTGCTGAAAGTAACAGAATTACATTCAAATTGTTTTTTTCCAACATGCCACACTGGGCCACCTAGTCCCAAATTAAGCTACTATTTAGTAGCTTGGGTTATAGGTACTAGACAACCGATAAACTTACATATAGACAATGCATTTTTGACCACCTGACAAACAAAGCCCACGTTATGCAACCATTATGTATACATCTTCATTACTACAACATTCATTTTGAATCACGGACGTAGTATTTTGCTTCGTCCAGGTCCTGGATCATCGTCATCATCACCAGCATCATCAGCCTATCACAGTCCACTGCTGGAAATAGGCCTCTCCGATGGGGGCTCTATCGCTAGTGAATTTGCCACTAGAGGCACTTGTGTCGCGTGAGGTCCAATCACATTCAATTTTCACTGGTTTTTGCGGACTTCGTGACATAAACTATATTTTTTTTAATTTACCTGCTGTAAAGTGATCTCCTTCGTCAAATTATGGATTATTTAGCGACGAATGTGAACGTTTTGAAAGCGGAATGAAGAAAAAGCGCAAAAATGAGCGGACTCAAAGAGCAACTATTTCAGAAGTTAGTTTATGGATATGAAAATAGTTATTTATTAATTTTTATTATAAATAATAAACTTAATTAGATTCAAGATTTATAACTTTGTTGTTTCGGCGCCGATCTTATAAAGTCGTCTTTGACTGCTATACCTCTGGACCTCAGTCAACAGTGGCGTCAACTGGTGAGCAAAGAAACGGTAGTCCCCATTGCACGCCACTTAGGTTCCGAGTGAACCTTACACAGATACACGACGTCCGTCATCCGTGAGCGTCACAAAATAAATATGTAGCTAAATCAATATTTTATATTTTCATAAGATATTTTTTTTGTAAAAAATAAAAAAAATACTGACAAGATGTTATACATAATGGTAACATAATGTGGGCTTCGTTTGTCAGAATGTTCAAAATGTTGTACTGTGTCTTCGTCCGAAGTCATTTAGAATATGCCTCGCAGGTGTGGAGCCCGGCTTACAAAACTTACATCGCGCGGCTGGAATCTGTTCAAATGCGATTTTTACGCCATTTGCAATACAAATATCGTATCTTTAAACAAGGCTACACACAGCGTTGTAAGCGTTTACACTTTTTACCATTGTATATGCGAAGAGATATGGCTGATATCACATTTCTTTTAAAAGTATTTCAAAATGCTATAGATTCCCGAGAACTGCTGTCTTTTTTATTTGAATGCTCCCATTAAAGTAACTCGTAATTTGAATATACTTCATGCCCCGTTTGTTAGAACAAACTATCGCAAAAATTGCATCTTCAGAACTTCTAATCTATTCAACACTGCTAATGATGATATGGACCTGGATCTTTTTAATACTTCTGTAAGCCAGTTTAAAAATGTAAAAATAAATTTAGTAAAAGATTTTTCATGTAAGTTAAATTGATATACTTAGGTATGTGTATTATTTTTTTACCTTTAATATGTATATGTTATTAATAATATAGCATGTACTGTATCACTTACATGTCACGAATGGTTTCTTTTTCCCTTTACAATGTAGCAATGACATTAACTAAAAAAAAAAAAAAACTTTGTCCGCATTTCATTCCACTGTTTAAAATGCTATATGTGAAAACTTGTAATTGGCTATATTTAGAACATCATTGTATCTTAGTTAAGTACTTAGCTGTAAGTTTTCCAAAGAAATGAAAAATAGAATAAAATAAAATACTTTTTACTGCTTCGGAACTAGTGTGGCCTGGTAACGAGAAGAAGCAGCGCAAAAAATGATATAAATAATGATGCCAATGATATTAGGTGTTAAAATATTAAATTTTATGTGCCGTTTTGTATGGACGAAATCGAGAAGTCATTTTTCCATACTAACAATTTTTTAGTTTTTTTAAAAACGCCTGAACCGTTTTCGATGCCATTAAAGGTGAAATTTAGATGGTTATAAAGCTACGCATTATAGTATTTAAATTTCTCAAAATCAAAGTATATAATACAAATATACTTAATTGAAGCAAGAACGTCAGCTGACACATTGTAAGGGGTCTTTTCAACGACTTCCTTTGAAGTAATAGGCACTAGTATTGAATTTTTTTTTAGTCAAAATTTACTTTATTTAGTTTTTGATACAATACAAAAAGAATTACGCAATAATATGACTATACTTAAGAGCTATAAACAAAATAAAAAGTGGGAAAATAATCGGCAATTTCATACTTTAACCCCTATTATTATAAAAACGAAGCAGATATGTTATAAGCGCGCGCGTTGTGAAGACTCAAATACGCCCTAATTAGGCTGTCTTTAACAACGTCAGGTCGAGTGCAGTCACGAACGGGAATCATTAAAAATTATAGCCATCTCTTTCGTTAGCGTGCTAAGCTATTTCGCATCTTTT
The DNA here is from genome assembly GCA_949315895.1 of Anania crocealis. Classification (NCBI taxonomy): domain Eukaryota; kingdom Metazoa; phylum Arthropoda; class Insecta; order Lepidoptera; family Crambidae; genus Anania; species Anania crocealis. Next base: position 1,799,646 of record OX438857.1, on the reverse strand, counting down.
GCCCTGCTTATCAGAGAAACTTGTCAATGTGTGCAGTTTTGGATTGCTCGGAACAGATTTAATACGCGAATTACTATGAACGTAACATATCTATACTTTAAAATATCATTAGGTGTTTGGGCGGTGTTGTTCGCCCATACGTTATTATTTGTAGAAGGAGTATCGGGAAGAAATAACAACACAAGATTCGAGATACGAACGCGTCAGTCGATAGGTATAGTAGGCGAGCGAGCGGCGTGCGCTTCGCGAGGTACACTGATTCGGACTGTCTCGTGTGATAGGAATGCTCGCGCTCGGGTCCATTCGCCGAACGCACAATGACGCCTGCGATGACGTATCGCCGGTCGCTTACGGCGGCCGTTACACTGCGCAGCGATAGCTACGAGATGCGCGATAAATATGCAAAGCTATGATTTCGACTTGTTGGTTAATATGCGTTGCAAATATTAAATACTTGTGTAAATAATAATATTAAGTAAATATAATAATGTAATTAGTGTAAATACGTATATAATACTATAATTAATGTTAAAGTAAGTTTGTTAATGTCTAGTATAATTTGTATTTGTGTATCCTAATATTTATTTGTTTATATTACTAGATTTAAGTTTATATACAGTATGTATGTGGGTGTGTATATAGGTACTCGTTGACTTTCATATAAATGAAGGTATTTGAATGAGAACCCTACATCTTTCCCCCCCAGAGACCGTAACTACGGGCGATAAAAATCTGGGAATCTAACTTTTCTACCAGAGCGTGTGGTTTTGGGTTCTGGTAATTTTTTTGCTATATCTGGGGTATCTGTAGTACCATGTGTGAGAGAAGGCAAATTATTAGATTTTAAATCATTTTCGGGTGACAGTATATAGGCTGGCTTGAGTCTATCTATAGATACTGTGACCGATTTGCGCTTAACTTCTAATTTGAATGTTTTATGACTTCTGTCCAATACTTTGTATGGTCCTGTATATGCAGGTTGTAATGCTCCCCGAACAGTGTCATCACGTAGGAATACGTGGCTACATGTTGCCAAATCTTTAAATATAAAGATTTTGCCGGAACTGTGGCGGGAGGCTGGGCAAGGTTGGAGTTTTTGGGCAAAAGATTTAAGTCTCGCGGTGAAGTCGGTTATATCCGTAGTGCCGCTTGAGTTGGTTTGGAAAAAATCGCCTGGCAGTCTTAAGGGTTCACCGTAGACGAGTTCAGCTGGTGAGCTCTGGAGATCTTCCTTAAGAGTACTACGAATGCCTAAAAGTACTAATGGTAGGGATTCTGTCCAATTAGTTGTGGCGTGGCAGACTATGGCAGCTTTTAGTTGTCGGTGAAAACGTTCAACAAGTCCGTTACATGCTGGATGATATGCTGTGGTTCTTCGGTGCTGAAATCCGATCCTTTGTGACAGATACGTAAAAAGTGCTGATTCAAATTGTCTGCCACGATCTGTCACTATGGTGGTTGGGCAACCGAAGCGTGCAATCCATACTTCGATGAACGCTTTTGCGACCGTTTCTGCCGTGATGTCGGTTATGGGTATTGCTTCAGGCCATCGCGAAAAACGATCGACTGCTGTGAGGCAATATCTATAACCATTAGATACGGGCAATGGTCCTATCAGGTCTATGTGGACGTGCTGAAATCTAGCGCGTGGTAAGTCAAATGTACCTAATTTTATTTATTTTTATTTATTTATTCAGTACACAAAACAGAGTTACAACAAGTACAAGATAGTTTTTATCTAAGATATGATTCAATACAATGATAGGCTGCAACTCCACAGACATGTGTACATTGCATGTTAAAAATAACGAGCTCCTTAAAAATAACAGTATAAACACTTAGTACATAGTAAATATATATATAAATATATTTATATAGATATGTTACAAATCAATATGTTATAAATACGGTTTTACTAAATATATTGCGTACAATATGAAGCGTGAAATATATATTATAATCAATAAGTGTATAAATAAGTAAGTAAAAATTGCATGCGAAATTTCAGACAAAGCACTAAACAATCCTATGGAGGCAAGATTTCCATTTGTTTAATGATACAGCAAAAATATCAGGCACATTGTTAAAATTATCTACTAAGCTGTTATATTCACGGCACATCCTAACTATCGGATTGTGTGATGACACGTTATTATTGCAAAGTGGGATTGAGAAGGGACGATCTCGTCTGGAAGACCTCACTGGGACCCGAAAGCAAATTTCAGACAGAAGAGTGGTGGACAGCAAACCATTTAAAATTTTATGTAAGGAGGTGAGATCTAGAATTCTCCGACGCGACTCAAGGCTCTTCATTCTAAAGTAGTGGAGACGATCTGTGTATGTCGTGAGTTCGCGTTTTAAACGACACCGGAATGTTAAAATCCTCAAGATGCGCCTCTGAATAGATTCCAGCCTGTCTATATGAACATTATATTGAGGCGACCAAACAACGGAGGCGTACTCAAGCTGACTGAGAATAAGTGACTTATAAAGCAAGAGTAGGCTTTTAGGGTTTTTAAAATCTCTAGTAGTCCGGCAAATGAACCCCAAAAGTTTTCTGCATTTCTTGGATGTAGCTTCGCAATGTTGAGCAAAGCTAAGCTTACTGTCAAAGATTACACCCAAGTCCCGTACCTCTGATTTTCTTTCAAGCAAGATACCGTTAATATTATAATTAAAATGAATAGGAGACTTAATACGAGTAAAGGTAACGATGGAGCATTTCTTAATGCTAAGGCTCATTCTGTTTGTAATACACCAGTCCACTATAGTATCAATATCCTTCTGTAATTTTAAACAATCCTGTGTTGAGTCTATACAGCTAAATACTTTTAGGTCGTCCGCGTACAACAGGGAGACGCTGTGAAGCTTAGGGATTAGGTCATTTACGTACATAATAAACATCAAGGGCCCCAAATGCGATCCCTGAGGAACACCGGATACAACTGACACCGGTTGTGAGCGATAACCTTTTAGAGCTACAAGCTGAGTTCGGTTTGCTATGTAAGATTTCAGCCAGCGCAGGAGGCAACCATGCACACCGAGAGACTCCAACTTACTGATTAGAATTCGGTGATTGACCCTATCGAAAGCTTTTTGAAAGTCAGTGTAGATAGAGTCAACCTGGCCACGACTGTTAAACGTTTGACAAATGAAGTTAGTGTACTCCGCTAGGTTACTAACTGCCGACCTTCCCTTGACGAAACCGTGCTGTTGCTGACTGATAAATGGCTGCACGTGATGGTAAAGCGTATCATAAACCAAAGACTCCAAGAGTTTAGCAAAGCAACTTAATATGCTTATAGGTCTATAATTAGAGCAATCCATAGGGTCACCCGCTTTATGAATAGGTATTATATACGCTTGCTTCCATATATTAGGAAATGTTCCAAATTGCAAGGACTTGTTGAATATGATGTGGAGGGGCTCTATCAGTGCTTTAGCGCAGAGTTTAATGAAGTAGGGAGGTATACCATCAGGCCCAGCGCCCTTATTAGAATTTAGCGCAACTATTTTGCGGAAAATATCATTTTTGGAAACTTGCATTGAGAAAAGTGGATAATTAAATTGTGATGCCACGGAGCTCAAGGTAGTGCTACCAGTATCATGTTCAAAAACTGTAGAAAAGTATTCCGAGAAAAGCTCAGCTGCTGCTGCGCCACCCGAAGCTGTTCTAGTTCCAAATTTAACGGTTTCAGGAATTATAGAACCCGATCTTTTACTTTTGACAAACGAGAAAAATAGCTTTGTTGAGTCGGAAAGGGAATCCTCCACATTAGCAACAAATGAGTCGTAGCATGCCTTTATAAGAGTTTTTGACCTTGTACGTAACAATCGGAACTCGTCATAGTCTCTAGGGTTGCCGTACTTTTTGAATTTTTTATGTATACGTTGCTTTTCTTTAATGCATGCTTTTAATGGTTCCGAAAACCAGACTGGGAACTTACTTTTGCGCGTTGACAATTTAGACAAGCTCTTGCCCACTCTCTACAGTCTTTGCGTATACCTGGCCAGACGTATCTTTGAGCTACAACTTTGGAGGAAGCATTAGGGCCGGGATGGCTTAGCGAGTGTAAGCAATCAAAAACTTGACGACGCAACATTTTTGGGATGTATGGCCTAGGAGTCGGTGTGCTGACATCACAAAACAGCTCATGGTGACTTCCTGGTATTTCCATTTTTTTTAAACGTAGCGACGTGCTGTCTTGAATCAAGCTTTGAAGCTCACTGTCGGAATTCTGAGCCTTGGCAAGGGAGTCGTGATCTACAGGGCTTTCCAACTCTTCTATACGCGAAAGTGTGTCCGCGACAACATTGTCCTTACCCGAAATGTGTTGTATATCGGTTGAAAATTGCGAAATGAAATCTAAGTGACGATATTGTCGAGGAGAACAGTTCGATTTTCGCGTATGGAAGGCAAATATGAGTGGTTTGTGATCAGTGTAGATCGTGAATTCTCTCGCTTCTAGCATGTGGCGAAAATATTTTATGGCCTCATAAATTGCAAGGAGTTCTCGGTCGTATGGTGAATATTTACGTTGTGAGGGGCTCAACTTGCATGAATAAAATGCTAGTGGTTGCCATACGCCTTCGATTCTCTGCTGCAGGACGGCACCTATTGCTACATCCGAAGCATCAGCTGTCACTGCCAACTTAGCTTGACAATCTGGGTATGCTAAAAGTGCTGCATTGCATAAGCTTTCTTTGCATTCGTGAAAGGCTTTTAGCGCGTCCCCTGTCAGACTAATGGGTTGGTTGCCTTTGACTGAACCAGTTAATAGAGCATTAAGTGGTGCCTGGGTTTCAGCTGCACGAGGTATAAACCTTCTGTAAAAATTTAACATGCCAAGAAACCTCCTAAGCTGTTTAACAGTAACTGGTTTAGGAAAGTCCTTAATCGCCTGAACCTTCTCATCTAATGGTTTAATACCATCCGCCGATATTCTATACCCTAAAAATTTCACCACTGGTGCTCCAAATATGCATTTTGAGGTATTGATTAGAATGCCATATTCGGACATCTTCTTAAACAACTGTTTTAGGTGGTTTTTATGGGTCAGGGGGTCAGGAGACGAGACCAAAAAGTCATCCAAATATGGATAAACGAAATCCATGCCGCGAGTCAGCTCATCTACGAATCTCTGGAAAGTTTGCCCTGCGTTACGCAAACCGAAGGTCATATATGGAAATTCGTAGAGGCCGAAGGGTGTTGTAATCGCTGTTTTGGAAATATCGTCGTTATTGACAGGAATCTGGTTATATGCTCTAACAAGGTCTATTGTTGAAAAGATTTTACAACCTGACACGTTGTGTGAAAAATCGTGTATATGCCTAACTGGATATCTGTCGGGGATGGTACGTGCGTTCAACCTACGGTAATCGCCACAGGGTCGCCAGCCGTCTTTTTTGGGGGCTAAATGCAGTGGGGCTGACCAAGGGCTGTCAGAGGGTCTGGCTGTGCCGTCTTGAAGCATTACGTCAAACTCTTGTTTAGCAATAACTAATTTATCGGGGGCAAGTCGACGAGGAGTACTAGCAACAGGTGGACCGGGAGTAGTTCGTATGTAATGGACTGTGTTATGTTTTGTGATGCGTGGTGAGCCAGCAGGTCGAATCAAGTCTGGAAATTCTTTTAATAACTCATGATACACTGAATCACCAGTTGAAATTTTGACGGAGGAAATGCTACTATGTCTATTGGCTGACGTGGCTGAGACCTTTAATGTAGTAACATTATCAATCAATCTCTTATTTCTTACATCTACTACAAGATTGAAGTAAGCTAAAAAATCTACGCCAATAATGGCTTTATTCACATCGGCTATAACGAAACGCCACACAAAGTCCCGACGCAAACCCAAATCTAAACGAAGACTTGCGTAGCCATACGTATGTATCACAGTTCCATTAGCTGCACTTAGTTCATAATTAGTCTTAGATCTTCGTTCCTTAAAGGCAGAACGGGGAAACACGCACAAGTCACTACCGGTGTCTACAAGGAATTGTACTTTGGTGATCCGATCTGTGACAAACAGGCGACCTTGGCAGTTGGGGTAATCGTTAGTCGCCATTACCGACCACCCTGTCCGTTTTCCGAGTGGAAATCGCAAGGTTTACTGCAGGAGAGAGCCTTGCTGCCAAATTTGGAGTGGTACCAGCATGTAGGGTATTTACGGTAACTGGCCTGGGATCTACTGCGACTGCGATCACGCTTACTATCGGCATACCTGGATTTAGACCAAGGCCTGCTCGGCCTGCTGGATCGAGTAGTAAGTGCATGAACTTGCTGTGTCAACTTCTCTATCTGCTCTGCCATCATGTCCAGCTTATCAACTGTACTGCGCTGCTCAGGCGATTTTGATGATGATGCCGAGGTTGACGCTACGTAAGGAGATACTGGCATAATATCCTGGATCCGATCTGCTAGCTCCGCAACGCTCTCTAAAGGTGAGTCAGCTTGGGATGCAATTATGGTCTGCATGCTACTGGGAAGTCTGCTGGTCCAAATAGTGCGTATAAAGTCTGCTGGTACATTAGGGCCCGCTAGGTGCTGCAAGTGTCGTAGAAACTGCGAAGGCTTACGATCTCCTAGCTGTTCATGGTCCAGCAGTTGTTTTACCTTGCGCTCTTTTGATGCTGAAAGACGCTTTATCAACTCGCTCCGTAATTTGATGTATTTATCCGACTGTGGTGGCGACTCGATGATGTCTTCGACTTCTATGGCGTATTGGTGGTCAAGCATGCCAATTGCGTGATAAAACTTGGTTGTGTCATTAGTAATATTGGCTAAAATAAACTGACCTTCTAACATCGAGAACCACAGGGATGGCTTATCCGGATAAAATGGTATGTTCCTTACTCCAACGCGATGAACATCACTCGCATCGCTTTGACTGGAGGACTGCCCTTTCAAAGCGGCGTTGCTGGAATCTTCCATCGTTCCAATTTTCGTGCACAATCGGGGTCACCAGTTTGGGCGGTGTTGTTCGCCCATACGTTATTATTTGTAGAAGGAGTATCGGGAAGAAATAACAACACAAGATTCGAGATACGAACGCGTCAGTCGATAGGTATAGTAGGCGAGCGAGCGGCGTGCGCTTCGCGAGGTACACTGATTCGGACTGTCTCGTGTGATAGGAATGCTCGCGCTCGGGTCCATTCGCCGAACGCACAATGACGCCTGCGATGACGTATCGCCGGTCGCTTACGGCGGCCGTTACACTGCGCAGCGATAGCTACGAGATGCGCGATAAATATGCAAAGCTATGATTTCGACTTGTTGGTTAATATGCGTTGCAAATATTAAATACTTGTGTAAATAATAATATTAAGTAAATATAATAATGTAATTAGTGTAAATACGTATATAATACTATAATTAATGTTAAAGTAAGTTTGTTAATGTCTAGTATAATTTGTATTTGTGTATCCTAATATTTATTTGTTTATATTACTAGATTTAAGTTTATATACAGTATGTATGTGGGTGTGTATATAGGTACTCGTTGACTTTCATATAAATGAAGGTATTTGAATGAGAACCCTACAGGTGATGGTATTATTTTTATGTGCCAGCACAACACCGTCAATGAATAGCTCCAAAGACAATAATTAATACATCGTTACTGGTATACGGTACTTACTTCAGCGAGTTCGTAGACCCAGATCTTGCCGGCGTCGTCTCCGGCGGTGACGTGCGTGCCGGCCGGCGTCCACGACACGCGGTTGAAGGCCACGCCGCCTTCGGCTTGGATCGACGCTACCGGCACCTGAACAAATTGTTGTTTGTGAGCTACTTGACTGTGTTCGTTTAGGGCTGTTACTTGATGAAGAATGAATAATTTGAGTAGTCTATTCCTTCAAACTGATGAAGTATTGGAATTGTTAAAATAATGTGTAAGTAAGTACGATAAATCAAATAAAAGAGCGAAATAATGAAAGTTGTTACTTCGAATCGACGTTTCTTAAGACTCTCTCGAGCATTGAAATGTGTGTAACCCATGCATTGCAACGAGTAAGCGCAAGAGTATAACAAATATACTAATGACTTGGCAGTATATTTTTTTTTATATTTTCTTATTATTTTCTATTGAATTGAAACGAAATCATTGTGGCACAGCTTAATCAATGATGATTATCACAATATTAGTCTATTTTAGATATACCGTTACGAATTTTGTGTCCAATGTCGACATCAGAAACATTCTTCATTATATGACCTAATTAATAACCGATAAGCAAACCAAAGTGAACCTTATCTACCCGACCAGCGTCGTGGCACGCCTTAAGCTGAGCGGGAGTCCTTTCGACACATATGGTATAATTATCTTGTCCTTTTTTCTCCTTTTAAATTTATATGTATGTAATGTTTCCATGTAACTCTTTATCAAATGTGTGTCAAATAAATATGTTTCTTCGTTATCTCCTTGTATAAGTAAGTACTCATTCATTGCGGTGGTAGCTTGAATTCAACGATGGAGGCCTTTTCCCTGCAGTGGGATGGGTATAGACTGTAACTAATAGCGATGGGTCGTTATCGGTTTTTGAGATAACGTAACGTAACCGTGATGTGATTTCCAATAACTGGTTTCATAACTAGTGATTTTTGTAACTAGTTATTTTTACAACGCTCTGAAGCAGACGTGATTATTGTAAGGTTAAAACGTTAGGTTAGATAGCAGGTACAACTTAATCACTTCACGCACACGTAGAGTGGATGAGAGCTGCTGACCGAAAGCCGAACATATACCTGTTTCATTCACACTTACGCTCGCGTCCTATAGTTGTTTCATTCATACACGCAACAAAGCTATCACTCTTTTGTTGCGATTCTTTTTTTGGACCCTTTATACATTACTCGTTTTACTCCTTCATGTAATCAAAACGATGTGTGGGATGTGCAATGTAAAACGTCGTTTTCAACTTGTCGTAACGAGTAACGTAACACCAGTGATTTTGCATGAGGAGTGAAGTCAACCAAATATCTACGCTAGGCGTTTCACATAAGAGTGAATTCAATTTAACTTCAGAGCGTTGTGATAAAAAGCAGTTATTGAAGACCGATGCCTATTACGATCGTTTGAATGGCGTTATGAATCTAACTAGTTATTGTTGTTGCGGATAATGTTCAGGCTTGTAACTGCTTAAATAACCAGTTACGGTTAATAACGCTTATCGCTAGTAACTACTACATAAGTAAGCAGGTAGAGCAGACATGGAAATGAGAACTTTGTTTTGATTAAAGTAAAGATAGTAGATATATTTTTGTAAATTATAGTGAAAGCATAAGACGAGTAGAAATTTTAAAAGAGAATGTAAACGAAATTCAAAATAGAGAGATTGGAAAAAAGATTATTATGGTAGAAGTAACCCTAAAATGCAAATTAAAAGAATAAATTATATTAAGTCATACATACTGCAATACATAGTAAAATAGAAAATAGTAATAGGCTTGACCTTACGTTAAATTAGACAAAATATAAAAATTTTAAATAGAAAAAATAGGCTCCGATCATCACGTTGGAGGAAGTCGTATCAACAATAAAAAAAAAAAATAAAAAAAAAAAAACCAGGTAGAGCAGGTAGTACCTCGGTGTCCCGGTTGAGGTTCCACAGGTCGAGGCGGCCGGCCGCGTCCACGGCGGCGAACAGCGCGGGGTGCGCGGGCGACCAGCGCACGTCCGACACGTAGTCGCCGCTGTCCTCGAACGAGTACAGCGCCTTGTTCTCCTGCCGACACATTGTAAATAATTGTGTAAATAAATTATTAAATAGCAACCAATATGGCTTCAGAAAAGGTAGAAATACTACCGATGCTGGAGTTGCTCTCCTACAACATGTGTTTAAGGCTTGGGAGAGTAAGCTAGATGCCTTAGGTGTATTTTGTGACCTTTCAAAGGCCTTCGATTGTGTAGACCATGAAATATTACTTAAAAAACTTAAACATTATGGTGCATCGAATGATTCCTTGGATCTAATAAGTTCTTACCTTAAAGGCAGAATACAAAAGGTTTGCATAAATGGAGCTGAGTCTTCAGGGTCGGCCCTTGTTATGGGTGTCCCACAGGGATCAGTATTAGGACCCCTGCTATTTTTAGTTTATATAAATGACCTTCCCTGTTACTTACATAATCTTTGTGAGATCGTATTGTTTGCAGATGATACATCCATGATTTTTAAAACCAAGAGGGGCAAATCTTCATTTGACGATGTTAACAATACCCTCTCTAAATTATTGCATTGGTTTACAACAAATAATCTCTTACTGAATGCAAATAAAACAAAATGTGTTAAATTTACGATGCCAAACGTAAGGTTAGCTGCCCCTAATATAATTGTTAAAGATGAACCACTAAACTCTGTAGATTTTACTACCTTTTTGGGTATAACTGTAGACTCTCATTTGCAATGGGGTGCTCATATTAGGGGGCTGTCTGGAAGACTTAGTTCTGCTGCTTATGCTGTGAGAAAGATAAGGCAGTTGACTGATGTTGGAACGGCAAGATTAGTATATTTTAGCTACTTTCATAGCATAATGTCATACGGAATTCTGTTGTGGGGCTCAGCGGCAGATATTGAGTCAATTTTTATATTACAAAAACGTGCTGTACGGGCTATTTACGGCCTTCGACCCCGTGACTCGCTGAAAGAGCTCTTCAAAGAGATTAATATACTTACAGTATCTTCTCAATACATTCTCGAGAATATTGTTTACGTTCGTAAGAACATACATTTATTTCTTAAGAAAAGTAACGTACACAATTTCAATACTAGAAATAAAGATAAACTTGCCGTTCCAGGCTTCAGACTGCGAAAAGTAGGAAAATCGTTTATGGGAAATTGTATCCGTATTTTCAACAAATTACCAAAGGATATTGCTGAACTCCCTGTACATAAACTTAAATCGTATGTTAAAATTATTTTAATGAAAAAGGGCTATTACACTGTTAATGATTATTTAAATGATAGAAATGTATGGCATTAAGTTGTCCCAGCTCGTACTTGCTTAAACCTTGTAAAAATTACCTTACCTTGTAAAAATTTATTTAAAAAGAGGCTGACAATAGTGACCGAGTTTCTTGCGCTGCTTCTTCTCGGCACTAGCCCAGACTTGTCCCGAAGCAGTGGTAGGTTTAATTATTGGGACGTGTAAAAGCGCCTCCTGGGGCCTATTTGCAGAAATAAAACTGATTTTAACTGATTTTAACTGATTGTTATTACATATAAATACAGAAATAGTCTCCTTAAAATATCTCACCCGTTTAAGTAAAATCAGTTGTATTTTTGCAAATATGTTCCTGGAGGCGGTTTTACACGTCCCGATATTGAAATTTATCACTGCTTTAGTGACCTACACCGTGAAATGTTAGTGGTTGTTTTCCCGCAACGGAACGATTTACCTCTAGTAGCACCATCGAATCGTGCGAGTTATTTTTTCAAAATAAAGATATCGTTGCTCTCAACTAATCAAAAAAATAATCATCAACTCAAAAGCGTGTGATACGATAGTATCTTTACAAAATGTGACGTGTTTGGGTACTGCTTGCCGCACGAAATGAATGTTCAAAGCAAAAGAAGCTCTACGCACTAAGTAATACATCATAAACTGCACCGCGCGAGGGGCAATGACCCCGGCCGGTGACCGGCTGCGGCGCGGCTGGTACCATTGGTTCGAGGTTGCTTTCGAGTTTCGTTTATCACAATCGTGAAACTGCAATTTTTTTATTTGAATAAAAAAAACTGCACAAACCTATTGTACTATTAAGATAGAATCATTTTATTGCGGGAAAACAACCACTAAAATTTCACGGTGTATATACCGCTGAACTTGTCTGCGACATGGTTTCAGCACCATTTCACTAGTGACACCTATTTAATATTTGTTGTTGAGATTTGATTTAAGATTAGATGGGGAGGGGGGAAGGGTACCTTGGAGCTCCACAGCTTGACGCTCCAGTCCACGGAGGCGGTGAGGTACAGGTGCGCCAGGTCGGCGGCGGCGGCTGAGTGTAGCCGAGTGTAGCTAGTGGGGGGGGGGGCTACCTTGGAGCTCCACAGCTTGACGCTCCAGTCCACGGAGGCGGTGAGGTACAGGTGCGCCAGGTCGGCGGCGGCGGCTGAGTGTAGCCGAGTGTAGCTAGTGGGGGGGGGGGGCTACCTTGGAGCTCCACAGCTTGACGCTCCAGTCCACGGAGGCGGTGAGGTACAGGTGCGCCAGGTCGGCGGCGGCGGCTGAGTGTAGCCGAGTGTAGCTAGTGGGGGGGGGGGCTACCTTGGAGCTCCACAGCTTGACGCTCCAGTCCACGGAGGCGGTGAGGTACAGGTGCGCCAGGTCGGCGGCGGCGGCTGAGTGTAGCCGAGTGTAGCTAGTGGGGGGGGGGGCTACCTTGGAGCTCCACAGCTTGACGCTCCAGTCCACGGAGGCGGTGAGGTACAGGTGCGCCAGGTCGGCGGCGGCGGCTGAGTGTAGCCGAGTGTAGCTAGTGGGGGGGGGGGCTACCTTGGAGCTCCACAGCTTGACGCTCCAGTCCACGGAGGCGGTGAGGTACAGGTGCGCCAGGTCGGCGGCGGCGGCTGAGTGTAGCCGAGTGTAGCTAGTGGGGGGGGGGGCTACCTTGGAGCTCCACAGCTTGACGCTCCAGTCCACGGAGGCGGTGAGGTACAGGTGCGCCAGGTCGGCGGCGGCGGCTGAGTGTAGCCGAGTGTAGCTAGTGGGGGGGGGGGCTACCTTGGAGCTCCACAGCTTGACGCTCCAGTCCACGGAGGCGGTGAGGTACAGGTGCGCCAGGTCGGCGGCGGCGGCTGAGTGTAGCCGAGTGTAGCTAGTGGGGGGGGGGGCTACCTTGGAGCTCCACAGCTTGACGCTCCAGTCCACGGAGGCGGTGAGGTACAGGTGCGCCAGGTCGGCGGCGGCGGCTGAGTGTAGCCGAGTGTAGCTAGTGGGGGGGGGGGGCTACCTTGGAGCTCCACAGCTTGACGCTCCAGTCCACGGAGGCGGTGAGGTACAGGTGCGCCAGGTCGGCGGCGGCGGCTGAGTGTAGCCGAGTGTAGCTAGTGGGGGGGGGGGGCTACCTTGGAGCTCCACAGCTTGACGCTCCAGTCCACGGAGGCGGTGAGGTACAGGTGCGCCAGGTCGGCGGCGGCGGCTGAGTGTAGCCGAGTGTAGCTAGTGGGGGGGGGGGCTACCTTGGAGCTCCACAGCTTGACGCTCCAGTCCACGGAGGCGGTGAGGTACAGGTGCGCCAGGTCGGCGGCGGCGGCTGAGTGTAGCCGAGTGTAGCTAGTGGGGGGGGGGGCTACCTTGGAGCTCCACAGCTTGACGCTCCAGTCCACGGAGGCGGTGAGGTACAGGTGCGCCAGGTCGGCGGCGGCGGCTGAGTGTAGCCGAGTGTAGCTAGTGGGGGGGGGGGCTACCTTGGAGCTCCACAGCTTGACGCTCCAGTCCACGGAGGCGGTGAGGTACAGGTGCGCCAGGTCGGCGGCGGCGGCTGAGTGTAGCCGAGTGTAGCTAGTGGGGGGGGGGGCTACCTTGGAGCTCCACAGCTTGACGCTCCAGTCCACGGAGGCGGTGAGGTACAGGTGCGCCAGGTCGGCGGCGGCGGCTGAGTGTAGCCGAGTGTAGCTAGTGGGGGGGGGGGCTACCTTGGAGCTCCACAGCTTGACGCTCCAGTCCACGGAGGCGGTGAGGTACAGGTGCGCCAGGTCGGCGGCGGCGGCTGAGTGTAGCCGAGTGTAGCTAGTGGGGGGGGGGGCTACCTTGGAGCTCCACAGCTTGACGCTCCAGTCCACGGAGGCGGTGAGGTACAGGTGCGCCAGGTCGGCGGCGGCGGCTGAGTGTAGCCGAGTGTAGCTAGTGGGGGGGGGGGCTACCTTGGAGCTCCACAGCTTGACGCTCCAGTCCACGGAGGCGGTGAGGTACAGGTGCGCCAGGTCGGCGGCGGCGGCTGAGTGTAGCCGAGTGTAGCTAGTGGGGGGGGGGCTACCTTGGAGCTCCACAGCTTGACGCTCCAGTCCACGGAGGCGGTGAGGTACAGGTGCGCCAGGTCGGCGGCGGCGGCTGAGTGTAGCCGAGTGTAGCTAGTGGGGGGGGGGGCTACCTTGGAGCTCCACAGCTTGACGCTCCAGTCCACGGAGGCGGTGAGGTACAGGTGCGCCAGGTCGGCGGCGGCGGCTGAGTGTAGCCGAGTGTAGCTAGTGGGGGGGGGGGCTACCTTGGAGCTCCACAGCTTGACGCTCCAGTCCACGGAGGCGGTGAGGTACAGGTGCGCCAGGTCGGCGGCGGCGGCTGAGTGTAGCCGAGTGTAGCTAGTGGGGGGGGGGGCTACCTTGGAGCTCCACAGCTTGACGCTCCAGTCCACGGAGGCGGTGAGGTACAGGTGCGCCAGGTCGGCGGCGGCGGCTGAGTGTAGCCGAGTGTAGCTAGTGGGGGGGGGGCTACCTTGGAGCTCCACAGCTTGACGCTCCAGTCCACGGAGGCGGTGAGGTACAGGTGCGCCAGGTCGGCGGCGGCGGCTGAGTGTAGCCGAGTGTAGCTAGTGGGGGGGGGGGCTACCTTGGAGCTCCACAGCTTGACGCTCCAGTCCACGGAGGCGGTGAGGTACAGGTGCGCCAGGTCGGCGGCGGCGGCTGAGTGTAGCCGAGTGTAGCTAGTGGGGGGGGGGGGCTACCTTGGAGCTCCACAGCTTGACGCTCCAGTCCACGGAGGCGGTGAGGTACAGGTGCGCCAGGTCGGCGGCGGCGGCTGAGTGTAGCCGAGTGTAGCTAGTGGGGGGGGGGGCTACCTTGGAGCTCCACAGCTTGACGCTCCAGTCCACGGAGGCGGTGAGGTACAGGTGCGCCAGGTCGGCGGCGGCGGCTGAGTGTAGCCGAGTGTAGCTAGTGGGGGGGGGGGCTACCTTGGAGCTCCACAGCTTGACGCTCCAGTCCACGGAGGCGGTGAGGTACAGGTGCGCCAGGTCGGCGGCGGCGGCTGAGTGTAGCCGAGTGTAGCTAGTGGGGGGGGGGGCTACCTTGGAGCTCCACAGCTTGACGCTCCAGTCCACGGAGGCGGTGAGGTACAGGTGCGCCAGGTCGGCGGCGGCGGCTGAGTGTAGCCGAGTGTAGCTAGTGGGGGGGGGGGGCTACCTTGGAGCTCCACAGCTTGACGCTCCAGTCCACGGAGGCGGTGAGGTACAGGTGCGCCAGGTCGGCGGCGGCGGCTGAGTGTAGCCGAGTGTAGCTAGTGGGGGGGGGGGGCTACCTTGGAGCTCCACAGCTTGACGCTCCAGTCCACGGAGGCGGTGAGGTACAGGTGCGCCAGGTCGGCGGCGGCGGCTGAGTGTAGCCGAGTGTAGCTAGTGGGGGGGGGGGCTACCTTGGAGCTCCACAGCTTGACGCTCCAGTCCACGGAGGCGGTGAGGTACAGGTGCGCCAGGTCGGCGGCGGCGGCTGAGTGTAGCCGAGTGTAGCTAGTGGGGGGGGGGGCTACCTTGGAGCTCCACAGCTTGACGCTCCAGTCCACGGAGGCGGTGAGGTACAGGTGCGCCAGGTCGGCGGCGGCGGCTGAGTGTAGCCGAGTGTAGCTAGTGGGGGGGGGGGCTACCTTGGAGCTCCACAGCTTGACGCTCCAGTCCACGGAGGCGGTGAGGTACAGGTGCGCCAGGTCGGCGGCGGCGGCTGAGTGTAGCCGAGTGTAGCTAGTGGGGGGGGGGGCTACCTTGGAGCTCCACAGCTTGACGCTCCAGTCCACGGAGGCGGTGAGGTACAGGTGCGCCAGGTCGGCGGCGGCGGCTGAGTGTAGCCGAGTGTAGCTAGTGGGGGGGGGGGCTACCTTGGAGCTCCACAGCTTGACGCTCCAGTCCACGGAGGCGGTGAGGTACAGGTGCGCCAGGTCGGCGGCGGCGGCTGAGTGTAGCCGAGTGTAGCTAGTGGGGGGGGGGGCTACCTTGGAGCTCCACAGCTTGACGCTCCAGTCCACGGAGGCGGTGAGGTACAGGTGCGCCAGGTCGGCGGCGGCGGCTGAGTGTAGCCGAGTGTAGCTAGTGGGGGGGGGGGCTACCTTGGAGCTCCACAGCTTGACGCTCCAGTCCACGGAGGCGGTGAGGTACAGGTGCGCCAGGTCGGCGGCGGCGGCTGAGTGTAGCCGAGTGTAGCTAGTGGGGGGGGGGGGCTACCTTGGAGCTCCACAGCTTGACGCTCCAGTCCACGGAGGCGGTGAGGTACAGGTGCGCCAGGTCGGCGGCGGCGGCTGAGTGTAGCCGAGTGTAGCTAGTGGGGGGGGGGGCTACCTTGGAGCTCCACAGCTTGACGCTCCAGTCCACGGAGGCGGTGAGGTACAGGTGCGCCAGGTCGGCGGCGGCGGCTGAGTGTAGCCGAGTGTAGCTAGTGGGGGGGGGGCTACCTTGGAGCTCCACAGCTTGACGCTCCAGTCCACGGAGGCGGTGAGGTACAGGTGCGCCAGGTCGGCGGCGGCGGCTGAGTGTAGCCGAGTGTAGCTAGTGGGGGGGGGGGCTACCTTGGAGCTCCACAGCTTGACGCTCCAGTCCACGGAGGCGGTGAGGTACAGGTGCGCCAGGTCGGCGGCGGCGGCTGAGTGTAGCCGAGTGTAGCTAGTGGGGGGGGGGGCTACCTTGGAGCTCCACAGCTTGACGCTCCAGTCCACGGAGGCGGTGAGGTACAGGTGCGCCAGGTCGGCGGCGGCGGCTGAGTGTAGCCGAGTGTAGCTAGTGGGGGGGGGGGCTACCTTGGAGCTCCACAGCTTGACGCTCCAGTCCACGGAGGCGGTGAGGTACAGGTGCGCCAGGTCGGCGGCGGCGGCTGAGTGTAGCCGAGTGTAGCTAGTGGGGGGGGGGGCTACCTTGGAGCTCCACAGCTTGACGCTCCAGTCCACGGAGGCGGTGAGGTACAGGTGCGCCAGGTCGGCGGCGGCGGCTGAGTGTAGCCGAGTGTAGCTAGTGGGGGGGGGGGGCTACCTTGGAGCTCCACAGCTTGACGCTCCAGTCCACGGAGGCGGTGAGGTACAGGTGCGCCAGGTCGGCGGCGGCGGCTGAGTGTAGCCGAGTGTAGCTAGTGGGGGGGGGGCTACCTTGGAGCTCCACAGCTTGACGCTCCAGTCCACGGAGGCGGTGAGGTACAGGTGCGCCAGGTCGGCGGCGGCGGCTGAGTGTAGCCGAGTGTAGCTAGTGGGGGGGGGGCTACCTTGGAGCTCCACAGCTTGACGCTCCAGTCCACGGAGGCGGTGAGGTACAGGTGCGCCAGGTCGGCGGCGGCGGCTGAGTGTAGCCGAGTGTAGCTAGTGGGGGGGGGGCTACCTTGGAGCTCCACAGCTTGACGCTCCAGTCCACGGAGGCGGTGAGGTACAGGTGCGCCAGGTCGGCGGCGGCGGGCGCGCTGTGGCACGACAGCGCGGTGACGGGCCCCGCGTGCGCCTCCACGCACTCGGCCACGCCGGCTCGCTGCCCGTACAGGCTGCCTGTTGGCCCAAACAGAGACGTTAGTGGCAGCTTTACACTAGTAGACGTGATTGGGACAGAATGACACAAAGAGACACACCCTCGTTTCGATCTCGACAGCGCTCGCTTAAATCGCGGGGTATAGCGGTGTAGTGGGATAATCACCTAAAACCGCATACCCATTAGGAGATAAATATCGCGTGTCCCGAAAGTCGTCGGGCGGCTTCACGCAACGTTGCCCCACTTCTTGTACCTTGTCACCCATTCGAATGAGTAAAGTCACTCTTTCGACTTAACTGACGTGGGCGGCGAAAAGATATCGAGCGACGTAAGGCGATGTTCAGCGATGTCATCCGATGTCTCTGAATACAAATGTCAGCCGACAAATCCTCCCCCTAGTGAGAGCACGGCTTAAGGCGATTACCCGCTTTACGTCGCTATCCGCAAAGCAACTATAACAGCTCCCGTGCCCCGACGCGTTATGTATTACCATGCATGTTTTTACACAAGCTGAGATACTTGCATGTAACGATTAAATCTGTCACCTAGAACGCGGTGCAGTGTGGTGATAATCGCCTTAAGAGCCTGGTCTAAGACAAACGGGGCTTTAAAGGTGCCACAGTACGCTTCAATGTCGGTTTGGACGCGGACAGCGCAAGAGACGGTTATGTAAAAGTCAAAAGCGGCCAGCTCATAAGATCGACAAACTTAAGAGTCCCGAGTTTTTATCGTTAATAAGGAACTCTTCGAGCCTTAACAAAGGCTCAAGTATTAAAAAGGCTTGATGCTTGACCCTCGACAAGGACTCACGTCAAGACGAGATTTGAGATATATTATAGTTTATGCAAGCAAACTAATCGTATCAGCAACTCAGAAATATTCGGGCTCTGGCACACTTTCCATTCATATGCATTGCATCCATTATGTTTACATTTGGGTGTTTCAAATTTACAGCAAGCTAGAAGATTATGAACCCTACTACCCTTTCAGAAGCGAAAAAAGTTTTGACTCTTTTCTAAATGCGGGTATCTATTATATTCCTGGCTGGACGTCTGGCATATTCAGATTATGTAATCTAACCCAGGGCCCCGAGTCAGTAACTTAAAACCGTTTGCCTCTCCACCACCACCGAAAGCATTTACAATAAAGTATAATCCTACCAGTATCTTTGGTCTGAAAATAAAAGATTTTTATTTTATAAACGTTCCGCCTGGTATCCGTCGTTATCCAGCGACCACAAACACACGGAGATCAGGTTATGCGCGTTCTGGCTGCCCTCTAATGACTTTCCTGTAGCTGCGAGAATGCTTACGCAGCTATAGAAAGTCTTTAGTCCCACTGGATATGTATCCAGCGACTACAAACACACGGAGATCAGGTTATGCGTGTTCTGGCTGCCCACTAAAGACTTTACTGCAGTTGCGAAAATGCTTACGCAGCTATAAACAGTCTTTAGTGCCAATGGATATGCATCCAGCTACTACAAACACACAGTGATCAGGTTATGTACTTTCTGGCTGTCCACTAAAGATGGGTAGTGTACGGGATGCTGTGGGGGAAGGCATCTTCAACCTACCAGTATAAACGTTCCCGTCCTCGCTGCCCAGCACGAAGTTGTTCACGTCCCCGTGAGGGAAGCCCATGCACGTGACGGCCACGGCTTTACTCTGCCGGTGCTGCAGCTCCAGGGTGTCTTGTGGCTGTGAGAGCATGTCCAAGGACCACGAGCACATGCGGCCGTCCGTCGACACGGAGATCAGGTTGTGAGCGTTCTGGCTGCCCACCACGGATAGGCAGTAAACGGGATGCTGTGGAGGAAAAAATCTTTTGAATATGGTGCTGACTGTGAATCAAGTGGTGTTAGGCAACTTTTTAGACCACCCCACCCCCCTGGTGATGCGTGTTGAGATAGTTTCATTACAAAAACACCACTTGTGACAATTCACGGGCAACAGCGCTATTTACTAATATTACAAATGCGAAATTAACTCTACCAACAGTCTGTTACGAAACTATTGACCCGATTTTGATGACTTTTGGTACAAAGATAGACATTGAGACAGGACGTCTATTTGTATTCTACTGCTGCTACTACCGGGCACAGATTCCCGCTGCACACGCTAAATGCCTCGGTCTCGAAGTCAGCAGGCGCCGGGCGGCGGCAACAGCGGGGCGTTTAAATGAATAGATTTAAATGGAACCGGTCTCGAAGGCAGCAGCGCGAAGACGTTACGCAGACCCGATCGCATCGAAAAGTCCTGAGTGACAGTCAGGGCAATGCCGCGGACTAGTATTATTAAAAATGAGGACTGTTCCAAATCCAATCTTATTCTTTATCCTGCCAAAACGATAATATCTCAGTAGTGTTGTACAGCTTACAGTATGTGCCAGCGAAGACAGCGGCGTACGTTGAACGGGCGTCCGCTTCTGCACGCGGTTGTCCCACAGCACGATCTGCCCCGAGTACGTGCCGCCCAGGATCAGGTTCGGGTGGAACCTGCAACGAGCCATTCAAGCCGCCATCAGCATTATCTTTTATCCAGATTAATGTTTCAACGTTACTTCCGTTTCGCAAAAGTGTCCGAACTGGATATCTTTATTGACACAAAGTAATAAGGAAAAGGTTGTTGTGTACATATTCTCAGAATATGTAGTTATTTCACGTCAAATTCTTTAAATAAATCTCCTCTCCTAGCCCTCTGGCGTGGTCTTCGTGAACTTCGTAGTCGCTGTTGTGGTAATAAGCCAGCATGAGCTCAGGGTGAACTGTCGACCAGTTGAGGCTCAAATTTAATGTTATATTATTATGTCGTCTTACCTGACGAACGAAGCGCTCATGATGGGCGACTGGCACTGGAAGATGTACTCTGGCGTGTTCTTCTTGAACTTGGTGTTCCAGACCAGGCATACCCCGTCAGGGTCGCGGGGAACGTCGTCACTATTGTAGTAGCAAGAACTAACTTCAATATAAGGCTACTGTATCGTCATACCTGGCGAAGGTAGCGCTCATGACGGGCGACTGGCAATGGAAGATGTCTTCTGGCGTGTTCTTCTTGAACTTGGTATTCCAGACCAGACAAACCCCATCAGGGTCGTGGGGCGCGTCGTCGCTATTATGGTAGGAGGCCAGCATGAGCTCGGGGTGGGCCGTGGACCAGTCGAGGCAGGTGACGCAGCGGCCGCGCGACCAGCGCTCGTCGTGGAACGTGCGCACGAGGGATAGGCGGGCGTCGGACTTGTCGTCACTGGGGAAATTAAGTTTCGTTATATCGACTGTCGAATAAAATACTGGTTCGCAATTGTGGAAGAATAGATGGATGTTTCTTGCTCAATCACGCCAAAACGACTAAACAGCAGCCTTAGGTAAGTTGCTTTTCAATAGCGTATACGCTCGACGAACGGACAAAAACATATTATGAAATGACATTAGCTTACAAAACGATCGTTAAGCATTTACAATATTATAATAAGCAACTTGTCAAAGCCTGCAGATCTGGATAAAATTCGGCGTGGGGATTGATTATCGGCTGGAATAGCACATAGGCCAGGCTTTTTATGCTAGTAAATAGTATGATTCCCAAGGAAAAGCATCAAATTCTCGCGTACTAAGTCTCGGACAAAAGCTTGAAGTTTATATTTTGTTTGAATGTTTATTTTTGTTCGATATCATCGTTTTCATCATCGTCACTATAGCCTATATCACTACACTGCCGGTCACAGGCCTCTCAAAAAGGATGATATATGGTTTTTTGAGAATTGATTTTGTTTAGAAGTAATAAAGGGTATGAGTGTAGTCTCACAGCGCGCTCTCCGCGTCGCCGCCGCCGGTGTAGTCGGTGTAGATGTCGACGGCCTCGCCGAGCGCGCGCTCGATGACGCGGCCGGCGCGGCTGATGAACCGCTGGAACTCCGGCGACAGCATGATCGTCTGCTTCTCGTCCACGCTCAGCTCGCGGACTGCGGGGCACAGCATACATTCGTTGCTTAAGGTTCAGAACCTAACCATACTGCATGGCACAAGTAGCGGATTACAAAGATCAAGCCTTCACCCCCCCCCTCCCCAAACTCATTGGAGTCCTTCCAGATCGGATTCCCCCCCCCAACTCATTAGTCCTTCCATGACAAATCGGATTCAGATAACTTGTTATACTACAGGGAGTAAGTAACTACTTCCCAGACAAAACCTACCTCCTAACCCCCTCACAAATGTTAAGGCCATCCCAGATCAAGATCCTGAATCCGCAATTGCCATGACACGTTCTAGAAGCTGCCATGCTCAGCTTGCGAACAGGCCACACTTTTGCATACGCCATGGCATGTTATATTACGACGAGCTCCGTGTTGGAGTGGCGTACACACAACCTGTGTGGTAGGTAGTGGTAGCACCAAGTTCAAGTTGTCGCCTACTCCATAAACACGGGTTAAATTCCGTATGGGTCCGATGTAGGAAAAAAATATTTTTTCTATGTTTTCTTAAGTCTGGGTGTCTTGCTACCTTTGTTATTTTGGATGTCCACAAAACAAGTGCTCTAAGTAGTTACTTATTGTGGGGTTAGAGCAACGTATGTGATGGTGTCTACTACATTTTTAAAAAAACTAGTCACATCATAGGCCTATCTAGATGGAGACTTAAATATCTTTGACACAGAATATCAGAAGAAAAGAAGAAGCTGCCAACAATTGGCTTACCTTTCTTCTCTTTCTCCTCCTCTTTCTTCTCCTGCGGGGCTGCAGTGACCGCCGGCTGGACCTCCTTGACGGTGGGCAGGCCGTGGGGCAGGATCCCGGGGGGAAGTTTCCCGTGGAAGGCCGCATCCTCGTCGTCACCTTGCCGCGCGGCGTCACCGTCGAATGTAAGCACTGGACGGTGAATAAAAATGGCCCTAGCCGCGGACGCGGGACTATAGCCCTTGTGTGCACGGCTGATTTACTATTAGAATTGTACTGGAGTCAATACAGCTCACAGTTCTTTAAGAAAAGTAAGAAAACAAATGTATTATAATGTCTCGTGTGTTTTCAAACAATTTTATTTTTGTTATTCAACAATAATCAATAGTATCGTTGTGTAAATCAGCCGCAATAAATAAAATCGTAAATTCCATGAAGTTACTTTTGAATTCCATGATGGAGGACTTTGCCCTGCAGTGGGGTGATTAGAGGTGGTTACTTTACTTTACTTTTTAAATCGTTGTAACTATATCTTGTGTGAATAGATTTTCTTTTATTGTACAGTCAGTTTAAATTTTAACTTCATGAAAATAGATTGTGTAAATTAACTAACAAGTCTTTGCACTACATGATGACTACTTGTGCTCTATTAGGTGAATTTAGCTAGCTAATATGTAAGCAGTAAAGATAGGTCGAATTAGTTATGAAATAGAGGGTACGCAATTACGCATTTACAATTAAAGATTTCCTTCAATTCAAATTGACTAAATAAGAAAAAATATATTTGTTATTTAATCACTTGCTTATACAATGACATGTTAGCTACAATCAAAGTCGATTTGGGTTCAGTCAGTCTTAAAGAGTTGAAAGGGGAATCAAAAAGGAGTATGGGAAATCAGTGGTTTTTAATTTTGTAGCGGTTAAGTGGCTCAATAGATTTTTTGTAACAATTGAATTTCAAGTGTCACTTAGAAAATTTTATTTCTTATATAAAATTTTGACTATCCACTGTTTTATTAAGAAAATGTATTTTTAAGCTGCACATTTTAACAAAGATACATATTGAGACCCTAAGCAACAAAAACAAAATACGACATGATGAAAACCTGCCACATTCAACTCGAAAGTCTAGATACATTTGGTGAGGTTTCTGTCACGGGATATTTTAAAGGACTTTTAACCATGTAGGTACTCGTGGGTCTAAAAGAAACGTTAACACATACCGTGGCACACTGTTAGACACAATATAAGTTTCGTAGCTATAACTTCGGCAAGTGTATCGCGTCCTGTGTGTTAACTAATAAACTGGTTATAAAAAAGGTTATGCTATATCAGTTGCTGCTTACATATTAGACCAACTATGAAAACTACGTGTTTCATGAATGATACGAATGAATGTATTAGATGATGATGATCCGGAAATATTAGCAAAACATAAGCGCGAGGCCTATAAGATGACAAACACGATGGATAACACACCGTTGTAGTCTATCAAGAGAATTATTAATTATAAAATTTAGACAAATTATCGTTAAAAACAGTTATGTGGGATTCGTCTTATAGTTCACATAGCAGGTTCCCGTGGGTACACGGCATAGCTGTTGTTATTCATTTGTATGACGTTACACGACCCAGATGATAGATGGCGCTGTCGATTAGTTACTATTTCTAACAGTTCTTCTAAAAATCTCGTAAGCTAGCAATCAAATAAAACTAAATTCATTCCTAAATATGGCATTACATTGATGGTACATTTGTACAAATGCAATGTCTTCTAAGAGTTTCTAAACAAGCATTTTTCTCCTACTCAACTGGCATTGTCAGTCAGGCCTCTGGTACATTATAAAACCCTTGACAGACTACAACTTATTGATATTATTTATGAAGCGAAAGTTCGTGAGTGTGTATGTGATGCTGAGACTGATAGTTACAGTAATTCAAACAAAGTTGGTATCTGACGCCATCATGTCGGCTAGTTTATTCATACATTTAACTTTATTTTATAAGATTATAAGTGGGTAATTTGTTTTAATTTTAAACTAGAATGAACAGCATATGAAATAATATGCAATATTGACTCAAGATTAATATAACAAAATAAAGTATTCCGAACACAAAAAAAACTAATAATAATTTCATAAACCTACTGAAACAACAACTATTTTCACATAAAAGTATTGCATGATATTAGGTAATTGTAATATTAGCATAACTAAATATCTACTAGAAATATAATAAACCCAGTTATTGGGGTAATTGACACACCACCAATAGTTTCATATTAATTGTATTAAAAGATCAAGCTTTAAAGTCACTTTCTGTTCAATAATTTCAAACTAACAAACAAAGATAAAATATAAAAACTAGGTAAACATTTCTATATAAAATTAACACTTCAATATCAGCGATTAAAGTTATTTTTCATACCTTCCATACCTTAATGGAAATTCAATCTTACTTCCTAGATATTAAGTTGAATGCCACTAAGCATAATAAGCACACAAATGAATAGGCGCTTATTTTGTGAGGACTTTTTTCTTTTACTTATTATTTTTCATACCTTCCATACCTTAATGGAAATTTATCCTTACTAGACATAAAGTTGAATGCTACTAAGTTGAAAAAGTACACAAATGAACGCTCATTTTGTGGGTCTTTTTTTTACTGATTGTATATCTAGTTTCTTATGTTTACTTTACAGTCTTGGAAATATTTATCAATGGTGTCAACATCCCGTATATCAAGCGTAGCGTACCAAGATGGCATCTAAACTACTGTGGCTCTACACACACATGCATCGTTAACGTAAGCCATCTCATACCACACGTTTCATTTTATACCTTCTATGTTAGCAGCATTGAACAAGAAAGCATTACTGTAACTATAATCTCATGAAGAATTATATCAGTTTCCTGCAGCACATTCGAAAAAAATATAGAAAATTTTAAAATTCTTACATTATAAACTAACTACAGAAAACTGAACATTTGTGTAAGGTTGTCCTACAATTAATATAAGCGATATCGAAATCTGGTATGTGTAATCATGAAGATGCCTAATTCAGCGGTCTCAATGTCACCTTGAACTGAACCTGTTCTAAGCTACAAGTCGTATCACTGCAACCGCTACTAGTCACACAGTAGTTAAGCGTCAACATTATTAAGTGACAGAAAGCTTTTAATTACTTAAAAAAATAAATGCAATCAATAAAAAAAAAACTTCCCGAGCTCTCCACTAGAGAGATATAAGTCTCACTATAATGATAATAAATACAACCATGATAAAATATTTAATAACCATTTTTAAATTACAAAAAAAATAACGAACTTCCATGCAACACACATGAAACATCTTCTGTCACATGCACGATATTTTCAAAATTAAAAATTTATATTTATACCGAACTGACAAGGTCATTTTACTACTTAGATAATAATAATAATATTGTAATATGGATGAAATAAAATGGTACTTGTCAGAGCTAAGTTAATAACTGGACCATATGCAGGAGGTTCACTTGTCATTAAAATGTTTTTTTTTAAGGTTATAGATATAAAAGACCGTAATCAAATCCTGCATACGGTCCGAATATATTATATACTGTATGTGCGATAGTTAAATGTTTTTGTTAGCTATTATACTCATAAATAGCGTTACATATATGAAGGATAAGGTAAGTAACAAAACAAAAACCATGCTAAGTGACAGTGGCACAGGCTCTACAAGGGCATATTTAGTTCAATAATGATTGATTATGTTTCGGATTTGAAACCTACCTGTGAACTCGTCCTCCCACTCTAAACCCGGGTTTAGATTGTACTCATCTTGAAAAAGGGAGGAAAAACAAAAACAATGTCAGTATCTTTTGACCATTATATATATAAAAATGTTCAGACTATACATAGATTAGCATATCCAGTGCTTTCATTTACAGCATGACCTAACGTGACTCGCTGGTGAAACTTCAGACTTACGGCGTAAGGCAACCGAGTGCTTAGCGCGAGTTTAGGAAGTCAAACTTATCGATCACGTTAACAATATGAATTTGGATGGCACTGATCATGTTGCGCGATGTTGTCACTAGATAGCGTTAATCAGTTCCATACATATTCACGTTTACGCTTTCCAAGAGTTTCATTGTGTAAACTACTTACTAAGCACTCGGAGCCTCTGCGACCACTGCTCTGTATACGACTATACAATATTTAGGTTTCCATACTAAAATTTAGAACAACTAAAACAGACGAACTTCTATTATACTAACTGTTTAAAGTTTCGCGTTGCATATTGGGTGACCAACCGTGGTGACAAGTTGAGTGGTAGTGGTCTACTCTGATTTTTTAGTCAGCCAGTGGCCACGGTCGGTGCGACCCGATCGAAACGTAAAAAACTGAAAAGTATGAACGCATTTGGTTCCCGTTAGACGTAAACTTAGTTCAGATGATAACAATAGAAAAATCTAGAAGTATCCAGGTCAAAGTCTGTAAGTTCCACCAGTTTTGAGCTCATGTGTTAAGACCTGTGCAGTGTTTGTTAGTAGAATTGGAAGGGTAAGTCAGCGTGAGATGATATGGCGAACCCCATACTACCACCATAAACGATATACACAATATAAGTATCATATTCTATTAATTTACATTAATTTCCTTGTTTAAAATATTTTGCGGCCATATCTGAGGATTTCTTTATTAAAACCTCGTGGAGAACTCTGGAAGGCCACATTATATTTTGTTATATTAATTTACAATTGAAATCACAACAAACTCGTATTAATGAGTGTCACTCAACCCCCGCAAGTGTTTAGAACCTATTCCAGATTTCTTGATAAACAACTGAATGATATATGATTTTGTGACAATCTATCTGTCTATTAGCTAACAATAACACTATAAATAATAATATTTTATCAAGTAATCTGCCACTAAACGCGCCTAGACCTTGTTAGTAAGAAATAACTAGAAGCGTGTAAGAAAGGATCATCTATATACAGGTCTAAACCGATATGAGTAATATAATACAACCGACACCATTTAATCACCGACATGGAAGATAGTTAACGTTAATAGAACGACAGAAAGCGACCGGGAGGAATAATGACTTACCGTAATAGTCGGTTGCGTGTGCTAAATAGGGACAAAAAATAAAAACAACACGTCAGTCAACATTCGTGATTCTGTGACGCTTAATACACAAGAAATTGCTTAAAATATATTGTGTCCTAACATATCCCAATTATATTCGATATTAAATTATATTTACACAGATACTTATTATACCCACAAACAAC
This sequence comes from Anania crocealis, assembly GCA_949315895.1. Classification (NCBI taxonomy): domain Eukaryota; kingdom Metazoa; phylum Arthropoda; class Insecta; order Lepidoptera; family Crambidae; genus Anania; species Anania crocealis. The sequence continues at coordinate 1,772,262 of OX438857.1, read as the reverse complement.
AAAAATAAAAACAAACTGAATGATATTAACAATGTCATTTTTTGGTTATTACACATCTCTCGAGCCCATGCGAATGTTTCTTGGTGTGCGTTATTAATGAAACATGCTTGGACCAATTAAATGATTCCAAAATTTCAACCCCAAGTAAGTAATTAATAAGTGGTTTGTTACAAAAATAAAATTAGCATGCATTGTTTTTAGTCATATGCCCGGCCAAATCTTTCATATTTTTAATTTAAGTCTCCAGTTTGACTAGGCATTCAAAAATATTGTCATTTTCGTAATAAAATAAAAATCAAATCATTTAATCTTTTAATAGACAACATTTCAATGTTTGCCAGTACCACGAACAAAGTACCTACATATTGAAATGCTAAAAATTATGAAAATTGTAAAAATCATTTTATTTCCATTAATTCACATGTAAATAAAAAAATGTTGTAACATTAAGTAGAACAACCCTATCAACAGCATAAATAACTTTGTATACAGAATGAAATTTTAATCACCTTCCAAATTTTAATACAACAATCTACGAGACAAAATACAAAGAACGTACTTTTTCTTTCAAAAATCTCAATATAAAGCAAAAAAAAATATCTACTGTTTTCTTGAGTTTACGCAAACACTATACATTGAAATGAAAGATAGTTTACGGATTTAGAACGCGTTTATTTTTGATTTAACCCGACGTTTCGAACCCTTTACAGCGTTCATGGTCATGGTCACGCTGTAAAGGGTTCGAAACGTCGGGTTAAATAAAAAATAAACGCGTTCTAAATCCGTAAACTATCTTTCATTTCAAAAAAAAAAACTAATATTTTTGATACAACCGGCCTCCTAGCAACACTTTTTTTACGTGATGCGCATCCCATTCATTCATTACGATACTATTCATAAGTTTTTGATTTTCTCTTCATACCTAAACAGTCTTAGGACCGTAAAATTTAAAACTATGTTGCGTAAAATATTTTCGGGTGATAACTTGATTTACATGTTTTACTTCATAACTAGGCTCTAAATACGATACTGAACGCCTATAAAAATTTTGAAGATGATTAAAAGTCATTCTGTATACACGATACCACCTTACAAAGTTGTTAAGTACAAAGTTAAAAGAGCACCAGAATGTTCTATTGGCACTCATTTGTTGAAGACGTTGTTCGGTCGCTGATTGTGTATCTAGTCTTCCACTTTATACCTATGATAATAAAGTTCAAGAACAAATGAGATACCTTGTTCGTGGCACTAGTAGTATTAAATATAGACAAAAAAAGTGAATGGGTTTTACCTTTGCGCGGCCGCCACCAGTCCTCCATGTATCCTGCAAGCGGTGAGGCATTGGAAGAGCAGCCTTGTTTATGGTAGCACGAACACAAACATTGCACCGAAACTCATACAGTATTTACTTTTGCATTTATTGCATTATTTCAGAGGCGTGGACAGCACGGAAATGAGACACAGCACACTGTTAAGCTGAGATAAACTAAATATTTGCAACACTAGTAGATGTGGCCTGAATTTAGGTTAAATAGAGTGTTTCTTTTACTGGGGAAGTATAGGGTATACGCAGTCAGTCTGTCTTCTATAAAACTTCTTTGGTACATAATCTTGATACATACTTTTTTTAATTGACGAGTTAAACTGATATAAACATATGACATTATGAATTTAAGTATTTTGTCTTTGATTATTGAATCAAATATTTATTTTACTTTCTTTCCTTTAGCTTCTATAAATCTAATTTGGCGGATCAATATAAGCTATTACATTATAGACAGATAGACAGAAACTAGATTAGATGTATATGTTACTCTTCACTATACATAGAGTGCTGGGAAAACATTTAGCTGCATAATTGTAATGTTTTCATGGTTACTTTTAGGAAATCTTTAAGATATATATTTGGACCAACTAGAGCGATAGAGATAAAAAAATCATAAGTCTCATCAATTTTGAGGCTTCCCAGTAAAACAGAGACACACCGAATAAGTAAACATGTATTTTTATGTCATATTTTTACAAAGATAGATAACTGTTTATCAAAAAAATTCAGGCAACAGCTGAACGGCTAATAAAACAAAACATGAATGAAAAGTAAATACTGCAGCAGTAACTACAGATGTCATTGGTTATAATGAGTAAAATCATTTGCAAATAACACTGAAAACTCAATTCGATTAGAAATTTTGAAAGGTTCAGTGCAGTTATCATGAATATTAAATTCACTCAATCAATTTCGTTGATTTATTGAAAATTAGAAATGAATATGAGAGTTTTTCTTTATCTTTCGATAACATTCCGATGGCTCAGATATTGTTTTAGTTAGAAAAATGTTAGACACAAGTTTTTAAACAATATCTATACCATATGTTTTGCAAATGACACAGTTAAAACCAACACCCAGACATCACAGTTAATCGATTAATAAATCAAGACTTCACAGTATTAATGCAAATTCTCAAATCATAAAGGAAAAAAAAACAATAAACATACAAAAAAATATGTGATTGTCGAAATATAGGTCTGGAAATAATAAAATTCTACATAAGATACAATAGTTAATTAGCTACACACAATCGTATATGGTACACAATAAAATTTGTTATGTATATAATAATTATGTCAATTCTTAACTCAATATACTTCGAGAATTTGCATAACTAAGGGAAAAAACATAAACTAACCTAAAAAGGGTGGGCTCAGTTATCAATTTAAAACCAAACCACTCTCTGTAAATTTGTTATGTGGAACTTTTTACAATCTCGAGTTTTTGGTGGATGGTAACCCATATAAATTCTAGTAAATAAAATATCACTAAATAAAGATTTTATAAAAAACCCAGGTATAATTTAAATCAATATAAAATAAATCAGGAATGTACAGTCAACAGAACGGCGTTCAACAAAGTTTTTTTTTTGTCAGAATGTAACTTCATCATCATTTGATCAACCAAACGACGTCCACTGCTGGACATACACCTCACTAAGGATTTTCACGCCGATCGATTTTAGCCGAGCCATCGTTGGTCAAACCTTTCGTCATCTGGTGCGCAGATTCCACTCGGTTACAGAATCCTTTGACTACAACGGCCATTGGTTCATCTTTCTATGTGCCCACTTAATAAAGATGTACTAATGAAATTGACTTATTATTGCCTATCAAGTTTAAACTGCTTACGTTGCTTAGCAAACGCTGTCATTTTGAACCAATTAACAAACACATGTAGAAACTGCTTATGTTGCTTAGCAAACGCTGTCATTTTGAACGAATTAACAAACATAATGTAGCTCATTGGTAGGCCGATCTCGTACCGAGAATAGACCGATAACTTCAAAAAATGGAGAAAGCAACACCAGTTGCAATAGCCGTAATCAAAGAAGAACATCGTTAATTATTTGATTAGCATCGATTCTAAATTGTGGCTCATACTTTACTTTTAAATTTTTTACTTTATCATATTATGTCCCTTGACACTACATAATAGGTTGATAAGCTGTTGACCGTACCTAATAAAAGGCTAACATAAATTATAAAATCAGACTTACCATCTCTGAGTTCAGTAACCCCTGAGGTTGTGGTCTGGGTCTGTTTGGCGTATGTGACATTCTCCTTAGGGGGAATGTCCGTAGATTGGACAGACACAACTTGCAATAGAGATGGCTTCTTCAAACCACTGAGGAGAAAACAAGTTGAATTGTTTGATTACGAATTTTACAAGCACTATGATTATTATTTTTAGGGTTCCGTACCCAAAGGGTAAAAACGGGACCCTATTACTAAGACTTCGCTGTCTGTCCGTCGCTCTGTCACCAGGCTGTATCTCAAGAGCCGCAATAGCTAGACAGTTGAAATTTTCACAAATTGTGTATTTCTGTTGCCGCAGTAACAACAAATACTAAAAACAAAATAAAATAAATATTTAAGGGGGGCGCCCATGCAAAAAAACCCGTTTTTTTTTGGCATTTTTGGTACGGAACCCTTCCTGCGCGAGTCCGACTCGCACTTAGCCGGTTATTTGGTTTGTAACATTATAAGATACGTGTACAAAAATAAGATTACAGAACAAAATTTTTTTTTTCATCAGTTACCACACACATATCAAGTGTAACAAAGAAGGTAGAAAGTAACTGAGTCTCTGGGTAGCTACACACACGAGCGGGCCGGTGTATTCGGTTCGGCAGTATTAACCGAACAACAAAGCCGAAGGCCACTTCGCACCCAGCATCTTCGGGGTTTTCGTAATAAAGATCCAGCAATAACAACAAAACTTGCAGAAACTTAACAACTCGTCGAATTCGTCCCACATTTTTAGCTGAACTAAATTTGCCGAGCGGTTTGTGATTCCCGAACATTCATCTACATACATTCGAATTTTACCACCCGGCTGTGCCGATTAATGCCGGCTCGCTTAAGTGTGTAGCTTTCCTCACTCACTCTAGAGTAGATTAAGAATGAATGTATTTTCTCCCAAACAAAAATTCAATCTGACTATAATCGGTGTAATTGTTAAAAGTATTGTCACTGATTTAATACCTTGGCTCATATCAAGCATAAACCAAGGGGTAAGACACAGCACCTTTCCTATCGCAGCAAAATACGATTCCCACACATAAAGCTGTGGTCATTTGATATTAGCTGTAGTATCACTGATGGTGTAATTAAGGCAAATATAATTTGAGTGTTGGATTATGTCTTTTGAACGAAACATAGCGCATTTGAGCTTTACGGGTACTATTATGCGGTCTGCTGGTCCAAAAGAATAAGCCTGTATACTTTGTTTATCTTGTACCTATCTAACTTTATCGCATAAGTTCGAATGCGAAAATAACTTTATCTGTCTGTTACGCTTTAAGAGGAAATACAAGGGCCGTTTTTCCATACAAACGTAGTCCCCTGTTTCCTCCCTGGCATAAAGCCAGTAGAGCAATAATTTTTATTACAAAAATCTATGGCCACTAATAGCATGTTTCTATGTTTTCTGTTTTTTCACAAATTAATTACTAAAAAAGATATTATGAACCCTCAAAAAACGAAAAAATTCGCCAGATTTTCCGCTGTGTTCAAAAATCCAGAAAAAAAATTTGGCTAAATTTTAGAAAATAAGGTAAATTGCCCCGGCTTGCGCGGAGATGCGGGTTCGAGTCCCGCCTGAGACATAATTTTGTCAAGTTTAAATACTGAAAGATAGATTAGACCTTAAGAAGACTTGTATCTAGTGGGATACCTGTGCGCAATAGTGGCTGAGCACAGGTTTCCACTCGCAACATATAACGTTTAGTTCACGCGGGCAGATCCGCGAGAAAAAAGCTAGTTATTACGTATAGTGTTAAAATATAATGAAATATATTTGTCTGCCACTATAGAGGCCTCTAATTTACGCTACCTTTATATTGGGTCACCACAACAATATGTTTTCTACAAAAAAGTCTGCCTTTGTAAACAACTATGCACGTACAATTAAATAATCACTGACCCTTGTAATGGTAAGCTTGACTTATCAGTGTGAGGAAGGCTCGCGTCCGGCGACGCAGTCTGCGGCGGCGTGAGAGACGTCATGGACGAAAGAGATGACAGCACATCTTTCACAGGAGCCACCCCGAGGGATGACAGCATCTCATCTAAATCCCGGCGGCTATCGAGGCTGGATGCGGCCGAAGCTCTTTGCTGAAGCAGGAAACGTAGCAATTTTTATTATACTAATTTATAATTCCACGGTACATGTATAGTGTCAGCTTGAAATATCATGTCCTGGCGACTAAAGGTACAATAAAAAGTGTCTCCTTCATCAGCAACATATTTTCGTGATCAATCTTACTCTTAAAGAGACTTATATTTAGAAGTGGGGTGATGAAGATAATATTGCAATACTAGTGTGTATTGCGCTTGCGCAGACAGATGTAGCTGTGAGTGAAATCAGTAATAAACGAGCCTGTGAGCCGAGCGGTTGTTTTATTGCGCATGTCATTACTTACCTACCTAACGTACGTAGATTCCATATACTTCAAATACACTATATCAATCACAGAAAATCTAAAAAACAATGCATTAAGCTCCACTATAAGATACTTCACTCTTTGACTCTTCAAAGAGTACAATATTTATTAATGATATGAAAAAGGTATAAGTTTATTTTCATGAAACAATACAGCCTCATATGTATTGGAGTGAAATATCTATTATTGATAAGAGTAACTCTTTAGTAAGCTGGGGTATGAGTTTATTTTCATGATACAATAAAGCCTTAAATGCATTACAGTAACAAGAAAACTGTGGATCATGAAAAAATCCATGATGATTTCCTTACCAAAGCTTCCTCCGCATCCTTTTGTTCTTTCTCTCTTCTCCGGCGGTCTTTCTCATCACGGAGAGCCTGGAGTTTCGCCTTCTTCCGCTCCAGCTCTGCTTTCCGGTCTGACATACTAGACATTGTTGCTGTTATAAAAACATTTTTTTATTATGCAATACTTTCTCTAAACACATAAATGTAACATTTTACACAAAAAATTAAGGTGGTCCTCTCCCCCTTATAAGATTTTGTAGTCAGTCTGTCTGGGGCTAATCACGGACTCTGTAGCTGTCATTTGAATGGATACATACATTTATTTATTACATAGACAGTGGTATATAAAATATATGTCAAGTGTAAATAATTTTTTTTTCTTGTCTTTCCATTGTAGGCAGTGTAATTTAATGATTATTTTTAAAATATTGTGTCTGGGAATATTATTTTCTGATTTAAGTATCCACATATGACAAATTAAATATTTATTACAGGCAAGTGCTTAAGCAGACCAATAATAAATATGGCTGGTAAACTGTCATCGCTAAGTAGGGTTTGCAAGTTGAAGAGTATAAAATTTAACTGGAAAAGAAAATGTTCCAAAACATATAAATTAACAAACCACATAAAGTTATGGAACATAAAATCAAGTAACCCAGCATTTGTGAAATGCAATATTAGAGCCCTATCCTGAGTATTTGTACCTTATTACTACATTTTATATCTTAGGCTTAAAACACCACAAATTCTCTCTCATCAGAGACCTATACTAGGCAGCTTCGAAAACACTATTTATTATATTAATATCCTTGTATATGTCAAGAAGAACCCCTTTTAATAAAAATGAAGTTAATGACTGGTTTTTTTAAGCTACATATTTTCTTAATCAGATAGCACAGTTGATCTTGATATGTGCAGCTCTTAACACTGAAGCTTTGCAACACAAGGCTAAAAAATTTACAGCCTTATTCCATAAAAGCACTATTTCCATTTATAAATATGTTTATTTCTTTTCTATAATTAACTTCTATTTTCATATTTTTTTTTAAGAATGATTGAGTATCTCGTTTTTATAATACTTACTTGAATGGAAATTTTAATTTAAATGTTTATGGGCAAACACAACCCAGTATGTTTGGTGATGCAGTGGCCCATTATGTTTTGGTCCTACTAGTAGAAGCAGATTAACAATAATATTACCACGAGGAACTAGACTTCCTGGTCGTCCTACTAGTAGGACCAGGAGGAAACAGGGGTTTTAATCCTCCGGTAAGCTCAATTAAGTAAAGAAAATTATCTTAATTTATTGGTTCAGTCTCATACACTTCATAAAGATGTGCTTCAAAGATGTAAATCTGTTGGTCACTGCTTCTGTAAGAAGATAGAAGCCCTAAAAGATCTTGTTTGAGTGGTTATGAAATGTATCCTAATTGTAAGTTTGTATCTTTATTCCCATCTTTCCCAAGTGCAACTCAGACAATTTTTAATTTAAATTTAAGCTGAATTTTTTTTACAGATAATCTACACTTTTTGATAAACAGTCATACCTCATCAAGGTACCCTGAGGCATTACACTGACCCTTAAATGGACTTGACAATTATTTCTATGGAATTCGAAGCTGCACATCAGTCTGATGTCATCAAGTCGTGGTCAATGATTCATTCGTTTATTGTAATATTATTGTAATTTTTGATCATCCACTTACCTTCTAAGATTAATCAGTAAAAATTATACATTTTACTAATTGGAATCGCCAACTGAACGTGGCAAAAATCAAAATAACGGGACCAAAGATCGGGCCACCAATACACACTAAATTCAAAGTAAAATTGTAGGAAAAATCACACCCGACGGCTAGATTTTTAAATTTCTTGCAAATCCAGAGAAAGGATTGACTATTGAGGCGATTTCAATTAATCAATCAATGAGCCACAGACAGAGAGAAATCGGCCAATAAAAAAACTTTTCCACTGCCTGACTGAAGGTGGAGGTAAATTTTGGGGTTGCAAAAATTAAAAAGTACTCTGTGGGTTGCAACCAGCTGTAACTCGATTTTTACCATTTTCACAAACAAATTAATAAAATTAATTAGAACAATATTATGTAATCAATGATTTTATTGAGAACGGTAAACAATTATATTTTCCTTAAAAAATAACTTTTGTGAGCATGTACCACACTACTACCTCTAGCCTAGATTTGTTTATGTATAATTATTCCATTAAAATTTGCTTTGGTGACATCATGTAAGAAGATCAAGATTGGCATGTTTGGCATGATTCATGGCTTGCATGGTATGGCATACAAACCATTTTATTCAACGACTATTTACAACAATAAAATAGGAACCTTTTTCAATAGGCTATTTGACAATGCGAAAAATAAAGTTCGAATTACTATTATCAGCTTATATTATGAGTTTAAAAATGGTTATTTAGTAAAGGAAGTTGAAAATAATAAACGATTTATTTATAAATCCAGAAATAAAAATGCATTTATTTCAACGGTTGTCACGTGACACGAAACGCTCCTGATTGGTCGTGTTTATGATGACGTCACCTGCTTGATAACTTCGTTTGCCTACTTGTGTTATAGCTTTTCAAAATGTTTTGATAATATTTTCCTATAATAATAGTATCCATTGTTTTTGATTGATTTATTTCCAATATTTTACAAATTCTGTCAAATTTCTTTTACCATGGACAACGATTTTGTAAAACAGAAAGCAGTACCTAACCGGGCAAGTTTTATTTAAAATCTGTAACAAACAAACTAGTTAGTTGAGATCTTTAAGTGTAATGTTTATTGAAATCATAAGACTGTAGCTACAACTTTTAGCTAATATTATGAATACATCGGAAATATTCGAAATGAGTTGCAAGAGGCATTCTGTTAAAAACATTAGAGGTTTTTTTTTTTATAAATGTGGACAACATCACATACATTGTTCCGATCCCAATTTGAATAACTATTTAAAGCATTCGTATTTTGGAAACCAGAAACAACGAAGGTACCACAAACACCCAGACCCGAGAAAATGTAGAAAAAAACATTTTTTCTACATTGACCCGTCCGGGAATCGAACCCGGGACCTTGGAGCAGGCGACACCTTGAAAACCGGTGTGTACGCCACTCCGCCAAGGAGGTCGTCAAGGATAGAATCGGAGGTAAGTATTATAACCTCAAACCAATAACAAAATATTTACATTCTTAATTATTATTAATTATAAATATTATGTTTACTTACATCGAAATGATCCTCACAGAAGAAAATATTTGTCTATTCGCTATGTTATTATGATCCCTCCTAAATAGTTGCAACCACTTTCGGCACACTTAGAGTTTCTTTTGAACACTTACAAATAGTTTTCCGAAGTTTTTATAGAAGTATTAATACATTTTGGAACTGCATACCATTTGAAACTCATTTTATTTACATAAGTCACTGTTAAAATATAGATTAAATCGCACTTTCGTTATTTGTTTGCAACAAATGTATGTAGATGATTATGTGCTACAGATCGCAAGACAGGCAGATGATGTCACCAACCCTATCGCAGCGCCATATTGACAAAATAGCGTTTTGGCGCGCTATTTCAATTTTCAATTTTCATTTTGATATTTTTCAGCAAACATGTACCAGAATTTAAAAAAACTACTTTTACTGAGTTCTTCAACCTCTACTTAATGATATAAAATTGATTTCAAAAACCAGTCAAATAGCCTATTACATATTTTCGAATAAATTCCGAAGTGTTTTGTTTTAGTATGTTAGAAACCAATCCAAAGTGTCCACCATTTTATGATTCCTGAAGTGAAAGACTATGAGAGTCATCAAGCTTTGCTGAGGGCAACAATATAATTTTATTCTTCAGGGTCTGTTAGCGCAGTAGAGCGGTGGTCTGTCACAGTGGCGATTGCTTATCAGGTTAATTCAGATAAAGAGAAGATCATTTAAAATTGACTCTTTTCTGAAGGCGCGGGAGAAGAGAAGTCGTGCTTTGGAAAACTGTCAGTCCCTGCCTCTGTCGTAAAATGGAAGTTGTAAGAATAAGCTACGTCAACTTTTTATATAGAGTGGTTTGGAAAATTAAGAAACTTATTTATTCTTGAAGAAGTTAAAAAAATTAGAAAAAGTAAAATTATAGCAAGGAAAATAAGAAACGTCCATTTCCTATAATACATTTTTTTTTTTTAAGATAGCAACTTTAAAGTTAAATCGTTCAAAACTCCAATATAAATTAATCTAAAATAATTTTCATTATCTTACTAATTCTTGTGCCAAAAGCTCTTAATAATTTTTATTAAACTTTTTAATCGTGTGCAAATTAGATAAGTCAGTTTAGATAAATCTGTAAAAAGTATCCTAAAAATTTTTAAAATGAATCTAGCAAAAGAAAATTGTAATATTATATTGGTTTTCGAACTGAATTTTACTTAGTTTGTTTTCTACGTGACTTTCTATTTCTTTTTCATCGAGTACTTCATAATGTATTAATCTAATTGGTTTAAAATGCCTTTGACATTAACACGGTCCAATCATATTTGAGTTGATTGAAGTTTTTCTGTTTTCCATTTGATTACTACAAATGAGAATAGACTTTATTTGGGTGTTGTCCGGCTTAATGATGACATTTTGTAACTGACACAAGCATTGAAGCAAGTCAAGCAAGGCAATCGGGCAACGCTAACGTAATGATCAAACAATTTTTATTAATATTCCGATTGTTGTAATTTAAGTTCGATTGTCGGTTCTTATCAAAATAATTATGAAATTATGATGAATAACTTTGTGTGTTATTTGGTTTTGTTTCTTTGCTATTACTCTACAAAGTCTAATGCAGGTTAGTGTTACGATAATATGTTTTAATCAATTTCTGTCCTTTCTTAAGATATCTGGAATAATGTTGATCACCAGGAATGTATTTTGCATGTGTGTAATCATCTGAGTTGTACTCAAATAGTGTGCCTTCTGTATTAATACATAACATCTAATTGGAAATCAAAGTGTATGAAGGGAACAAACCATTATCTGAAAATTGGCCCTAACATTGAAAGTTGGCATTAATTCTAAAATACTTAATATTTTTTCGTAACCTTGGGGACCAGAAAACATACGAAAACAGTGGTCATTTCTTAATACTCATGGTTAAAATTTAAATGTTATTTATTTGAATTAGGTCCTATGAGAATAATCTGGTTAAGAGGTTGCTATGATACTAGAACACGCCTTAGTAAATATAATTTTTGTATTTCCAGACTCTGTAAGGTACTATTTTGACTATGAGTGCAATGAACCCCTGGTAGCTAATGCTAAGTTGACAGCTACTTCCAGTCTGAGAGATAGAGGACCAGAAAATGCCAAACTGTATGGTAAGTTGCCATTTGTTTTGTTTAGATTCAAATTATTTCTCACATTGTGGGCTTCTTTTTATTACGCAAAAGTTTATATCTTGTTTTGCAGTGAAAAATCTTTTCAAAGTCTTAAGTTAGTCAATACTGAATCTCCTCTCTTGTTGAGAATTGTAACATTCCTGAGTATTCCTGACATAACATTTCTGACTTGTAGACATTGAAAAGAATACTTATGATATGTGTTTTATGGTTGTTTATTGATAAAATAAATCTATTTTGTTTTGTACTTGCATGTAAATACAGTTAGGATAGTGTTTTTTGATAGCTGCTAGTTATTTGCTGTCTAGAAGCTTCTAGGTGTATACAGAATGTTGTTAAGTGTTTTAGTTATCAAATCTAAATATTGTGGCGTGGTAGAAAATGAGGAATTGATAATGTTAATTAATTCCTCAACAGGTCCACAAAGTGTCTAATAAACTGAATATTTGGACCATAAGTAATATTTGGAGAAATACTCTCTTTACTAAAATAAAAACCTACATCAAAATGCTGAATGCATATGACGTAAGGTGGGCATTCAATGCCTCTGAATGGAAGCCAAGCGAACAAGACATTTTACTGGCATCAAGCTGTGTACAGCCTGAAGAAAAACAAAGAATATCACGTTTTTTCTTCCAAGACGATGCTAAGTCATCTCTGATAGGACGTCTCATGATGAGGAAATTTGTTCATATATCTACTTCTATACCATATGAGGATGTTAAATTGGGAAGAGATGGCCATGGAAAGCCTTATCTGATGGGTGCAGGAGATTTGCCATTGAGTTTTAATGTATCACATCAAGGGGACTATGTAGTGTTGGCTGGAAGTATCAATCATAATATTGGCATTGATATCATGCAAGTAGAGCCACCAACCAATAAGGATGTTCCAGATTTTTTCCGTTTAATGAATAAGCAGTTCTCCAATCATGAATGGGATACCATAAGAAGCTTTCCAACCGAAATGGAGCAGATCTCTTGTTTTTATCGTCTCTGGTGTTTGAAAGAAAGCTATGTAAAGAATACTGGTTTTGGTATAACCGTTCCACTTCATGAAATAAGTTTTCATTTAAAAACAAAGTGTTTAGAAGTTGGGAAGTTTGTACACGACACAATTTTGTATGAGAGAGGTGTTCTGAAACAGGATTGGGTGTTTCAGGAAACATTATTAGATGACAAACATGCTGTAGCTGTTTCTATACAAAATGGAAAGGATACTGTACCTTCTGTCATGCCATTTGCACACCTAACATTTGAAGATATCATCAAAGAAAATAAACCTTTGAATAAGAGTGATCCAAACTTTGCAAAGGGGTTTATGAATAAGAAGTTTAAATATATTTAATGTGTTTAAGATAAAAAAAAACTGTTTGTGTTAAAATTTTTATTGTAAGGGTAATAATGGGTTTTATTTAAGAGTGCAATTTTTGTTTTCTGTCAAATGTGAACTGGCTGGGATGTTGATTAAAACTAGATGTAAGCTAGCGTTTAGTATCATCAGAGCATTGTCATAGGCATGTATTGAAAATAAACCATAAAAGCCGAACTGACCATTCATTTACGAGCTAACATACCATCAGATTACTAACACGAGTCGCTTTGCAACGCCTTGTATGTTCATTTCGCACTGACAAGGTCTGAACGCGTGGACGGCGTCGGAGAATGACTTCGACCAGCAGCTCGTGATCGACTTTGGGAGCGTAAAGAATATAACCAGGATCACGACGCAGGGCCGAGCGCATTCCCAGGAGTACGTGCAGGAGTACCGCATTAGCTATGGCTCGAACGGGCTGGATTACGTCCAGTACAAAGCGGCGCAGGGCGAAGTTAAGGTAAACAACTCGGCGCAGAAGGAAACAAACAAATTCAGGTTGATTTCATAGTCACAGGGTTAAGAAATTTACCTTGTTACTCTTAAATCGGCCTCTATGGGGTGACGGTTGGTGAAGGCTTGGGCTTGTAGGCAAATTAACGTGCACGTTTTTGCATTAGTATGCTTCATGCTTCGTAGATGACAGTTTGGAATTTGAAAGGTTAAAATGTATGATATTTTAGTTTTGCTTTGTTTTAACTTGAGGGAAGTGGGTGTTAAGATAAACACAATACTTCACAACTCTATCTATTAGTATGAATTTCTATAATCACTTTACATTAAATCACATTACATCATACATCGTATTCTCTGTAATCATTATTTATATACTAGAGTTATTTGATTCGGGATTTATACCATGTTCCTTATTTATTATGAGTTTCCGATATTTCGGCACTGTTGCAAGCGCCATGATCACGGGAGAACTGTTGCATCTGCGGGTGGGTAGCTGTTAAGAGCAGACCTATCGGAAACTCATAATAAATAAGGTACATGGTATAAATCCCGAATCAAATAACTCTAGTGATAGTGTCCATGAAAGTTTAAATCAGTACATTATTTATATATTTTTTTACAAGGATGTGTATTTCTATCTTCAACAGGTTGATAAAATTTTACCTATGAATAAATGTATACAATAACATAATATTTATTTTTAATGTAAATAAACTTTGTCCATAATAAAAAATCAACATAATAAGAATGCAATACTGAAATAGTACTTATTGATAAACTGTAATATATTTCTATACTAATACACAAAGTTGTTCAAATCTACTTAGAACTTAATGCAGCTTACGATACGATCTCTACTTACGTCGTCTTATTAATTGTATTATTGCATTTATTGGTTGGCTTGAGTCTGCTTTACTGAAAAGCCGTGATTATAGATTTTTTATTGTTGTATTATCGTTTTGAAAAATTATTGGATGTAATAAAACTGTCAGTAAGTCGAGCACCTACCACATATTCTAATTCTTAGGTTTTCTTTAACCAAGACTTTGTTTAATGTACAATATAGCTTCAGGCTAGGTTATTAAACTTTTACACACTGTTCAGGGTGTACAAGAGCATGGTACACTCTGTACGATGAAAATAAAGTTTCAATAAGTAATGAAGGTTTTTGGTAAGCAGTCTTAAATCAAGCTGTTATTGGATTAAGTTTGGTATCTTCTTCTAAAGCTATACATATTGCCCCAGCCGTATATCTAGAAACATTTTAAAATTTTATATTTAACCCTTAACTAACTCATCAAAATAATTTGACGACGTAACCCTTTAAGTAGATTTGTGCAAACTGTACAGCACTAACTAACAAAATAACGGTGAAGGGACATCGAGTTGGACGTCGCAGGAGAGCTCGTACTACCAGCACCTGACGATAAACCTGCGCAAGCGCATGGAGCTGCGCAGTATCGCCACCAGGGGGCGGTACGCGACAGACGAGTACGTCACGGAGTATATGCTCCAGTACTCGGATAACGGGGAGAGCTGGCGGGCTTTGCCTACAGCCGATGGATATGCCCAGGTCTGTATTCTTTGGCGGACTACTCTGTTTGACACATAAGGCTTTCTATGGAAGAGTCCAATAGTAAAACTATTGATTTGCAGTTGCTCAAGGGACAGTCCTAAGTTAGTCGTTGCTACTGGTGATTATTGCAGCTGATTATTTGTTTATCTATTTAATAAGTATTAAATTACTAATTGATTCAAGTGTAAAATATATATTATTATAGCATAGGATAGATAATTGTTCAAAAGATGGAAGTTAAGAGTATACGGTTAATTTTTAATTTTCGAAGTTCTTTATTATTTTTTTAAGTGTTTAAAATCACAAGGTTTAGTTTTTCTGGACTTAAAGCCCTACACACTATGCCGCCAGCAAATGTGAAGTCTCCGTTCATTCAGTCGACATGTAGTTATATTATTAATTATATGAACTAGCTGATGACCGCGACTTCTTAAGCGTGTAATTTTGAACCTAAAACTACACCAAGGGAACCGTAAATTTTGTCGGTGGAAGGGATAAGCACAATCGGACAATTTATTAACGCTTCCATGACCCCGATATAGGACATTTGTCTCTAACAAATGTACACCACGCTATTGGATTGTGGTTTGACCTATTTTAGCGGAACTTGGAAACGTGATTGATTCATAAAATTGTTGTCATTAATCCGTACATAGACATAACGAATATAAGAATTAAAAGCTACATATATCGCTATCTGTACTTTTTTCCCAGTTTTTTAATCACATTTTGAATATAATTTACAAAATCAAAATGGGAGTAACTGTAAACTATTTTTATACCGGGTTTTTTCGATGTCGTCTTCTTACTTCAATCAATAGAAAACCACATCGAAAAATAAAATTAAGAACTCCTGTCTACTTTAATTCTGAAAATGTGTATATTGAAAGTAAACAAACTGACTAAACTATTAATTATATTATAATGTGTTCTCAATGAAATAAAAATCATCATCATCATCATCAGCCTATCACAGTCCACTGCTGGACATAGGCCTCTCCAATTGCACGCCACTTAGGTCGATCCTCAGCTTCTCGCATCCAGCTCCTGCCAGCCACCTTGCGCAAATCATCACTCCACCTGACCTGAGGGCGTCCTACACTACGTTTTCCGTTTTACGAAATAAAAATAGCAAGTACAATTAATTACTAAGCTGGAAATTCTAAGTCGACTATAAATTGTTCCTTTGGAAGATATTTGAAACGTTTTCCATAAAGTTATAAATTGTAGTCGTAAAGTCCTAAGTGTAAACAAACATCCCACCGCTAGGCTGTGTTGATTTCCCGCCAGTAAACATATTAAACATCTGATTTTATTTGTCAGTATGAGCTTAGCGTGAAGGTCACACACTGGCCGCTTGCGGTAGCCACAAAACGCTGTATAGGACAGTCGACTACAGTTTTGAAAAACTTCATTGACTCAGGCTCAATCCCCGGTTCGCTTTTCAGCGTCAAACGAATAATAGTTATGGAAAAATCAGAAACAACGAAGGTCACACCCAGACCCAAGAAAATATAGAAAAAACTTTTTTCCTACATTCACCCGTCCGGGAATCGAACCCGGGACCTCGGAGCAGGCGACATCTTAAAAACGGGTGTGTACGCCACTCCGCCACGGAGGTCGTCAATAAATCTCACTAATACTCGTATTATAAATGCAGAAGTTTGAATGGATATTTCATATTTGTTCCTACTCAATCACACCAGAACGGCTTAACAGATCTAGATGAAATTTGGCACGGAGGTAGACAATAGGGTGGAATAATAATGTTTTTTATTCCGGAAAAATGTACAGTACCCTTAGTATAGTTTCTCGACGCGTACGAAGTAGCGGGCAACAGCTAGTACTTCATATAAGTGACTTTGTGGCAGATAGTGTGTTTAGTTTGAGTTAAATTAATTTGTTGATGTTAGGTATAAGACAATGTTAGAGATCTATATTTTATCAGAAAACTAGTTATTACTTGCGACTACAATAGATTACGGAATCCTGACGGTCATAATAGCTTCAAATATAACAACTGTACTTGATAAATCCTGGATCATGGACATCAAACGTGGTCTTGGAATGGAACTAAGCGCTAATTGTTGTAAGTTTTACAGTCTACGTATGTTCACAGATGTTCGAAGGCAACCAAGACGGTAACACTGAACACAGGAACGAGTTCGAAGTGCCCATCATAGCTCAATACCTCCGCGTCAACCCGATGAGATGGCGAGACAAGATCTCCATGAGAGTGGAAGTGTACGGCTGCGATTATGGTACGTATGTTTATTATTATTTGAAAAGCATTTGCGATGACCGCATGTGCCAGGATTAATTTAATCTAAGTCCTGACAATGGCTATTGATTATCTGAGCTTGTTGTCACAATTATAACTATCTAATCGCTAACTACGAAACTGACAAGACTATTAGACAAATCAACCCCTAATTCTTCGTAAATATGTACAAGTTAGTAAGTTAGTAACTTACTTAATATTTACAAGTAATCGCCTGTTATAGACGTCTTAGAAAACTCTCAGCGAGGAATAAGCATTTGATAGAAAAAGTAGACTGGCAAGTTCGACATTTCAAAATAAAACGTTATTTTTACAGTTGCCGATACGCTATACTTCAACGGGACATCACTAATAAAAGTGGATCTCCTCCGAGACCCGATATCGGCTTCCAGGGAAGTGGTTCGGTTCAGGTTCAAAACCAGTACCGCATCAGGGGCCCTGTTGTATTCCAGAGGCACGCAAGGCGACTACATCGCTTTGCAACTGAGAGATAATAGACTGGTGCTCAATATAGATTTGGGTAAGTGATTAACACTATGGAAAAGGTTTTAGCTTTTGCAAAACTATTGTTTATAAAGATAGAATGCCGCAAATTGGATTTGGACACACCGTTTTTAGTTATCTCAGTGACTGTTTGAATTTATTCAGATGGTTTTTGTGCTCGGAACTAGTATTGCATGGCAACAATGTTTCTGCCCTTAATTCATCTTTAAAGAACTTTAAAAATATTTTAATTATCTAAGTTAAAAATATTTGAAAAGGAGAATGTCAAAAATGTGACCCTATTAAATACACTAAATAAACGAAGTGTGATTATTGTAAATCTAATTACTCCTTAGATATTTGAAGCCATTAGCTTAAAAAAAAAAAAGAAATTCAACCTCAGCTGCACCAATCTTTGTTCTTTTTCTACCCTGTTCTTCCACACAGAGAACAACAACAGACCAACACTATTTGCGTTATAATTAATACACATTAAAATATAATTTCATATCGATTGTCTACGGGGTGTTAACAAGTGGTTTTGTTAAAACCAGTGATAATGTAATTGCTGGCTTTTCTTCTTTACCCTGCTTTGTTGAGATTTCATATCGAAGTAGTTCAGGGTATTGACACTCGTTCTTTTACAGGTTCCGGAACCCCCACTTCAATGTCTGTGGGAAGTCTTCTTGATGACAATATCTGGCACGACGTGGTTATATCTCGCAACAGAAGAGAGGTTTTGTTCTCAGTAGATCGAGTTGTCGTACAGGACCGAATCAAGGGCGAATTCTCCAGGCTAAACCTAAACCGTGCGGTTAGTTAAAGTTGATACTAAAAGGTACTGATTACAGCGCCCTCTATGACTTTCATGTAAAGCTTACAAGGAGTCATAACAAACTGAGGGTCCCGTCAGTATATTTCTTAGATAAATCTGACACTGACCTCAGAATGCGAAAAAGATGGACAAGCAGGTCATCTTTCTGTTTACTCACTGATCTGATCTGACCTGCATCATACTAATCGAAGAGATGTTTTTCGTATACTATCATCTCTTTCACTGTCACTCAAAAGGACACTGGACAGTATACTCTAAAGAGAAGCACAACCGAACCACATACTAATACATATAATTCGCTCTTTCTAAATTGTGTTTAATTTTATTAGTTCTACATCGGCGGTGTACCCAACTTCCAAGAGGGCCTGGTGGTAAACCAGAACTTTACTGGTTGCATCGAGAACATGTACCTGAACGCCACCAACGTCATCCAAGAAGTGAAAAATGGTTACGAGACCGGAGAGGCTTTCAAATATCAGAAGATAAACACGCTCTACGCCTGTCCTGTAAGTAAAAATCAAGTTGATATTGATATATGCTGATGCGTTGGCTGTACTTATGTAGATCAGGCCACTTGTTCTCTAATTTCACGCTACTCAGCAGGATCTTCGGCTACTCTACGTACCATTCCATGCCCCTCTCCACGCTTCCATCATTCCACTTAACTATCCCTTCCGGAAATCTTGTTATTTATTAAAGTATTCTTTATGCCAAGCTGTCCTTACTATAAAATTACAAATATATATTTTAAACATTAAGAAATGACCACATAATATGCATTTGCAGTAATGGCAGCTAAACATATATTTAGATGACATCATGATTGATGCGCCGCTCGTAAACTCTTTTTTATATCATATTGAACCTTGATTTTTAAAACCAAAACAATTTAATTAAACTGAATAATACGTAAACATATCAGAGTTCCTTTTGTTTTGCCTTCAGGAGCCAATAATAGTTCCCGTAACGTTCCTGAAAGAAGGATCCTACGCCAAATTGCGTGGGTATTCTGGAGGAAACACTCTCAATATTTCCCTGGAGTTCCGGACTTACGAAAACCATGGGTTGCTCATATACCACAAGTTCAAGACTGAAGGACACGTTAAGGTATTTCTATACAGCAAATATTTAGGTGTTTTATTATTGTAATTTGTGCTTTTGATTGGCTAGATCCATATACTTGATTTCATTGACATTACATAGAGATTCATAGACAAAGCTTATCCATGATTGGTTGTGTCAGGGTTATGTAACTCTGGGACTGGTGAGCCGTTTGTCCCTATTTTATTTTGCGTCCACTTTAGTTTCTATTTCGAGGAACCATGTTTTTAGCGAGTTACGCTCCTACAGAGTTGTCATTCGTAGTTTTGAAGCTACGATCACAATAATGTGAATTCATATGTAAGTAGTTTGATTATAATGTAATTTGATATCTTTGTATATTAAATAAACGATTTATTTATTATTTATTTATTTATATTTTATTTATGTTTATCGAGTCTTTAATTTAGTATCCGTAGATTTATCCCACAGAAACTGTACATTTTGGAATAAAGTGCTATTTTTTTGTTTCTTGCCTATAATTTGTCTTCTTACCAAGTTTTATCCAAATCTGTCAGCCGTTCTGGCATGATTGAGCTACAAACACTTGTCCAACTTGTCGCATTAATAATATTTGTAAGATTAGCAACTCAACACTCTGTCCTTCGGCATCTGTTGTTCACCCAATTTTATGTAATACTAGCTTTTCTCCCGCTACTATGTGCGCGTGAACTACACTTTATATCGCGCATGTGGTAACTTGTGCCAAATAGCCTATGTTGTTTCTAATACTTCCAAGAATATGACCACAAAGTTTCATGATGATCGTGAAAGCGTAACAAACAAACTTGCATTCACATTTATAATATTAAGGAAGGATTTCAATGTGCTAAATAAACATCTCCACATCGCATCTTATTTTACTAGAGTTATTTGATTCGGGATTTATACTACGTACCTTATTTATTATGAGTTTCCGATATTTTGGCACTGTTGCAAGCGCCATGATCACTGGAGAACTCTAAGTTGCAACAGTGCCGAAATATCGGAAACTCATAATTAATGAGGTACATGGTATAAATCCCGAATCAAATAACTCTAGTGAGAGTGACCATGAAAGTTTAAATCAGCATCGTATTTTATTCGATCCTACTCTCAAAGTCATACTTAAGAAATACACAACACAAATCTTTTTTACTGTTAAGTTAAGTTTTATCACATTCTCAATGTACCGTACATTGACCCGTATTTATAAACAAGTAAAAGTAATTACTTGACAGACAATTTGTATGCCTTAATCAAGAAATTACTAGAAGTTATAACTAACAAAAGTTAGCATTTTCAACCAAATAATATGACTATTATTGGTGACCAATTTCTTTCACTTAAGCACTACGTATGAACACTTTAAGTTATGACTTTCTTAAGCAATAAGTAATTACTTCTTTATAAATACGGGGGTGAGAGTTTAACATCCGTATTTATAAAGAAGTAATTACTTATTGTTTAATAAAGTCATAACTTAAGGTGTCACTACCTGTATCTAGCTGCTTAAGTGAAGGAAATGGTTCACCATTAATAGACATATTATTTGGCTGAGAATGCTAACTTTTAGTAATTATTGGATTAAGGAATATAAATTGCCTCTTAAGTAATTACTTTTACTTGTTTATAAATACGCGTGTAAGAGTAAACTAAACTTAAAGCGAACTCAATCTCAGAAACTAGCAAAGTGCTATCCCCTCGTCGCCAGGTATTCCTCGAAGAGGGCAAGGTGAGGGTTGAGCTGGACACGGCGGGCGCGCCGCGCGTGAAGCTGGACAACTACGCCGAGCGCTTCAACGACGGGCGCTGGCACGCGCTGCGCCTCACGCTCGCGCCCGACAGCCTCGTGCTGGCGCTCGACCAGAGGCCCGTGCGCACCACCAAGAAGCTGAGGTTCCTCACCGGCGGCACATACTACATCGCCGGTGAGTCGTAATCGACCTGTTGCATTCTCATTTTAAAATAAATACCAAAGTCTATTTCTGAACTTCATTTATACACCGTGCTATTTAAAACACATGTTAAACGAAGCCCACGTTATGTAGGTAACCATTATGTATAACATCTTGGCAGTGTTATTTTAATTTTTTTAACAAAAAATTTTTTTTATTAAAATTTTTAATATCGGTTCAGCTATTTATTCTGAAACACGCTGTGACGCGCACAGATGTAGCTGTGTAGGCTTCATTCAACCGAGACCCCGCCGCAGCAAAATAATACATCTGGGCGCGTCACAGCTTGTTACAAAATTAAAAGTCTGAATCAAAATTTAAAATTTTTCAAAAATTATTAAAAAAAAAAAAAAAACAATGCCATGATGTTATACATGATAGTCCAATTTCGTTTTACAGGTGGCTCAAATTGCACGGTGTATAAATTTAAATTAGACTATTCGGTCGTGTCTGGTGGACCTACAGGGGCCTAATACGCGTAACAGAATCGCAGTTCGATCGTGATTGAATTGGACGATTTTGACATTTAGCCCATACTACAACTGTCAAAAACCTGTCGTTCAATTACGATTGTGATACGATTCGGTTACGCGAATTAGGGGCCAGGTCCTTGTCACACACACTATCTTCGAGGTTCCCGCTGAAAATCAACGTCGTGGTAGCCACGAGCTGTCACGACTAATGCTGAGCGAGAACCTTTTTTGGCACTTAATTTTTTTTATTTGCTTTTAATAATCATTTAATTGAATGTTGTGTCAAATTACTAATTCTTTATTTCTTACATTAAGTTTTCTGATAAAAAAGGGCTGATAAAAATCTTTATGCAAACAAACATAAGTGAGTGTGTTTTGCACATGAGTTTCATGCGCTGCGTCTATTTGGCACCAGACCACTTTTGTTTCGAAGCAGTGGTTAGATATTAGAGGTCAAAATATTGGGTCGTGAACACGCGCCTCCAGGGGCCTATTTTCAATGAGAATGAGAATGAGTTGACAAAACACACATCCACTTATAGAGACAATAAATTTGGAGTTCCCCAAGGCAGCGTATTGGGGCCGCTCCTATTCCTTATATATGTCACCGTAAAATTGTAAACTGCGTCAGTTCATAATTTAACGTCGATGGATTACAATCTAACCTAACCTAACCCACCGTTAGTTTATAATCCCTCGCGTTGTTTTGTAAACTGACAGATCTCACAATTTAACGGTGACATATATATCAACGATCTGCCTGATATAATACATTATCAGTGCACTCTATTTGCTGATGATGTCTCTATAGTTATAAGTAACGACAACATTGAAGAACACATATATGAAGTTAACAGTACCGTAAATAAATGCCTAGACTACTTAACAGCAAATAATCTTCGGGTTAATGTATCCAAAACGAAATATATTAAATTGTATAATAGGAAACCAAAAAGTACTACTTTTAATGTGCAATATAAAGATGAGGTTATCTTAGAAAGTGACAGTATAACTTTACTCGGAATAGTAGACGATCACACCTGTTCATGGACGCCGCACATAGAAATACTAAACACCAAAATAAATAGATTTGTCTACGCTCTATGGAAACTCGCGAATATAACAGACAGTAAGACTGCTCTCTTGGCCTATCATGGGTATGTTGCATCTCTGCTTCGGTATGGACTCATACTATGGGGTAATGGTGTAAAATCTAACTGTCTGTTTATTGCACAGAAAAAGTTTTTGCGTGCTATATTCAATGTTCCCCCATGGACGCCTTGTACTCCAATATTTAGGGAATATAAGCTCCTCACTCTACCCTGCCTATACGAGTAAGATGTATATAAGTTTAGTGGCAGACATAAAAACAAATTAGCGCACCACAGAGCAAGGTCAGATTTATGTAGTCGTAACTGCTATGTCATGGCCACTGTCATCTTTAATAAATTACCAGCGGAACTGAGGGAGTTAAATGAAAATATATTTAATAGGGAACTGTTTACATTATTGGTTGACAAATGTTTTTATTCTATAAAGGATTATTTAAATTGTAAATTTTGATAGATACATGTATATTCAAATTTTAATTTTGTATTATTATAATTTAGACATTAAGATTGACATACTATTTTGAGTTGTATATTTTTTATTCATGACGATAAAAATAGACAATAATGACTGTTATAGGCATAGATTTAGGATACAAGGTTATAGGTTATGAATAATGTAAAGTGACATTTTATCTGACAACAATAATTTAATTTTAAATGTATTGAAATTTTTATTTGAAACCTGAAATATCTTATTGTATGAAAATTTACTGTGTTCATGCATGTATTAAATTGATATTATTTAATAACACCACTAAACTGAATCTACCTTGTCTCAGTGAATAAATAATCTTTGAATCTTTGACTCACATCAAATTTGACGTAATAAATGACTAGTTTCTGTAGAATTTTACATAAGAAACCAATATTTTATCCAATTCAGTTAGCAAAAGTGCAAGATAGCTCAAATTTAAATATATTTATTGATAACTACGTATTATATTAAATTTAATATATTTTTTTTAACTCTGATAATGCTGTCGGTAATGTTATGACCACACAGGACTCTATTCAAACTTCATGGCGGATCTAACGAGTAAAGGAGATGTCCTATAATAGGCCCCAGCATAGTACACCATTTTAAAAGATCAAGAAAAATTTACTGATTCTGGGAAAAACACGAATATTTTATATAACGTGTAGTTTAATGGTACAACAATAATTACAATCGAATAATTTACCAAGCTCAATTAGGCATTTCAAGATGGCGTCACTCTAAAAAAACTTTAAATGTAGCTGTCAGATACTCCTTGTCACTTTGACATAATCGTTCACTTCAAGTTTATGTCACTGCCACTGTCTTGTTCTGCTTGTCGCGTTAACGTATTTTTAGTTCTTTTTAACAAACTGTCTTTCCTTTTCTGGTTTTGCTATTATGCTATTGATATCGATCGACACATTACTTTTATATTGTTTGTTGTTATTACAAGCAAGCGATGACACTCGACACTGAGATGCGCGATTTGGAAATTGACGTCATCAAAATGTCATCTATGCATGGTGATGGTTTTTGTTGTTTTGTATGGCTATTTCTTTATTTGAACCATTCAAAGAAGCCATTTTAAATGAATTAGATGATACCAAAATATTGTAAGTGTTTTAATCTATCTTTTGGTGGTGTGTACACACAATTTGGGACATCTTTTTTTATTATGCCTATACTTTGACATTGTCATTTTTGAAATAAGTGACTGAAAAAGTGCAGTGATTGAGGTTTAATATTTGAAATAATATCCCGTACTCCTAGTGTATGTAATTGATACTTCTTCATCTTTCTATTGATACGGGCAAAGATGGATGTTATATTCGAGAACCCAGTTAATACAAATCTGAATGTTGGTTTAATGTTAAATCTTTGTTTTGGCCCGTACGTCGTCACAGAGCAATATGGCCGACAGCCTTTTCGCCTGTGTACGAAATATGTTTTTTTTTTTATTGTTTCAAAAGTCCAAATTTCAGAAAGTTTTGCGGTTTTATAGGTTTTAAAAGATTATGATAGATTTTTTTTTAAATCTATTCAGGCATCTACTTTAAAAAAAAAGTAGCCTATGATGGGTACACATGCGTAATCACGTTTACTGATGCAGGATGCTGACCATAAACTCTAGCAATGTTCGAAAATTCGAAACTCTTATTGAACAACCCGGGGATTGAACCCAGAAAGTCGAGAATTTTAATGATAGCTAGTTAATCCCGCTATTGCGTTCGCAGGGGGCAAGGCGCCGCCGCGCGGCTTCGTGGGCTGCATGCGCAAGATCGCCGTGGACGGGAACTACCGCCAGCCCACCGACTGGAAGCCCGAGGAGTACTGCTGCCCCAACGAGCTCGTGTTCGACGCCTGCCAGATGATCGACAGGTAGGGGCTATCGTGGACGGGAACTACCGCCAGCCCACCGACTGGAAGCCCGAGGAG
The DNA here is from genome assembly GCA_949315895.1 of Anania crocealis. Classification (NCBI taxonomy): domain Eukaryota; kingdom Metazoa; phylum Arthropoda; class Insecta; order Lepidoptera; family Crambidae; genus Anania; species Anania crocealis. The sequence goes on along the minus strand of OX438857.1, from coordinate 1,746,543 downwards.
TACTGCTGCCCCAACGAGCTCGTGTTCGACGCCTGCCAGATGATCGACAGGTAGGAGCTATCGTGGACGGGAACTACCGCCAGCCCACCGACTGGAAGCCCGAGGAGTACTGCTGCCCCAACGAGCTCGTGTTCGACGCCTGCCAGATGATCGACAGGTAGGGCCATTGTTGCTGGCCCATCAGGATGTTAAGCAAAGCCAGGAGATGTTGAGAAGACATGTGTGTTGTATGGAGGCTGACCACAACTAAGTTCTTTAACATATACATGAATGCGTTGATGGAGACGCTCAGTAACACATTATTCGCATTTGTCTCAATAATTTTAATCACATTGATGACATGGTGTTTTTGACCGCTTCTATTTGCGGTATATCGAAGCTGCTTGGCATCTGTGAACGTTACGCTGATGAACATAGTGTAAAGAAAAGTGAATGCATATTCTTTTAAGCCCGACGAATCTTCCTCGGGCCTGAAAGAACACTGACATATCGCGAGTCAATGCCGTCTATTATATTATTTATGCTTCCCATTTATAGATTACATTTTGTTTGGTAATTTTTTTATTTAAATATTTATTATTTTATCGAGCTCACGCTACCCACCATAGGCATGTTGTGGACCTGAACATCTGTTTCAGATGCAACCCGAACCCGTGCGAGCACAACGGCGAGTGCACGCAGACGGCCGAGGAGTTCACGTGCGACTGCCACAGCACCGGCTACGCGGGCGCCGTCTGCCACACATGTGAGAGATTACATAAACTCATACATACACCGTGAAATTTTAGTGGTTGTTTTCCCGCAGTAAAATTATTCTATCTTAGTAGTACAATAGATTTGTGCAGTTTTTTTTTATTCAAATAAAAAATAGCAGTTTCACGATTGTGATAAACTCGAAAGCAACCTCGAACCAATGGTACTAGCCGCGCCGCAGCCGGTCACCGGCCGGGGTCATTGTCCCTCGCGCGGTGCAGTTTATGCTGTATTACTTAGTGCGTAGAGCTTCTTTTGCTTTGAACATTGATTTCGTGCGGCAAGCAGTACCCAAACACGTCACATTTTGTAAAGATACTATCGTATCTCACGCTTTTGAGTTTATGATTATTTTTTTGATGAATTGAGAACAACGATATCTTTATTTTCAAAAAATAACTCGCACGATTCGATGGTGCTTCTAAAGGTAAATCGTTCTGTTGCTGGAAAACAACCACTAAAATTTCACGGTGTAGATCTGTCTAATGTTTAAACCACACTACCTCAACGTTTACCCTTCAATGAATCAATAACCCCAGGTAACCGGTCAAAGACCGGATGTCAGAGACTAAAAAAGGACCGGTCTTGTTTAGATTGAGTTTACGACAACATAGACTCGTTACTCTGTCTCAGTACGTATGTTAACTCTGCAAGAATAACTACCTATCGGAATAAATATGTTTTTTGGAATACCATATTTTCGGTTATTAAATGTCATTTCATAATGGGCTAATCATTGATAAAGCGAAGTTAAGATCGTTGCTGTATGTGTCATTTTTCAACGAATGACTGTGATATCGACACAAACAAAACTAAGCCTTAAAACTTGTAGTTAAGGCACATTATGTTAGGTCGATGTTATTGATGCAATTAGAGTCCATTTCTACTTTGTATTTTTATAGACGGTGCCGTATTTAAGTACTGTTTTAGTTCGCGAGGCGTCATCTAGTTGTATTGTTGTAGGATTCTTTTACCCTATTAATTTTGGCATTTTATTGCTGCCTAAATTACCGTAGAGAGAAGTATAGACATACTAGATTTAACCAAGATATAATAATAATAATAAATAATAATAAATCTTTATTTCCTCTCTCACACAGAAAATGATAGTGACAACAGATATTCATATTATTTAGGTAACAGCTTAGTAAATAAAAATCTAGTCTATGTGAGAGACTGGTCTCTGTACTAAGAGACCTGTATGACAGACTACCAGTCTCTCCACATCCGAACCAAAAGGTGCGACAGCTTTTTGATGAATTGTTAGCACAGTGAGCATTAAACAGATTGTTTTATACAATAAGAAGCAGCACAATAAAATATTATTAGAGAGAACTACATTGTATTACGATGATGAGGAGTGAGAGTGAATGTGTATTTGTGTGTGAGTGTGTGAGTGAGTGTGTGTGTGTGTGTGTGTGTGTGTGTGTGTGTGTGTGTGTGTCTTGTGTGTGTGTCTTGTGTGTGTGTGTGTGTGTGTGTGTGTGTGTGTGTGTGTGTGTGTGTGTCTGGGCGTGTGTAATTTGGGGTTATAGGTACTTCGAAAAAAAGAAAAATGTTAACTCATGAAGGTATGGCTAGTAATTTTTCCGTTGATTCATAGTCGAGAGAATTAAGCCAAGTAACTAATGTTTTCTTGCATTGGTATTTAGTGAGTGGATAAATATTCAAATACTTATTTATTTTGTTGTATAAATAGGGACCTAAAAACCCAGAGAATCTTTTTGAAAAGATATGTTCTGATTGGAATGCTCGTAAAACTTTAAGCACCCTTTTATTTAACCGTTCCATGTCGGGCACGTACTTTCCCGTTGGGTAGTTGTGTAGTAGTGGTTCATTTATAAAACTCAAGGCTTTCAGATTCGATCTGGGTCAATCTATGAAATCAATTTATCAATTTATGAAACGATTGTTTCTAAATTGACTTAAATCCCGTATGCACTTAGTCGTGTTTTGGAAGATATAAGCTATTAGTCTTCTATTTATATAAAACAAATCACGTCTGAGGCTGATTTTAGAGTCACGCTGATCGTAGGCTGACCATCAGCGCCGAGCGCCGAAATGTATGGAAATCGCAGTCGGCGCTGATTGCCGCCAGCCCTCAAGTTCATACATTTTGACGGTCAGCGCCTATGATCAGCCTGAAGCCTGTGTATGGTGACTTAGAAAACTCTGACACCAGGCTATCTTTTAACGATACTCATACATATGAATTATAAGCAATGATCGGATTAGGTAGTACAATTTGGGGTGAACGATCTCATACGTTATTGTCGAAACTTTAATCCCGCCCAATAAGCATGTCAATGTTAAAATTTCGTCATGAAATACCGCAAAGTTGCACCACCTAACCCGATCATTGGTGATGGGGCGGTACACCTGGCTCACCTGAAGCCCTTGGTCGGCAGCCGTGCACCCGCTGTCGTGCCAGGCGTACAAGAACGTGATGTCGGTGTCGCGCTCCATGGACCTGCACATCGATGTAGACGGCTCCGGCCCACTGCCCGCCTTCCCGGTCACCTGCGAGTTCCTCTGTGAGTATACCTACCTATATGTTAATGCATCACTATTTTTATTATTTCAAATTGCTATTTTTGTATGACACTGTGTACCTAGTCATGTCTTCGACTATTACATCAGCCACTAGGGCTTGATCACCCCTAATATTGTAAAAGAAAAATAATCAGTTTATATAAAAAGCGATTAATGAATAATTCGAGCTGCCCACATACATAAAGTGGAGGAAGTAACATCGGTAATAATAATAATTCGAATAATAATAATTATACATTCCTTAACGAAGGCGCGTGGCTCTGATTAACTGTATTTAATAAAATATAAGAGTAACCCAAAACTCTTGCCTTTTCACTTCGAATTACCAATCACGAACCTGCGAAGAAGTCTCAAGCTCCAAGCACCCCGTCGGACCACGACGGCAAAGCTCTTACTACCTACAGGGTGATGACACAATCGACAAACTTTATGAGTAGTGTATGCATAAGTGACAAACATACATTTTGTGAAGTATATTTGAATTGTCGATATTTTAAATGTTTATTTATATTAGTTAAACTCGTAACCAAGTTCTAAATACATTACCATTTTACAATAATTAAAATAAAGCTTTCTTTTGCTTGCGTTAGCCAGACGGTTGCTAGGCAACTTTTGCAGTCTGTGGCACAGAAGCGCTCAAAGCGTCGACATCATATTTTTTTTATACTTACGAAAAACTTATTGTCTTGTTAATCTGTAATATAAAAAGCACTTCTTTTCTTAACTTTCGTCGACTGATTTCTAATTCGCCCTATAGTTCTACAGCCGTAGATCTTGTTTTCGATATGCTCGTAAACCTTAGTCCTTTACCCCCAGCGGACGGGCGCGTGCTGACGTCGGTCCAGCATTCTTCGTCAGGCAGCACCGTGGTGGACGGCTACCAGGAGCCGGGCAGCTTCCGGCAGGACGTGACGTACGACGCCGACCGCGCCCAGCTAGAGGCCTTACTGAACCGAAGCCACACGTGTTCGCAGCACCTCGAGTACTCCTGCCGCCACTCGCGCCTGCTGAACTCGCCCAGTAAGTGTATTATACAGGATGATATTCTAATCTATTTATTTCTTATTTATTAATTTATTATCACCGTCCAAATTTTACACAAAATGTGTTAAATTTATCATGCCCAACATCAGGGCCCCAATTCTGCTAATTTACAAATGGCTAAATAGAATCGCAATGGCATCGAAATCGTATATTTTGAAATTACTACCATATAAAATGTGTCAAAATATACAATTGCGATGCAATTGCGATTCTATTGAGCCATTTGTAAATTAGTGGAATTGGGGGCCTGAACTCAGTAGATTCTACTACCTTTTAAATGATTTTTTGAAGCAATTAAATTGCAATTATAATATCGATATTTAAACTTGAAAAATGGCTTCGTGGTATAGCGCCGCGCCTGGGTTGCGAGGAGATGCGGGTTCGAGTCCCGCCTGAGACATAATTTTTCAAGTTTAAATACTGATATTATACTACCTTTTTAGGTAAAACTGTAGACTCTCATTTGCAATGGGGTGCTCATGTTAGGGGTCTGTCTGGAAGACTTAGTTCTGCTGCTTATTCTGTGAGAAAAATAAAGACTGTTGTCGGTAGGGCAAGATAAGTATTAGTTTATACTTTCATAAATTATTATGTAATTCGGAATTCTGTTGTTGGGCTCAGCGGCAGATATTGAGTTAATTTTTACTACAATAGTTACATAAAACGTGCTGTACGGGCTATTTAAGGCCTTCGACTCCGTGACTCGCTAAAAGAGCTATTCGAAGAGATTTTCAAAGAGAAATAGATTACTTACAGTGGCTTTTCAATTAATTTTCGTGAATAATATTATTTACGTTCGCCAGAACCTACATTTATTTCTTAAGAAAAGTAACGTACAAAATTTCAATACCAGAAATAAAGATAAACTTGCCGTTCCAAGATTCAGACTGCGGAAAGTAGGAAATCTGTTTGTGGGAAATTGTATTCGTATTTTCAACAAATTACTACAGTGTTTTGCTTAACTCCCTGTACATAAACTTAAATCGTATGTCAAAGTAATTTTAACCTTTTCAGCGCCGACTATCCTGTACGCGATGTCACGCTGTACTCCAACGTATAAATGTATAACAGATTCTATAGTACGAAAGCAAGGATGGCGGTTACGTCATATCGATAGATAAAAATCCCTCAACCCCCAGGAGGCACGTGCCGCGATAACAATTGATTTCAATTGTGTCTGGAATAACTCACGATCGAGGGATTAAATAGATGCGTATTATTGAAGTTTGTTTTCAAATTTACAACTATAAATAAATACAAACACATTATAATGGTAACTTGTTTTATTCTATGAATATTTTAAGTACGAAAAATGTGTATCCTTCATTGGAGACGATGAGACGTGCATAAACTTGCTGGAGATAATATTATAATAGGCACATCACTATTCATTTCATATACGCAGTCCGTTGACTTCATATCAAGTCTTTAACGAACATAGTACGGTAAATTTCTTAAGAAAAAGGGTATTAGTAGTGATGGCTGCTTTCAATATTTCGTATTCCGAGTTTGTGAATATTGTGATATTGATAGATTTAAAAAAGCTTAAACACGAATAAACTCTATTTATTTTCAAATAGAATATTTTCCACTCTCCCTATACAAAGTGCAATACTGTTCGTCGCTACAGTGCACCACGAGCAGTTATAACGTTCAGCAGTGACTACCTACATATATGTGCGAAAACAAAGGGCCTTCCTAGCTAAAACTTCTATCTGATCCTACGGTGACGGACGATTTTTGAGCATTCGTTGTTAAATGCCGCACATAGTCCGTAAAAAAATATAAACATGTAAGTATATTTACTTACATGTTTATATTTTTGATACTAATACCTGACCTATATGATATTTAAAACCAATACCTAAACTATGTGATATTAAAAAATTCAACCATTCCCGAAACTGTTTTAAATAAATTCAAGTGATATTGATTGAACTTAGCTTAGTAGGTATTGTGTTATTGGCCGTATTTATGACTTTGTAAACAAGTTTCTAATTGATTCGCAACTTAATTACCTATCTAACTTCGTAAAATTAGCACATAACTATATCCACATATTGAGATAACTTGTTTTATTTGCACTTTAGTAATTATGTAACAATAAAACAAGGTAATGTTTACCGACTAAAACTTACCTCATTCATACTGTTTTATTAATAATATTCGCAACAACTCATCAGAGTCAAATTCACTGTCACTCATTTTATTACTTGACCCGGCACTATGACCTAATGACCTTGATACGTGTGCGCTTACGACGTCACGGATTTACTTGAAATGAAGTTAGTAGCGCTGTTAGTACTGGCATCTTGCCATTACGTAGAGACGGGTGGAGCAATATCGAAAATTCTCAGTAAAGTTAATTAATTTGAATGAAATGATTGAATACGTACATTAATATAATAATTTATTGAATAATACGTTGTTCACTGACTGAAATTGCTTCATAAATCATAAAATGTATGCTCATTTGTATGAAATAAAACAAATTAACGGTAGTGGATTGTAATAAATGCAACTTTCGCGTCACAACACTGGACAAGTTGATATGAAGTAGTTGGCGTGAAGGACATGTCAATAATTTAGAGGCGTTTTTGTTTTTATCCATTTTAAAACACAAAAAAGCCTTCTTTTTCTAGAAAAATTAATAAATCGGGTTTCAGTAGTGTATAATAAATCTTTAAAAATTAAAAAAGAAAGAAATGTCCTATGTATCGTAGTCGTATTTTATTACATTAGGTACAATGAAGAGCTTCTATAGAAGTCGTTGGCTGTGAAAAGGTTAATGAGAAATGGCTACCTATTAGAATAATAATAATTATTTAAATGACAGGAATATATGGCATTAAATTGTCCTAGCTCGTACTTGTTTTGTAACGTGTCGTTTGCTTCGATTCGAAGTCGATAGTTTTTTGTGCTAGAGGTACAGTGCTAAGTAAAATCTTCGAGAAAATAATGTTCAAACAGCTTTTATTACACTTTGTGTCAATAACCTATTAAAAAGCAACCAATATGGCTTCAGAAAAGGTAAAAGTACTACCGGCCTTTCAAAGGCCTTCAATTGTGTAGACCATGAAACATTATTTAAAAAACTTAATCATAATGGTGCATCGAATGATTCCTTGGATCTAATAAGTTCTTACCTTAAAGGCAGAACACAAAAAGTTTTCATAAATGGAGCTGAGTCTTCAGGGTCGGCCCTTATTATGGGTGTCCCTCAGGGATCAGCATTAGAACCCCTGCTATTTTTAATTTATTAATGACTTACCCTGTTAGGTCATTTGGCCATCTGGCTGCGACAAGTACACTATTCAGTATCCCAGATGCATAAAATAGCTACCAAACAAATTAGTACTTTTAAAGTAAAATCAGTAGGTATTTTGTAGTGAACCATGAATTAGTTATAACAAGCTGAAATTTAACTGAAGTGGTTATCTCAATGTAACTTACTTATACAATGTTTAGCGGTTACGTTTTGATAATTTACGTTAGTAGAACTGGTGTCCTAGGTACTTAGCCCCGGCCTTACGCCAGGGCTTCCTCCACGCCTAAGAAGAACAGTCCGGTGTGTAGTGTATGTAACACCTCACCTCGCACTATGTACTCAATTAGTATATAGTGCGAGGTGAGGTGTTACATACACTACAGGTGCATGTAGACCGCCCCTTAGACGAGTCAAGTCGTTCGGTGTGACCCGGGTCCCATGATGCGTGCCTCTGCTTAGGGGAGGAGAGGAGACGTGCTCTCCTCCTAACCCTCCTTCGCGTGCGTCTGATCGGGTCTGCAAGGGCATCGTTCTCGCCTCGGCCTCGCCTCCTACCTCCTGGCTACCGAGCATCGTCCTGACCGTACTCGGCAGCCTAAGGTTCGGCCGGACCGCCCGGAGGAGCTCAGCGCCGATGTGCTCCGCCTACTGAAGTGTAACCTCTGTCCGCAGGCGACGAGGGCTCGTTCCACCCCTACGCGTGGTGGGTGTCGCGCACGGGGCAGCGCATGGACCACTGGGCCGGCGCCCCGCCCGGCAGCCGCATGTGCCGCTGCGGCGTGCTGGGCGCCTGCCGCGACCCCAGCAAGTGGTGCAACTGCGACGCCGAGCGCACGCAGCCCGACCCCGCCGGTACGCGCCCCTTGTAGCTAGCCGCCCCGCCGGCACCTGGAAACTAGACGTAGCCAGCTCTAGATTAGCAATAGTTGACCTTATTCAGCTATAAATTCCCCTTTAAGTCCTGTTTGAAAATTCATGTACTCTTACTGATCTGTAGAATCAGTTGCATTTCAATCACAATTTACCAAATATTGTATTAACATTTAGTGTGTTACTCATTTTTTTCTTTTAATCTTGCACTGTGCTGCGACTTGAATTTAATAAATTTTATGTTCCTTTGACAGAATTCCAATCAGATGGAGGTGATATCGAAGATAAGGAGTTTTTACCTGTAAAACAATTAAGATTTGGAGACACCGGCAGCCATCTTGACGAAAAGGAGGGACGGTATACTCTTGGTCCGCTGCTATGCGAAGGAGATGGTAATTATTTTTATAACATAGAAAGTCCCTTAAAATCTTAAAGCATCTTTTATTAATAAATGAAACTTTGTTTGACAGATCTTTTTAATAATGCGGTGACGTTCCGTGTTTCGGATTCCATTATATCCCTGCCAACGTTCGACCTTGGGCACAGTGGCGACATCTACTTCGAATTTAGAACCACAAAGGAGAATGCAGTTCTTTTGCATTCAAAGGTAACACAAACAAATATTTGGGTATGCACTTATGAACTGAAAGCGTGAAAGTTAACACGCTTTGTTATGTTTTTATAATAACTAGCATTTTTTCCTGATTTCTCACGGATTGTATTGGAAGGATTATGTTTATTAAGAATAATTGGAAATCAATTTATCTTTATGTTTAGTGTTTTGGAAAACGAGTAATCTTTTTTAAAAAAGGCATAAAAATCTGGAGTACAGAAGAATTGCTTGTACAGACGGGACGAAGAGTTAAACTCGACAGGATTCTTCAACTTTATTAAGATTAATTATTTTTATACTATAATAGATATTATACATAACAACTTGACATAACTTTCCGATGTATTGCTTTACTCAACCCTGACGTTTGGGTGACTGATAATTGACATTTGTCTCCCAGGGCCCTCAAGACTACATAAAGTTGTCCATCATCGGCGGAGACCAGTTACAATTCCAGTTCCAAGTCGGTGACACCCCATTAGGTGTTTCAGTTGAGACCAGCAGTCGTCTAGCGGATAACCATTGGCATTCAGTCTCCATCGAAAGAAACAGGTATGTGCTTTGATGTAGCATTTTTATAATAGTGAAAGTGTTTAAGTTTTAATTTAAGAAAAAATCAGTTAAAATCAGTTAAAAATCAATATAAGACAGACAACGCCATCTATTGACAATATAATATTGTCAATAGATGGCGTTGTCTGTTCTTTAAATCGCGAAATGGTTGTATGTGGGATAGGATAACATAAAAATAAATTGAGCTTTTTAGTACATACAGTTTATTGTGGTTTTACTTACAAAATTAGTTCAGATCTTTTTAGGAAGCTATATTTCAAATTACTGTTTTTTTTAGAAATTTGTTAATGGAAGAACTAGCGATTGTTTTTGTTTTAAAACGGTCTTTATTGAAATAAATAATTACATACACCAATATACAGATGACTTTTTCATCACCTTCCAAATTTTTTATAGGCGTTAAGTATGGTATTTAGAGTCCATTTATGGAGTAAAAAATGTAGGTCAAATTTTTACCCGAAAATATTTTTCGTTACATAGTTCTTACGGTACTAAGCCTGTGGAGGTATAAAGGGAAAATCCACAACTTATGAATAGTATCCCAATGGGGAAACTCGGATGACTCAAACCGTGTATTTTTAATACAAAAGGTGTATTTGGGCCATTTGTGGTGCTGGCCCAATGGATTCTTGTAAACCACTGTTCAGACGACTGAAATTACTTTCATTGACATCCTTAAAATTTTAACCACCTTCCAAATTTTAATACAACTATCTGCACGACAAAAACAAATGATTATTTTTTCTTTTCGTATAGCCCAGTACAAAAATGTCAAGATAAAGCTTCTAGAAAATGTCCGCCAAAGATCTAAGATTTTCTGATATGGCTTTCGTACAACACTCTTTTTACGCGATTCGCATCTCATAAATTCATTAGGAGGATACTATTTATAAGTTGTTGATTTTCCCTTTATACCTTCACAGGCTTGGACCGTAAAAATTTAAAACTATGTTGCTAAAAATACAGGGTGAAATTTTAACCACTTTCCAAAATTTTTATAGGCGTTCGGCATCGTATTTAGAGCCCATTTATGAAGTTAAAAAATGTAAATCAAGCTTTTACCCGAAAATATTTTTCGCAATATAGTTTTCAATTTTTACGGTCCTAGGCCTGATAAGGTATAAGGGAAAATCAAAAACGTGTGAATAGTATCGTAATGAATGAATGAGATGCGAATCGCTTAAAAATAGTATTGCTTGGCGGCCGTATCACAAATTTTAGATTTTTTGCGGACATTTTCTAAGTGCTTTATCTTGACATTTTTGTACTGGGCTATACCAAAAGAAAAAATACGTCATTTGTTTTTTGTCTCGTAGATTGATATATTAAAATTTGGATGGTGGTTAAAATTTCATCCTGTATTTTCAGGTGAAAATTTGTCTATATCTATATAGATCTATACAGGGTGTTTCAAAAAAATGGGTAATGACTGAAGGGTGTTGCATAATTTCCTTTGATGAGACCTTAGTAAATTTCTTATATTGATAGAACTAAATTTTAATATCGAGTAAAAATAATGTTTAATAATAATATCGATAACGTGCAGCACACCACTAATTCAGGTTCATTACCCTACTAGGAGTAATAATAACCAACCACCTCCTCCCTCCTGGTTATCTTTTCCGTATTCACAAACATGGAATAGCCGACAATAAGTCATGTTCGCCTAGTACATTTTTATCCCTATACACAGTACACACACGCACATACTCAAAGTTCTCTTTTTTACGTACGAGACAAAGTCAAACAAATCAAACAAATAAACGGAAAATAACTAGCACAAAACACAACCATTTTATTATTACGGTTCCGTCAATTCAATTAATAAAGTTTATTTCGAAAGTATTATGAAAGTTTGGGTACTTTACCTACAATAGTGGCTCAAAATGCTGTCCGCCTTCTTAGATGAAAAATCTTGCCCGCCTTGATATGGCCTGTGTTGCATATCGCACCATTGTAGGCGTAATGATAGCGAACACAGACCGCACACGGTTTTCCATTTCAGACACTGTATGGCAGTCCGTAAAATAAACTTTATCCTTCACATAACCCCACAAAAAAAAGTCCAGTGGCATAAGGCCGGACCTGGTGAACGTGGCCTCATCCGTCCAAATTACCCGGTTTACGTAGTTGGAGTCGGCCTCCGGCTGCGCGAAATAACACTCGCAAAACGTGATCCAAGGCGCGAAGTCATTCGGAATTAGTTCATGGGTACGACGGTAGTGGTACGGGTGTTGACCATCATCTTTGAGTATTCGCAACACTGAAATATGGCTCATGTTGAGTCTCGCTCCGGCACGCCTTGTACTGGTCGTCGGTTCACTATCGAAAAGCTGCAGAACCTCTTCTACACGTTCTTCATAAGTATTCGGACGCCCATTGCCACCCGAATGATGAAAGGAACCCGTAGAGTGGAGACGAGTTACCATGTTGTGAAAGCACCGATACGACGGCAGGCGTCGCCTTTCAGCCGCCGGCCTACCATCGATGAATCTTTCCCGATAAAGACCCCGTGCTCGAGCTAAATTTCCATCAGCTCGACCTACACACAGCATCATTTCATAGTATTCTGCATTAGTAAACACAGACATTTTCATAACACACACGTAAACACAGATTTCGCAACGAAAACGCTAGTAAATCACACCGAACACGCACAAAGCAAATGAACGACTGAAGTACCTACTTTGTTGCCAACTGCTACTTAAAAATTTGCCTAAAATAAAAAGAAAATTCAAAATTTAACCCAAAAAGTAGCTTGAAGTATGTACCTACGCAACTAGTTTTTAGTTAGATTGGGATAATTTTAATCATCCCGTCTTATTGATTACAATAAAACAATCGATTTCTTCGTTTTATTTGTAAAAACACTAATTTCAGATAATAATTTATCTAATCTACCTACTACGAAAACCAAATGCATTCATGCGTAAAAAGGTGTTAGAAAAAGTAGCTAAAAGTTTTCGAAAATTGTAGCTAACCAACACCATAATAGCTACATCTAGCCACAAAGTAGCAAAATTGGCAACACCGCAAAGAAGACCGCCTCGCGTCGCCGCAAAGCGGGCGGCTCGCCGGCAAACTACGAGTATCATGGCGGAGATTTGTCGGCGCTTGTGTCGGCGCGGGCGCAATCCATTGTTCTCGTTGTCTTGGCGACGAGTGCGCCCTGGTACTCGGCATGAAAACTAGTAAAAAAGAGAATCAACTTTTATCAAAAAGTGTCCGTCAAAAGTCCAGGACCAAATTAAAAGATGGCGCTAAATTAGAAATGTAAAGATTTTAAAAATTGTGCTACAAATTTTTAGAGTAACATTTTGATGCATGGTTTTCATAGTTGTAATCTAAAAAACTTATTAAAAGGCGTATTACAGGCAAACATAATAATTTATTATTAACAGTACAATATTAAATTAGAAACAAATAGAAAAAAAATATTTTCAACATAAAATAAAACGTAGATTTTAACTTCAGTATCAAAGTAATAGGTGAAAATTTTATTATTATAATTCTGTGGTGGGTCGAAAACAATAATCGCAATATTCATATCGGTAATTCCAATCTAAACTAGCGCCACCTGTAATATGCTATTTACAACAGGTGGACAATTTTTCTCATACAAGATGTTTCTCTTTTCTACTAGTCTTCATGTACTTAGCTATAAGTGGTCGTCAACAGTTGGTAACGTGTATTTTTGTTTTTAAAAGATTCAATTTCGAATTTCTGTTAAAACTTATTTACATTTATTTATAAACTTAATTGCAAAAATAAGGTGTACAAGACATAGACGTACGCAAAAATAATTTTCTTCTAGTTAAACCTAGTTGAGTTTAGTTTACGTAAGGTTCTGCTTCTCGTGCTGGTGGAATATCACGTTAACAGATTTACCTTTTTAAGTTAGGTAAGTGGATAACCTACAGAACGTAAAAGCTGATGCTATTTTCTTTAAGTTTTGATAGCCAGTATTTTTTTTAAGTAAGGTAATTTTTAATTTTCATAGAACAATTGATTCGATTCGAATGTTTGATCAAGCGATCAACCAAGTATTTAAGTAAGTTAATCTAACTAAAACTTTAATGATAAATGAGACAATTTGTTGTTTTATGATGACCTGCTTTTATCACTTGCCTCCTAGGTGTAGTTAATCAAATTGTCATCTGCAAAGTTTAATTTAATTTAAAAACAACAAAATTTCAAAATGTTGTTTATCTCTTTCGTCTGTTTGGTTCCGCAAGAAATTGTAAAAACCAAAATTTGTGGGCGGGAACAGTGATGTTGTCCTAGTATTCCTTTTCCGCCTTAATCTAGTGATTCGAGTTTAAAACTCGGTGACCGAAGGTTCTAGGTTTGATTTCTAGGTCGAAAATAAAACATCATATGTTAAAATAGCGGCTCATAAAGTCTGACACCTGGGTGTATCATTGCATACAAGCCAAGAAAAATTAAGTTCGCTTACTTCATTCTGCCGGTTATTTTAACGATATTAAGTGTATGGTGTAAGCTCAAGGTCAATGTACAATGTATTTTACCCGATTTCCAAAAGTGACGACGAAGTTTTTTTCTTAGCTTTTATCTTGTTTTTTCAACAAAACTAATTAACTAATTAAATAATTATTGAGGATTGGCAGCCTATGGTCGGAAATAAAAAAGGTTTTATTTTATACGGAACACACCAAAGAATTGCTACCAGGAGTAGCAGACAGGAGTAAATTTATCTATGATTTATGAGGTTATTGACTCGCGCAGCTGATGGAACATTGTGGAAATTTCGATAAATTCATAACGATGTTTTTAAAAAACTTCGATATAAGTTTTTTCCGAAACCATGACAGCTAGAACAAAAGGGACAGCGCCAGTTATTTCAGTTTCATTCACTTTCTACGGCGTTTCAGGCATTACTCGTTTTTTTGAAACACCTTGTATAGAGATGTTATCGGCAAACAATGTACAATGATATTTAATAAAGTTTGAAAGGTCATTTAAATACAAAATAAATAATAGAGGTCCAAGTATGTTTCCCTGCGGCACGACAAAACTATTTTGAATGTAGTCAGATCGATAAGTAGAAAGATTCAGGTATTTATCAATTTAATTTATTTTTACTCCTTGTTCCCTATTTATAAGGTATGATTTAACCCAGTCAAGTGCGTGGCCCCGTATCCCATATGTCTCTAACTTACGCAGCAGCGTTGCATGACAAACGTGATCAAAGGCTCTACTGAGGTCAAATAGGATCATAGAAACGAGGACCCGTCATCCATAAAAGTTGAAATCCGTTTAATAATATTGTACGAGTACCATGCCATAGATGTAGATTTTCCTTTTTGAAAACCATATTACTCTGCATGTATGAGATTGAACTTAATGTAAAACGAAGACAGTCTTTTGTAGAATACTTTTTCGAAGAGCTTTGAAATTATTGAAATCAGAGTAATCGGTCAATAATTAACAATGTCCTCTTTGTCTCCTTTTTAACAGACTTCCAAAAAAAGGAGGAGGTTCTCAATTCGACTGCTTATTTTTTTTTAATGTTTTGTTTCCTCAGAACTTTGGACTGGTTAATCGGATTTTAAAAATTCTTATTTTGTTTGAAAGCTGGTGCTTCCCGTGTGGTCCCATTTAAACAAAGTCATGATCTGATGGTGGAATCTGGGTAAATCGAGGGAAACCCTCAAATTTTATAAGCACGTATTACGTTTTTGCATATCTTTCTTAAGGTTTTTCAGTATTTGCGTCTGGTACTCATCATTTTATGTTGATGAGCTGATGATGGAAGGTACAACTCCTTAACGGTTAGGAGTAGGAGGATTATTCTTTAAATATCATGGGTGCGTATAGTCAGATAATTGTCTTCCTTCAGGTTATTCACGTGAGCTGATGATGGAAGGTCAAACTCCTAAGTAGTTAAGAGATGATTCTTAAGATTCTATAGCGATGGAAGGGAGTTTCTCAAACAATTCATACATTTCATCTAGAAGTCGTCATCACTATTTATGTAGGTAACTGTTACCGGCGAACAGAGGATTATAATTGTGTAATTAAAAATTAACACTAAAAAGAAAAAAAAAAATTTTAAATAAAAAATTGAACCGACTTAAAAAAGAAGTACAAAATAACACAAGAACAATGTTTTATTTTAAAACCTATTTACGTACCAACTTACAATATTATTTTAACTACTAAAAACTAAACAGATTGAAGTCGGTGCCGAGCCCAAACAATACAAAAATAAAACTACAAACGAAACAAATCAAATGTGGAATTTAAACAAAAATTGCTGTGTTGGCGAGCGACAACCAATTCAGTAGTGATCATACTACTATTCTATTTGGTTGGGCGACGACTTCGACGACGACTTCTTGACTGTGTATATCTTGTGTATAAAGATCACAATCCTAGCGCCGAGCGTAGGTAGGAAAAGTAGAGAGTACATACACGAGATCGAGTTCTGCTGTACTTTTCCGATTTCATGGCAACAGGAAAGAGGCTCGAGTAGTAGTAGACAGCGCTGTGAAGAACGAGAATCCGTTCTCCCGTTGACCCCGCCCGCGCGCTGCTACTCACCACTGCGCTTGTACTTTGCAGTATAATGCAGGCATAACTGAAACCTTATATGAAAAATGAAAATGAAAAATGAAAAATGATTTATTCATAAACACGGTCTTACAATAGCAAAAACAAAGGTAGACTTCTTCTTTTGAACGCGAGAAGCGTCCGTACCAGAAATAAGCCACTCTTCCTTAACTTAGGTAGTAAGTATTATAGCTAAACAAAAACCGCTTAAAATGCATGTGTGTGTGTGTGTGTGTGTGTGTGTGTGTGTGTGTGTGTGTGTGTGTGTGTGTGTGTGTGTGTGTGTGTGTGTGTGTGTGTGTGTGTGTGTGTGTGTGTGTGTGAAACAAGTGTTATTTTACATAAATGTTCACATGTCACAATCCAAAATTCAATAGGTTTTCTATTTCTAGATATTCTAAACTTCTCAGCCATTCAACGACTTTCTGTTTACAGTGACGATAAGTCATAGGATATATATTTAAAATTCTATTTATTCTATTATATATTTGTGATGAGATGTTTTTATATTGATTATGAGCAAATTTAGTGTTAGTACAGTTTAGGGTAGCAACTTTATAATTATAACAACTATATATGGAAGGCTTTCAGTTAAACCGGGCGAAAATTTGGCGAGCGAAGCGAAACCTCAGGTTCGCTCGCGTCGGGGCCCATACTAGCGGCCGGTATTAGATTGAGTTCTGTACCTATCTGGTCTTTATAGAAAAGAGGCGCGGGTGGTAGTGGACGGCGCCCTCAAGAACGAGATCCGCGCGCCCGCCGACCCCGCCCGAGCGCTCCACCTGACGACGGCGCTGGTGCTGGGCGCGGCGCTCGACCGCAGCGACGGCTTCGTGGGCTGCCTGCGCGCGCTGCTGCTCAACGGCCGCCCCGTCGACCTGCGGGCGCACGCGCGCCGGGGTACGTGCCGCACACACGCACACACCCGCACACACCCGCACACACAGCGCCGGGCTCGTGGGCTGCCTGCGCGCGCTGCTGCTCAACGGCCGCCCCGTCGACCTGCGGGCGCACGCGCGCCGGGGTACGTGCCGCACACACGCACACACCCGCACACACCCGCACACACAGCGCCGGGCTCGTGGGCTGCCTGCGCGCGCTGCTGCTCAACGGCCGCCCCGTCGACCTGCGGGCGCACGCGCGCCGGGGTACGTGCCGCACACACGCACACACCCGCACACACCCGCACACACAGCGCCGGGCTCGTGGGCTGCCTGCGCGCGCTGCTGCTCAACGGCCGCCCCGTCGACCTGCGGGCGCACGCGCGCCGGGGTACGTGCCGCACACACGCACACACCCGCACACACCCGCACACACAGCGCCGGGCTCGTGGGCTGCCTGCGCGCGCTGCTGCTCAACGGCCGCCCCGTCGACCTGCGGGCGCACGCGCGCCGGGGTACGTGCCGCACACACGCACACACCCGCACACACCCGCACACACAGCGCCGGGCTCGTGGGCTGCCTGCGCGCGCTGCTGCTCAACGGCCGCCCCGTCGACCTGCGGGCGCACGCGCGCCGGGGTACGTGCCGCACACACGCACACACCCGCACACACCCGCACACACAGCGCCGGGCTCGTGGGCTGCCTGCGCGCGCTGCTGCTCAACGGCCGCCCCGTCGACCTGCGGGCGCACGCGCGCCGGGGTACGTGCCGCACACACGCACACACGCACACACCCGCACACACCCGCACACACAGCGCCGGGCTCGTGGGCTGCCTGCGCGCGCTGCTGCTCAACGGCCGCCCCGTCGACCTGCGGGCGCACGCGCGCCGGGGTACGTGCCGCACACACGCACACACGCACACACCCGCACACACCCGCACACACAGCGCCGGGCTCGTGGGCTGCCTGCGCGCGCTGCTGCTCAACGGCCGCCCCGTCGACCTGCGGGCGCACGCGCGCCGGGGTACGTGCCGCACACACGCACACACCCGCACACACCCGCACACACCCGCACACACACGTACGCCGCACGCACTGGACGCGCGTGGGCCGCCACACACACGCAAGTGTCCGCCTAGCAATACTTCAGCCCACACGTGGTTACTCACTGCCATACAGACCCACACGCACACACATAAACATTTATAAAGATTAAAATTGGTACAAAATCTCATCTTTTTGAAATCACGGAATACCAAGATTATATTCCCAATCCATACGCACATTTACGCACACAAAACAAACCAACTTCCAATGATGTGCATGCTTTACGTGCTCAGTTGTGGCTGCCGTTACAGAACTTATTTACCCACGAACAACGTAAGTACTATTTATAAGTCCATAAAAAAACTAATTATAGGCTTGCAATAAAATCCTCTTTTCAGAAATGGACTGATATAAGCTGGTGATGATGATACCAATTATTTTGTTATTCCTCCAGGACTGTACGGCGTGTCGGAGGGCTGCGAGGGCAAGTGCCTCTCGTCGCCGTGCCTCAACAACGGCACGTGCCTCGAGGGGTACGACTCGTACTCGTGCGACTGCCGCTGGACCGCCTTCAAGGGGCCCATCTGTGCCGACGGTATGTTACAAAACTAGCCCTAGTCGTAGCTCACGATTCGTGATTAGATAGAATTGCGGGTTTCTCATAGCCTACGATTTTTGTCTAGATAGAACTATGTGTTTCTCATAGTCTGCGATTTTTGTCTAGATAGAACTATGTGTTTCTCATAGTCTGCGATTTTTGTCTAGATAGAACTATGTGTTTCTCATAGTCTGCGATTTGTGATTGGATAGAAGTGTGGGTTTTTTATAGCCTGCGATTTGTGTTAAGTAGTTTTTTTGGTTGAAATTTGACCCCTATTTTTTATTAGTGGAATCGATTTTACTCTCGATTCTGAAGAAAATAATTTCAGGTGTTGCGCTTTTATTATTAACACCTTGTATAATATTATATTTTACTTCTCCTCCAGAAATCGGCGTGAACCTCCGACCCAACTCGATAGTGAAGTACGACTTCCTCGGCTCGTGGCGCTCCACCATCAACGAGAAGATCCGCGTCGGGTTCACCACCACCAACCCTAAAGGGTTCTTACTCGGCTTCTACTCCAACATCTCCGGAGAGTATCTCACCCTCATGGTCTCCAATTCTGGTGAGTGTCATTGTTATTTATCTGGATATAAACAATGCGTAACTGTGATTTTTAAATACAGCACAACTAAGTAGTTCGCAGTTCGTTCCTCGGTCCCCTGATCACCTCAAAGGAACCCAATAGACCCACTTTCAGATGAGATCGTCTAAAATGGAATCTGACTACTTTCCGGCCTGTCAAGGGGCCCCGAATACCCTTGGCAACACCACTAGCGTGTACGTCATTAGAAATGGTGCCTGCCGCATCTTACTAACACGGATGGGACGGAAAATCATTTCTCGTCACAACTAATGAAATGAAATGAAAGAAAAATGGTCCATATTGGTGTTAGGTGTCAATTTTACTTAAATAGCTAATGTTTCGAATGACCGTGTGAAAGCCATCGGTATGCGCCACGGTAAACAGTCCCTACGCGCTACAAAATCGCGGCAGGTCAAGCAGCACACTAGATGCATTCTTATAAAGCCGACCCATAGGCTGCACGTATAAAGAGACTGGCAATAAGCTTTGAAAAGAACTAATGAAGACCACAAAGGACTATCGAAAGTAGACCAATAGAAAAAAAAGTATTATAAACAGTCCCTGCTATTTCCAAGAAGTTTGGTTAGAAATACGCTACATAACCACATACATATAGTTTAGACATGTTTTTTTTCACTACCTAGGTCACTTGCGCGTGGTATTCGACTTTGGTTTCGAGCGGCAGGAGATCATCTTCCAGGGTAAACACTTCGGGCTCGGCCAGTACCACGACGTGCGGCTGTCGAGGAAGGACCAGGGCGCCACTATGGTTTTGCAGGTCAGTGCCATTCGAAGTTAACTTCCCCTCTCAGAAGGTAATGTGAAGTGAAAATCCATCGTGCTTATGCGAGGAGAGAAATAAAGTGATTTGGAGTTAATTGCGTGGGTATCGCTTCGGGGACAAGGCTGATAAAAAAAGTGACATTGAAATACCTACTCTCGATTTAAAATAACATTTTGAATCACCAGTGACTGAGGAACTGTGTGATTTAATTACTTATAACGTTTAAAGCCAAATTAACATAAATTTGAATATTCAACAGTGTTGCCATTACCTCATAAAAATGGGCTGTCTCCTAAAACACAGGCAATGAGGCAATCGTTGCACGCGTATATTTAACTAGCGGACCTGACAGACGTTGTCCTGTCTTAAATATGAATACCTATTGATTTTAAATTGGTCCAATTAATAAAAAAAATATTAAGATTAAAATATATTTATCGACATTGAAAACGCACTGGAAATTGTAACCGTTTGCAGCACGCATTCTGTCAATGTTATGTCAAACGCCATAATGAATTACATTAAAAAAGTTTAAATTCTCATAAGCGCTAAGATTACATTACAAATAATTTAGTATGGTGATTAAGTTTTCTTAAATTTTCCAATTTTCCGCGCAATTTTCTTAATTTTTTCTTTCATAAGATCATTCTCCTGACAATAACAAACAAAACAAAAAAAAGTTGTGCGTGTACTAGTGTACACACGTAAGAAGTGAAACTTCTTTATGGCCTTATTTTTCGAAAAATGATCTACATGCAACTTTCCAGAAATTGGTTAAATTAGTTAAATTGGTTAAATTGGTTAAATTGGTTAAATTGGTTAAATTGGTTACATTGGTTAAATTGGTTACATTGGTTAAATTGGTTAAATTGGTTAAATTGGTTAAATTGGTTAAATTGGTTAAATTGGTTAAATTGGTTAAATTGGTTAAATTGGTTAAATTGGTTAAGTTGGTTAAGTTGGTTAAGTTGGTTAAGTTGGTTAAGTTGGTTAAGTTGGTTAAATTGGTTAAATTGGTTAAATTGGTTACATTGGTTAAATTGGTTAAATTGGTTAAATTGGATAAATTGGTTAAATTGGTTAAATTGGTTAAATTGGTTACATTGGTTAAATTGGTTAAATTGGTTAAATTGGTTAAATTGGTTAAATTGGTTAAATATTATTTCACTTTACCTTTTTGCTATCGTCTGAACCAACCGTGGTAGGGGCAAGAAAAAGATGGCGCGTAACCGAAAAATGTGACGAAAATTTGACGCAACTTTCCAGAAATTGGTTAAATTAGTTAAATTGGTTAAATTGGTTAAATTGGTTAAATTGGTTACATTGGTTAAATTGGTTAAATTGGTTAAATTGGTTAAATTGGTTAAATTGGTTAAATTGGTTACATTGGTTAAATTGGTTACATTGGTTAAATTGGTTACATTGGTTAAATTGGTTAAATTGGTTAAATTGGTTAAATTGGTTAAGTTGGTTAAGTTGGTTAAGTTGGTTAAGTTGGTTAAGTTGGTTAAGTTGGTTAAGTTGGTTAAGTTGGTTAAGTTGGTTAAGTTGGTTAAGTTGGTTAAGTTGGTTAAATTGGTTAAATTGGTTAAATTGGTTAAATATTATTTCACTTTACCTTTTTGCTATCGTCTGAACCAACCGTGGTAGGGGCAAGAAAAAGATGGCGCGTAACCGAAAAATGTGACGAAAATTTGACGCAAAACGTGACGGTAAATTTTTTCCAACGCCGATAAAGAAGTTTCACTTCAAAAATAATAGAAAACAGCACACTCAGGCACGGTAGAAAGAGTGGGAGATACTAGTTCCTCTCCCTTCCCCTCGATCTTACGCTTTTTCGATCAGCATCACGTGACCCTGACGCGAGTTTGGAAGTTTTTACCCATCCAACAAAAAAGTGCTCAGCGCCGCTAAAGAAGTTTTCACTTCAAAAAGAATTAGCGAAATCGGTAAAGCCGTTCACGCGTGATGCGATGACTAAGGGAAATAGGGATTCATTTTTATATATATAGATTAAGCTCTTCCCATACATTTCCTGTGAAGTGTCTGTATTTGGCGGAGGCCCGAGATAGACACGTAATAGTGTTACAAGAGTATTCTACCGTATCTTTTAAGGTTGCTTTCCATTCCAGGTGGATAACTACGAAACACAAGAGTACCGTTTCAACATAAAGGAATCGGCTGACGCTCAGTTCAACAACATCCAGTACATGTACATCGGTCGGAACGAGTCCATGAACGAGGGCTTCGTGGGCTGCGTCAGCCGCGTCGAGTTCGACGACATCTACCCCCTGAAGCTTCTGTTCCAGCAGGACCCGCCGCCCAACGTCCGGAGCCTTGGGGGTGAGTCACGATTGAACTTCATTTGATATACTTTGATATCTTAGAAACATAATGGGGGCTATCGCTAGTGAATTTGCCACTAGAGGCGCTAGTGTCGCGTGAGGTCCAATATCATTCACTTTGTACTGGTTTTAGCGGAATTTGTTGCATAAATTATAATTTCTTCAATTTACCTGCTAGAAAGTGATCCTCCTTCGTAAAATATCGCAAATATGGATTATTTGGCGATTAATGTGAACGCTTTAAAAGCGGAATTAAGAAAAAGCGCAAAAATAGGCGGCCTCAAGAGCAATTATTTCAGAAGTTAGTTGATTGATATCAAGATAGTTATTTATAAACAATATAACCTTAATTAGATTCAAGATATAACACTTTGTTTCGGCGCCAATCGCCTTTGACAGCTATACCTCCGGACCTCAGTCTACAGTGGCGCCAACTGGTGAGCAAAGAAACGATAGTCCCCATTGCAATTATAATGTCAGTATTTAAACTTGAAAAATTAGGTCTCAGGCGGGATTCTTATCACTGTAAGCCAGCGTAATGTTAGGAGTTTCATCAGAATAAAGTCAGGAGTTTTGCACTTATTTGATATTTTATCGCCTGGCTTTTGGAAATATAGTTTTGAGGATCTATTTAATTATTTTACTAGGTTTTGACCGCGACTACGGACACTAAGATTTGTATTTATTGTGATCATGAACCCAGTTAAGTGTTCGAAACCTCGGGATAGATCAAAATACAATATGATATCCTAATAAAAGTGAGTCTTTAAGCATATCTTTTATTTCAATATTTATTTTTCTACTATTAATCTTCATTAAAAATAGTAAAGTTAGAAGTACTGCATTACACAGCAAATCCGGCAGTTTACAATTTACAACAAGACAAGATTTTTCGTATGGTGAAATGGAGCATAAATTAGATGTTAAAACTTCTATTAATAGTTAAACTAGACCTGTTGGGAGGAGTAATGATGCGAAGTAGACATTAGGGAATTACCATTTTGGGAAATGGACATTTTGGAAGAGTTTAGGTTTTGGAATGTTGTCGTTTTAAACCTAAAGGATGTTGTCCCCATTTATGTTATCTATTCTTTATTGATTCGAATTCTTTATTTCTCACTTTCATTCTATTGATGTTAGGTACTGGCACGTTATAAGTAAGTTCGGATACTCGGATGCATATTTGCCTAAAGTTGAAGTGTTGACTGTTATTGAATGCACTTTTGTAGCCATAGCATCCCAGGATTTCTGAATCGACATACGTGATTTAAGAAGCCGCTTACATAATATTTGGCAAGGTGCGCTCAAACCTTTCTATCTATCCGATAGTTAGTAACTGAGTGTACGGGCATGCGATCCCGCCTTCCCTGAGCTGCTATAGACCACAATCCTTTTTCCTGTGGCTATAGTATCCCGCCCTTCCTACTCCAATCTTCCCGTAATCATCCCATTCCTTAACGCGGCTCCCTCCCGCTTACCACGCAAAGTCTGACTCGGCGAGAACGGCAACACAATGCAGATATGCAACGTGATTTGGCGGACTCGGCGGATCAGCAAGGCAAGGTGGATGGCCAAGGGCGGCGCTGGAGGGCATATAGTCACCGTCGGTCAGACACTGCAACTGACCCCTCTTCCAGTCGTAGCGGTCTTCTGTTCCACTGGTCCAAGGAGGGTAAGGCCAAGGGTGTGCGCCTGTGTTAGCGCGAACGCTTGCGCACCTTCAATATATCCTGCGCATCTGACCGCTTCCGTAAATTGGACTCCGAGTACGCAAAAGTCCTGTGGCGATGGGTAGAGGTAGAGAGGTCTAGCCTGATGCTAGCTGGATTTTGTCTGATACCTGCACTCAGGCGGTCTCGGGGGTGTGAGTACACGCCGTGGTCGTTTTTTGTGCTGCAAATTTGGGACGTCAGCGCGGATTCGGCAGCACCCGGGATGACAAAGCAGCCCTGTTTAGAGAGGCACTGCTTTCCTCGCTTAGCCGAGGAGGGGGCTAGAAAAGGTGCCCTAAGAAAATGCTCGTCCCATTATGATAGGTGGTAGTAACCGCGGCTGCCATCGCATCACTCAAATCGTGGTCGACGTCGCAATAAATATAAACAAGCATCTATTATGACATTCGGCGCGTGGAATGTAAGGACGCTTCTTGATCGTGATGGCAATGCCTGCCCTGAACGTAAGACCGCCATAGTAGCTCGGGAACTTCATCGCTACAACGTCGATGTGGCTGCTCTCAGCGAAACCCATCTTGCTGATGAAGGAGAGCTGGTGGAAGTACACAACTACAAGTACACAACCGCTGGAACTACACTTTCTTCTGGAAAGGTACCACTGCCTCTGAAGCTCGGCGATCAGGTGTAGGATTTGCCATCAAAAATCGCCTAGTAAAGCGTCTCGAGGAGTACCCTGTACATATCTCAGACCGCGTTACCACATTACGCCTTCGCCTGGACAAAGACAACTACCTTAATGTCATCAGTGTTTATGCTCCAACGCTAGACAAGTCTGATGACATCAAGGACAAATTTTATGAGGAACTGACTCTTTGCCTCGATGGTATAAGCGCCAGAGAGCAGATTCTTTTGCTGGGCGATTTCAATGCCAGGGTTGGCCGGGACTATGAGGCTTGGCCTGGAGTTCTGGGTAGACATGGAGTTGGCAATATGAACAGTAATGGTCAGTTGCTGCTCAGTCTTTGTGCTCAATACGGTTTGGCAATTACAAACACTATGTTTAGACTTGCCGCCAAGTACAAGACAACATGGATGCACCCAAGATCAAAGCACTGGCATTTGATCGACTATGCCATTGTAAGGCATAGAGATTTCAACCAATTGCACATCACCCGCGTTATGCGGGGTGCGCACTGTTGGTCTGACCACCGACTTGTTGTCACTAATCTGCGACTCCGCCTCCTTCCTCTACGTAGGTCTTCTACAAGTAAGCTTTCGTCTTTGAACGTGGAGAAGCTAAAAGATAGTGAGGTGAGGGAGAAATACGCTGAAGCATTGGCTGAAAAACTGTTGCTGATTAATGAGACAGGTGAAACCGAAGCTGCCTGGGAATTTTTATCATCTCATATCATGAATACTGCTTCAACTGTACTGGGCAAAACACACCGTCACAATGCGGCGGCATTCGACAAACACCGTGATCTCTTGCGACAGCATGGAAGGCGACAAGGAAGCATAGCAGCGGTCAAAGCTAGTGACCTTTAATTACGCAAGCTGTCTCGTCAGACTAAGGACAAGTGGTGGCAGGACAAGCAAGTCACATGCAATGGCTCTTTGACACAAACCAACTCGGGGAGTTCCACAGTGAGGTACGTAAGCTGACTGGTACATCCTACTATGCAAAGGTGCCTTTAAGGTCTCTAGACGGTAGGCACCTATTGACAAGCAGGGAGGACGTACTAAAACGCTGGGCGGAGCACTTCAATACTCTGCTAAATGTGGATCGCTCAATTGATTTGCAGGCCATCAGTTTAATGCCTCAACTCCCTTCTGTTCTTGAGCTGGACGAGCCTCTATTGCTTGATGAGGTTGTTACTGCCATCAGACAGCAGAAAAATAAAAGGGCGGCTGGCATTGACCTTGTACCGGGGGAGCTGATCAAATGCGGCGGAGAGGAGTTGCATAAGTTGATATGGGAGCTGTTTGTTCGTATGTGGGAAGAAGAGCGCGTTCCTGATATCTTTAAAGTATGCCTCGGGAAGCCCTATGGTTAGTGTTAGGTAAGCTCGGATGCACTGAAAAGTTTGTGGGACTTCTTAGACTCCTACATGACGGCATGCAATGCTGCGTCGCTGTAGACAATGAACAGACAGACTTCTTCCCCGTTACCTGTGGGGTGAAGGAAGGATGTGTCTAAGCACCAACTCTGTTCGCCTTATACTTTGCAGTGGTAGTAGGTTAGAGAAGTCTTACAAATTGTTTCCCAAGGAGTTCGCATCCGCTTCCGCACCGACGGCAGCCATTTCAATCTGGCTAGACTTAAGGCTCGCACCAAGGTCTCACATGCACTGATTACTGAGATCATGTATGCTGACGACTTTTGCTTCTTAGCAGAATCCCCAGATGGTCTACAACAGCTGATAGCCGCTTTTCATCAAGCCTGCCGTATGTTCGGCTTAAAAATCAGCGTCAATAAGACGGAGCCTATGTCTCTAGACACTTACGGTCACGAGACGCTAAATATAAAGCTTGGTGAGGATGTGTTGAAGCAAGTAGACAAGTTTCGTTACTTGGGGAACACTGTAACATCCAAGTGTGACCTTGATGCTGAGATCAACAGCAGGGTCGGAGCTGCAGCTGCGGCTTTTGGCAAGCTGTGTTCCAAGGTCTTCCGCTCACATGACCTTAAGTTGGCCATGAAAATATCAGTTTACATGGCAATTGTGCTGCCAAACCTTCTTTATTCCTCCGAGACGTGGTGTGTGTACCGCCGCCACATACGTACTCTGAATCGTTTCCACCTAAAATGTCTCCGATCCATTATGAAGATCAAATGGCCCGACAGAATGCGATATACCGAAGTCTTGCGACGAGCCAATGTTGGTGGCATTGAGGCTTATCTTATGCGTCGGCAGCTTCGGTGGTGCGGACACGTATCACGTATGGCGGACGAAAGAGTGGCAAAGCGCATCTTCTTCTCTGAGCTGGAGGAGGGCAAGCGAAAGCATGGCGGACAACTCCTTCGGTACAAGGATGTCTTAAAACGACACATGAAGAGATGCAAAATAGAGCCCTCTGAGTGGGAGCGTTTTGCGGCACAGCGGCCAGAATGGCGCAGGATGGTGAACGGACAAGTGCGCGAGTTTGAAGAGCAGCGTAAAGCTGACCTCGATACTAGACGCGACCAGTTAAAGGCCCGCCCACCTGCTGCCATCATATACAATTACGACAACGGCGTGCTTACGTGCCCTGAATGTGCGCGAAGTTTTGCCGCTAAGATATTCGGGCGCACGAGCGCCAAATCACTAGCTAGGAGTCGAAGTGGTCGCCATGGCCGAAATCGGTCGGACATCATCATATCCATAATATCCTACCAAAAGCAAACTTTAGGTAAAAATGATTTTGTAATTTGAAAAACTAAGAAAAAAAGCCCGTATGTACCGACCGTTTTCCTTGTATAACTCCTGAGCTTTCGTTCTACGCAGGAGGCGTTCTACACGAGGACTTCTGCGGCGTAGAGCCCGTGACCCACCCGCCCGAGGTCGCGGAGACGCGCCCGCCGCCGCACCGCGACCTGCGCGCCGAGCTCGACGACTACCACAGGACCGACGAGGCCATCCTCGGCAGTGAGTAGCCCCCTGCCCCCCTGCCCCCCTGTAGCAGGGCCCCGCCCCCCCCGCACCGCGACCTGCGCGCCGAGCTCGACGACTACCACAGGACCGACGAGGCCATCCTCGGCAGTGAGTAGCCCCCTGCCCCCCTGTAGCAGGGCCCCGCCCCCCCCGCACCGCGACCTGCGCGCCGAGGTCGACGACTACCACAGGACCGACGAGGCCATCCTCGGCAGTGAGTAGCCCCCTGCCCCCCTGTAGCAGGGCCCCGCCCCCCCCGCACCGCGACCTGCGCGCCGAGGTCGACGACTACCACAGGACCGACGAGGCCATCCTCGGCAGTGAGTAGCCCCCTGCCCCCCTGTAGCAGGGCCCCGCCCCCCCCGCACCGCGACCTTCGCGCCGAGCTCGACGACTACCACAGGACCGACGAGGCCATCCTCGGCAGTGAGTAGCCCCCTGCCCCCCTGCCCCCCTGTAGCAGGGCCCCGCCCCCCCCGCACCGCGACCTGCGCGCCGAGCTCGACGACTACCACAGGACCGACGAGGCCATCCTCGGCAGTGAGTAGCCCCCTGCCCCCCTGCCCCCCTGTAGCAGGGCCCCGCCCCCCCCGCACCGCGACCTGCGCGCCGAGCTCGACGACTACCACAGGACCGACGAGGCCATCCTCGGCAGTGAGTAGCCCCCTGCCCCCCTGTAGCAGGGCCCCGCCCCCCCCGCACCGCGACCTGCGCGCCGAGCTCGACGACTACCACAGGACCGACGAGGCCATCCTCGGCAGTGAGTAGCCCCCTGCCCCCCTGCCCCCCTGTAGCAGGGCCCCGCCCCCCCCGCACCGCGACCTGCGCGCCGAGCTCGACGACTACCACAGGACCGACGAGGCCATCCTCGGCAGTGAGTAGCCCCCTGCCCCCCTGCCCCCCTGTAGCAGGGCCCCGCCCCCCCCGCACCGCGACCTGCGCGCCGAGCTCGACGACTACCACAGGACCGACGAGGCCATCCTCGGCAGTGAGTAGCCCCCTGCCCCCCTGTAGCAGGGCCCCGCCCCCCCCGCACCGCGACCTGCGCGCCGAGCTCGACGACTACCACAGGACCGACGAGGCCATCCTCGGCAGTGAGTAGCCCCCTGCCCCCCTGCCCCCCTGTAGCAGGGCCCCGCCCCCCCCGCACCGCGACCTGCGCGCCGAGCTCGACGACTACCACAGGACCGACGAGGCCATCCTCGGCAGTGAGTAGCCTCCCCCTGCCCCCCCGTTTATATAAACAAGCCTATTAAAAACCCGAACAAATACCCCTTTAACAACTAACTTTGAATTCATTGCATTTTCCTAGTTGGGTTATAGTTTTTGAAACTTTTTATAAATTCGTATATGGACTATTTACGAATTAATAAAAAGTTTCAAATATAAAAAATAAAATTTAGCTTATACTAGTGATGGGACTGACTCGACTGATGACACGAAAAAAAAAAAACAGTTTTACGGTGAATAAAATAATACGAATATCAGATTTATTAAGATTTAAGAGTAAGTCTGTATCGTGATCATTATCAGAATAATTGGAACAATCATGAAAATCAAGTAGAAATTTTTATCGAATGTAGAATCTAATAAATTTTTTCGTACTATTAATAATTGAAATTTGATGTTCTTAGCACCAACCGATTCTTATTAAATCATTTTTAATTATTGTAATATAAATTACAATACTTCGATTTTGAACTATTGTTAATCTGTCGATTTCGATTTGTCGATTTTACGTCATCACTAGCGATTATGAAAAATGACGTAACCTTGTAAAAACGTCTTTTAAAGTTAAGTGTAATTTTTGTGACTGGATTATTTTAATGTTTTTAATTTTTTTTAAGTTTTTAATTTAAATTGATTAATATGTACAGCAAAGTATAAAAAAATATTCTTAACATGCCAGTTTACCAATATTTTTTCGTGTTCAAATGTGTTTCACTTGTGTGACGCTGGTACAAAGTTACGCTGTCTGTTTCAGTAAGAACTGTCATTCCAATCAAACTATATTTGAAGGACTATAGTAAATGTATGTGGTTGTCCTGCCGCAGCGGTGCTGGCGCTGATCTTCCTGCTGCTGGTGGCCGTCGCCGTGGTGCTGGTGCGCGCGCTGTCCCGCCACAAGGGGGAGTACCTCACGCAGGTATACCTCACTCACTTTGTATTAGATTCAAAGAGCTATGAAATCGGTTTCAGACCATACCTCACTCAGGTAGGCACTTAGAATTAGATTCAAAGAGCTATGAAACCTGTTTCAGACAATACCTCACTCAGGTAGGAACACTTAGAATTAGGTTCAAAGAGCTATTAAACCTGTTTCAGACAATACCTCACACAGGTAGGAACACTTAGAATTAGGTTCAAAGAGCTATGAAACCTGTTTCAGACAATACCTCATACAGGTAGGAACACTTAGAATTAGGTTCAAAGAGCTATTAAACCTGTTTCAGACAATACCTCACACAGGTAGGAACACTTAGAATTAGGTTCAAAGAGCTATGAAACCTGTTTCAGACAATACCTCACACAGGTAGGAACACTTAGAATTAGGTTCAAAGAGCTATGAAACCTGTTTCAGACAATACCTCACACAGGTAGGAACACTTAGAATTAGGTTCAAAGAGCTATGAAACCTGTTTCAGACAATACCTCACACAGGTAGGAACACTTAGAATGAAATTCAAAGAGCTATGAAACCTGTTTCAGACAATACCTCACACAGGTAGGAACACTTAGAATTAGGTTCAAAGAGCTATGAAACCTGTTTCAGACAATACCTCACACAGGTAGGAACACTTAGAATTAGGTTCAAAGAGCTATGAAACCTGGTTCAGACAACACCTCACACAGGTAGGAACACTTAGAATTAGGTTCAAAGAGCTATGAAACCTGTTTCAGACAATACCTCACACAGGTAGGAACACTTAGAATTAGGTTCAAAGAGCTATGAAACCTGTTTCAGACAATACCTCACACAGGTAGGAACACTTAGAATTAGGTTTAAAGAGCTATGAAACCTGTTTCAGACAATACCCCACACAGGTAGGAACACTTAGAATTAGGTTCAAAGAGCTATGAAACCTGTTTCAGACAACACCTCACACAGGTAGGAACACTTAGAATTAGGTTCAAAGAGCTATGAAACCTGTTTCAGACAATACCTCACACAGGTAGGACCACTGAACTAGGTTTTTAAACTTTCTTGATGCATTGTTTGTAACAGATACAACTTAACACTAGGGATTTCCAATGCACTGTTATAATTAAAAGGTAAAATCGTATTTACCTTCCCGACTTTTCGATCCGATTGCACGATTCCTGCAATGCATTAATAGTAAAAGTAACAGCCTATAATCATCCCACTGCAGGGAAAAGGCCTCCATCATTGAATTCAAGTTACCACAGCAATGATGGGTGTACTGGCATAACCACCACGCTTGCCAAATGCGGGTTGGTTGCAATGCATAACATAACAGTAAATTTAAAAACCGATTTAGTGGTAAGTTTCACTTTGAACTAGATCTGAAGAGCTATGAAAAATGTTTTAGATATTGCTTTGTACCGGTGAAATCGTGTGGACGATTTACTCAATCGAACATTTACAAAATTCATAATAATTATTGCATGCAATCAACTCTTCTGATTCTCTGAACCCCGTGCAAAGGAATATAACGTTATTCATACACAACTATGAAATAAATAGCTAGGCAAAAATGTGCCCTAACTAAATAAGCCGTCCACTTATAAGTGTTTTGGTGTTCTATCCATTTAACAGAATTAAATTCACTATAAAATAAATATGATGCAATTTTTAAATAACGCCTCTAAAAGTATACTATTATTAATATTTGCGAAAAGTCTATTTATATATGGGAATTCCTGCCATTTTATTTTGAAACACAGAAAAAGTAAGCAGCTGGATAGTCTCCATTTTCGCTGACTAATCGCGGACTAGTTACTGACTACGAAAACAGCCGGACCGTGGCTTTATCGACTAGTAGCCGTGTAGTCGGTATATCGCTAAAAATGTTTTAGCCATTTAGTAATAAAATTGTTTCCGCGTACGCGAAACCTTACCAACACCAGGGTATCTTGTGTTCTGTTGGTATTTTGTTTAGTATTTATTGATGTGGTATTATGTCGGTACGTGTGTGTCATCTTAATGTATTATTATCGCAGGAGGAACGCGGCGCGGACGGCGCGGCGGACCCCGACGCGGCCGCGCTCGCCGCCGCCACGGGCCCGCGCGTCACTAAACGCAGGGAGTTCTTCATATAGATGCAGGGTAGCCTGCCCACGTGACGCGACACTACACGACACGACACAATAAAACACTACACCCCACGAGCTGAATCTCTTCCCTAAATACACGATGAAATTTTAACCACTTTCCAAATTTTAATATAGCAATCTACGAGGCAAAAAACAAATGACGTATTTTTTGTTTTGGTATAGCCCAGTACAAAAATGTCAAGATAAATCACTTAGAAAATGTCCGCCAAAAATCTAAAATTTTTGATACGGCATCTTATTAACACATTTTTTACGCGATGTGCATCTCATTCATTCAAATCAATACTATTGATAAGTTTTTGATTTTACCTTTATACCTAAACAGATTTAGGACCGTAAAAATTGAAAACTATATCGCGAAAAATATTTTCGGGTGACAACTTGATTTACATTTTTTACTTCATAAATGGGCTCTAAATACGATACTGAACGCCTATAAAAATTATGGAAAGTGGTTAAAATTTCATCCTGTATACACCAGAACACAAAATAACACACCACACTGAAGGCATGTTCAAACATGAGCAGTTTTTACTGCAGCTGTGGGTGGAGCCCTGAGAGAGTATTTACCGGCGTAATTGGTGAGAACGGTAACACTACCGCATACCCAACGGGTTTTCTCTGCCGCAGACGGTAGCGAATACCGCGTAGGTCTGAATTAACCTTAAAACACACACCACAAAGTATCACAACACACCATACATAATACGTCATAGCACACCAAAAAATAATTCTACAATACACTACACTGGCAATCACATGTAATCAAACTCGGAAAGCTTTCTAAACACTGATAGAACACACACACTACGGCAAAACATTAATACTATCAATTTGCAAAGGTTTTATCTGAAACAAGCGTATGGTGCTTACGCGTCTGCGCTCGCTCAGATTGTGTCTACATGCCTGACCCTGAGAAGGCCCTTAGCATGGCAGCCCAAACCTCATAATTTTACATCAAAACTGCAACGGTCATTCATTCAAGGGTCAAATGAATAAATTAGAATATGCCTCACTACATTTATTATTTCATCAAATAGTAATATATATAATGGTACAAAAACTACATTTACATTTGCATAGGAATCGTCAGAGTATACACTTTTAAAAATCTTAGGATATTGAATCAGAATGAGTTAGGTAACGTACTTTTTTTAAATTACTATAACAAATAGTATTAACGTTGTACACAGATCACACAAGTGCCCAAAGATATAACGTTATTGACATTAATACAATAATGTTCCTGAACGAAATAAAATCTGCTGCAATCGTCCATATGTAACTGAAAGCCTTTTGTGAATCTCATTGGATACAATTGAACATCTGAAAAACTTTACGGTGACATAACAAAGTGTCCTCGCGACAAAATGTGCAGTCAAAAGCTTATCAACCTGTTTTTTATACGTTATAGTATGGTGTGAGTGACAGATGAATTGATTCGCGGTTTATAGGTACTACTTTATACCATGTACAAACAACAGCACGTCAACCTACCCCAAAACGTCAAATTTTCTCAATTGATATTGATCTCTACGTGTTAGACTTAAAGTTGAAAAACAATTCAATGACCTTTAACTTTTTGGGTAGGTTGCCTGCCGTTGTGTGTACCTATATTTTGAAACAATTTAGTGGACTGTTTTATTTGCATAAACGATATATACATGTGTGGGTTAAGACGACCGCAAGGATGTCGCTATCTGTGCACTCTTAGCAATAAAGTAAGAAATTGTCTTGCACAGACTTATTCATTACAAATTATAGAACTTGAAAGGCGTGATTTGAATGTTATCTGTCACCCGCACTATGCTATAACGTTAAGTGTAACACGAATCTTAAGATTTCTCAATTTAAATTGATCTCTTGATGTTGGAGTTTAAGTGAAAAATCGGTCTATTAACCTTACATTTTTAAGTAGGTTGAACTGCCCTTGACTGTATCATATTTTTTTATTTAATTTAACCCATTGCCATATCAGATTTATTGTACCTACTTAGTAATTATAAGACATATACTTCCTTTCACTCGAGTGCTAACTAAGTATTATCTAATTAGCAACTTAGGATAAGATCACATATTAATTCTAGCCTCTTAGGTTTTTTTTTTAGTTGTTTTTACAATTTTATTATATTATATCTCTAAAAGGTAACGAATATCAGCTTACGTTTTTGTAAACTTTTTAAAATTTTAGTTACCCGAAAATATTTATACTAAACAGTACAATATATCATCAACTGCAATCCCGCACAAAGAGCTGTAGCTCAGCAATGGTAAAAATATAATAAAACGCTACTGACATACAGTGCTGGATTTACACATTTGCCGCCCAAAAGCTTCATTTTTTGCCGCCCCTAATGACCTCTAAAATTAGATACACTGTTCACAATAACGTTCATTCCTTTTTTTTTATAAATTTTTCGGTACATTTTAAAGCTAAAAAAAACAAAGCTTTCTTTTTCTGCACTAATTATAATTTTTTTTGGGGCCATTTTGGCGCTCCTGTTATTGTGCCGCCCTAAGCTTCAGCTTTTTCAGCTTTATGGTAAATCTGGCTCTGCTTACATACAGTGATCGCTCGTGGTTTAACTTTACTACAAACACAGTTAGAAGTGTCAAGTTGCAATTGAGGTGAGAGTGAGTAAGATATATTTTTACTATGCTGTAGCCGGAGGTATTCCTTTATTACGTTTTGACATTCAATTTATTCTTAATGAGTAACATTTTTATTGTATTGTATTTTTATTTTTATTATATACTTTTATTTTATTGTTCATCATTTTGAGCTATCTAAAATTCTTCTCCCACAAAGTGCCATTTGGCTACTTAACATTTAATCATAATTCTAGTGCTTTTTATCTCACTAAGTAACTTCGAAATTAAATCTCTTTCAGATAATTTCTTTTAGATAACTCGTTGCAAACGACGTAGGAAAAAGTAGACGTGTTTTATAAAACATTATTAGTTTTGTACCTCCAGTCAAAGTCCATAAATGTCATTGGACTAGAGTTGAAAACTGTCGACGATTTCGTGATTATATATTACAAATTAGTAAATAAGGTAATTTAGGTTTTATTATTATGACACATTAGAATCTCTATATGGATTTATTATTTAGATTTTAGACTGCTTATCTTAAGTTTACGTGTGTGTATTTTTGTTTCTCCGTCCAAAATAGATTTTTTTGTTAAACGAAAAATGATGTGATCATTATGTTTCAATACAAACGAAAAATGACAAAAGTTTTATTCGAACCGCACTCAAGTACTTGTGTTCAAGAGTTTTATAGACATTTTATTGTGATTAGTTTGTATTTATTATTAGTTTGCGTCTCTGTAGCATATATTATCATTGAAGAGTTTTTACAGCAGATCTTGTGTTTCAACAAAAAAAAAATTGTACAGACGCACAGTGGTCCCAAAATTAAAAAAAGTGGACATGCTTCCTAGCCTAACCAAATATTTTTTTTATTGTTGGTCCTACTATCACTATTATGGCAAAAAAATATTATTACCCTAGCTTGACTAATTCAGGGTGAAAAAAAATAAACAAGTTTTTTTTGTATGGAGGAAATTCTTTTTTTGTCGATTGATCGGAAACCATAATGAGATCAGCTATGAAAGTCATATATGTTAGAAAGGAAGTTATTGTGAGCGTTTTACTCCAGGAAACATCATACTTATCTCTGCCGCTTTCGGAGATATAGGAGTTTAAAATTCGGATTTTTTCGACTTAAAGCGACTATTTTTTAAAATCAAATTTATAATATTTACTATAATAACTTAGTATGTATGCATCACACACATCGCACACACACCACACCTGACGATTGTAGGTATACTCAAGGTTGCACATTAGGGTCTACATTTTGTAAAGTTTCCTCACTCTCGGAAGAAAGCGATCCTTGGTTCAGTATTAAAGCATTGACTTCTGGCAGTAATTGCTTCTGTTGTCGGACAAAACTTGGTCTTATATGAGTAATGTAAGGATCTGAACTAATCAAAAAATTATGAATTATATCAAGATTGGTTTGTGTTCTGCCTATTTTTCTTGTATGAGCCAATCTTACATTCCTAAAATCTTTGTTCCTAGCTTCTGATGCTTCTTCTGAGAGTGAGGCTATAGGGATAAATGAATACTGACCACAAATATCAGCACCATGGTATTAAGAGTTTATGGACACTGCTAGGCATGTAATACCATGGATACAAATTTACGTAAAGAATGGCTGTCTCTTTACAAAATTCTCTAAAATTACTCATATTAATCTGTAGTCCAGTTGAGACAGCTTGAAAAATAATAGCGAATCTCTTTATTAAATCCTCATTAATACCCGTTATTTCAGCAGATAATTCGTAATCCATAAAAAACCTTCTGGCAGTGTTACCATCGTTTGTTGTACCGAAATCCAGTTTGACTACGTCAATCAACAATCCTGTTCGTTCCCGGAATTCTTCTTGGGTCATATTTTTCTTTACGTTTCTTAATAATTTATCGCTATTTCGAGCTGTCCACTTTTTGAAATCCATGTTATATGAAATATGTAAGATGCATTCCATACATCTTATCCACATATGAAGTGAGGACAACCCATATTGGTACATATCGACTCTAAGGGGTCTTTTGGAAACGAAGTCTAAATCATTCATTTTACTTGGAGGGGTAAGACAAATATTGCAAACAGCAGCTGAAGAAGTGTTTGAAATCACGGTGGCAACTTTTACATCAATCATCGTCATATATAAATTATGATGAATTTCAAGATTACAAATAATTGTCGGAATAAGTTCTCGAATTTCTTCGTTAATAGCATTGTTTTCTAGTTTAATGGTTTCGCTCGTTTCTTTGGTAAATTTAAAACCAATTGGCCGACAATAATTTGTAGAAGATGGGGTAGGGTTTTGCCATAAAATATTACCACTTTCATCTTCTAAACGAAGTGGTACCAGACTTATCATGAAAACAGATGAATCATCCATTGGAAACTCTGTCATTTGCTTATAATTGCTCTGAGAGGATGAACCATCAAATCCCCATTTGCTTATTAATTTAAGTGACTTCTTCTGTGCTAAATCATGCTGGATCACTTTTAAAATCTTACTCGTAGTCAAATCTAATAATGATTGCAGTCGTATTCTAGCTTCAGATTCATTTACAGTTATGTCAGTGTCTGGAGGATAGCAAGCTTTTTTTGCATCCAGAAGCTTCTGATATGATGGAAACCCGGAAATATTTTCAGAAGCAAGAATGGACTTTAAAGTAAAATATTGCCATTTAGACAATTTTAAAGCAGTGACGAGAGCCAAAGTCTTGTCTTCGGATATATACGGTTTTGATTGCTTTTATTAAATAAAAAATCATGTACTTCCTTACATTTTTTTTCGTCTTTATTAATTGTATCTATAATAGATGCTTGATCTTTTTCATTCGATTGTTTTAATTTAGTGCACAAAGCGAAAACTAATTCCTCTTCAGAATGATCGAGAAGTGACAAACTACGCCTTTTTTTCTGTTTATTTGATAAATCTCCAAATGGTTGTTGATATTTCAGTATTCTCCTGTGAGGTCTCAAGAGTTGAAACTTCTTCCACGATATCAGCCACAATGCTAAAAATGTTGTTTAAATCAATATTTTTACATTGCGGCCAGATGATTTGAGAATGTAACCAATGTTTATTTTGGGTATTAAAAGTCTTTTGAGTTATATTTGCAATAGACCACTTTCTTGTTATCTTGTTTTTAAAATTACGGCAAAATTGATTGATAGTATTCAAGTCTTCAGAGGACAATTCGATACCAATTTTTTCTATAAGAATGTGAAATAATGCGTCAGCATTATTAAAACCCTTGTCTGATTTCAGAGCTACATACAAATCTAAATTCGAAACAAATACCGACATTTTCAATAATTTTCGAAAGGACTTAAAAAGTCTCTTCGCAATTTATAAAATGCTGTTTAGTGCCCGTGATAAGAAAACAATACGACCAAATTATGGAATCATACGAAATAAAATATTTAAATTCAACAAAAAGCAAATTCAACATTAACAATAACAACAACAATTCCTAGATATTAAATCATATATCACAAAAAATATTTGTATTCACGAATGCGTACAAAACTGTAATACGTCTTATCGACACCACATGTAGTTGCACACTGAAGCACAATGATGGAAAATACATCGACATGTTTTTACAATGGGTCGTATCATAAAAACCTGTTTCGACAAGTTCGTACAGGTTTATGCGGAAGCTTTTTAGATTGCTCGTGACGTCATCCCCTGTTTTTGTACCTGTCTTCCTGGAATTTCTTCACATTACTTAGTACAGGTACAAAAACAGCGTAATAAAATATTCAATAATTAAGGATATTTCCTTAATTATTGAATATTTTTGCTCAGTGCATTATGATGATGCGCTGATCAAAAATATCAATATTACATAGATATGATCGTCAGGTGTCATGGGTGATGCATACATACTAAGTTCTAATAGAGTAAATTATAAATTTGCGTTTTAAAAATAGTCACTTTAAATCGGAAAATTCCGAATTTCAAACTTCAATATCCCCGAAAGCGGCAGAGATAAGTATGATGTTTCTTGGAGTAAAATGCTCACAATGACATCCTTTCTAACATATATGACTTTCAAAGCTGATCTCATCATGGTTTCCGATCAATCGACAAAATAAGAATTTCCTCCATACAAAAAAAACTTGTTTATTTTTTTTCACCCAGAATTAATTAAGCTAGGACAATAATATTTTTTTGCCATAATAGTGATAGTAGGGCCACCAATAAAAAAAATATATGGTTAGGCTAGGAAGCATGTCCACTTTTTTTAAATTTGAAACCACTGTGAGACGTCTGCACATTGGGTTATGTATTTATTGTTGCAAAATCGTACGTATTTCAAAGAGATAAGTTGCCCGAGAGTTTAGTCTCATGTGCAACAAATGTTACACAGATGATATTGTCGTAATAATACTGTGCACACACCGTGGCGGTAACAATCAATATTCACCATGCATTTTGAATAGACTAAGTACTACATAATTATCAAGTTATGGTTTAATTTTTGCAATTCTTTCTTTGAAATTGTTCCGCCACGATTTGTACTATAAGGCCCATGTTAAAGTCTTCGCTCATCTAAAGACTTACCCAGTCCTAAATACGTCACATCACAATGCTTAGAAAACTGGATTCTAATATTCGGTTTGAACTAGATGAAATAACACGCAAATGAAGTTTAATTTGAATTAAATTCTTATGGAATGTTCTTATTTTAGTTAAGGCGTTGTCGATGTAGTCTTAAGAGTTATTGGATGAGCGAGGACCTTTAGGTTGAGCCATACTACAGGTCGCCCAGGCTCAGAAATAGACTAAGTTAGTTATCCGGTTGAACTACAAACTAGCAGGTCTTATATTTCTAAGCCTTGCTGCACTTACACACTGCACATATACTGGCATCATAAATCTTTCTAAAATCTATAAAGCGCGATTATTAGTCTACATAAAACATGAAGTGTTCAATCCATCCAACTTGAACAAGAGTTTTTGGCAAGCAGACACTTAAAAGCCTTAACTAAGTTTCTCAATAGGTATAGTTACAATGCCCAGTGCACCTGTAGTGTGGGTTGAATCTAAATCGTCATAACGCGTAAGGTCCCGTGCCTTAATCCGTGCTATGGCGGCGGCCGCTCACGGACACGTAGCGTGTTTAAAGTAGAGTTTTATTTTACTACTTCGAAATCACGAATAAATTTTCCATAAATATTCCCGTGTTTTTATTTATATTTTTAATTCTTTTAATTCTCATCAGCGCATGAATACAGGCTGACTTTTTCATCACCTTCAAATTTTTTTATAGACGTTCAGTATCGTGTTTGGAGCCCATTTATGAAGTAAAAAATGTAGGTCAAATTTAATTTTTTTACGGTCCTAAGCCTTTTAAGGTATGAAGGGAAAATCAAAAACTTATCAATAGTATCATAATGAATGAATGAGATGCGCATCGCGTGACAGTGTTGCTGGGAGGCCGTATCATAAATTTTTGATTTATGGCAGACATTATCTTAGTGCTTTATCTTGACATTTTTACTGGGCTATACCAAAAGCAAAAATACGTCTTTTGCTTTTTGTCTCGCAGATTGTTGTATTAAAATTTGGAAGGTGATTAAAATTTCATTCTGTATAATTGGGAACTAGTTTCACTAAGTGTGCTTTAATTCTTGTCGTATGAATGAAGTGTCTTGTGGTGCCGGCACGGTAAAAGAATGGCACCACCTTTTCTCCTACTGTATAACGGGTGTAAAAAAACCAAACGCAGATCCGAAAACCAAGTATTGTCCCCATCATTAGGATCATTTTTCTCTTTA
Source organism: Anania crocealis (assembly GCA_949315895.1). Taxonomy (NCBI): domain Eukaryota; kingdom Metazoa; phylum Arthropoda; class Insecta; order Lepidoptera; family Crambidae; genus Anania; species Anania crocealis. The sequence continues at coordinate 1,706,071 of OX438857.1, read as the reverse complement.
GGACCATACCTGGGAAACAGCTGGATCCGAAGATATTGAGGGTCAAAGTCACAATTGTGTTTTCCATTTTATTACAAAAACTGTTGCCAAAGGATACTTAAAAACTTTTCTTCATACAAACATAGTGGTTGTTTTTATTATTTCGTTCACAATAAAGCTTTATTAATTACAATACGTAATGTACGGCTCAGCGCGGACGACTTTTGAACTTAGCAGCCATCTCCAGCGCAGCGGCATACGCTACGGATGCTATACATTGCGCGCTACGAATTATAATATTTTTTTGAGTCCCATAAATAAAAATCATTTCCCAGCTATAATATTTTGTAATATGGCTTGGTTTGCTTTTCAGATTGCGTATTTTCAGGGTCTGCGTTTAGTTTTTTTACACCCTGTATAGTTGTTGTAAGAGGCGACTAAAGAAGTAGGAGAAACCGGGCAGCAGCGTTTTCTCTACACCATTGGCCAAACCGTGGCCGTGCTTCGGAGGGCACGTAAAGCCGTCGTTCCCGGCTGCTGTCATGAGATAACAGTCGTTAAGCCCTGTTGGAGGCCTTCGAGCGGCTTGAGACACGTCCAACGGCGGGGTGATGTTGCCGCAGCGTCGCCCTCGACGTCCACCGTCCCGCACTTGGCCAGCGTGGGTTCCCCCACGCTGGCCAAGGGCTAAGGCCTTGACCCCTCTCCATAAAAAGGAGAGAGACCAACAGTGAGCAAAATGGGTTGTTACTTTATTATCCAAACTGCCAAGCGTGGCGATTATGGCAAAATCCTTTTGTAGAGGCCTGCGTCCAGCTGTGGACTGAAATAGGCTGGATGATGATTCGTGTATCCGATTTAGAAGTTTATAAAAAATAAAAGCATTCTTAACGCGTTAACAGTTTAGAGCTGAAGGGCGCTAAGCACCTGGGCACTTAACCCGTTTGCAAACCGCTGACTGTTGTTCTCTCGACACGTGTGAGTTAGTGCTGGAATAAGACACCCTATCAATATTATCGATATCATCATATCAGCCGAACGACGCCCACTGCTGGGCATAGGCCTCCCCCAAGGATCTCCACAACGATCGGTCCTGTGCTGTCCGCATCCAGCGGCTTCCCGCGACCTTGATCAGATCGTCGGTCCACCTTGTGGGGGGCCTGCCCACGGAACGTCGTCCGGTACGTGGTCGCCATTCGAGAACCTTTCCGCCCCAACGGCCATCGGTTCTCCGCGCTATGTGTCCCGCCCACTGCCACTTCAACGATGCAATCCTTCGAGCGATGTCGGTTGTTTTAGTTCTCCTGCGGATCTCATCATTTCTGATTCGATCGAGTAGGGAAATACCAAGCATCGCTCTCTCCATTGCTCGCTGGGTGATCTTGAGCCTTCTTATGAGACCCATAGTAAACGACCACGTCTCACTCCCATAGGTCATTACTGGCAACACACACTGGTCAAAGACTTTCGTCTTGAGACACTGAGGTATTTCGGACGCGAAAATATGCCGGAGCTTCCCGAACGCTGCCCATCCGAGCTGGATTCGACGAGAGATCTCTTTCTCGAAGTTGGACTTACCTAACTGGACTATCTGTCCCAGGTAAACATAGTGGTCAACAACTTCGAGTGCAATGTTCCCAACGTTAACTGGAGCGGGTGCAACATGGGCATTTAACATGATTTTCGTCTTGTCCATGTTCATCCTAAGACCCACTCTTTGAGAAGCATTACTGAGATCTTCGAGCATAATGTTCAGGTCTTCCAAGGTCTCAGCCATAAGAACTACATCATCGGCAAATCGCAGGTGTGTTAGGTATTCGCCATTGATGTTGATGCCGCGTCCTTTCCAGTCCAGAAGCTTGAAAATATCCTCCAACGCAGCTGTGAACAGTTTCGGAGAAATAACGTCTCCCTGTCTCACACCTCGCTGTAGTTGGATCGGATTAGAGCTCTGGTTCTGTAATCGGACCGACATGGTGGCGTTCTGGTATAAGTACTTTAGTACCTCGATGTACCTGTAGTCTATTTGGCACCTTTGGAGAGACTGCAGCACTGCCCATGTCTCAATCGAATCAAAGGCTTTCTCATAGTCCACGAACGCTAAGCAAAGTGGCAAGTTATACTCTTCGGTCTTCTGTATAACTTGCCGCAGCGTATGAATGTGGTCTATGGTACTATAGCCTTTTCGGAACCCGGCTTGTTCGGGAGGTTGGAAGTCGTCGAACCTGCGAGTGAGACGATTCGTAATGACTCTCGAAAACAACTTATAGATATGGCTCAGAAGCGAAATGGGTCTGTAGTTCTTCAAGAGAGTTTTGTCACCCTTCTTGAAGAACAGCATCACATCGCCTCTGCCCCATGCCTTTGGCGTTTTGCCCTCGAGGATGACAGAATTAAAGAGCTTCTGGAGGACCTTAAGTATCGGCTTACCGCCCGCTCTAAGGAGCTCTGTTGTGATTCCGTCATCACCCGCCGCCTTGTTGTTTTTAAGCTGCTTGAGAGCCATTCTAATCTCGCACAGGCTGACGTCCGGGATATCTTCAGAATAGTGTCGGGTAAGCTTGGCTCTAGGGTCTTTAGCCTTGCTTTTAACAGGTGTTTTCGTGGAGTATAACTGTCCATAGAAACTCTCAATCTCCCTCAGGATTTCAGGTGTTGACGCAATGATGCTACCTGTCTCAGTTTTCAGCCTCGTCAATTGGCTTTGCCCAATAGACAGATCTCTGGCGAACACTTTGGAGCCTTTGTTCCGCTCAATGGTCTCTTTAATACGTCGGGTATTAAATTGACGAAGGTCGCTCTTCAAAGACTTAGATATCTGTCTATTGAGTTGCCGATAGCGATGGGCATCCGCTGAGTTCTGTAGCCTCATTTCGTTTCTCTGATCCATGAGTAGGAGAGTCTGACTGGAGAGTTTCTTTGATTTGGGACGGCGGGTTTTAAAGTACTTAGACCCTACCGTACGGACAGTATCCACCACCATGTTGTATAGATCGTCCACATCGATGCTGTTCTCAAGGGCTTCGAAACGGTTTTGAAGCTCGAGCTGAAAGCACTCGGGGTTTTGAATTTGAGCCGGTATTGGTCGGAGCGTGGATTTTATCAGTCGCGCTCTTTCAAGCTTTACGTCGATATTCAATGTGCCTCTGACCATGCGGTGATCGCTTCCTGTCTTAACAGCGTTGATCACAGCGACATCATCGAATATGTGCTTCTTCGTTGACATGATAAAATCGATCTCGTTTTTGACTTTACCGTCCGGGCTGATCCAGGTCCATTTGCGGCTTACGGGCTTCTTGAAAAAGGAGTTCATCATAAAGAGGTTCTCCCTCTCCATGAAGTCTGCCAGCATCTGACCCCTTTTGTTCCGTTGCCCAAATCCAAATTTCCCCATTCTCAACTCATTACCGCAACGTTGCCCCAACTTCGCATTGAAATCCCCCATCACAACCGTGTAGTGGGTTTTAAAGCTATGCATGGCTTTAGAGATCTCCTCATACATAGCCTCCACTTCGACATCGTCGTGTTTTGAGGTCGGAGCGTAAACCTGAATGACATTCAGCGAATATCGTTTCGATATTCTGAGTATCAGGTACGCTACCCTGCTCGAAACACTTCCGATAGTAATCACGTTGTTGACAAGGGACTTGTGGACGATGAACCCGACACCACCTAGGGACTGTTGGTCGCCCTCCCGGTAGTATAGTAAGTTACCGGATTGCAGGGTTATCGAGTCCTCCCCCTCTCTTCGGACTTCAGATAGCCCAATGATATCCCAATGTAACTTACCAATTGCCTCTTCCAACTCTACGAGCTTCGCGTCAAGCCTCAGTGTGCGCGTGTTATATGTTGCCAGGTCGAGTCGTCGTTGTTGGCAGCCGGATCTTACCCGGGGATTCTTAGCACCCCCTGCCCCGCCGTTACCATAGCTGCTGCCATAGCTAGGACTAGCGGGGCCGCCGGGGACTGGGGGCCGAATTCTTAGCGGTGTATTCATATTTGGGGGGGGGGTTTGCCATAATCGCCACGCTTGGCAGGCGGGTTGGCGATCGCAGTATGGCCTGTTGCTAGGAGACGCTGCTGCCCATCTCCTGATGGCAGTTTTCCCTCTGTCGGCTCTTACGACACCCACGGGAAGAGAGGGGGTAGTGCTATTCTTTTTATGTGCCGGCACTACACGGCATATCGATAAACGATAACATTTGTTATAAATGCGTCATGATTAAAATTTTAGATTTGTAGGCAGGTATTCGGGAACAGCCTAGTCTGTAGCCTGCTATGGGCAGGCTCCTTTCAGATTGTGACACGCACGATGATAAGCAAAGATAAAGTTTGAAATAGTCAGAACATAAGTTAATAATCTGATATTCACAAATGTCTAACTACAACTAGTCTATTATCAGATTACACATATTAAAAAAAATGCTCGTTGTCGAATGCGTTGATCAATTCACATCACATTTACGTTAAAATTGCGCTCTATTTGCTATGCCATAGCACAGCCACCATCTCTATTGATTAAGTAAAGTTACAGTATATTATACTAGTCCATTTAATATAACAAAATCGGAAATCTAGATTAATTAAGTAAACAATTTTTACGTAATTTGTCACATTAAGTGTGTTGACAGCTATCCCTGCCTAGCCTGTTCTATGCCTTAGTAATTTAAACTTTATGGTATCGACATGTAACCAGTACGTAGGAACATCACTAGCGGCAAGTGGCCGATTGACCTGGAAGCTCGATACATCGACAATCGAGCACGCGCCGGCTCTCAGCCACCTTTTAGCCGCTTAGAGCGCTGTTACTGGGTTACTGGGACAGGTAGAGCTAGGTTAGACCTTCAGTGCTTTGTTGGTATTTTCCTATCTCAAGGATCAGAATGAATGACACCTAGTGCGAATCCGCGCTGCTAAGCAGATCAAACTTAGTTCTGGATTTCAATCTAAGTATATAAATAAAAATAAACTAAAATGTGTGTACGAGCATAATTTCCGATCGACTGCAACGAATTAGATAAATAAACTTAGTTAGTAGACCCTTATTTTGTATGCTTGTAATAATAGTCAGGAGAAATGTTTTGTATGGAAAAAATATTTGACCTATTTCCTTGTACCATTGGCGCCTATAGTATTGTGTCGAGACATGATTCTGATTAAACATGAGTCTTGGCTTTGTATATAAAATACCAATAAACATTTATTCCCGAACTTTAATTATGCTAGAAAATACAATTCCTTAGACAAAAATTGCGACTGCCTGAGATGGGACTCGAACCCACAACCTTTCGCTCACCGGGCGACTGCGCTAACCATTGAGCTTCCCAGACATTTGGTGTGTCGACGAATTTTTATTATGCCTGTGTCTAGCGTATTACAAGACAAAAACTTTAAATAGAATTACAATAACTAAGTTCGCTCACAAGGTATGCTGACCTCGGAAGTACCGCACGCACTCCCAGAGGACCGAGTGATAAGAACTCTGTACGTGTACCTCATAAACACCTGACCCGCCCCCTGGGGTGCGGTCCTCGCCAGTGCAGTCCTTTCGTAGGGATTTGTAAATGTTCTGAGGCCTATTAGTATCTACGAAGGACAGGTGTTTGCGAAGTTATCTTTCGACTTTTGTCTCTATACCCGCATATTAGCACAACATCTCAGAATAAAGAAAGAGAGCCTTAGTTTAAGCTACCGCGAGACATTATGTCAATGTTAGGAGTTTGCACTCATAACTCCCGAAAGAAACACCTTTACAGATGTTTGACAGTCGGTTACGATTAGATAAGATACAGCTGACTGACAGACATACAAACTACTAAAATCTGTTGTCTTCTGTTGCTGTAATAAAGACACGTATTTTAGTAGGTATAAATTACTTAAACTCCAGAGTGACCACGAACGCTGTAGTGTTCGAAACGTCGGAGTACCTAAACGAAATAAAGGCGAATTTAAATCCGTAAACATGTCTTCCTAATACTAGCAATAAAGGTTGCAAACTCCCTTTCAATCAAATCTGCGAGAAGCGTGGGGCCCATAATTGGGTAGGTGTAGACACTGGGAGCCGGGAGCTTGTAATCACGCAAATTACAGGATCACACCTTCCATTGGAGGCGGTGAATGCGGTGATTGGGACTACCTTGTCATTTGCCACTCCGTTGGAGTAATTGACAGTGATACAGCTAACCTTGTTTATATGTCGGATCTACCTAGTTCTGTAGTTTCTTCTACCTTTTAGGTAACCAGCACAGAAACTAACAAATAAAATGTTGCTAGGTTTTGCAAACTAATTTATTTTCTTACGACAAAAGTGTAAAGGGTGTTTAGGAGAATATGATAGAATGCAAGGAAAACCTACACTCGATTTACTAGGTATCATCTGGAAAATAAATTGTTTTCTTCAAGTTTACATTTAATGCTTATTATGTAAGTGTGTAAAGACATAGAGTGAAAAAATATCCGATAATAATCTAAAATCGAATTCAAATCCGACTTATATCCGATATACCTACATCAAACTTATAATAATAATAAATTAATTTGTGTTTAGAATAAACTACATAACAAGCCTTTTTTAAGTACGATTTGACCTACTAAATTGCAATGTAGCGTGCAAAAATTTGTACATACACAGTTTTATTGTAATGAACCTAGTGAACTGAATTGAATTGAAAGCTGTTAATAATGTCCTTGCGTCTATGAAACTGTTCCGTCTTGCAATGGACAGAGAGAGGTTTTAAAAACTAGCAGCCAACCTTCCCAATTAAAGAGGTATCCAAAGAAGGAGAAGAAGTTCAAGGAATAAAATATTTATTGTTAATAAAATTGATACAATGTTACATATTTAAGAATAAAATGTTACGTATTAAAGCTACACGTTGGGCGCCACAATAGGTATGAAAAAGGTAGTATTATAGTGCAACGACGGACTTTTCAGCGCTGTCCATAACAAATTTCCCGTCGCCAATCAACGGCGCACATTAAAACGTCTGAAACTCAAAGCAGCTTCGCTCGCGGTCCAGCAATTTTCGTTGCCGTAATTACTAACTTTGCAATCCTCTTTAACTCTTAAGCGGCGAAATTAGTTGCAAATTAAAATACGCCCCGCACCTGTCTGAGCCGATTACGCGAATCGATGGCTACTGCTGACAACTTTGGAACTGAGTGAAATGCAAAAATAATGTTTAACCAACTTGTAAATAAATGGCAGATTGTTGATGCTAAAGACAGGTACGAGAGTCCATTAAGGTACCTTAATACCCTAGCTAACAAATAAATACAAGGTGTGTTCAACACGTACGTACTAGAACGAAAGACTAAGTTAGTTGAAAGTCTTGGTGCGCAGCTAAATTTTATGTAGACATAAATTTGAATTAATTTTGCTTATAATTTTCTCTAGTTAACACGGACATAAATAGGTACGTGCTTATACTATACAATACTACCTGCACTGATACAGAGCGAGAAAGGACTATCACGCAAGATACACGAAGCCTAAATTTAAGGCCGTGTTAAATTCCATGTAGGTATGTATGTAATTTTTACGTAATGTTAGTAAAAACATAAAGACAGAATTACAAAAAATATAAAACATTTGCTTGCGCTTCTGATGCTCCAGTAAAATTTTTCTTCAAGATTTAAAAATGTCCAGACATTGGCCCGTTATTCAATTTTTTTTTTTTCAAATTAAAATTTATTTATTCACAAGAAACACGGTACATAAGATGATTATTTATAAAAATAGATGTTCCAACGTATTTCGCTATAAATAGCATGCAAATGCAAAAAAATACAATTTTATTATATGGTGACAAAGCAACCGGTTGATGTATTGTTCTGTTATCGCCACGTTATACTGCTCCCTCAATTACTGGCCTGTACACTACGTTAGTACAGTTCTCAAATGCACCCATACCATACAATCTACACAAGCTAGGGCTGAGCGTATAAGTTGTCGATATCGCAAGGTGGGGCTCACCTCCGCTAAGACGCCCGTCGGATGCTGGGGCACGCGCCGCGACAGCCGGTAGCTAGACAGTGATGTTGGCATGTCGATATAACTAGATTAAATTTTCAGTCATTAGATATATTATTGCTGGACAAAACTATCCGAAACACTGCCAGTATATTTTGCGTCAAACTTACTATAACGGAATGGAAATTACCTTATTATGTTTAAGTTGTGCAATGTAATTGTCAATTTATCTGTCAAATAAGGTTTTTTAAAATGAAAATGAATGAAGCTTATTAAGAGGCAGCTTTCTTTCTAATGTAGGTAAGTACTTAAAACACATTTCTCTCAAAATAAATATGGTACCTACCTAAGCTTTCAGCAGCTTTATTTTTAAGGCGCTTGAAAAATTTTGTATTTAAAATACTTTAAATTTTAAATTAAATTTAGTTCAAAAATGCAATAATTTTTTAAATGTATTTATTTAAAATTTCTGAAATTGTGTGCCATGTTAAATAGTTGTGATGTGACTTAACGAAAATAAGATCTGTCCATCCTGATTTCATAGAATTTTATAAGTTAGTAGGTAAAATAATAAATAAATAAAATAAATATTTTAGACATGCCTCACTGGGCCACACTGAGCCATCTAGTCCCAAATTAAGGTACTATTAAGTACCCTGTCGTATGGGGTACTAGACAACCGATAAACTTACTTATATATATATATATATATATATTTTTGTAAATACATACTTATAATACATAGAAAACACCCAGACCAGTACAAACAGACATGTTCATGCACACAAATATTTGTACTGTGCGGGGATCGAACCCGCGACCCATGGCTCAGAAGCAGCGTTAACTACCGCTGATCCCAATAGTCGTCGTCGTAGGTACTCCTTATTATTCGCTCTAAAACAGATCGATATGTTAATCTACCTAAAAACCGTCTTCAGCATATCCCTTCACTAGCGTTGGCACCTTAGCGAATATATTACTCCGTGCCACTGAATCTAATCACGATCTGACGGATTAATATCTGCCCTGTGTACCTGTCTAAGCCCACCGGCCATTTTGCACTCCATTACGTAACACCATTCACCAGTTTCCATCACCTCTACGTTAATTGTTTCAAAGTACAATTTTGCGTGTAGAAGTTGCAAGTACAGTTGGCAATGTGAAATATTGAGCTGGTTACAACCGGCGGCAATTTGGAAGATTTATTATGATACCTGGGTCTTGTTTAAATTGTTGCTTAATGTGCAGAGTTATGAGATTAGCCGGGCTCTGATAGATGAGTCGGAATTGAAGTGGATCGGACGAGTAATCTATTTGATTGTTTTCAAATGTCAGAAGATGTTTGTGTACTGTCAGCGGTCACGCAGGTTGGATTTAATGAGATACTGTTATTCATGTTGATTTTGTTAGAGGTCAAACTAAAATAAAGGTCAACTTTAATTACCTAAAGGTCATAAAGATAATCAAGTGGCTGTGTGGAAATAAATAAACTGCGTCTAGGTTTATAAACAGAAGTTTTAAAAGGTGTCGCATTTCTTCCACGAAAATTACGGTGTAAATTGTCAAAGTTTGCTACTTTAGCGATTATCATTAACAGCCTCAATCTCTTGAGCCGCGAGCACGGACCTACAATGCATCTGTCTTGAAACTTACCCTCATAAAAAGATTTCCCAACAAAAGGTGGAAATTTTTATCCGAAACGAGCACCTGCTCTCCGCCTCACAACTCCAAAACTTGGCCGAAACTTGGTCGAAAGTTTGGGCGAGTTGGATGTTGTTATCGGGCGGAAGCGCTTTAGGCGACTTCCTGTTTTGACGGACAAAAAACGAAGATCTCTTCGCTCAAGTTGCTGATACGGTGCTGCTCACCTATGATGAATTAGCATAGGGCTGAATTGCTGAGAAACTGTTTTGTAAAGAGAGAGAGCGTTTACGTAAGTAGAAAAATAAAAACAAGTAGGTATTTTTTTTAATGCAAATCGTTTTTCTTAGTAGTTTGATAGTTTTACTATATGACATTGATACCTAAAGGGATCTCTTAACAATTTTTTCACTAGCTGAGAGCATTTAGATTTTTTTTGTGTTAATTAAGATGTTGTGACTTTCATGGCCGAAGGGTTTTATTATGTTTTGATAAAATTACATAAACCTTAGTCTACTAACTTATGAAGACTCATGAGATACAGCCTCATACAGACAGATGGGCTGTCAGACAGAGAAGGCTTATTATGCTTTAGGAATTTTATAACGGAAGCCTATAAAAATGTCTTTAATACATTTAAACGTAACACAATTGTTTTGGTCGGTTAGTTGGTTTATAGAAACGGCTTCATGGGTTTGATGGGCATGATGGGTTTTGTCGGATGGGATTAGTTGGTATGATTACCTACTCGTTTAAATAACGCCAATTAAAAGTATACAAGTAATTAAATACTATACAATGTCTGTGCAAATACCTCAATCAGACAGTTTTTCTTTCGTGTCTCCTCATCAAAAAAAAGCTCTTAAATACTTTATTTGATATTTTAGCAACTTAATTGCACTTATAATATCAGTATATAAACTTGAAAAATTCTGTCTCAGGCGGGACTCGAACCCGCATCTCCTCGCATGCCGGGCGGGCGCCATACCATTAGGCCACCGAGACACTGCGACACGGCGCGAATTTTTCAAGCATATTCTTACGCTGTGAGCCAGCGACTGACTGTCAAACATCTGCAAAGATGTTTCTTTCGGGTGTTAAGGGTGCAAACTCCTAACATTTGATGAAGCAACGCTGGCTCACAGCGTAAGAATATGCTTGAAAAATTCGCGCCGTGTCGCAGTGTCTCGGTGGCCTAATGGTATGGCGCCCGCCCGGCATGCGAGGAGATGCGGGTTCGAGTCCCGCCTGAGACAGAATTTTTCAAGTTTATATACTGATATTAAAAGCTCTTAAACTCAGAATAAACTTTTTTTTTTACATCCCCATCTGCTCTTTTCTCAATATTTAAAAATGACTTATTGTGTTAACCTATCAGTTTTTCCCGCACCTAATACAGTTCAAGTTGGTTGCAAGTCTCACCTCCGGGCGTTTTGAAAAATGGCTCACTCCGCATCCTACAGCGACGCGATAAAACTTTTAAGTGATCCCCCTAAGGTGAATCGCGGGGTTTTTATGTGACAGGTCGCGGATTCACTGGGAAACTATCCTTTTATGAGTTATCTGATTTTTGTGAGCAAGTAAATTATTTACGGCACAGAAGTTTGTAGGAATAAATTTTCATGTTAGTCGTCTTTTTTCGCTAAAGGCATTGGGTTGAAACACTTAGTTAATTAAATTAAGTCCGATTGTGTTTTTTTCTCCATTTTTTTAGTATTTTATATTTAAAGTACTTAGTAAAATAATGTAATTGGTACTTATTTTTATTCTGATATTATGTTTTATTACTAATCATTGTAATAGGTAATTGACTGTATTGAGTGTTTGTTGTAGTTTTTTCTAAAGTGATATAATATTAAAAGAGTTTTTGTAATTTGGTGAAAACATAGACCAGGTAGTTTGAGTCTCAAAAAATAACTTACAGTAGTTTTTATGCCAAAGTCATCCTTTGAGGATGTGAAAGGTAGGGTGGATATTTGTACGGGGTAACCATCATTTCTTAACCGATTTTAATAAATTTTGGTAGCGAGCTTAAACATTGAAAACAGCAATCAGAAAAAAAAACTTTGGCACTGGAATACCTTGAACCACATAATAATTTGCAGTCGTTTGTTCATAATCTCTCATTCACAATTTCGTGACACGATTACCATAAACATAACGCTCAAACTTGTAAACCTTTCCCCCGGCGGTCTCTCTACCCGGTAAACATGCCCCAACTGAGCTCATGAAAAATGCAACAATATCATCAGTAACAAGAGGTCAGTAATTAATGAGTTGCCGACACCTCCGGGCCGGGGACCTGCGGAAAACACTTTTAAAACTTTTCCACCCGCGAATTATTAATAGGTTCCTACGTAGACGCGAAGGGCTGGGCGGGATACCATTAGAACTTGATCGAATATCGATATTTTTTGTTTTGTTTTGATTGTTGAGAGACTTAATGGCTTGATTACAATAGTAGCTGTTGCTCCCGATTTATAACGTATGCAATTTTGAAAAATTGAAACTATCCTAAGGAAACAGAAAAAATTTCCGGAATGAAAGGTAGCATATTAAGTGATAATTCAGATTACAATCTATATATATCCGTGAAAAATGTATACAGTACGGAAATCAAACCAGGGCTCAGAAGCAGTATTTTTACCTTAAAACTTGTTATATTATGAGATATTATCTGGCCAAAAAGGTTTGATTAAAAGAACTAGGAGTCAATTGAGTCTGATCGTGACTACGCTATTATGTTTTGTAAAATTTTCGTATTTATCGTAAACATGAAGTCATTTGTACGGAGCTTAATTTATTTTTTTCAACACCGCTAACTTAATGCATAAAATAAACAAAAGATGACAGTGTAAAATATTAGAATCTTTATCGATATCGATATTACCACAGAACATGCCTTACACCATAACACCTTGGAGCGATGTAAAAATTAAGAAAGAGAGAGATTTTTAAAGTGTCAGGCGTCAGGCGGGTTAGTGCCGCCACATTTATTCTTTCCCTCGATTACTCCCTCGCCTCCTCCTACCTGAATATTGAGTAATGAACGCAATGACGAGGAACTTAGACACTTTGACGAGTTCAAAGCTTCGCGTAAGGTGAAAAAGTTAGCTGATTTATCGTCTCTGGTAATAAGTTTTTTTATAGAATAAGCTAGCCATCGGATGTTTTACGTTGCGGTGCAGCGGTGTAAGGAAACCCGTCGGCCCTGAGGCCTTACGCAACGAATGTCCCGTAAATACTGATCTATCTGTCTCTGTCGCATATGTTAAGACTTTAGCATGAGTTAGAGAGACTAATGGAGTCGAATATATGAGTTTGTTGTAGTGTAAGACCCCTGAATCAATGAAGGACAGAAATTTAAACCTCAGGAAGCAATCGCCCTTGCTTAAAGTTAATAAGAAATGACTGATATGAAATTGGACACAAAATTCAAAGCAACATCTAGAAACTAATCTATCTATATATAATTTATATAAAAATGAATCCCTTTTTCCGTTGGTCATCGCATCACGAGTGAACGGCTGGACCGCTTTTGCTAATTCTTTTTTTGTTGTGTTTCTTATTGTTAGGAGAATGTTCTTATGAAAGAAAAAAATATGAAAATGGCGCGGAAAATTAGTAAATTTAAGAAAACTGAATCACCATACTAAATTATTTGTAAAGTAACTTTATCGCTTTTGGCAATTAAAGTTTTTTAATGTATGGCGTTTGACATAACATTGACAGAATGCGTGCTGCAAATATCGTCAAATCGGGGGTAAACCATTTCGTAGTCAATCAAAAAGTTAAGACAGGACAACGTCTTCCGGGTCCGCTAGTATTAAATAAATTGAGCACGTAGCGATTACTTGCTCAGTGAATTGAGCTATTTATGCTACATCACATGTATTTTTTTTAATTAGTTAATGTAGAGGAGTCGTCGAAATATAGCGTCATAATAGGTAATGACAGCACATAGGCTGAACTCCTAGGCGCCTGAACTTAGTTAACATAGATGACAGTTTGCTATAAAAATGTATGAGCAAACCACTGTACACCAATATTTAATTGAGAAAGTAATGACATTCAAACATTAAACTTGTTAAATTTTGGTCGTTTGATAAATCAGATTACACTTTTCGTTTTGGTTTATTGAGGGCACCGTACATTTTTATGTACACTGTTAAAGTTAAAATTATTATTTTATGCACATCAAGTTAAACAGTTAAACTGCGATAACAGCTTTTATTACGTAGGGCATAAAGGCGGTCTCAAGGTCAACATGTATAGTCTGATGTGCCGCCGTGTGTACATGAAATAGTTGGAACATTTTGTGTCCAATTTCGATGTCAATAATATATTTTTCATTTGTTCGTTTGATTGTGACACCACATTTTGGTGTTTATATATATTTTTATCTTATTAAATCCAATATTGCAAACAGCAAAAGATTCCCCAGGATAGTCTCATCTGCGACAGCGGTACACGGCAAGTAGTCGACAAATCAACGTCGTTTACCGTCGGGCGCGCTTTCAATTTGCGCGCGTAAGTGCAGTCTGAGCTCCTACTACGCAGCTCGTAGCTCGTATTTACGGATATATCTGTCCCTTTCAGTTACTCTAAGATATTGGTATGAGTTAAAGTTTATGGGAAATTGTATTCGTACTTAATTGCATTGTAAACTTTAATTGCATATCAAAGTAATTTTAATGAAAAAGGGCTATTATACTATTAATGATTATTTGAATGATAGGAATCTATGGCAATTAATTGTCCTTGCGGATACTTGCTCAAACACTTTGAATACATGTATTTAAAAAGAGGCTGTCATTAGTGCCAGAGTTTCTTACGCTGCTTCTTTACGGCAGTCCAGACTAGGCCCGAAGCAGTGGTGGTTTAAATATTGATACGTGTATAAGCGCCTCCTGGGGCCTATTTGCAGGTATAAAACTGAGTTACTGAATACAGGCAGATGGAGACGAATATACGGACACTGTATTGCGGAGTAAGAGCTCTGCATGGTCCGAGCGCACACGGTACGCAATCTAGGAACATTGTGTTGTTGTGGATATGACATTGGATACTGTGTGTTCCTTTTCCTATAGGGGTCAAGAGGCGACTAAAGTTGTACTGTCCGAAGAAGACGGACCGGGTTCTACCTCATAACTGTTACCGATCGACAAAGATTTGATCTGATTCACGTAAGTTATCAATGCCCTGGGGGGCTAAAAAGGCCACATTGGCAAAATCATATTGTGATCCTATTATGAATTCTATTAGAAATCGCAAAATGGCCACTTAGAGGTAATTCCTAAGATGAATCATATTACGATTCATATCCGCAATTCATCATTTTGACAGTTTTCTATGGAGATACGTAAAATGGCCTAATAATATGAATTGCTTTTGTGTCAAATAGCAGATTCATAAGAAGTTACTCCCGAGTAACTTTTTACAATTCATATTCACTAATTCAAGACTAAAAATTATGAAATATTGTTAAAAGTTTGTTAAAAGCAGAACCGACAACCAATGGGGTAAACGAGTTCTTGAGTGGAGACCGCGTCTCGGCAAACGTAATGTAGGACGCCCTCAGGCCAGGTGGAGTGATGATTTGCGCAAGGTGGCTGGCAGGAGCTGGATGCGAGAAGCCGAGGATCGACCTAAGTGGCGTGCATTTGGAGAGGCCTATGTCCAGCAGTGGACTGCAATAGGCTGATGATGATGATGATGATGATGATGTTAAAAGTTAAGATTAAGGACTAAATTAAAGTTTCTAGAGCATACGCAAGTAACTTAGAGCATCTTTTAATGTGGCAAAGTGAAAATAACCTTTTAAATACAAGACTGAATTTGTCCAATTACACGAAACATGACAAAAGTGTGTGCAGTGATTAGAACGAGTTGGAGCCCTATATTTGCTTACACATCATCGAAACGGAATAAACAGGTACCTACCACATCTATGGTGAGTCATATTTTTATATTTTCGAACATTACACGGATTTGTGATCACCAACTTTGGTAAGTGTGTTAATTATGCCTATAATACCCATCATTGCTGTGGTAACTTGAATTCGATGATAGAGGCCTCTGCCCTGCAATGAAATTACTTTGGGTTGTTCCTTTTATTTTAGTTAAAATGAAAGACGGACTAGAGCTTTACCTGTAATATGTATAATCGGGATAAATAATAAAATTTGAAACTGTAATAAATTCAAATTGTGTCGGTGAATTTTTTGTTCATTTCAAATTCGTTAGCGTTAATTTAAGAAAAGTTAGTGTTGTTTAACTTTTAACGATACTAATAGAACGAGAAGAGATGGCGGTATTTTACTCTGTACTTACTATGTCACGTCCATCGCGTTATGCTCCTTGTATGTGCAGTTGCCGTGAGTCCATACACTAATAATAATTTATTTGTCCGTCGCACTTCGGCTAGATTCCGTACGGATTTCCTAAATATTTACGAATAGAGCGCTGTTCTTGCAATTGCAAAATTAATTCAAAACGCATTTATAAAGTTTCTGAATTTATATTTACACGCTGAAGACTATTAGGGCCCTCGCCCACGGCGACTTTTTGTAGCGCTTCTGTCGCGCGTTTCGTAATCGAGCGACAGCATCGTTACTAACGCGCGTTAGTCGCATCTGCAACGCGCTACAGAAGTGATGCCAACGCCTTAGTAACGCGCTACAGCATCGCGACTGTATCGATGTGGACGCGCGACCATGTCGGATGACATCGGGGAGAGAACAGTCCCCTAATTCGCGTAACTAAATCGTATTACAATCGTAATTGCATTGCAGGTTTTTGACAGTTCTAGTATGGGCTAAATGTCAAAATTGTCCAACTAAATCACGATCGAACTGCGATTGAAAATAATTGAAATAGCTGAATAAGGCCCCAGGGCGAGGAACTGAATCGCGTTTGCATCGCGACAGAAGTGCGACAGTATCGCGTTTGCATCACGACTGAATCGTGTATGTGGGCGAGGGCATGTGCCCTCGCCCACATACACGATTCAGTCGTAAGCTATGTAGCTAGCGACCGCATTGCGACTGTATCGATGCGAACGCGCGACAGAATCGCTACTGCATCGCTACAAATCGCCGTGGGCTAGGGCCCTTATTCATATAATATAAAATAGATTACACAGTCCGATACTACGAGTAACTGTTCTCCTTTTAATGATTGACATTGGTTATGGGAACTTTAAAACCCGGCTAGGGAGTTTTGCGCGGGAAACGAAAGGAGAAAGATGGACTTTGTTTCGTAATTTTATGAAATTATCCTAAGCGGCATTTATTGTGATAAAGTGATGGCATTGTTATAATGATGTGTCAGTGAGTAGGATAAATCAAATAAAAGTGAGAAACAAGGAAAGGCGCTCCTATTTGACTCTGATCCACGTTCTCGCGTAAAACTCCTATAATCATTAAAATGTATAAACCACTCATACATTTCAATCATTTAGGTTCGTTTAGATTTAGGTTAGGTTAGGCTATTATGTTTATGTAAGTATTTATGATATTGTATATATTTTAAATTGACATTATAATACTAAAGACTAGGCTGTATGGACTCATCCGAAGCCGTTAAATTTTTATGAAAAATAAACTCTGCTAAATTCATAGCTAAATTATTTCGACATGAAATAAGTAGTATGGATATTTATGTCATGTTGTATTTATTATATTTCTAGACTATCTATTTTACGACCTCCGTGGCGGAGTGGCGTACACACCGGTTTTCAAGGTGTCGCCTGCTCCGAGGTCTCGGGTTGGATTTCCGGACGGGTCAACGTAGAAAAAAAGTGTTTTTCTACATTTTCTCGGGTCTGGGTGTTTGTGGGACCCTTTGACTTTCTGTTTTCCAAAATACGAGTTCTTCAAATAGTTACTCAAATTGGAATCAGAACAATGTAAGTATGTGATGTTGTCCACATTTATTTATTATAATTAACAAATTGTTTTTTTTTAATATTTTTTCTCATAGCCAGAAGCACCGAAAATAACCACCTGCATTGCGACCAGTTTTTCGGTAACCCGGAACCGAAAAACCCGGTTTCTAAATATAGGTCCGGTTGTGCATCCTCTACCGCAATATTATGGATATTTGTGTCATGTTGTATCTATTCGGCTGATATAGATTTTATTTTTTATTTTATTTATTCAGTACACAAAACAGAGTTACAACAAGTACAAGATAGTTTTAATCTAAGATATGATTCAATACAATGATAGGCTGCAACTCCACAGACATGTGTACATTGCATGTTAAAAAGAACGAGCTTCTTAAAAATAACAGTATAAACACTTAGTACACATTACATGAGTGTATGCTAGTATAAATATATAAATATAACGGGTGTAAAAAAACCAAACGCAGATCCAAAAACCACGTACTGTCGCACTCACTAGGATCATTTTCTTCTTTAGAACCATACCTGGGAAACAGCTGGTTCCAAAGATATTGAGGGTCAAAGTCACAATTTTGTTTTCCATTTTATTACAAAAACTGTTGCCAAAGGTTACTAAAAACTTTTCTTCTTACAAACATAGTTTTTTTTTATTATTTCGTTAATAAGAAGGCTTTTTTAATGACAATACGCAATGTACGGCTCAGCGCGGACTAATTTTGAACTTAGCAGCCATCTCCAGCGAAGCGGTCCACGCTCCGGCTGCTATACATTGCGCGCTATGAATTATAATATTTTTTTGACGCCTAAAAATAAAAATCATTTCCCAGCTATAATATTGTGTAATATGACTTGGTTTGCTTTTCAGATTGCGTAGCTTTAGAGTCTGCGTTTAGTTTTTTACACCCTGTATATATGTATATAGATACGTTACAAATCAGATAAATAAGACTTGAAGTTTTGGTAATAAATACGGTTTTGCTAAATATATGTAGTACAATATGAAGCATGAAATATGTATTATAATAATAAATAAGTGTATAAATAAGTCAGTAAAAATTGCATATCAAATTTCAGACAAAGCACTCAACAATCCTATGGAGGTTAGATTTCCATTTGTTTAAACATATAACAAAAATATCAGGCACATTGTTAAAATTATCTACTAAGCTGTTATATTCACGACACATCCTAACTATCGGATTGTGTGATGGCACGTTATTATTGCAAAGTGGGACTGAGAAGGGACGATCTCGTCTGGAAGACCTCACTGGCACCAGAAAGCAAATTTCAGACAGAAGAGTGGTGGACAGCAAACCATTTAAAATTTTATGTAAGGAGGTGAGATCTAGAATTCTCCGACGCGACTCAAGGCTCTTCATTCTAAAGTAGTGGAGACGATCCGTGTATGTCGTGAGTTCGCGTTTTAAACGAAACATTGTACTAAAAATGCATCCTCGCTCAAGTCCCAAAAGCTAATTTTATTAGTCATATAAAAAAGGGACTATAGTCCCTTTTGGGAACTGAGGGATTATGTCAAACTAGCTGTTCCCTACCGCGCTTCGCTGTGGCACGTTGTGATTGAATGGTTTTTGTTTTTTTTTGTTTTATTTTTTCGCGGTCGCAGATAAATAGATAAAAACAATCCTTGATGCAGATTATATAACATGCTAAAATTTCAGTTCGATCGGTGCAGAACTTTTTGAGTTTTTGAAGCGTACACCTACCAACATAACATTATATAACAATAATAATAATAATATGCCTCACTGGACCACACAGAGTCATCTAGTCCCAAATTAAGCTACTATTAAGTACCCTGTCGTATGGGGTACTAGACAACCGATAAACTTACTTATATAATTTTTTTTTTGTAAATACATACTTATTATATATAGAAAACACCCAGACCAGTACAAACAGACATGTTCATGCACACAAATATTTGTACTGTGCGGGGATCGAACCCGCGACCGATGGCTCAGAAGCAGCGTTAACTACCGCTGATCCAAATGGTCGTCGGTCGTCCAATATAGACAGATGGGTGCACATTTAGTTAGGACACTAATAATTCTGGCTTCGTCCCAACTCTACCTGATTTAAAATTACCTAACAAAAAATCCCAACTCTACCCGATTTCATTTTTGCTAATAGAAAAAAGTATGGGTACAGTAAAAAAGAAAAATATAAAAGTTTAAGGTATAAAAAAATATATCAATATTATTATGATTGGGATGTTGTTGTTGTTACGTGTTTAGTTTAAAAATATTATTTTCATTATATCATTTTAAATGTCGATTGTTCGATTGATGATAAAAATGTTGATGATTAAAAAAAATATCGTTTAAAAATTTTCTATTTTGACTGTACCTTTATCATATCGGGTAGAGTTGGGATTTTTTGTTAAATTATTTTAAATCGGGTAGAGATGGGATCGGGTAGAGTTGGGACGAAGCCATAATTCTGACGCTGATTTTGTATCTTATTTTTTATTTTACCACAATGGCTAATTAAAGGATGTTTTTTTTTTATAAATTATGGGCTTGCTCTTAACTACACGGTTAAGAAGAAGCCTAAGATGGAGCGAGCTTACCCAGAGGTACTGATTTTACCACTCACCAGCGGAACACAGAAAAACTGTTAGGCGCTGGACTCCGGCTCCGGTAGCATCCAGGCCCCTAATTCGCGTAACCGAATCGTATCACAATCGTCATTGAACGACAGGTTTTTGACAGTTCTAGTATGGATTAAATGTCAAAATCGTCCAATTCAATCAGGATCGACCTGCGACAGGCAGCCTCTTACGAAGCCTACTTACCACCGCAGAGGGATCTGTTAGCCGTCATCATTGGTTAGAAAACCAAAGATGCCGTTGCCCAGGGTGGACCATTAGGAGGTAGATCCCACCACCCCAAAATATATGATAGACACCCCGCGACTACTTACGAAACTTTTAGGCACGCCTTATTAAAATTCTTTTTAGAAAAGTATTTTGAAGAACGTGATATAGTATAGGTCCCCTATAGGACTTTGAAACATTGACAATAAAGTCCATTTCAAAGAACCATCAAACAAATTGTGCAATTTTTAAAACCACTTCTTTTATAATCCAATTCACGTGAGTTTCACATATAGCTGGAACCTATCACAACTGGGCAATATTGCTTTACAAAGGAGGGAATAGCTAAAAGAAAAATTGTCGACGGATAGCTATTGAGGCAATCAAACGAGCACGGGGGGTTGGGTAGGGCTGTCTGTGCGGTGCCAAGTCCGGGACAAACACTTGTTAAATAGATGCAAGATATAATTGAACTTAACTCAATCAGTCAATCAGATGACGTCATTAATTTCTAAAAAGCTAGACACAATAGAAAATGTAGGTATTATTTGCGGCTCACCGGGCCCTCACCGAGTTGGCTAACTTTTCGTGATTTGTCCTGTTAATATATGTAACCGCAAAAGATATTTTTATTTTAAAATATTATCTTTATTATTGGCCTTAATCATTTCACTGATAGACTTAAACCTCATAAAAAGGATTCGCCATAATTTTAACTCTTGGTAAGCAGATTGCCAATCGTTTTTTGGGACAAAACGCTGCTGCCCGTTCTGTTATTTCTCCCACCTCTGGAAGTGATGATACTATTGGCTGATATATTTAAAGCCGATACTAAATGGCTTAAATAATATATACTAATCTGACTACGAAATCTTTCTTCAAGTTAATGGATCCTTGATTTATGAGACATACTTATTGACATCGCCTATAATGAGTCACACGGACAATAAGTCAAATGGTTTTACAACGACTCTATTTCGAACTATAATCCACTAGATTTACCCCACATATAATAACGCATGACGTAGCCAGCAAACCGATTCGTCACAGCGGGTTGCGTTATGCAGTAGACCCTTTCTGGGACGTCCCACAAAGCTCGAACATGTCACAGCCTTAGTTAGGGGATCCGAACTACAATACCGACAGACACTGGTTATTGCGGGCTGCACCGCTGGGCTATTTATCACAATTAGATCGCGATTCGATCTTTTGACGTTCACGTGGGACGAGGCTGCGTGGGGGTGGGATTACAATAGATAACGTGGTAGGTGCGTTATGTGTTTTGCTGCTTTCCTAAGTTATATCATAATGAGACATTCTTCATCTTTTTTATGGCGACGAACTTGCCAAAATAACGTGTGCCGGTTTTACACGCAAAAAAATTAATTGAATTTATAACTAAACAAACTTATTAAACTGAGTTGCTGATAAAATGATAATTAAAAATCAGGGGTCCATTTGTATATTTTTAATTTTGTGACATTATTTTTTTCTTATAGTTCAACTTCAACTCACCTCTTCCATCATCATCATCATAAGCCTATCGCAGTCCACTGCTGGACATACCTAAGCCTCTCCAGTTGCACGCCACTTAGGTCGATCTTGGCTTATCGTATCCTGCCAGCCATATTGCGCAAATCATCACTCCACCTGGCCTGAGTTGACCCAACTGTGAATCGAAGCCGGTACTAGATAATATTGTAAGGATTCGATAATATTGTTTACACTCAATACTGCCTTTCAAAATAATATTAATGAAATGAGATTTTACCGTACAATTTAAAAATATATAATTATACTCTTAATATTAAATATTATAACGCAAAAGTAGCGAAATAACCTATATAAAATTAACATTGATAAATGACAGACTAAAATAGTACTTAATAAATATAAATCTTTATATATATAATTCTTCTGTGAGTGTGTATGTCACTGAACTTCTCTCAAACGACTGGACCGATTTTGATCATTTTAATAATTTAATCATTTTTCATCCCGCTCGATAACTGATCAATTATCGTCTTTTTTGTAAGGGTAGGGTAGGGGTAGGGAAGTGTTTAGGGTAGGGGTGGGGGTAGGGTAGGGGTAGGGTATGTGTAGGGTAGGGTAGGGTAGGTTAGGGGTAGGGTAGGGGTAGGGTAGGGGTAGGGTAGGGGTAGGGTAGGGGTAGGGGTAGGGTAGGAGTAGGGTAGGGGTAGGGTAGGGGTAGGGTAGGGGTAGGGTAGGAGTGGGGTAGGGGTAGGGTAGTAAAATAATAAAATTTTATAAAATATATACAACCCTAAATTTTTACCCTTTTACCACCAACCCCTATTTTTTGTTAGCCATTTTAGTAATTTAATCATTTTTATGTCAAAACAACGTTTGCCGGGTCAGCTAGTAGTACTTATAAAAAACTTGTGGTTCCGAATTTAATTTCAAAATCAGACTGCGTAAGAAGTCGCAGGTAACAACTAGCAAATACAATTATATGTAAAAATAAACATACTTATGTCTGTTCTTAAATTAATTTAAATAAGCGAAGCTAATTGTTAGTGTGGAACCTTAAAAATCGGTAGCGTGAATAAATTCAATCAAAACAAACAATCAAGTGAATTTATTACAAATTTTCATGTGATGAAAACATCGTTCCCCTTCGTTTGCCAATAACTTAATATTACGCAAAGGTGAATGGAGGAGATGAGGTCGTAAAGACCGATGCCGTCTTGAGATCGCGCGAGTTGAGAGCCCGCTCAAATAATCCGACAATAAAGAAAAATCCCAACCCTCTTTATGAAGAGGTAAGTCCTCGGCAAATTGTGTGTTGAGAACTGTGGAGACGACGCCGCGCCGTCTAATATTTTTTTCAGAAAACTTTTTGATGCAACCTATATTTAAAACTTTTTTTCTTAATTAAAAGATCACTAAGTAGTTAACTCAGGTAAAGTAACTATTTGAGGGGACTACTGGAGCTAAGTGCTGCCCTCAATTGATATAATTTTATTACTTCTAAACAAAACCAATGCTCAAAAAACAGTATCATTTTAGCAAATTACCTCTAGTATTTATCGTCCAGGGAGTCGTAAGAGACGAGAAAAAATAATATTACCTTCGTTTTCTTCTAGCGTCTTGTCTACACTATCGGCTAAATTGCGTTCGCCAACGCGCCTGTCAGGCGTGGCAATTATGGCAAAGCCCTCGTTATGGGGAGGCCTGTGTTTAGTAGAAGACTGATCCATATGAGCCCAAGCTGATGTTGACGAATTTCTAGCAGCGTTATGCTAATACAGCCTCATGAATTATCTACCAAAAATATGTAAAGTAACAACAGGTATTTGGTTCAATGTTAAAGGAAAATAGATACAAGTATACTCCAGTTAGTATAAGTTAACGTAACTGGCAAAAATTTTTGGTGGGTAATTTTTTTGTGTAGAATATATAAGCGTTACTCCACACATTGCCCTGTGCTTCTTACATCTGGGCGAATGTAACAGACGACTATCGTGCAGGTAAGAGACTGTATAAGTGGATTGCTTTTCTGCTTTACATACAAATATTTTGTGCAAACATCCCCCCCGTTCCCCCCTCATTGCGATGCAAAACGTTATGCGACGGACATCGGGACGAGAGGCTGGATTTATATCGCTTTGTTCTGTTCATGGGGACTGACCGGCGGAAGATAGAATGTGTATGAAGATTTCCCATTTTGATCTTTTAACATTGGAACGGAGGGATATCTTTAGGCGATCGCCTTGGGTATGTTCCCCTTTGAGATAGCGGACGCACTATTCCCATAGCTGTCCTAAGTCTTTGCGAGATCTTATCATGCCGAGGTGTTGAATAAGTATCCAGTTTAAAAAAAATAGCAACTGTTAATATATGTAGTGCCGAGAATATAAATTTTTACAACATTAAGATTTCCAATCCAAAATTGCTTAAAAAATGCGTAAAGAAAATAGAACATGTTAATTCGATCATTTTGTTAAGGTTTTTAATCGTATGGTTCTAAAATAACTTTGTATTAAACACCTTTTGACTTATAACTCAATTCTTATTATAGATTCTTATAATAAAGATAAGTTTAGTATATTAACTTGAAAAATTTTGTCCCAAGCGGGAATCGAACCCGCACGTGCATGGGGATGCACATGCGGGTTCGATACCCCTGAGACAAAATGTTTTCAAGTATAAATACTGATATTATTATATAATTGCAATGAAATTACAAAAATATCATATAAAGTAGGATATCAGTATATAAACTTGAAAAATTCTGTCTCAGGCGGGACTCGAACTTATATACTGATGTTATAATTGTAATTAAATTGCTAAAATATCAAATAAAGTATAAAGTAGGACAATTTTTTTAAAGTAATTATACCAATGCATAAATAAATTTTATTCAGTGGGACTTAGTTATAAAAAAAATGCTGCAAAGGCACTTTTCCATACGGAATAAACAAAAGTTACCTACCTAACAAAATAAATTAAAGATTGCTCTAAAATTCATTGAAGTATACCTTAGACTCGTTAAGTATATGGTTTAATAAAAATTAATAAACTTTATTTACTTATACACATACGTTGTAGACGTATATATCGATACGTCTACAACGTTTTCGTTATTAAATCACTCTTTATGGGACGCATGTCGGATGATGTTTTTATTGAATGTTCCTCCCGAGGTGTCACAGAGGTAAGAGGCATAATCTTGACGAATGAGCCCTCACCTCGGCTCAGTATTGTGAGGATCGCGATCCATCAGAGAGGGAACCTGATGGATCGGACGGCTTTATCACTGATGTCTTTGTGAGGAGGTATTACTTACTTGTAATGGTGATGAGGAATCGGTGTTCGGTGCGAATTATGATGCGCAGTTTTATTAACTTATGAATGTCATATTTGTAGATGGTATTAGTAAAATTAATACGAAATTATAGGAAGGTAAATGAAAATAATTGTTTTAGATAGGAAATACTTCAATATTTTGAATAAGGAATACCAATTTTAATTAATGGTTCCGTAAATTTTGTACTAGAAAAATAATCATATTCGTCGCTGCGTGCAGTGCAACATCGCGGAAGAGCACTTTGTAAATACCGCGTAGGTATCTGCTTTTATAAAATTTTCCAAGAGGTTAAGAAAACTGTAAATTTTAGTCATTTGGCTATATTTTACGGACCAAACCAAATAGTTACTTTTTTGTGACTTACTTTATAAGAAAGTTACTAGTTAGTTCGGCCCGTAAGATATTCGGCGCGCTGAATAGGAAATCTACTCCTTTTCTAGACTTCTTTTACAAAGTCAATCTATAATAAATTGCGCCGTCAATAAACAAAAGGCACCTATTTTAATCCCTCAACCCCCAGGAGGCACTCGGGTGCCACGATAACAATTGATTTCAATTGTGTCTGGAATAACTCACGATCGAGGGATTAAGACGGCTTCGGTCAGAGTTTGGGCACTGATTTACCACCACCACTCTTCACGGACAAATAAATACCGCCAATTTCTTCAATGGGGGACGATGACTGGGTTCGCGTGATATCATCACATTAAAAGAATAGCAGTAGAGCAGAATAGCACCACTCATTGCCTTCTTATGGGTGTCATAAGAGGCGACTAACGGGGAACCTACGCCAGAAGTCGGGTCGGGGTCTTGTCTCCACCACTGCGATCACAGCATTGCAAGCAAGCATTAAGTAAAAATCATCATTTTAGAGAGGCTTGTGTCCAGCAATGGACTGATATAGGCTGGTGATGATGAGGAGACAGGGTATGGGCACACACACAATGCGATTATGTATTCCTGATGACGTTTCGGAGAGGTAACCAGATTTGCGCACGAATTTAATTTATACAAAGCTTTTAAATAATGTAAGGATAAGTCAGTTAATCAACCTACCGATTGACCCGTAATCAACGAAACCAGGTCTCTTCTACTTAATTATACCCACCCACATTTAAATCTTGCTACGTAACACGGCCATCAAACCCAAGTTTTAAAACTTAAGTTAACTCAGCACTTCCCTTAGCGATCCCTTCCGTTCGCTCCCATATTATTGGATTGAAATGAAACTAGCTTAAACAAGCTTAAAGCTCTATTGAGAGGGCACCACCTGGCTGTAAAGGACGCACAATGATCGCCGCAGAGCTTAAACGCACTTAAATGTAATAAGGTTAGTTTAAACCGTCCGTACGTCTCTTCATGAATCCTGCAGTGCAAGTTAGGGACTCAGAGCGAGTGATATACAGGATGATTTTATCATTACCGTCTAATTTTTAGGGTTCCGTACCCAAAGGGTAAAAACGGGACCCTATTACTAAGACTTCGCTGTCTGTCCGTCTGTCCGTCGCTCTGTCACCAGGCTGTATCTCAAGAGCCGCGATAGCTAGACAGGTGAAATTTTCACAAATTATGTATTTCTGTTGCCGCAATAACAAAAAATACTAAAAACAAAATAAAATAAATATTTAAGGGGGCTGCCATACAACAAACCCGTTTTTTTGGCCTTTTTGGTACGGAACCCTTCGTGCGCGAGTCCAACTCGTACTTGGCCGTTTATTTTATAGTCGTAAAGTATCGTATTTAGAGCCCAGAAGTAAAAAAATTTGGTCAATTTTCACCCGAAAATATTTTCGCAACATAGTGTTAAATTTTTACGGTCCTAAGCCTGTGAAGGTATGAATGGAAAATTAACAATTTATAAAGAGTATCGTAATGAATAAGTGAGATGCGCATCGCGTAAAAATAGTGTTGCTAGGAGGCCGTATCAAATTTTTTTGACTTTTGGCGTACATATTCTAGGTGCTATGTTCTAAAAGAAAAAAATAAGTCATTTGTTTTTCGTCTCGTAAATTGTTTTATTAAAATTTGGATGATGATTCCAATTTCACCTGTATAAACAGTAAGAAGAATTATACTTTAACAGACGTATAATATAAATTATGAATATTATGAGTAACATACATTACACATACATTTATAAAACAAATATGCAAATAAAATGTAGGGACATCGTACTTACGTTACTTACTTTTAAATTTTGATTCCATGCACCTACTTAAAATTATTAATTTATTCCACGTTTATTGTTGGTTTATTGGAGATAGGGTTTTTTTTTGCAGTCGGTCTTGCAACACTATTTTTCTATCATACGGGGTGTTTTTTTTAGCTATATACTGTCGACCAAGCCTTTGATGTCGAACCTGGTCAAAAGTTATGCGCGTCATTGAGAACATTCTTTTCTTGCCTCATTTAAATAAACTCGTACATACTTAAACATTTTCCCGGTAAAGACGTTTCACAGTGTAGCTGCAGTTCTTAAAACCCCTAAAACTTAACAACCAAAGTAACATCAGTATATAAACTTAAAAAATTTTTTCTCAGGCGGGACTCGAACCCGCATCTCCTCGCATGCCGGGCGGGAAAAATTTTTCAAGTTTATATACTGATATTATAAATGCAATTAAGTTGCTAAAATATCAAATAAAGTATATAAATAGCTGTTTCATCTTAACTGACTGTCAAACATCTGCAAAGATGTTTCTTTCGGGTGTTAAGGGTGCAAACTCCTAACATTTGATGAAGCAACGCTGGCTCACAGCGTAAGAATATGCTTAAAAAATTCGCGCCGTGTCGCAGTGTCTCGGTGGCCTAATGGTATGGCGCCCGCCCGGCATGCGAGGAGATGCGGGTTCGAGTCCCGCCTGCGACAAAATTTTTCAAGTTTATATACTGATATTATAAGTGCAATTAAGTTGCTAAAATATCAAATAAAGTATAACCAAAGTAACATTGTACGACCATTGACTATTCTCTGAGCGATCTCGTAACATCCCGTGGTTTGGGCGCTCATTGAGGTGTGCCCGACGCGAGATTAGCTGCAAAGTAACGGCGAGACTTCAGTGGCCGACGCTCACTGCCGATCCGGGTGAAGACTTGCGCTTGTCCAGTGGGGTCGACATGGATAGTTTAGGGTTATTTAAAGTTTTTGATCACGTGGTACTTAGCGATAGAAGGAATATGTTCTTGAAAGTTGTCTGCTCATTGGAAAGCCCCTCATGATAAATGTTCTAAGGTTTCAGAGATTCTGCACAAATGCTGTTCAGTAATGGAGTGATAATAATGAGTGGCAGTTGATATATAATAAAATTGCCTGATTAAACTTGTTTTGTGTAGGTATTGGGTACTTTATACACACTTAGGAATTTATAAAAAAACTTACTACTCTACACATGTGTTGGACACCGTTATACCAACAATGAAGTCCACAACCATGGTAACACTGCATAGACATAGTTGGCTCATATTGCGTGGATAGGAACCATATGGAAACGTAACTGACAAAAAAATTGCAACGGTAGGTTCACATAATTTAACACAACACAGTAAATACAAAAGACAAAAAAGATTGGTATGACATCAAGCCATCGTAATTAACGATCAAACTGTTCTACCCAAGGAAGTTGATTTCCTCGTGCTGAAGAGGTTTCATTATCATCAGCCAAAAGACAAAAGCCTCTCATAAAGCAGAATATTACCATAATATCCACGTTAATATACACATATGAGGAGGGGTAGTGTAATTATACTTCAGGCGGAAACCATACAGCTTGTGAAGAAGATTTTGAACTCTATCTAGCCATGCAGTATCCATTGCTAACTTGCTATGATTATTGAACTACTATGATTGCTTGTAATAATTATGACGTAACTACTGAATACACGAACTATGTCAATGAAATAGTCGTGTCGAATGAAGTGGAAAAGCGCCCCGTGATCTGTAGACTGCATCCTGTGCGAAGTTAAGACGCCATTACGCTCGGACAATTAAATCCACCTTCGCCGTGCCCTATCTGGCCACTAATCGGACTTATTAAATAGATTATTCCTGCCTGATCTAAGGAAACAATATTCTATTTAAGAGACCGATTGAATAAGACTGGTTTTCATTTGAGTAATCAAATTGCTTGACAAAAATAATCTTAAAATTAATTTAGGAAAGACAAATTTTATTCAATTTAATAATTTAAGGCAATGTAATTTAAATATTTTATACAGAGACACATGCATAAATCAAACGGACTTAGTTAAATTCCTAGGAATAAATATAGATAAGAGTTTGAATTAGAAATCACAGGTAGAATCAGTGTGTGACAAGGTTAATCGCTTCGTGTACGTTCTAAAAAGACTGCGCCACATAACGGATCGGAGTACAATCCTAACAGCCTATCATGCGTATGTCACTTCCATATTGCGTTACGGATTGATCCTCTGGGGCAATAGTGTAGAAGTAAATAAAGCATTTGTTGCACAAAAAAATGTGTTCGTGCAATATTTGGTATACCACCCCACAAAACATGTAAACCGCTGTTTATAAGAGCTTAAGTTATTGACATTACCAGGCCTTTACATATTTGAAGTCGGTAAATTTGTGAAAAATAATCCTAGTCTATTTCATAAAGCCCGAGATGTCTATCCTAGAAATAAGAGAAATCCCGATCGACTGGTACTGCACTTTTCTCCCAGGACTGCACTTTATATGAAAAATGATTTAAATATGTTCATTAAAATTTACAATAGAATACCAAATAATATAACAACATTGAGACCAATATTATTTAAAAATATATTGTTTGAATCGCTTTTAGAATGTAATTTTTATAGTATTAAAGAATTGACTGAATAATATCACTAAAATAATATAATGTATGATAATAATTATAAAAATAATGTTATATTTTATAATCTTATAAATTTTTACATGCCATACAATGGCGAGACATGTCGATTTAATCTCAAACATTTATCCATCCTATTGCACCGTGTCTCTGAGTAAATAAATGATTTGATTTGATTTGATTTGATCAATGCCTTAGGTGAGATTTAACCCACGATCGCGATCTTTGGCTATTCGGGTGGCTATTCTTCCAACTGATTTAATAATTGAGCTTATGACATGAATACCTACTAGTAATAACTGGTATTGTAAAAGGTTATTCATAATAATATTTTTTTTCTTAAATATCTGTACGGAAATGGTTAAGAACTATTACTGTCAATGAAGGCTAAGGCCTGCATTGACAGTAATAGTTCTTAACCATTTCCGTGCAGATATTTAATTTTAAAAAATATTTAAGATATTTAAGAGCCACACACAACACATTTCAAAGTACCTATTTCACCAGTATACGGTTAAGTAAATAGTTTTGAAAAACTTAAAACGTTAGTAACATGACAACAACATATGTAATGAACCGAATAATAATAATGCCAACCTAAATAACATATCTTGACAAAAAGCAATTCTTAAGAGCGCATTTTCTACCTGGTTGGCCTTTCTGTACAATAATACCTTTTGGCCGAAGTATTTTTACAAAAGGTCTTCATTGTGCGGAGGAGCGTCCTCCGAGTCCTGACCTCCCATTGTGTACAGGTATTCGGAAAATTAACTTGGTCTAGACGGTTGCGGAGAAATAACTTATAGACATCTTCTGCACGAATGGATTTTAATGGTGAGAAAGTATGATTGGGATTTAAGGATCTATAAATAATTTTTTTAGCAATTCAATGTTTATATAAGAGAATATTTCTATTGAAAAATTTATTGGAACCCTCGGTTTTAGATGCGGTTTTTCTTAAAAGAGTTAGATGAAACTTATATAGTGTGGTGCCGACATATTAAAAGTAATTACCACGCCCCCTTTCCTTAAAAAAGGGTGTCATTAGAAGATACTAAGGGAGTACCGGGCAGCAGCATCTTCTCTCCATCATTGGCTATACTGCGATAGCCAAACCACCAAAAGAAAATGCGACTTTAAGCTATACTTATGTATTTAAATTCAATTCAAACTGATCTTTATGTGATGTTATTAAAATTTAAAATGTATGTGATTTGGTGTGTTCACTACACTTCAAACAATAATATGTGCGGATGAGAACCTTTTTTATTTTTCGTCAGTTATCAAGCAAAGAGGAATAACATTTTCAGGTGCCACAGCGCGTGTCTGGCGCCGCGCCAGGAGCTCAGGGCATGTTCTGTTGTTTTATAACTTTTTTATTTAGACTGTCTCACTTTGCTTGTTCTTCGGGTTTGCTTGATGTCTTAGTGAGAGCGTCAACATGTTGATAGGTTTTGAGTTCTCAATTTTATTAATAATTTTGAAAATGAAAATGATACAATAAAGCGTCTTTTCCAAACAGAAATTTAGTTTTGCAAGTCTAATTAACGTTGTAGTTTGAATAATTGTGCACTTACATATTTGTCGATATAAACCTTAAGCTTTTTATATATTTTTTTAATATCTTTTGTTGCGTTCTAAAAAGTAATAATCATCCCGCTGTAGGGCAAAGGTCTCCATCATTGAAATTAAGTTATTACAGCAATGACGGCTTCAGGCATAATCACCACGCTTGCTAAATGCGGGTTGGTGACATACTAAATAATTTGAATTTGAAACCCGAGCAACGTTCGAAAATTCTAAACTCTAGTTTCCCAAGCCCAGGACCTCAAGTTCTTGGTTCAGCACCTAAATCACTAGACCAATGGAGCGTTTACTAAACACCACCTTTTGGGGTGGTGGGATCTACCTCCTAGTGGTCCACCCTGGGCAACGGCATCTATGGTTTTCTAGCCAATGGTGACGGCTAACAGATCCCTCTGCGGTGGTAGGCTTTGTAAGAGGCAGCCTGGATGCTACCACCCTCCTGTCGGATTCCAGCACCAAACAGTTCTTCTGTGTTCCGCTGGTGTGTGGGAGGACCAGTACCTCTGGGTAAGCTCGCTCCATCTTAGGCTTCTTTTTAACCGTATAGTTAAGTATGTCGTCAAGAGCAAGCCCATTATTTATAATAAAAATAAACCTTATCTACTGAAAAAGCTCATGGACAAGCGTATTTTATTTACCTATAGTTATCCCGGTGTTCTTATTTCGGCTAGTTTATTTCTCATTTCTATTAGCGCTGGTGCGGACGCAAGTTTTGAGTAACAATGCTTTGTTAACAGAAGGTGGAACTTCCTGCTCGCTCCGCTTACTTAGCTTAGTTAGCTCGCTTACATTCTTTGTTCTCGGACAACGAGCTGTTATGTAACTGGACTTTAAGTTATGTTTAGTTACTCTTCAAGTTTTATAACAAAGTAAATTCGTGTTTTATTTATAATAGCAATCTCTTTAAAGACAAAGAAAATTGAACAAAGTTATTCAGTTGGTTACGGTACTACTCGTATTTATGTGTAAAGTGGTTCCAGCACAAAACTAAATAGCATCACTTCTTCTTTTCTTGATCATCATCAAAACAGTTGGACACAAAAGGAGGGTTTGGCCATAAAAGCCACGCTTAGCACACGACACACCTCCTTCGTAGGAGTCTCGTAAGAGGCGACTATGTAACGTAAAAGGAATAGATCAACAACACATTATTTTCTCTACAATCATCATCCTTCTAAAATTCCAAAATATTTGTAAAAATATTTTTCTCTGATGTTGGATGTATGTAACCATAAACGATTGATGAAACGCCGCTCGCTCTTAACGTAAAAAGCCTTGAATAAATGATTATTCTTTGAATTTTTTTAATTTCGCTTGATTGGCGTTCTTTGAACTCCTTTATGTGTAGCGGGGCGCAAGCGGCGATATCATTTCTCATAAAAATGGCCTTTCTAACCTTTTCCCATGTTCTGTGGTTAGAGCAGTCGCCTGGTGAGCGGAAGGTTGAGTGTTTAAGTCCCACCTTAAGTCAGTTAAAAACATGTTCAAGGAATTATATTTTCCCATTAATTTATATTTAAATTTAAGTAACATACTCGTATGTATTATACGGTACTGGGCTATTGGTTTCGAATTGAATAACAATAAAATACAAATAACACACTTTTACAGCCATCCATATGCAATTTACTTTTCTAAACCAAACTACCTCTAAAACACTCGAAGCTTTTCAAAACCATTGTCGGACACTCGTGCGCACTCTGCCGTCCGGGGCGCGACCGGATGCGCCGCCATTCCCGCCCCCACCTGTCGCCTTATGACTTCCGGTCCGATCTCGAATCGAACCTGTCGAAACCGCTTTTATCCAGTATTTATGTACTTTTCGATTCAAAGCTTTTAAGCTCACGTGGTCAAGATTGCGATAAGAAAACGTACGATTCGGATGGAGTTTGGTTGAAAAAATTCCAGGTTTCCAGTTTTCCAGGTGTTTACTTTGAGTATATGATATTTTAAAATCTAATTTATTGTAAAGTTGTATATATATGTTTTAATTTATTTATCGATTAATTCCTTCCAATCGACACAGGTCTAGGTGTGTTAGAGTGGGCAAGCACTAGTACATGCAAGCAAACCGCTAGCCCTCCCTTAAGAAAGTAGCAGTACAACAGAGAATCTGTAAATCAGTAAAATCAGTTTTATTTCTGCAAACAAGTTGGACCCAAGCCCAAGCCCCAGGAGGCGCTTGTCCTATTTTTAAACCTACCACTGCTTTGGGACAAGTCTGGGCTAGAGCGGAGAAGAAGCAGCGCCAGAAATTCGGTCACTATCTTCAATCTCTTTTTAAATAAATAACACATCATAACACCGATATAAGAAAAATCTAGCATTTTTCGCCGCTTCACGGCTATTAATTAGGAAATGTCTAACGCTCCGTTGGTCTAGTGGGTTAAATTCCGGGCCAAGATCCCGGTGTCCCGGTTTCGATCACTCGGATATTGCTCGGGTTTTAATCACCAACCCGTATTAGGCAAGCGTGGAGATTATGCTTGATGGGTATCCATCATTGCTATGGTAACTTGAATTCAATGATGGAGGCCTTTGCCCTGTAGTGGCAGAAGTATAGGACTTTACTTACTTTTTTACTAGCTTATCGCCCGCGGCTCTGCCGTCTAGGTAAGTCTTTCAATTTTATAGTTGTTTATTGAATGATCTGATTTAATAATAACATAGTTAGTGCCAGAAAAGTTCAGTGTTATGGCCTAAGTGTTAAATGCATACTTACCTGGCCCCTAATTCAGCTAACCAAATCGTATCACAATCGTAATTGAATAGCAGGTTTTTGACAGTTCTAGTATGGGCTAAATGTCAAAATCGTCCAATTCAATCACGATTGAACTGCAGTTAAATAGCTCAATAAGGGCCCTGAACAGAGATACAGTTGGGAGACTGAGTTTAATTGTCACCATCATTTAGATAAGTGTTTAGTTGCGGAAGCGGCGTCGTTTGGCACCGCTGCCGCCGGCGTATAAGTACGAATTAACTGAGATGTTTTGCACCTACAATTTAAAGATATTTTATTATATTACTTTTTAAAGATATCCCAGGAAAAATGTTGTTTTGTTACTCACGATATTATCACGATATGACTAACTTTAATTATGATTTTCTATCCACATTCATTTAGTTTTGTTGTTTCGGTGCGGCCACGTTAAAAGAAGAATGCCAATCGTGGCGATTATGGCAAAATTCTTAGGCCTATATCTACACTAATAATATAAAGAATAAAGATTTGAATTTTTGTGTATGTGTATGTTTGTAACAAATAAACTCAAAAACCTCTAAACCGATTTTCATAAAATTTTGTACGATGGTTGATTCAACCTTAGGAAAGGACATAGGCTACTTTTTAACTGGATCCACAGCAAGATTAGCAAAAATAACTTACTACGGACGAAATCGCGGGCAAAAGCTAGTGTAGAAATAAAACTGATTTTAGAGCCGCAGGAAGCAGGAAAGGAGACAGGTTAATTTGTTATCTCAAAAATGAACCCATTCTTCATCGAGAAGGGTGGCCGGCAGTTAATTATACACTGGGCATAAAAACTAACATGTGTCCCTTCCCGCGGTTCAAACTATATCCAAACCAAATTTCAATTAAATCGGTCCACAATCACAGCAAAACGGACAAACATAGTTTCACAGTTACAAAATTATTGTGGATTCCCCGATTTCTATCATTGTTAACCCAAGGGGCATGTAACACTAAGTGTATCGGTAGCGGAGCGGTTCGAAGAGCAATAGATCCTCAAAGGTGAACGAGGTGAAGAGGGCACGCCCCTCCATTACACACGCACTGAGCCATACGCCGTGGATGCGGTACTATTGCATAAATAAAATAGTAGGCTCCTTTAATCATTCCACTGCAAAAGCCTCCATCATTGAATTCAGGTTATTACATCAATAATGGGTACAAGCATAACCACCACGCATTCGAAACTCTTGTTGCCTGGTCAGGGAATTGAACCCAGGACCTTAGATCTTGACCTGGTAATCTATTAGACCAATGGGAGTTAAATAAATAGGATTTTAGTAATACATAACTGGTAATTGCGACTTGGTTAGAATACATTGAATTTGTATCCATTCTACTGGAACATTTTACCGGGATAAAAAATTAGCTCCTTTGCTATTTACCAACACTGTGTGGTTGGTTGAGAATTGATTTTTATGGACTAATGCCACTCCGGTAAAATATCTTGCGTATTTTGAAGGCATCATAAAGATTTTCTTAAGTACAGTTGCCTCAAGTGTAACAATTGTACGAGTAATATTAATTTAAAAATAGGCTCAGGCGTTTCTTTGCGGAAATCCATAACAAAAATTGTAAATACGAATAATATTTATCGGAGCGCAAAGACGACAACTTCTCCTGTGGATGCCAGGCGAAGTGGTACGAGTAAGACGCGTCGAAGTTTTTCTTAGATCGGTACTAACCTGAACTGCATGCATTTTTGAGGGCCGACAGGCGGCTTTTTTCTAAGTACTATAATAAATAAATAAATAAATAAATGTGGACAACACCACATACATTGTTCTGATTCCAATTTGAATAACTATTTAAAGCATTCGTATTTTGGAAACCAGAAACAACGAAGGTACCACAAACACCCAGACCCGAGAAAATGTAGAAAAACACATTTTTTTCTACATTGACCCGTCCGGG
The DNA here is from genome assembly GCA_949315895.1 of Anania crocealis. Taxonomy (NCBI): domain Eukaryota; kingdom Metazoa; phylum Arthropoda; class Insecta; order Lepidoptera; family Crambidae; genus Anania; species Anania crocealis. The sequence continues at coordinate 1,669,818 of OX438857.1, read as the reverse complement.
AATCGAACCCGGGACCTCGGAGCAGGCGACATCTTGAAAACCGGTGTGTACGCCACTCCGCCACGGAGGAGGAGGAGGCAATGCTGAATCACTCTGTGTCGAGGCGGGTAGTGTGGTGTAGGTACCGGGAATAAGAGCAGGAATCAAAAACAATATTGTTTATAATCATATTCGGTAATATAGCTGTGTCTGTGGGTGATCACTGTGTTTGACTTTGATCTGTGTAGGTAGCTCTGATTTTCAAATATCGCAGCGATGACCTAGTTAGTGTTGTTCGGTGGTCTGTCAACTACGCAAGGGTAACTTTCCGGTCGGTCCATTTAGTGTGGAAAGAGCTACGGGTTTTTCTTTCGTAAAATCAAGTCCCTCGGAAAACTTTGACACCAGATCCATCCATCCATCCATACATCTATGATTAGTCGAGAAGAAGAATACCGCATCCAATCTTTCTAACCTCTCACATTTCTCGCAACCTACGCAAGGCAAGTCTAAGTAAAAACGGCCGTCGTGAGTCAGGTAGTGTATTAGGCGTCTAGACTCGTATGTCGCGCCTTATTTATTGCTCTGCTCGCAATTTGCGACCATTGTTTTTCAAATGCATCTTAGATTTATTGTATTGTCCTCATCCTGTAGTTGTTTGTTTAAACGGGAGAGGTCACAAGAATTCTTTGGAGTAAAGTCTTAATATTAGAGCCCCGAAAAGGGTGGAGATGCCATGGTACCGGCGGGGCACTGACTGCTAAGAATGTCTGGGGTACGATCTATGGGTATGCCCCCCACCAGGTGGGCCAACCATCCGGCGAAGGTTACAGGAAGCCATTGGATGCGGGTGGCGAGGGACATCTACGTTTAGATTCTTAGGGGTGGCCTATGCCCAGCGGTGGAGGTCGTTATGCTGAGACAATGATGTCTTATAACAAACAACAATCTATCAATCCTTGTTGCAACACCACTGGAAACAGAAAAGTTAAGTAATGGGACGTTTTTATTACCTATCATTTCTTATCATTAGATCGTTTTGGTGATGAACAAGAATATTTACAGTATGCCCAAATTGCAGTCCATTATACCGCGTGATCCCATACAAATAATAACGCTCGAAGAGATGCCTCCTTCCCTCCTCACTTAAAAGTTTAAAGGAAAAAAGGAAGGAACTTTTTCCGTTAAAGGTTTCGTCAAATCGAGTGGCATGTAATTAATTTTTCAACTGCTTTCACGAAAAAGGTCGGGAACTTCGTTTTAGTCCTTACGTTAATTGAAACAAACTTAGGTTCTGTTCCAAAACCTTTGAAAATTTCTATTTAGTTAGTCAATCTATTCTTAAATATATCCTCATGAAAAAGTGCCTATTTATAACCTCTAAGGTAGAGCGGCATACACATTGGTTTTATAAGGTCCAGATTCAAAGTTCTAGAAATCACATAGAACAATGTTTATCTTAATTGATTCGCAATTAATAAAAAATATTTTCTTGTATTGTATTAAGTGTTTGTGGTATACAGGATGAAATTTTAACCACTTTCCAAAATTTTTATAGGCGTTCAGTATCGTATTTAGAGCCCATTAATGAAGTAAAAAATGTAAATCAATCTTTCACCCGAAAATATTTTTCACAATATAGTTTTCAATTTTTACGGTCCTAGGCCTGATAACCTTATCAAAGGGAAAATTAAAAACTTATGAATAGTATCGTAATAAATGAATAAGATGCGAATCGCGTAAGAAAAGTGTTGCTAGACAGCCGTATCAAAAATTTTAGATTTTTTGCTGACATTTTCTAAGTGCTTTATCTTGGCATTTTGTACTGGGCTATACCAAAAGAAAAAATACATCATTTGGTTTTTGTCTCGTAGATTAATATATTAAAATTTGAAAAGGGGTTAAAATTTCATCCTGTATAGTGTGGTGTGTAAGCCTCATTGATATTATTATTGAAAGGCCCGTTTATGCAATGGCCTGATCCAGGTTGTTAATGATGACAATAATAAAGGTGATATTTTATAAGAATTGTATAAACTTATACAAATATAAATAACCGAGCTATGGAAAGATAAGTAATAAATAAATAAATAAATAAATATTTTAAGACATGCCACACTGGGCCACACAGAGCCATCTAGTCTCAAATTAAGGTACTATTAAGTACCCTGTCGTATGGGGTACTAGACAACCGATAAACTTACTTATATACTTTTTTTTTTTTTTTTGTAAATACATTCTTATAATACATAGAAAACACCCAGACCAGTAAAAACAGACATGTTCATGCACACAAATATTTGTACTGTGCGGGGATCGAACCCGCGACCCATGGCTCAGAAGCAGCGTTAACTACCGCTGATCCAAATGGTCGTCATAAGTAGCCTTTAGAAGCTGAGAACATAAACCTATGGTAAACCTAATTCACCCTTACACATTCTAATCCTGCATCAGACTTCAGATGGACATAGCATAGGCACAGCGGCTCTGGGCCATTCTCATTTTAGTTAAGTCGCATATAAATAATAAAAACAAACAAGTTGTAAACAAAAAGTTTACACATCCAACATAAAGGCCGTAACATAATTTCGATGTGATTCTAAAATACACGCGAACCTATTACAATGGCGGTTATCTCGCGCGCCCGGGGCAAGGCGTGTGGCCTGTGCATACGAGATACTTTACACTGGAGTCTGGGATGGTTTCGAAGAATCTTATGTTATTGTATGTCACATATTAGTAAGCCCGTGTGAGAAACGATGGATTTCAAAGGAGTACTGCAAGTGGAAACACTACGGGCGAGAGAATTGAAAAATAGGAATTTGTAAAATATATTGCTGTCGCGCAGTGCCAAACGCATTCACCGTAAAGTGTGATAGAGACAACTGCTTCTTGGACTAAAAATACCTACTAAAAACACACCAAATCAACGTTTCGTAGTCCCCCGATTACTTTTCTAATACTTAACCGATTTAAATACTTATTTCATTAAAAATTAAAGAAAGGCTTTGGCCGTGTTCGTATGTTTTCCATTTTTTTCTAAAATTTAGCCTAATTTTTTTCTGGATGTTTGAACACAGAGGAAAATCAGGCGATATTTTTCGATTTTTGAGGGCTCATATCTTTTTTATTAAATTATTTATGAAAAAACAGAAAACATATAAACATGCTAATAAATAGAAACGTGGCCACAGAAAACATAGAATCGTGGCCATAGATTTTTATGATAAAAATTATTGCACTAATGGCATTATCCAGGGAGGAAACAGGGGACTACGTTTGTATGGAAAAACTGCCGTGGTGTTTCCTTTTAAGCCGATCGACTACCGCCAACTAAACTAAGTTAGTTTAGCTTAGCTCGCATAGTTGAGCCAGTTTTTCATACATGTGCGTCCACCGGAAACTATGCCAGCTAAGCTACTAAAATAGCCCAGCTAAGTCGAACTAACTTAGTTGCGTAACCCGATCCGTAACTACGTGAGCTAAACGCGCCTCTCACTCCCTTGCCTTACCCCTCTGGAGCCTGTCGTAGAGTGTTGTTCGAACGTGTTTGTTCAGTAACGTACTTTTAGCTTATTTTTTGGTGGACGGACAACTTTAGTTTAGTTTAGCTCGCTGCTTTTAGTTTTCACTTAGTTTAGTTGGCGGTGGACGATCGTCTTTATAACTTTATTGCTGACTAACCTACTTACCATAATGGTTAACATGCATCACCATAACCACCTTAAACCAGCCCACTGATGGACTAAAACACCATTAAAAAGAGGATATTGTTATATTTATAAAGGATTTTAAACTCTCGCGATTTGAAAACATACTAAGTATTATTACTAAGTCCATTGACCGACGTTTCGGCTGGATTGCACCAAGCCGTGGTCACGGGCCGACTGATGAAGAGCGGGGTTCAACACCTACCCCCAATTGATCTTCATTATTTTTGTTTTTTGATATGAAATCAGTATGACACACGACACTGACAGTATCTTCGCGACGGCGAAGTGAGGGGTTTCTTCGCCGTGTACACTTGCTAATGACTGGGTTCCAAGTTGTTGATAGGCGGTATCTATCTTCGCGGTTAAAATTGTTGCTATGTTTTTTGATTTCTACCGCTTTCCGTACAATCCTGGAGTAATAATGCCAGTCTTTGGATAGTACCTGTACGATAGCTGGAGGCAGGGACCAATCACTGGATTGAGCTACACAAGCCACAGGTACTATCCAAAGACCGGCACTATTACTCCAAGATTGTACTGTCATCAATCGGCCCGTGATCACGGCTTGGTGAAATCCAGCCGAAACGTCGGGTAAATAAATAGGTAAAACGACCGAAATAGGTAATAACGACGCGATAACGACCCGTTAATGGACTTAGTAATAACATTAGATTTTGTATATAATCTTACGCTTAGCAGGAGGGTTGGCTATCACAGTCTGACCAATGGCAGAGAGAAGAAGCTGCTGCCAATATTCTTCTGGCAGTACTTCTTAAGTGGCCTCTTACGACATCTATTTGTTTTAATGTTCAGGCACCACACGACTATCCTCTGACCGAAAGCTTAAATACGCACAAGACAAAGACCCTGCGCGTTTTCATGCTCTCGGACAGACACGTTTGTGATTTGAAAAAAGAATAAAGTTCATTTGGTACGAGACTCATGATACAATTACCACCCAATACGTAAAAAGAGGGTATACAAGTACCAAAATGATATCCGCTCAGTGTACGGTCGCAACGACAGAGTCGTCATGACCACTGGTTCAGTACTAATTAGCCTCAGACACTTCTTACCCCAGCCCACCCTACGCCAAAATGAAAGGACGTGAGCTCGTCTGCGTGGCCCGCGAGTGTGACCTCAGATTGTATTATTTATTGAGCAGGTAGTTTGGCCGGCAGCCAATGATAACGGGCACAAGATTTTTAAGCTCCTCCCGTTGTATTTTAGGCGCCATAATTTTTAAAACATGACACAGAAAAAGGTGGAAATTTTAAATTTCGAGCGCTATATCACCCGAGTCTGACATGCTTTTTAGTTTAATTCGTTTGCAAATTGTTTTTCGCGTTACCTCTGGCTGGTTTATTTGTTTTTGTTGCGAAAGTAGTTTGTATGTTAGTTTATATCGTTTTAGTAGTCTAGGTGAGACATTGCTTGTTTATGCTTTCTTGCCTTTAAGTACTGTTTAGTTTTTACGATTTTATAGTGAAAATGTATCTTTTAGTTTGGGAGATAACCTTTTTGTAAATTGAGCATCCTAACATTACATACTGATTTAAACTTCCATGATCACTATCACTAGAGTAAATAGATATATACGGGGTTCATACCATTTACCTTAGTTTTTATGAGTTCCATGATCACGGGAGACGCTTGCAACAGTGCCGAAATATCGAGAACTCATAAAAACTAAGGTACATGGTATAAACCCCGTATCAATTAACTCTACTAACATTACATGTTTCGATCTTATTGAAATTCTTTAATTTGGTACTTAGTTTACTAAAAACGTTAAATTAATGTCATTAAACATTATCTGTTCTTCTTCATCAATTGATAACGTGCAATATCGAGCGGGCTGAAGCCTTTAACCAGTGAGATGCAAAATAATTTATGTAATTAAAATTTTCTTAGTACCAATTTTAATCTAAATAAGTTGAGTTGTTTAGGCGTAAAAGTGTTACAGACATACAGAGCTAATTTTGCATTTATAAAACATATTATTAATAATTAATAATCTATACTAATATTATAAAGCTGAAGAGTTTGTTTGTTTAAACGCGCTAATCTTAGGAAGTACTGTTTCGAATTAGAATTTATTTTTGTGTTGGATAGTCCATTTATTGAGCCAGGCTTTAGGGTATATAAAATCACGATGCGACCAATAAGAACGAAGCATCAGTGAAAAATGTAGCAAAAATAATCACGATCATAATAACAGAAAATGACGCGGACGAAGTCGCGGGCAACAGCTAGTTAATAATAAACCGATATGTACAAGTAGTACAAAAGTCTCATTGAATGAAAATTAAAGAAAATAACCTCGGTCGCACCGCTCAAAGCGTTGTAAATAACCACTTCCTTCCGTTTTACGAGTGTATAAATCCTGGTGAGTAAAGTAGCGGTGTGTTAAATCGCAAAGCAACATAGTTGGAGGCTGTTTCCCCGGTGTATAAGCTGTTTACAGCCGCGGCTACCTGCACTAGCGGCGTCGGACCATTACCCCGCGAGCACCGGGGATGGCCGTATGCCTAACAGAACAAGTTTTATAAAATCTTTTTAAAAAGAAGTAAAGTAATAGCCTATAATTGTCCCACTGCAAGGTAAAGGCAATCATTAAATTCAAGTTATCACAGCTATGAAGGGTACAGGCATAATCACCACGCTTGCTTAGTGATGAACTCGAGCAATGTTATAAAATTGGTTTATTTTGTTTACCGACCCGGTCGGGAGTTTTAAGAGTGACCTAATCGAATACAAGACCCCGAGATCTAGGCCCGGTACATAAATCACTCAACCAATGGGGCGTTCTAAAAAGATTTTGTAAAAGAAAACGCAACAAATTAAACCAATGATCCGGTTCGTGTAGTGATGCAGTGGTGCTGTTCGAATCCTGGCCGGGTCAAATTGGAAAACGGGTTTCTGAATTGTCTTCTGTTTAGAAAGGGATGTATAGTCGCGCTTTGTATAGCCGTACATTCCAGCTTCCGTAGCAAGATGGAAGAACGGGTTTAAATAAGTGCAATGAATCCATCCGTTCAAATTATTAAGTAACAAAGGTTTAATGCTGTAACAACTATGATTCTTAATGCAATAATTACATTTGCCGTATATAATAGGAAGAGTGTTAACTTTCGACCATCCCTAAAGGTGTGTAATGTGAGCTCCTCTATCTCATTCTCACGGTGCTCAGTAACCCTGTATAATACAGTCAGGAATTTCAATTATTGTTTCCAGGCATCTTTAATTTTGTAACGGTTCACCTATTGCACGAACGCATCCCGCTAGACAACAACAGGCCTACAAGGCCCAATAAAGACGTGAATCGCCAGTCATCTTGTTTACGTAAACAACGCAACGCCGTAGCCGTAGCCGCTACGAGCTACGAGTTATTCGTAGTTACTTATTTTTATCAATTTTCGTTGAGGGTTGGGGTCGTGATTTTACATCATTCGAGTACTGGGTAAGTAATGTTTTGTTATTTTTTACCTAACAAATAAAATAGGTAATATTGGGTGAAAATTGACAATGTGTCAAATGATTCAAACCTATTTTTACTAAGAAAGTTAAATGTTTGAAATAAGTGATTGTGTGTGATCATCTACTCTTAAATTGGTGATCTAAAACGTCTATCACGCGGGCGAAAGCTTGTGCCCAGATTACTAAGGATCCTATAATATCCTAACCATTTACTTTACTTTACTTCATACACGACTGTATTAGTATAATGGTGCGGTAACTCATTTTTAAGTGGGGCAAATGGTACTAGGTTACATTCCAACTTTCAAACACGCACGCACACACATACACACACGCACGCGCACACACACACACACACACACACACACACACACACACACACACACACACACACACATACACACAATAGTTCCAACAATACAATGAAACAGGCACATTATTATTCTATTCTATTCTGTCTTTAATTAACTATGGATTTCTTACTACGTAGTGTTTATTTCTCTTTGCACTGTAAATGTATGTAATTATTATTTTTACTCAAATAGTTTACATTTTTTTGTACAAATTTTAAAAACGTTTTTCTTCTTATAATTTCAAGGAATTCTGTAATTGGCCATCCTTGATTGAATTTTTATTGTCAAACTTTAACACATTGTATCGCTGTATGAATTCTTAATAAATAAATAAATAAATTAATTAATCAATCCCAAATGAAAACTTTAACATGCCTCGGTTTAGCTTGAAGAGTTTTTTTAAAAGAAAACATTGTCGCTGTATGTTCATCAACCTAGCGCCCTGTATTGCCATACTATAGTATGTTTGTTCTAAAATAAACTATGGGATAGGCAATACAGGGCCTTACGTTGATTAACATACAGCGACAATGTTTTCTTTTACACTACGAGAATTCGATTAGTCAAATTCACGTATTCTTCCTATTACGGTTAAACAACTAACCCAAAACACCTTCAACTAAACAATTCACGATTGTCTAACTTGGATGTGAATGGGCGATTCTTCAACACGCTTTTATCCCCCTGAAGCCTTTCTTTCCCTAATAAAACTGTAATAGCCGTGAGCGAAGGTGGAGATGAGAAAAGTTAGGGAGCCCTCCGCGAGGCAATTAACTGGAGACGGGCGGTCAGGTGCATGGCAATGACTAGGGGAGAGAGGGTCTTAGCATTTCAATGGTCAGTAATATCGACGACCATTTAGATCAGCGGTAGTTAACTCTGCTTCTGAGCCATGGGTCGCGGGTTCGATCACCGCACAGTACAAATATTTGTGTGCATGAACATGTCTGTTTGTACTGGTCTGGGTGTTTTCTATGTATTATAAGTATGTATTCACAAAAAAAAAGTATATAAGTAAGATTATCGATTGTCTAGTACCCCATACGACAGGGTACTTAATACTACCTTAATTTGGGACTACATGGCTCTGTGTGGCCCAGTGAGGCATGTCTTAAAATATTTATTAATTATTTATTTATTTATTAGTAATAGATACAGATCAGGAAAGCTTATCGGCAACAAGAAATAGTATTTACATGGTTACTGACGTAAGTTGCTAAATATCTTTGTACCATTCAACGTGATAAGTTCCCGGACTGGTCATAAAGGACATCATATAGAAAAAAATACTATATTTTCTCCAGTGTGTGTGTTTGTGGTTACTTAGTTATTTCTAAATAAAACAGATGGTTAAAATAGTTACTTAGTTTGGAAACAATGTATGTCCAAATTTATTAATTTTCATATGAAACATAGCCTTAAATAGCGAAATAAAGTAAAATAAAAAGAATAAAATGGCAAAATGGAATTTAGTATTACGTCGGTTTCAGTCTACCTACATGGCATACCAGTGGCCTTTTTTAAAGATTTTATTCTTTAGGAAACCTGTCTAAAGGTCTGATTTGACGACCTCCGTGGCGGAGTGGCGTACATACCGGTTCTCAAGGTGTCGCCTGCTCCGAGGTCCCGGGTTCGATTCGATGTTTTTTACATTTTCTCGGGTCTGGGTATTTGTGGTACTTTCGTTGTTTCTGGTTTCCAAAATACGAGTGCTTTAAATAGTTATTCAAATTGGGATCAGAACAATGTATGTGATGTTGTCCACATTTATTTATTTATTTAACTGTATTTATTGTAATGCAATACTTAGCCTAAAATTTTTAAAAGCATTCAATTTGATTTTCTACAATTATTCTGTGGATCATATTGCTTGAATGTTGCTTGGTTAGCAAAATGCAATCAATAACAATGAAAATCTAAAATCTAATATTTGTCATAATAAAAGTAACGTAAAGCGAGCAATAGAGCGGAGCGAGCGAGCGGTCAGCGGGAGTTTTATTTTGCCATCGTTAATTATTTCCAGTTAACAAGGTGTTGTCTCTTCGCTTATTTATTGCACTGTGAGCGGTGAGCGCTGGGTAAAGGTCACCGCCTAGATAATGCTGAAATATTTTATGTTGTTTTAGTCGATTAAAAAAAAGAAGGCGGTCGTATCTTGATTCTCTGCTCTTGATTACGATTTGGAAGACGGTTGAAATGATATTGATAGGTCATTTTGCTTTACAGCATGTTTTTTATTGCCTATATTTCTTTGGTCAGGTTGTTTCTTAAGGTGATCCTAGGATATTTGACCAAGATACAGCGCAGAGATCGATCTTTCTTAAATTGACACTAGCTGGCCTGCTTCGGGAAACACGTCTAGCAGTTGGCCCTGGTTTCTGTTACAAGACAAAAGTCGTCAATATCAAGTCATGTCAGAGACCTGTGACAGGCGGCTGGGAAACTCTAAAACCAGATAATACGATACGAAGAAAAAGAAGGTCGCTTCAAAAAGTACAGCTTTCACTAGGTAACAATCGCTAAGCAATGTTTTACACTGAGGCTCGTTAGTCAGAGCACCTCGCAAAGAATTAACTGCTGTATTTTGACACTTATTACGTACAGCACAGCGTTGGCTTTTTGCAAGATTTATCTCGCGTGTTACGCGCGGCGGAATCCATGAGGCTTCCTTGAAATTAATGTACTAGCACTGGTTTTTGTACTTTTATTTCTATTACTGAATGAGAAAAATTTCAGGAGTAATTACAAAGGTTTAACAAAAAAAAAGGTCTCTGTTCCTTGAAAAACATACTTCGACTGGATCACGTGGGATTGCCCATCTAACTGACGATTTTAATAATAGGTCAATTTATTAAAAACAAAACCTTTTACATGAAATGAAAGAGTAATCACGGATTTTAAACGCGTGTTTCAGTGCTGATCACGAACGCTGTAAAGCATTCGCAACGTCGGGATAACCCCTTAAAAACGCGCGTTAAATCAGTAAATTAATCATCTATGTACGTATAGTGTTCGCGTAAAGTCAAGAAACTTTTCTATGAATTATAAGATTACCAAAGTATAAATATTTTTGTACAAACGCTGTTATTCTTGCACCCACTAACCCACGACAATAATATGGCGTAATATCTTCTATTCAAAAACCACGTATTTCATAGGAAAACAGGCCCATTGTCATCACACGTCGCCGGCGGGAGGTGTTTTTTCTCGTAAATTCATAAGTTTTATGAGTTTGGCGTTGTCCCCTCGTAAGCAAGATGCACACAGGTGCAGTAGGCTCACTGAATATCTTAGTGATCCTAGTGACTTGTCCATGTGATGCAATGTTACTTGGCATAGTGACGACCATTTGGATCAGCGGTAGTAAACGCTGCTTCTGAGCCATGGGTCGCGGGTTCGATCCCCGCACAGTACAAATATTTGTGTGCATGAACATGTCTGCTTGTGCTTGTCTGGGTGTTTTCTATGTATTATAAGTATGTATTTACAAAAAAAAGTATATAAGTAAGTTTATCGGTTGTCTGGTCCCCATACGTCAGGGTACTTAATAGTAGCTTAATTTGGGACTAGATGGCTCTGTGTGGCCCAGAGTGGAACGTCTTAAAGAATGTCTTAAAAAATAGTTCAATTTAAATAATTTACTTGTACCCTGTGTAGTGTGGTATAAAAGCATCATCTCTTCTCTTCCCATTTTGTCGTAAAATGCAACTTATGGATTCTGTCACAAGTAAAATAGACGAATGTCGGAAAACTCTGACAGCATCCTTAAAAAGGAAATTATACGATAAGAAAATGACGTAGAAGAAGAATAAGATAGACATAGCCGTGCTTCCATAGGTCAGTTGGAACAGCGGTCGTTATGTCAGGGCTCTCTGATCTAATAGGGGTTAAAGTATGAAATTGCCGATTATTTTCCTACTTTTTATTTTGTTTATAGCTCTTAAGTATAGTCAATTATTGCGTAATTCTTTTTGTATTGTATCAAAAACTAAATAAAGTAACTTTTGACTAAATAAAATGCAATACTAATGCCTATTACTTCAAAGGAAGTCGTTGAAAAGACCCCTTACAATGTGTCAGCTGACCTTCTCGCTTCAATTAAGTATATTTGTATTATATACTTTGATTTTCAGAAATTTATAACCATCTAACTTTCACCTTTAATTGTATCGAAAACGGTTCAGGCGTTTTTAAAAAAACTAAAAAATTATTAGTATGGAAAAATGACTTTTCTCGATTTCGTCCATACAAAACGGCAATTTCATACTTTAACCCCTATTATTTAAGTGACGTGGACTACGAATCCAGTACGTATGGGATTTAATTAATTTGGGGTTTATATTTTGTTCCATGTTTTTTATTAGTTACCGATATTTTGGCACTGTTGCAAGTCCCATTATCACGGATGAACAATTAACTCTTGTGATAGTGACTATGAAAGTTTGTATCATTAGTACCGCGAAATGCCATCAGACAAAATGCTTGCGCCAATAGCATTTGTATTGGAATCATGAACGTTTACAAATGTACGTTTAGGTATCAGTTAACTAACTACCAAAGTAATTGATGGTTGAATAATAAGCTCTGACTCTTTTTAAAACCATAGCATATTTAAAAAAAACCTTTGATAAGCCAAAGCTACTAAACAGCTGCAATTCAAATTTACCGACTTGAGTACAATGGCCATGTGTCATACACACTGGGACTACTGCATCGATGTCTGTAGTCCTTTCGTAAGTTAGCGCCCTCCTCTCCGCATTTATCTTGGCGGCCGAGATCAGGTGGGGACGCTG